>CM040125.1:172055150-173255150 GCA_022559845.1 Amorphophallus konjac
ACTCGTTACTATTGTTCCTTGTACTTGGTTCTTTGAGAGTGTCTTAGTTGCCGCCGTTCTAGGCGTATGCGAGATACTTGAGGCGCAGTGTAAGACGTCAGTGGACACATCTAGCTATTCTTCTAGTGAGGAGGTGCTTCTGTCACATGACACGATGACTTGTGTTTTCGTGGCTTTTCTGAGTAGCCTGTGTTTGACTTCACTCGAGGTTACGGGTTCTTTGTAGCATACACGGCAGTGAGTTCGTATATGTCTTGCGCCTTTACCTATTTTGGTAGGCTTTTCACGATAGGGTTTCGTGATTTGACAATGGATCGGTAACACCCGACTTTGTGAGATCGGGGTTCACCTTTATGTTGCTGTCGGAGTAGTTTTGAGGGCTGATGTTCCTTCGACTGTCGTGTTTTCATGTAACGGCTTTCCTCTTTACTGTTGCTCCTACTCCTACCTTGTTACTGCTTTGATTTAGTGTAGCACTGCTGTTACTGCGTTGTTTTGCGGTAGGGTTCTGCGGGATCCCTACTGAGCCAGTGACACGAGACTCACCCCTGACTTTTCAGGTGTGGCTATTCTGCGTCGTGGCTGGAGGTTCCGCTGCGGTAGTTCTGTGTTGCCAGCGTTCACCAGTGTCAGGCTTCCCCCGACTTGAGGGTGCGTTTCCCTTTCTATTGGACCGTACTTGTCTTTCTTTGGACTGGACTCTGTTAGATTTAATTTGTTATAGAAAATGTAATTTTATTTCTACTACTTTAGCAATCCTGATCAGTGAAATTTAATTACTTACTGTTATATCTGTAAGTTCAATGTACACTCACACACCTTTCTATCCTTTTGGATCTTTTCCGCTCTTGGGAGGCCTCGTAGGTTCCAAGTGGTATCGGGTCTACCCGGTATCCAAAGTCTGGGTCATTACAGTTGGTATCATAGCGAGAGTTCAGATTTGTTCGGAATTTTTCTGAGCTAGCTGAGCTTTTGTTTGTGAAGTACATGGGAATTCGAGATATTGTAGTATTCAGAGTCCTTAAGGTCGAGTACAGTCGACAGCTGGCATTGATTTTGCAATTGTTTATCGCTTTGCTTTCGTGTGTGGTCATGTACGTGTTGTGTTAGCACTGTGCGAGATGGTTTTTGCTCTCGTGAGGTTCTGATGGAGCGTTCTTCTTCTGTCATGGTGTTTGTCTCGGTTATGCTGTACTTGGCAGAGTTCACCGGTAGGCGTAAATCTATAGTGCGGTGTTCGAGATTTTTCTGTGATTTGTTCAGGTGGTTGTTTGGAACTGTCGTTGGTGTGATGGCCGTGCACATTCTTATGTTGTTTTGGTCGTCCCAACTTGAGATTTGTTCAGCCCCTATGGCGTTAAGGTTATGTTGAGGTGATCGATTGGATGCCTTGTTTGAGAGAATACTCGGGCGAACCTAGGATTTTCCTTCCTGGTGAGCTACGGTTAGTCGAGCTTGATTCTTCTCATCCGGTTTGGTGGAGTCTTTTTGAGATAAGCCTTGGAAGTGCTGTCTCTGTGAAGCCTTTGTCCTGTGTCTGCTTAAGTGTGGACAGTGTTAGTTCTGAGCCTGATTTGCCTTTGTTCGGCGGTTGCTTGGCTTTGGACCTAGTGTGTGTATTGGGGGCCGTTGTGCACCGTGTCCGATGTGCCGTGTTTGGCGGATGTTATGCTGTGAAGGTTCAGTAATCGTTTTAGGAGGTGAGAATAAGCTAAGACATGTGTTCTTTGTGCTTTGTGCTGAAGCTGGTGCTCTTCCTAGTTCGCACTTTGGTGACTTGGGATCGGTTGTTAGTAGGATCGGTACTTGAGGCGTGTTATATTGCAGTTTTGTGAATTGCGATGGCACTGAGTGTGTGCTGAGATGCGGATGCTGAGTTATTGGTGATGCCTATGTGCGTTCTTTGAGTGCGCAATGGAAGCGTGTGGGCTTGTAACCCACAGGTCGAGGATCATTTGGTTGGAAGATTCAAGGCGGCCGAGAGGTTTATTTCCTCGGTGTGATTATCATCTTGGCTTTATGTGCCTTGATGTTGTTGGTTGTCGTGCCGTTGCTTGAGGGTTTATAGTTGTTGGCACCAGCATGTTTGAGGATTGGGGAAATATGTCAACATATCTATTGGTCGAGTACCCTTTCTTCTTCTATATTTTTCTTGGGAGTTGTGCTCTCGGGATGTGGATCGTGGTACTTGAGATGCATTCTTCGAGGATTATTGTGGGTCCTTGTTGGTAAGCTACGCATAGCTAGTACATTTTAGCCATGTGTCCAGCTGTAATTGTGCCTTGATGTGACCCAGCTTCCAATTGTGTCCCGTGGTTCTGTGTTGAGAACGGAGCTGAGATTCTGTAGGTGTTATTGTTGTTGTTGGTTGGTGGTTATCTTCAGCTTGGGAGGAGTTCCCTGTGAGTCTGATTTGGTATTGTGTGGACCGAGGTCTTGTCAGTTGGTTTTGCTGTACTCTTCTGCCGTGGTAGAGTTGGCATGCGACTTGAATCAGATGTAAGGTCTGAGTGAGGACTGACCTGATTGTGCTCGTGGTCCAATGCTGTCATTGGCATCCTGCGTGCCAGTTTCGTAGTTGTTCTTGGTGCGGAAGCTGATGATTTGGAGCAGTCAGCTGAGAGGACTGTGTTTCCTTGTTTAAGCTGATGCTTGTTGTGTCTGCCGAGTGTGTTATCGGTGGCTATTTTTGTTGCGTGGGTCGTGTCTCTTTCCCCTGTGAGACGTAAACGATGATGCCCTATTTCGAAGGTGTCAGACTTGTGTTCACTTGTGTGCCATGCTCATTCTGTGGATCGATGTGTCTTGAGATCTGGAGCGTGTGCCTGTGATTGTGGTCTGGCAATATCTCTCTGAATTGTGTTTTTCGAGAATTGTGTTATCATGCTTTGTGTGTTGAGGTTTGGCTGATGCTTGGAGAGCGTAGCCAGTGTTTTGGGTTTGTTCTTCCATGTTCACTTGTTGGCTCCTTGAATTTCGAGGATGAAATTCCTTTAAGGGGGAGGATTGTAATATCCTGGATTCTTCGGATCTTTATCGGAGAGCTATCGGATCGCTTTCGTGGGTCCTGATACGTGTTTTACGATCCACGCAAGTTTTTCCCTTGTATAACTTGCGGAATCCTGTGGAGAGTTGACCGTTGAGTTTTGCTACTCAGGGACACTACATGTGCGCTGTGCTCATTCCGAGGATCACGAAGATAATTTTTTCGTATTTTTCTGAATTTATAGAATGTCGTGCCAAAACCTAGATTTTTGGAAAATTGCATAATTTCCTATTTTCATTTTTTCTTTTTCTTTTAACCCCTTTTCTCTCCTTCCTCTCTCCTCACTGCCGTTCACTTCTCTCCCTCCGTTCTCTCTCCCCTCTTCTCCTCCCTCTGTAGGGCGCGCGACCGTGGAGAGGTGGGCGAGGCAAGAACGTCGTGGAGCTGTCGTGACGCGTGATAGCGCGAGGAATGGAGCGTGGCATTGGTGTGATCCCTCGGTGGATTCAAAGCTGACGTGGCGTGATTCGTGTCACATTTTCGACGTGGTTTAGTCATTTTGGCCCGCGAGAACTTCGGTGGATGTAGAGAGATGGATACCCTACTTGTCTTCTGCGTTCCCTCACGATTTCGAGCGGAACCGTGTGCGAACGAGCGGGTTTTCTAGCTTTAGGGCGAAAGCATGCTTTGGGGGTGTGAGACGAGTTCACCTTTTTTCGACGACGATTTCTTGCCTAATTAGTTTCATAGCATTTCATTCCCACTAGTTTCATTGCAATCGGTTGTCATTTGGGGCCGGTGTGAGCCTGAGAACCCACGTGACTCATCTTCGGTCGATTTGTTAGAATCGCCAGTTTCTTGTCATTTTGGCGTGGTTTGGATCCCTTCTGGACTGTGGAAAGTTTATATGGTCATTAGGATTGTTTCCCCTTCGTTTTAGGATGAATGGGGCGTGGAAACATTAGTTTTGAGCCATCCCTACGGTTTGCTGACCGTGGGAGCTTGGCGGTCAAATTAGAGACTGCCAGGTGAAGGAGGCGGCCCCACGAGGACCATTTTATGGCTCCATGAACAGTGTATATGTCGGTTGGGCTTTGCAGTCGGGCGATTGACTGCAAGGTCTTTGCGAAGCGGCCCAGGATGGATCGCTAAGCTTTGTGCAGTGGCCCAGGTAGGACCACTGGTTCTTGTTTAGCGGCCCATTGGTGACCGCTATCTTCTATTCGTATTGGCTAAGTCGGTTCATTGGGTAACGGCCCAATGACTGACCATTTCATGAAGTTGGGCGGCCCATGTGAGACCGCCACTTATGATTTTATGTCGGTTTAGGCTAGCAGTCTAGCTCCGACCGCCAAGGTGTCCCTGGGCGGCCTTAAGACGACTGCTAAGCTCTGTGAAATGGTTCTTGGTAGACCGTTTTGGCTAGTTTGACCAGTTGAGTCAGTTTAAACTGTTGGGAGTTTGACTAGGGATAGCGGCCAGGTCGTGACCGCTAGGGTCCCTCTTGCGGCCATAAGGAGACCATTTTGTGACAGAAGCGGTATCAGGCATGTGAATCGTGTTTTTCACATCAAAAATAAATAAGATGAAGATAGATAGTGAAATAAAAGGAATAAAAGGGGAGCAAGAGATTGCTATTGGAGTGTGATCGCCAGAGGGGTTACCTCAAAAGAAGGGAGATTGATCGCGAATACCTGGTGAAAATAGGATGCGGGATGAGTGTAGATTCCTTCCTCCTCCTTCTACCGGCCGGCCGATGAAGGGGGTTTTCCTCTTGATTACCCTTAAACAAAAAACAAACAATCAAAAGAGGAGGGATTAGCCAAACATGTGTGTAGTATCAATTCAAAAGAGTAATATGATGATGAAAGTGGAGCATAAAGTGTGCACATTTTGGTTCTTTTAAAACCCCTAAGCAAATTAGGGAAGGAAAGAGATATAATGCAGAGCTAATGCAAACTAACTATGATGAACAATGATGAAGTAGCAAATTGATGCAAAGAACTCCCTGCTGTTCCTGACAACAGTAAAGGGGAAACCAAGTTGACTGCGGCTGATGCACTAGAGAAGAAGACCACTGCAGGAGCACAGATTCACAAAGAAAAGGAGAATAGAAAGGCTTCAGTGCACGGAGAAAACTGTTATTGCTAATCTGTCCTCTCTTCTGTTTTAGCCAACCTTCCTATCAAGCTTCTGCTAACTTCGCGCGAACTCGACCCAGGGACGTATTTATGGGGTAGAAAACACAAATCTAATGGGATAAGAACTAGCAAGACCCTTCTACGGCAAGGTCTCTAGTTCCCTAATCGAGCAAGATGATCAAGCAGAGCAGGGGACTCTCCAGGAAAGGGCAGTTCAAGCAGGACACGGAAGGAAAAGAGATGACCCACATCAGGGCGTTACTTGAAATTGACGACCTGAGTCAGGGCGTTAATTGAAATAACGACTGGTAAAAAGACGTCAATTCTTGGATTTAATTTTAGTAAGAAAAACCTTCCTTATTTGAAAATTATAAAGAGACGCCTGAAGGCGAGGCGTTAATTCAAAACACGACCCAGGGAGGGATGTTAATTTTTGATTTCAATTAGGGTAGGATACGTCAAATATCAGAAATTGACGCCTCTTGCTCCAGTCGTCCTTTCTTTGAAAAACGCCCTAGCTCAGGTCGCTATTTAAAACACGCCCCTCTTCGAGTCGTTAATTACAAGAATGCAAGAAAAATCATAAAAACCCACACAAAAATAGAAAACCTTTATATTATAGAAATATTGAAGTTCACTTTGGGGCGTTAACATAGTGACATGAGATTTGATCAACATAGTATCAATTTTGGCGTGTCTACAGCTGCCCCGCCTTGGCGTCTGCTTTGCAAGGGAGTGAGACGTAATGAAAGTGAAAGTGTAATGAAGTGGAATGAAGTGGAACGAACTGATAAGTAGATGCCAAGGTGTGATGTGACACGCCTGTGACACTAGGCTTTTGAAATCTTTCCAAGATTCTGAGTGAAGCAACTTCGGGTGATTCCAAGGAAACATCGATTTGCTGGGTAAAGGAGACTAAACTAAACAAGTAAAATGTGCGCGTGGGCACGACAGGGATGCACCATTGGAGAGTGTTTACCAACCAACGTGGACGTGCTACAACCAAGGTGAATTTGTAAAAAATAAAGTGAATTGAGATGAAGACCCAGCAAAGAGGCATTTTCAAGGAACTAGCCTGAGCGGCTTCAGAGAGAATAAAGTACTCAATTTGGAGTGGAAAATCTCATGTCAACTCAATCAAGAGCGAGTGACCTTCATTATTGCCATAATATGAAGATTTTCAGCATGAAGCTCAAAGTCCTACATGATGCATGCTGGGCTAAAAGAAAAATAAAACAAACTAAAAATAGAAAATAATCAAGGATAATATTGTTAAGCCATCTAGATTCGGTCAAGAATCTAAATCTCTGAGCTGACACTAAGCCGAAGCCCGTTTGTCCGCGCATCAACCCAGAAAGTGGAACCATCGTCCCAGACCTTTAATAACTCAACGGCCTATCCGTGCGATCAAGACTTACCTAGAATTATCACTGTTTTTTTTTTGATGAAGGGGAACTCAAATTCCAGGTTCGTCAGAACCACAAGGTCCTTGATATGCTATAATAGCGTAAAATACCATATAGTAACAATGCTCACAGGAAGGAAATACAAGAGTGGGATGATGTTATTCCCATGAGTCACCCCTGCGTCTCGAAACCTGCACTCTTCTGCACTTGAAAAATTCATTAGCCCTCATGATAGAAAATATCCTTAATTCGAAACATGACATGATCATAAGTGCATAATCATAAATAATTCCAATCAAAATATAGCACTTAAGTTCATTAAAGCATGTACAAGCCAACAAAAGGACGACTGGAGGGAATGGCGTCAAAAGCATGAAACACGACTGGAATAAAGACGTCAAAAGATAAGAGATGACAGAAATAAAGGCGTTAATTCCTTTAGGATTTCAGAAGAGACGACCCTCCAGGAGGCGTTAAATAAACACGACTTTGAGTAAGTCGTCAATTCAACAAGTGACGCCCCGAACGCCGTCGTTAATTAACTGGAATTCGAACACCACGGTTCTGACTCTGAATCAGAAGCAAAGCCCAGTTCTACTTGTAATCGACTCTTCAACTTCGAACGGCTTCAGGACCCTCCAACTTCTATAAAAAGGAAGAAACTTCCTTAGATCAATCAAGCAACTCGTCGAATCTCTGTTTCTTTTGCTTCTATCTGTTCACAGGTGCTGCTACAGCTGCTTCGGCTTCTTCCGGCCACTGAAATTACCTCAAAGAATGGAGAGGGCAATCAAGAGACCAAAGATCTCTACTCCCAGGCTATCTGAAATCAACGGGCATATTAGCAGTAGAATCGCATCGAACTAGGTAGGCAGAAACAGAACTGTTCTTCTGTTAACTCTTAACTCCCATCCTTCTGCTCCGTACACTCATCTGTTTTCTTTCTTTTTTTCTTTTTTCCTTTTCCGTTTTCCACAGGATTATCCCAATATTCCAGGTGCAAGAAGGTTCACAAAAGTCAAGTGGCTGCCTCTTTTACTTTCAAAATTCTCTTCGGACATGAGGGTCTGCTTATCAAGATGGCACCTCTTAGGCCTAGTCACCCATGCCAAACACTATGACCAAGTTCATCTTGACTGGGCTGCCATAGGGGCTCTAGCTGAAATATGGCATCCCTCTACTCACACCTTCCTATTCTCCACCTTTGAAGCTACCATCCTATTGGAAGAGTTAGAGATGATCTTAGGCTTGAAGAAGATGAAGCAAGGAGATGAGGAGAAGATGGCCATCATGCCAAGGCAAATCTCCTCACATGAATTGTTAACAAGCTTGATTCCTAGCCCAAACCTAGTGAACCAAATCAAAGCCACCAAAGGAATCAACCTCCTAAAACTTGCCTCATGGGTCTACAAATGATCCGACCAAGCTAAAGAAGATGAAGAAGTGGAGCGAGTAGCAAAGGCTTTCACGGTGTGCTTGGCGGGAGCAATCTTATTCCCCTCCACGGAAGACTTCTTGGATGAATCCCAATTAAGCGCAATAATTAGCCTATGGGAAGGAGAGAGAGTGGGACCGGCGATATTAGCCTTCCTATATAGTGGGCTCACTTCGGCGGCAATGGGAAGACCAATCTATGGATGCATGCTTGCACTATCAAGTTGGGTAGATCTCCACTTCAAGTTCGATCCATGTGAGGAGGCCCAACAACCCTCAAGGATATTCTCTAAAAGCCCACTTTCCTATATGACCGGCTCACTGGGGTTGAGCAATAGAGTGGTGAACCGGATTCCTCAAATCAAGAAAAGGGTGGAATGGAGGGAGCACCTCAAGGTAATGCCAAAGACCCTCTTCACATGCGCCCTGGGATTACTCAAAATGCAGGAACTCCGCGCACGATTCTCTCCCGGCACGGATCTTCGGCTCGTAGGTGCCACGGAATTTGTGCTATACAACTCTCACCGATGCCTTCCTCAACTTGGGCTCCCACGGCGGCTATTCGAGGACCCATCTCATCTTCCTCCTATCAAAACCAGAGACATTGGCAGCAATGAAGATGGAGAAGAATGCACCACAATCAAGCTCTGTGGAAAATCTGCAAGACTCATCACCCTGTGGAGAACTTGGAAGAAGACAGAGATCAATGGAAATCATATGTAATAGCTTTAAGGAACCTGAGGCCCAAAGTGGCTCATTAAGTGCAATGTAATCTCCTTCATTAAATAATCAATAATAATATTCAAATTGAGCCAATTACAATGTTTCTGATCAATTCTTCCAACAATATGTGATTCTGCTCTGAATAACGACTTAGTTAATGCCGTCAATTCCCAAAGTGACGCCTCAGTATATGTCGTTTCTCATTAATCGGCTCTCAAAATTGACGCCTTCACGGAGGGGCGTTAACTAAATCACGGCTTAAGACAAGGCGTTAATTATATTCAAATTCCAAAAGGTATTCGTTAAAGATCCAAGAGTAACGCCGTAGGGTAAGCCACGTTTCATGTAAACGACGCCTTCAGACACGTCGTTAATCAAAAATAGTAATCATTATTCCCATCATGTCAATCAAGTCCCATTAAATACCTCTGACGACGTCTGCCATTCCCCATGCGAAACAAAATAACGCCTCAAAGCACGTCATTAACAATGGAAGAGACCCCTCTGGTCCAGTCGTCTTTTTAACAAGACACGACTTGGACGGGGTCGTTAATTCTTTTTGACCATTCAACTTGCTTTCCCTCCTTTCTTCTTCCTTCTTTGTCTTGCTTCTCCCCTTTCTTTTTTATTCTGCAAACCCTAACCGAACCAAAACCCCCCTTCTTTCTTTCTCACCCTCTATCTCTCAAACCCTCACCTCCCTAAGCAATGGCCGGTGGCGGACCTAAGCGGCAACGGGTGAGCGCCCCCGAGGTCGTGGACTTGGGAGGGTGAACACGCCCATGTCGAGGAGGAGGCTCCTCCAGCGGCGGCCGAGGAGGCACCGACGGTGGTGACCGGCGACGAGGGAGAACACGGTGACGACGAGGCCGTGGGAGATGAAGAAGATGAAAGTGAAGAAGAGGAAGACGAAGGCAAAGAGGGAGAAGAAGAACAAGGAGGGGAAGAAGGGAATGAGGAACCGCCGGCCACGGCGGCGGCCATTGCTCGCCCCGGCCAACTCCGGCGGCCACGGCAACCAAGGCCCCAACTCCGGGGAGAGTTGGCGGGACCCAAGCGAAACAAAGTAGGCCTCAACCCCATCCTTTTCTATTTTATTTTATTTTCTTCCATTTTTATTTCCATAGCTCTCGGGGAGAAGAAAAC
The DNA here is from genome assembly GCA_022559845.1 of Amorphophallus konjac. Lineage (NCBI taxonomy): Eukaryota > Viridiplantae > Streptophyta > Magnoliopsida > Alismatales > Araceae > Amorphophallus > Amorphophallus konjac. The sequence goes on from CM040125.1 coordinate 172,064,987, forward strand.
CAGGGACTCAGAAAGAAGACGCCCCCAGGGGTGTCACGATTTAAGAAGAAGATGCCCGACCCTGGGTCGTCAATTCATTTTATTTTCTGAAAATAATTAGCCTTATGAAACACGCCCTGCAGCATGTCGTGAATTTGAATTACCATGTTTAGCATCATGCTTATTATTTTCATGCTTCTCAATTTTTCCAATTATTTCTTCAATATTTATGCCTTGATTTATATCTCGCATGCTATTTTTATTTTATTTTCAAAAAACCCTAGAAAACAACACCCCCCATCGGGGCGTCAATTCAACAGATAACGACCATAGGGGTGGTCGTCAATTTAAATAATTCCAGAATATATTTCTAGGCCCAAAAACTCATTTAAGAAAAACGTCCCATTCAGAGGCGTTACTTTAGCAAATGACGACCCAGGGACGGGAGTCAATTAAAAAACCTTTTGGGAATTTAGAAATTAATTTCAAAACCACGCCACCCACCGGGGCGTTTCTTAGATAAACAACGACCCTGGCTGGGTCGTTAATTCAACATGCACATAGATTCACCAAAACCCATTTAGAAATAACGCCACACTCAAGGGCGTTAATCAAGCAAGCCACAACCCAAGGTTGGTCGTTAATTAAATCAAACAGCAAAAATCTCAACCAAGGCAATTAAACGAACTTACACATGAAAATTAACACTCTTAAACAAAGATTCTTTCTTTTATGCATGCAGGGGTTGATGAGGACACGCATCTCATGGGTCCAGGTCCGGGCAGCATACCACGGCCTCCCCGAGTTTCAGAGAGCTAGGGTAGATGCCATGGGGTTCGGGGCTTTCCTTAGCATAGAGCCAGTCAGACCCGACCTAGCACTGATCCAGGTTCTGAGAGAGAAATGGGATAGGACTAGCCGGGCATTTTTGATGCCGTGGGGTCACATGATCCCCACCCTAGAGGATGTGGCTAGGATCACAGGGCTGAGAGTAGATGGGGAGGCTGTGAGTGGGATCACCTATTCTGACTATACTGAGCTTACCCAGAGACTGCTAGGGTTAGAGATGGTCTACGAGACACCTAGCGAGTGTAGGACCGTCTTCCGTACCGACCTCACCACAGCTATAGGATTGGGGGATGCTAGGCAGAGACCCAGGGAGTCTTTAGAGCAATTTTCTCAGAGGTTGATAGATGGGGCTAGGGCAGCCTATTGCCAGGACCCAACTGACAGAGAGAGGGCAGACAGAGATTTGAGGAGGTTTCTGTTCTTGATGCTCGGATCAACTGCCGGTTCCTAGGGATACTCGAGGACTTGGAGGGAGTCGGCAGATACGCCTGGGGAGCGGCACTACTGGCGCACATGATGGTCGACCTGTCTACGGGGACAGGACGAGAGACGACTGTCAGTGGCTTCTCACCTTTTCTTCAGGTATGCATTTCTTTGTTTGGATGTTCAAATGTATATGCGTATGAATGTTTTGCTAATATGATGCATGGATGCAGGTTTGGAGCCACCTATACATGCCCATGGGGTGCGTCGACCTACGACCTGGAGGTGAGGGATCTTTCCCTCTAGCACGACGCTGGCTGTCGGTAGTTTTTGGGGCCCCACTCTCTTACGAGCTGTGGGTGTTACGGAGGGAGTTCCGCGACTTCCCTCCTTCACTGGTATGCATAATGCAATTTTTTCCTATTGTGTTTATGTTATAGAATGTGATATGATGGATGATAATGAATGTTTGCTTTGTGGATGCAGGTACGGTGGAGACCCTATGAGGGGATGACCGACGAGGGCCAGCCGTGGGTCGTAGCGGGCCGACCTCGCTTTGAGCACGAGCTTTGGGTTCATTGCTTGAGCGAGATTGAGTCGTTACGGCTTACGCTGGTGATGAGGACACTCGGCCTTCACCAGGAGTGGATAGAGGTCGGAGAGCCACGAGGGATTGGAAAGAAGACACGCGGTAGCACCAAGGAGATCGACTGGAGAGTGCGGTTCGCGGACCAGTATGCGAACTGGCAGCGAGGCGGGACCCGAGTCACCTCACGGGCGACCGACAGCTCCGAGTACCTCCAGCGCTACTGGGAGGTTTATGCCGGTAGGCCCCAGATGAGGGTCCTAGGGGTATGTATGAATGCACTTATTCTTCAATTAAATGCGAATGCTTATGTATATCTATCATGCAACTGATGTGTAATGGATGCAGGATGCACGAGACATAGCAGCGATGGATGCACAGGCCCACCTACACAGCCTGGAGGCACAGCTGGCCACCACACGGGCAGATCTTGAGACCTTGTTGAGTGTTTAATTTATTTGTATATGCAAATGAATTTTTTTATCCTTGAATTATTGATGATTAGCCACTGACAATCTTAATGAATGCAGCGTGCCCAACAGGGAGCAGCAGGGAGAGATACGGGAGAGGCCTCTAGCTCGAGGGGGCCTAGTGCAGAGGCGACTGCACTAGCGGAGCAGCTGGCGGGGGCAGTGGCACGGGCCGAGTCGGCAGAGCGTGACCTCGCCACACGGGTAAAACCAAAACTCAGACCTTATTCAAATATTGATTACTTATCATTATGCTGATGAAAACTGTGTTTTGCAGACTGAGGAGCTTCAAGCCGCTCTTACTTGCGTCTGCGAGGGACAGCAGGCGATGGCCGCGCAGGTGATTTTTACTTCTTTTTTATAGTCATGTGTTGCTTACTTCATGAATTATTGAATTATCGCATTAAAATGTGGAACTGATGATTTGTTTACCTGTTTGCAGACCACTCAGTTACAGGCGGCACGTACTCAGGCTGCCCTGGCCGGGGCAGAGTTGGCGATCCGTGAGCAGCAGGTCGCGGAGCTGGAGAGGGCTTTGAGGCGGCGTGAGGAGCTACCTCAGGACGTAGCGGAGCTGCGGGTCGCTCTTGAGCTGGAGTGGAGAGAGCGTGCGCGAGAGTGCGAGGAGCGTGCTCGGGAGCGTGAGGAGCACCTGGCAGACCGTGCGAGTCACCACGAGCTACAGCAGTCAGAGCGTGCCCGGTACCAGGAGCAGGTGGCAGCGCGCGAGCGTGAGCTGGCAGACTTGAGGACCCAGCTAGCCGTTACCCAGGAGCGGCTACGAGCGTCAGAGGAGCGTCTTCAGTGTGGGCGGGAGTGAGCGCGAGCTGCAGGGTACAGCTTCACTAGCTCTACCTTCGTGGCGGGTTCCTCTCTTCGAGAGAGGAGTGAGGCAGGGGGCCAGGTTCGAGTTCCAGCTTCTTCACGGGGGCCCATGCCCCCTTCACCAGCACCACCTCGGGATGGCGAGGACGAGGTAGAGAATAGGAGAGAGGAGGGTGGAGGTGAGAGCTGAGAGAGACTTACCTGTACTCCTCCACCCTCACACCTGTACTCAGATATTTATGATGCATATATATATGAGATCGAAATTTTTGTTACCTGAGCACTTGTGTAGTTGTGTACTTGTGGTTGTGTACTTCGCTTCTTTTCCACGTTCTTTACTTTTACTTCACTTTGCCCTGTACTTGCAGCTGTAGTTCACACTCAAACAAACAGGTTAATTCATCTGTTCGACTTGACCCCTTGCTCAATAAGCATGGGATGTCTTTACTTTGACCTTGATAGCGGGTCAAGGGGCCAAGCCTTTAATCAAATAAGGTGAATGAAATAACCAATAAAGGGAGATGCATCACACAAGCACACATATGCAACCCATAACAAAAGATGCCCATGTAAAAATGCAAGCACACATCATGAAGGATAAACCACCATTCTTCTTTTTTTATTTCATTTTCTTTCCTCTCTTTTTTTTCCATTTATTTTCCAAAAAGACGCCTTAGACTAGGTCGTTATTCATATATAAGACGCCCTCAGCGACGGTCGTTAATTTTGAATTTTGTTTAAAAGATGACCTATTTAAAGGTGTTATTTGATAAAAGACGACTTCGACTCAGGCGTTAATTACATAAAAGGCGCCTTACTCAGAGGCGTTAAGTTTGCTATTTTCAGAATTAGGTTGACAAAGCTACTAGGGCACTGGGTCATGCATGGTCGTCATTGAGGATTCATTGACCTTTCTTGATTAATTAAAAGAGAGTCGATGTGCTAGTGGTTAAACTTATACGCAAGATCTCGCACGATGCAATCTCCTAGGTCAGTCTTGACCATCGTGCTGGTTTATGACTTACCACAAAGAAAGAGATGGAAGAAGATATAAGGAAGCTCATAAGTGATTCTAAAAAGCTCGAGGCAAAAGCACCTCCCCTACCCTATGCCTGTTGGGATTCGGTCTTTGGCATAGGGAAATTTTGTTGCCTTTTGACTCTTTTATATTGCATGCATACGCCCAAGGTTTTCCTTGCGGGGACTTTGCCCTCTTGACATGCTTTTCTTTTCATGATTTGACTTTCACTTTGGAACTGATTTGTATTGATAAAAAAACCTAATTGTACTTAGGCTTTTGCGGCATTTTGTTCCCTTTTGGGCCCTGACTTCCACTTACTAAGGTGGCGGATAGGCTTAGCGGGTCTACCCCGAGACCTTCCTTCCTCCCTTATGGGTCGAAGAGGAAAAGAATGGGTATTGTCTTCACCTTTAGTCAGGTTTTTGACTTTCCATTGGATTTTTCACCGCTTGAGTTCGAGGTTTAAGCGTGTAGTGTGTGTGGGTGTCGACCCCATTTTAGTTAACAAGACTGATGAATGAATACTAAAATTTGACCTTTCAGACCTTGCGTCCTTGTATGCCATGGCAACGATTTTTTTGGCACTTTGGAGAATTTCTATTTTGTTTGGGATTTTGGAAAATTGTATATTTTTTTAGATTTTGAAAAATTATATATATATTTTTTAGATTTTGGATTAGGGGTAGCATTTCTTAAGATACAGGCTGTTCCAAGGATGAGCCAGCTCTTCTCCTTCAGCATTAATAAATTTATAAGCATTGTCATGATAAACATCTTTTATAACAAATGGTCCTTCCCAGTTTCGTTGGAGTTTGGAACGGGGGCCGCCAGGTTTTACAAAGATTCTCTTGATTACCATCTCACCGACTTTGAATTTTCTCTCAATTACTTTCTTTTGATAAAAACGTGAAAGCCTATTTTGATAAACGCGCGCATGCTCAGCGGCGACCAGACGCTTCTCATCTAGGAGTTCCAACTGGGCAAGGAGCGAATCACGACGCTCATCAATAGAGAATTTCTTATCCAATTGTACTCGCAGAGAGGGAATGAGAATCTCATAAGGAACCACCGCCTCCATTCCATAAGTGAGGGCGAAAGGGGTTTGCCCTGTAGGGGTACGAATGGAAGTGCGATAGGCCCAGAGAGCTTCAACTAGCTTGTCTGGCCAATCCGAAAATTTATTAGCCTCACACGTCTTTTCAACAATTTTGATCAAGGTTTTATTAGTTGCCTCTGCTTGGCCATTGCCCTGTGGATAATAGGGAGAAGAATGATGCAATGCAATGTTATACCTGTTGCAGAGATCCTTGAGCTATTGAGAGATGAATTGAGGTCCATTGTCGGTGATGATAGTACTTGGGATGTCGAATCTTGCGATGATATTCTTCATTATGAATTTGCAGACGGTTGATGCTTTGATCTCCACGAATGCTTCCGCTTCCGCCCACTTGGTGAAGTACTCCGTTGCCGTGAGGATGAATGATTTTTGCTTCGTGAGGAGGTTCGAGTCACCAAGAGGTCCAATGATATCGAAAGCCCACATGGAGAAAGGCCATGGGGAGGACATAGGATGGAGTGAAGAAGCAGGAGAATGAATCTTGTCGGCGTGCAGTTGGCACTTAACACACCTTCGAACATAGATGGAACAATCCTCTTCTAGAGTTGGCCAATAGAAGCCTAGCCTAAGGATCTTCTTAGCTAGCATCTGGCTATTCACATGACCACCACACACTTCTGAATGCGCCTCTTCTACGACCTTCCAGGATTCATCATCGTCGAGGCATCTTAATAAAACACACGTGAGCCCTCTTCTATAGAGCACACCTCCAACCAAAACATACCGCTGAGCCACTCTTCTAATCGCTTTCTTTTCTTCCACAGTGGCTTCTTCAGGATAGGACTGATCATTGCAATATCTGGCAATCTCATAATACCAAGGTTTCTCCTCATCAGCCAATTCTTCTTCCCAATCTAACAACATGACCTCTTTGACTTTAAGAACTTCACTCCGCCTGACCTTCTCGAGCACCTTGTCCCTAATATCGAGGAATGCATGATCCTTAATAGCTGGAGTGTCACGCTGATGAATGAGAGGAACGTGAAAATCTCGTTGGGGAGGAAAGACTAAAGCGGAGGCCAAAGAGGCAAGAGCGTCAGCTAAGATGTTCTGGCTTCGAGGGACATGGACGAAGATCAACTTGGTGAAGAGTTTGGCATAAGCTGAAGCAAGTTCCTGGTAGGGCTTGAGTTTAGGATTGATAGTGCGGCACTTGACAAGCACCTGGCGTAGAATGAGCTGACTATCACCAACAATTCGTAATTGGGTAACACCATATTTATGAGCGGTTTGAAGACCGGCCAAAAGGGCCTCATACTCAGCTATATTATTTGTGACAGGGAAAGTGAGTTGAGTAGCAAATGGGATGGTGACCCCTTCTGGTGTTAAAAGAACCATGCCGATCCCTCTTCCTTGGGAATTTAGAGATCCATCAAAATGTAATGCCCACATAGGATCGTGGGGTTGATCAATGGACATTAGTTCTTCATCTGGAAACTCTGAATTGACAGGATCAAATCGAGGGAGAGGGTGGTGAGCAAAATGTTCGGCGATGGCGTAACCTTTGATTGATTTCTATTGAATGTAAGTGATGTCAAATTGGGAGAGAAAACTTTGCCAGCGTGCCAATCGGTCGGTAAGGACAGATTTTTCAAGAAGGAATTTAATCGGATTCATGCGAGCAATGAGGTGAATCTCGTGAGCTAAGAAATAATGTTTTAACTTCTGAACTACCCAGATTAAAGCAGCGCAAGTCTTTTCCATGGCTGAGTACCTCTGCTCACAAGGGTTGAGAAGTTTAGACAAGTAGTATGCTGCCCTCTCCTTCCCTTCTTCATCCACTTGAGCTAGGACAGCACCTACAGAGTCATCCAGGACAGAAACATAGAGGATAAGTGGTTTGCCCGGAATTGGCGGCCTCAGGACATAAGGATTGGCCAGATAATCCTTCAATCCGTCAAAAGCTGCCTGACACTTGTCATCCCAATTAAACTTGACTCCCGGCTTAGTAAGCTCGTAAAACGGCCTGCATCTTTGTGAGTGCTGGGAGACGAAGCAGCGAATAAATTGCAACCTCCCGATTAATCCTCGAACTTCCTTCAAATTCTTGGGAGGAGGCATATCTCTGATGGCCTTTGCCTTATCGGGATCAAATTCAATTCCTCTTTTGCTGACAATAAACCCAAGCAACTTCCCTGATGAAACACCAAATACGCACTTTTCGGGGTTCATTTTCAACTGATACTCTCGTGATCTTTGCAAGACTTTAGCTAAGACCCCAGGATGCTCAATCCTTGTTCTTGATTTTACCACCAGGTCATCCACATACACCTCAATATAAATATGAATCATATCATGAAAAATTGCCATCATAGCCCTCTGATAGGTGGCTCCAGCATTCTTGAGTCCAAAAGGCATGACCACATAGCAGTAAGTACCCCATGGTGTAGTGAATGACGTTTTCTCTTGATCTTCTTCAGCCAGGCGAATCTGATTATAACCCGAAAAACCATCCATAAAGGAGAGAGTTTCAAATCCTTCCGTATTATCAATCAAAACATCAATATGAGGGAGGGGGAAGTCATCTTTAGGACACGCACGGTTGAGGTCCCGAAAGTCTATACAAATGCGAACCTTTCCATCTTTCTTCATGACCGGGATGATGTTAGCCACCCAGTTCGGATAGAGGACAACTCTAACAAATCTAGCCTTATGAAGCTTGTCGACCTCTTCTTTCATCTTTAAAGCCATGTTAGGGTGGAAACGTCTCAACCGTTGTTTGATCGGGACAGACCCTGGCTTAAGTGTAAGCCGATGTTCAACGAGCGCAGGGTCTAATCCAGGCATATCTTCATAACTCCACGCAAACGTGTCCTTGTATTCTTGAAGTACCGAAATAAGCGCCTCCTCTTCGGCAGGCGGCAAATTCTTGCTGATGAGGACAATGCTAGGGTCTTCTTCCGTACCCAAATTTATTTCTTTGGTAGGCTCTTCTACTGAGGCTGATGGTTCGTCAAATCTTCTCACGCCACTAGCAAGGGCATCAGCCTCGTCCTCATATTCTTCATAACTTTCCTCCCCCTCTTCAATAGGGTCTTCATCATTCATAATCTCGTAGACACCAAAACCCTCATAAGAAGCACAAGTATCCTCATATTCTAACTCTGGCAGGATAATCAGATTCTCTAGAAATTCGGGGAGGGTTGAGCATGCCCGGCATCTTCTAGCCAATTCTAACAAGAACCTACGGGGAATCTGCTTACCCTTGGATTTCCTATGTGAAACTACCCCATGGATTTTATTATTCGAAGAAGAAGAGCAACTAGCTTGATCATTAGAAGAAGAAAAGGGAGGGGGTGAAAAAGTGGATACATGAGGGTGTACAGATGAGGACCCCTCGCAGGAGGGGTGGAAAAGGTTTATCAATGAATCTTGGAAGAGCGGCCCCTGGGTCGGGGCACACTCAGGAAGGAGATAGGAGGTCTCCTCAAAAGAGATGGAGGATGAAAAAGTTGGAATTTTGGCATTTTTTTTTTCATTTTCATTTTTATCTTCATTTTTATTTTCCTTTTCAAGAAGAAAGCAGCGTGAAGGGAGAATAGAAGGAGGAGTGGAGATTAAAAGATTGGAGAAAGATTGAATCAAGGACGACCCACACGGGGGTGTGATGGAGAGTTTGGAAAATTGCTCGAGGAGCAAGGGAGGAATTGGAAGAGAGACTTGCATTGAATTTGGAGAAAAGCTGATCATGATCGGAGGCGGTCTCGGCACGTGAGAAAACAATTGAAAATGCAGAGAAGAAAGAAGAGACGGATGCATAGAAGTGAGAGAGAAAAGGCCGGCCCACAGCCTGTCTATTGTAAATCCTTCTTCATATGGCACGTCTGGCTCTCCAATATCTGTGCAATCACTCAGCAGCTGCCTCTTGTCTGTTATCACAACAGGCTTTTCAATCAAGTCGTGGATCAGTGGCGGCCATTCCGGATCTGTCGGCATGAAGAGACGGCTTAAGGCAATAGTAATGTCATTCATATCAAACCATCTATACCAGTCGCACTCTGGATCATCCATTTTCCTCCTCTTATCAGGCCTTAGAGATTCCAGGGCTTTGTATGTAACCTGTGGAGCAATATGTCGAGCAAACTGTCTAGCATGAACATCTTGACAGTCTAACATGGAAGTGATTATTGTAGTCTGCTCATTATCTTGGACGCCACCTTTAATAAAATGTGTCTGCAAAGTCCAAGTGAGCGGTTGGCGATCTGTCTTCAAAGTGGAGGTCATAACTGCCCATGGTTCTTCTTCATTCTTGCTTGGTCCTTTATAGCCTAGGCCGCCCCGTGCAATCAATCTTTGTGGCTTGACAGGCTTAGTTCTGCCCTGACAATTGACACCTAGGCCTTTGCCAACCTGGTACCCCATTCTCATCAGAATATTCCAAAACGGGGTATTCATTTTATTCTTCTTCTTCTTCCCCTTGGAAGTTAGGGGTGTCATGGCAACTGTTGTAACTGTCTCGGGTGGCATCGACCGTGGGTGAGGGATATCCAGCACTGATAGCAACGGTTTGTTGGAAGGCCAAATAGAAGGAACTGACGTTGCTAGGTGTATGTCTTCATCAGGCAGGATCGGCATGCTAGTCACTTTGATAATGCGGCCCTTGTGTGGAAACTTGAGGCATTGATGGTTTGTAGAGGGCACTGCATCTAACTGTTGAATATAGGGGCGACCCAAGATGCCATTGAATGTTGGATCCATGTCCAAGATGTGAAAATCGACTGTGATTGTTGTTGGACCCAGACTAACCTTTAACGTTATCATGCCCAGAGGAGGCTTCTTAGTATTGTCGTATGCTGTGACTGTTATGGTGGATGGCCGAATCTGATTTTCTGGAATGCCGCACATCTTCAAAGTGGTTGGCGGCAATACATTGATGGATGCCCCAGTGTCCACCAAACATTATTTTACCTCCACCTTATTGATATCCACTGTGATGCATAAAGCATACTTTCTTGCCAATTGAGGTGCCAGTTCATGTTCATAAAAAGTAATTGCCGGCTGACTACTAGCAGGCGTCAAGACTGTGGTTATCTGCTCGGCAGGGATGTCCTCATTGACCATAACTTTCTGTAAATATTCCTTTAAAGCCAATTGATGAGTGGTTGACCTCTTAATCAATTCTAGAATAGAGATTCTTGCTGGAGTTCGGTCGAGATGCTTCAGTAAATCATATTGAGTGCCTGGCACGGACTCTTGCTCCTGTTCTTGTTCATTTGGCCCCCGTGCGGGCTCCTGCTCTCTCTGGGGAAAGATGTGCTGGAACATCCGTCCACTGCGGAGCGGTGCTATGGTTTGGCGCACCTCTGTCGGGACAAGGATGGGGGGAGTATTGGAAGAAGAAGAAGGGGCGTTAGCATTAAGAAGTGGTAGAGGAGTGTTTGAAGAAGAAGCCCCCGTAGGGGGTATTGGTGAAGGGTTCAAAAGAGAAGTACCCGTAGGAGGCATAGGGGTGGAAGGGGGTGTTGGAGTGTGGGAAGGGCTAGCGGGTTGAACAAGGAGAGGTTGGGGTATGAATGGTGGTTGAACTGATGGTGGAGGTGTCCTTGCCGGCGAAGGAGTGATGGTAGTGGATGTAACCGGTGTTGGTGACGGGCGAATGAGGAGTGGCCTAGATGGTGATGGTGAAGGATTGGTGGCGGATGATGGAGTTTGCTGCGTCGGAGGCTGTGGTCGTGGTGGACGGGTAAGGAGAGACCGGGTTGGCAAGGATGGGGAATTAGTGGGGACAGATGGGTTAACGGGGCACAAAAGGGGGCGACTTAGTTGAGGGGTAGCAGAAGAAGGAAGCGTGCGCAAGAGGCACGGAGGTTGATTTGAATTATGATTGAATACCCCGACATAGGCATTTTCTTCGTGCCATCCCTGCCCTCTCTCTACTTCATGGAGAGATGTGACCGGGTTCACATGCTGATTTGCTTGGTGCTCCGGCAATGGGTTGTGGACAATCCCCATATCTTGCTGAGGTGTTGGAGCTTGCTGTTGTACTGGTGGAGCTGGTTGCTGCGGCTGCTGAGCCTGCTGTTGCCGAGGAGGCCTTATTACTTTCATAGCAGCGATGAACTGTCTCATCTTGCTCCAATTAATACCGCCCTGGTCATTTAAATCATAGATGTAGTTCTTGAAGTGAAAGCAATGGTCAATATTGTGACCAGGGGAGCGGTGGAAAACACAATAGTGGGATGTGTCAACATTAGCGGGCCACGCTGTCCTTTCTTTTGGTAACATGAGTATATTAGCAGCCATCAGGGCATTAAATATATCTGGGAGACTTTCTGGCAATGGTGGATAATGGGCCCTTTTGGGGCCAAGTGGTCTCCTTTGCTGTTGTTGTTGCGGGCCATAGTTGGTGGGTGGCGGTACTTGGTGGTACTATTGCGGAGCTGAGGGATCTGCATGTGGCGTTTGGTTTTGTGGAGGAGCAAGGGAAGGTTGAGGGGCAAATTGGTGTTGTGGGGGTGAGTGGAAGAGGGTGTTTTGTTGTGGAGGTGGCGGAGGTCGTGGGTTAGATTGGTGAAAAGGTGTGGGGTTGCCGACCGCGCCAACCTGCTCATTGATGACGGTACCCTCAGTCGTGGGCCCGCTATTGTTGACATTTGTATTTTTCTTGACCAACCGTGGTTTCGGTTCGAACATGCCCATGATGGGCGAATCCTTCATCTGAGTTTGAATATACCGAGCTCTTTCATAGAGCTCCTCCATGGTGGTCAATATGTTCATGGCTAATATATGCCGGAACTGAGGGGTTGCATTTGAAATAATCATCTTAACCTGCTCTGGTTCTGACAAAGTATCTTTCAATTTCTCGGCCATTGATCGCCATCTATCAGCAAATATGATGAAGTCCTCCTCGGGCTTCATTTTCTCTGCAACCAAGTCCGTAACAGATAGAGAGGGTCCAACCCGGTCCCTATACTTCTGCAAGAATTTCCTTTGAACCACATCAAAATTGCTGGCATCTGTCGGATCCAAGGAATAGAACCACTCGAGGGCTGGCCCCTCTAGAGATCTTCTAAACAAATAAGCCAGTGAGGCTTTGTTGCCCTGCCAAAAGGAGGTCTCATACATAAAATCCTTCAAGTGAATAAATGGGTTGCCAGTTCCATTATATCGCCGAAAATTCGGCATCTTAGAAGGTGGTAAGTGAAAAACTGGCAATGTTGGCAGAGAGATTTCTGGAGCATTCTTGGTAGCAGTAACCTTGTTGAGTTGTTCTTCCATGCTAGCCAATTTCTGAAGGAGTAAAGCATTAGTGTCTGACTCGACTGGGGCCGAATTTGAAATGAAGGTATTTGGCATAGGCGTCCTTAGAATTTGGGGAGGTTGAAAGAATTGAGGCCTAGCCGCGGAATAACTTTCCTGTTGGGCCGGCATGGCCGCACCGGGCGTTGGTGGACAAGAGGGGGGTTTGTGCAAGACCGCCTGGTCATTAACAACGTGATGGCCACTCGCGGCCAGAGGGGGATTGGAAGATGAAGAGGGAACATATTTCCCTTTCAAAGCGGCCTGAACTGCCTGCCGCTGGGAATCGTCCAATTGAGATAATGCATGAATTAAATCATTGACATTGAAAGAAGGGGAGGTGTTCCCCGATGTGTTCTGATTGGATGGTAAAGCTTGAGAAGAGTGTTCAACCTCGTGAGTTGTGGTGTCAACCACATGAATTTGAGAATAATGAACCTGAGACGGAGGGTAGTTTCCCTCATGATAGATGGAATCTTGGAGGGGTGCCTCATAGGATTGATCAAAAATATTCTCCTCCACATCATCATAGGAGTACCCGTAGCTTGCCATGTTGATAATCTTACCTGAACGGAGTTGCATGTTTAAGTAGAGAAAAGAGCTTATTTTGGAGGAATTATAATTGCAGTAATCACTCAATCCAATCAAGTTATTCAAACAAGTTGTAATGAACGCAAGCTTTTAGATTCAAGTTTGAGATTAGAGTGAATTAAATTGATGCACAATCCTCTCTCTTTGTAGTGTAGAACTTAGTTGTGAGTTTTGGTTGTGATATCCGGGTTAACTAAGTTCTTTCTCTCTCCTCACCAACGGTGGGCTATCTAAACTCCGGGTACTTCAAGGTACAACCAGCCCGGCGTCCGTGAGGGAATCACGGGTGCGGGGACTTACGGAGGTCTTGGAAAAGGAATTTCCAGTCCAAAGAGACGGAATGCTCAATGGAGGGTTGTTCCAATTCCAAGAAGGGTGTGTGGAATCCTAGTGTAGAGAGAGGAGGTCTCTCAACCAAATGCCACAAAATGTAGAATAATATAAGCAGAGCAAGCAGGTATAATCAGATAATGAATATGTGAATCAATCCAGCATGAACAAACAGATCAAGCAACTTTCTGTTAACACACAGGTAAAAAGCGACTTGGCAGAAGTCGCTAAAATAAGGAAACACGACAGCGTGACTGTCGCTACTCTGTGAAGTCCTATCGGACAGTGCTCAAGAAATGCCTTGGTGTGAGGCGCGGATTGTGCAAAAGACGCCTGGGAGAAAGGCGCCGGATAGAAAAAGGACGCCCACAAAGAGGGGCGTCAATTCTCAGGGAGTGAGAAAGCAGGAGACGCTATATAAAAAGGCGCCTTTGCAGAAGGCGTTAAATGCCAGAAAGACGCCTTGAGTAAAGGCGTTAATTCATGAAAAACGCCTTGATGTGAGGCGTTAATTAAGAAAACACAGAGAACACAAACTGGCTAATCCGAGGGGTGTGGGTGTGCAGTGTGCACAATGGAGGGTGCCCGTGAGGCACAGTGGAGGGGTACCGTGGGTACCTAAGGGAAAGGGCACACGTGGGTGCCAATGGGAAAGGGCACACGTGGGTGCCAACAGGAGAGGGTAATCAAAAGAAAAATAGTGGAAGTCCCACCGTGATCGCAAATTTGTGAATCGTGTTTTTCACATCAAAAATAAATAAGATGAAGATAGATAGTGAAATAAAGGGAATAAAAGGGGAGCAAGAGATTGCTATTGGAGTGTGATCGCTAGAGGGGTTACCTCAAAAGAAGGGAGATTGATCGTGAATACCTAGTGAAAATAGGATGCGGGATGAGTGTAGATTCCTTCCTCCTCCTTCTACCGGCCGGTCGATGAAGGGGGTTTTCCTCTTGATTACCCTTAAACAAAGAACAAACAATCAAAAGAGGAGGGATTAGCCAAACATGTGTGTAGTATCAATTCAAAAGAGTAATATGATGATGAAAGTGGAGCATACAGTGTGCACCTTTTGGTTCTTTTAAAACCCCTAAGCAAATTAGGGAAGGAAAGAGATATGATGCAGAGCTAATGCAAACGAACTATGATGAACAATGATGAAGTAGCAAATTGATGAAAAGAACTCCCTGCTGTTCCTGACAACAGTAAAGGGGAAACCAATTGATGCGGCTGATGCACTAGGAAGAAGAAGACCACTGCAGGAGCACGGATTTGCAAAGAAAAGGAGAATAGAAAGGCTTCAGTGCACGGAGAAAACTGTTATTGCTAATCTCTCCTCTCTTCTGTTTTGGCCAACCTTCCTATCAAGCTTCTGCTAACTTCGCGCGAACTCGACCCAGGGACGTATTTATGGGGTAGAAAACACAAATCTAATGGGATAAGAACTAGCAAGACCCTTCTACGGCAAGGTCTCTAGTTCCCTAATCGAGCAAGATGATCAAGCAGAGCAGGGGACTCTCTAGGAAAGGGTAGTTCAAGCAGGACACGGAAGGAAAAGAGATGACCCACATCAGGGCGTTACTTGAAATTGACGACCTGAGTCAGGGCGTTAATTGAAATAACGACTGGTAAAAAGACGTCAATTCTTGGATTTAATTTTAGTAAGAAAAACCTTCCTTATTTGAAAATTATAAAGAGACGCCTGAAGGCGAGGCGTTAATTCAAAACACGACCCAGGGAGGGACGTTAATTTTTGATTTCAATTAGGGTAGGATACGTCAAATATCAGAAACTGACGCCTCTTGCTCCAGTCGTCCTTTCCTTGAAAAACGCCCTAGCTCAGGTCGCTATTTAAAACACGCCCCTCTTCGAGTCGTTAATTACAAGAATGCAAGAAAAATCATAAAAACCCACACAAAAATAGAAAACCTTTATATTATAGAAATATTGAAGTTCACTTTGGGATGTTAACATAGTGATATGAGATTTGATCAACATAGTATCAATTTTGGCGTGTCTACAAGGCAGACCGCCAGGCTCCTGCTTTTCTGATTTTGTATCTGGAATTTCTCTTGAAGGGTCCCTCTTGCGGCCCTTTGGATGATCGCCAGGTTGGTCCAGCGGCCAGGGTGAGACCGCCACCTGCCCAGAGTATCCTTTTGTGTTGGTTTGGTTTCTAGTTGATGTGGTTTTGACCCCTTGGTTAGCCCCCTATTCCGTGGATGTCTTGGACATCCTATGACGGCTGTGACCGTATTATAGGGTGTCTGAGAGGGCCATCATACCGAGTAGTGTTTTGTGTTATATCAAGGGTCCTTATGGTTTCTGGTCAACCCGGTTGTGACCTAGCGGTTGACACGTGACCTCGAAAGTGTCTCGTCTGTCCTGTGAGGATCGAGACATGGCTTGGACATTTAGAGGTATCTTCTTACCTCGATTTGCTTGTCCATGTGGTTTGAGGGATTTTTGGTTGTCCCTCATGTTCTGTGTTTCGTGTTATACGAAATTGTGAGTCCGTTGTGTGGCTCGAGGTCGAGGACTCATTGTTGTTATTATTGCTGTTATGGATCCGACTATTCCGTGCTGTCTTCCATAATGTGTTTCTCGTGAATTTGGGTTAGGGACTGAGCTGATTAACATCATGTTGTTGTGATGTGCGACGATCTTGACCTGAGTCTTGTGGCTCAAGGATCGTTGTCAGTAAGTCTAGTTGACTGTCCTGAGTCTAGTTGTAGTGGTATACTGCATTATGCTCCGTAGTATGTGCGACATGTGTGCGCTTACCCTATCTGTACTCCGGTGTTTGCTGTTTTAGAGTCTCTGTGTCTAGTGAGCCTCCACTAGTCGTAGCCTGACGACACTTTCCTATGTGTCGGCCCACCTAGGAGTGGTGGCGGGGCAGTTCCCGACAGACGGTTTTTAGGCTAGTTTCTGTGGGCCCCCTTGCTTTGCGGTAGCATCCTACTGGGGAGGAAAACTAGCTAGAGGCCTGGCTCAAGGCATTGGGCTTGTGTGTGCACACATGGTCAGGGGCGGTTGGACGAGGGCCGATGAGCGTGACCCTGACTAGTCACTCATTACTGTTGTTCCTTGTACTTTGTTCGTTGTGAGTGTCTCAGTTGCCGCTGTTCCAGGCGTGTGCGAGATACTTGAGGCATAGTGTAAGACGTTAATGGACGCATCTAGCTATTTTTCTAGTGAGGAGGTGCTTCCGTCACATGACACGATGACTTGTGTTTTCGTGACTTTTCTGAGTAGCTTGTGTTTGGCTTCACTCGAGGTTACGGGTTCTTTGTAGCATACACGACAGTGAGTTCGTGTATGTCTTGCGCCTTTACCTATTTTGGTAGGCTTGTCACGACAGGGTTTCATGATTTGACAATGGTTCGGTAACACCCAACTTTGTGAGATCGGGGTTCATCTTTCTATTGCTGTCGGAGTAGTTTTGAGGGTAGAGGTTCCTTCGGCTGCCGTGTTTCCGTGTTATGGCTTTCCTCTTTACTGTTGTTCCTGCTCCTGCCTTGTTACTGCTTTGCTTTAGTGTAGCACTGTTGTTATTGCGTTGTTTTACGGTAGGGTTCTGCGGGATCCCTACTGAGCCAGTGACACGAGGCTCACCCCTGACTTTTCAGGTGTGGCTGTTCTGCCTCGTGGCTGGAGGTTCCGCTACGGTAGTTCTGTGTTGCTAGCGTTCGCTAGTGTCGGGCTTCCCCCGACTTGAGGGTACGTTTCCCTTTCTATTGGACCGTACTTGTCTTTCTTTGGACTGGACTCTGTTAGATTTAATTTGTTATAGAAAATATAATTTTATTTCTACTACTTTAGCAATCCTGATCATTGAAATTTAATTACTTACTGTTATATCTATAAGTTCAATGTACTCTCACACACCTTTCTATCCCTTTGGAGCTTTTTCACTATTGGGAGGCCTCACAAGTTCCAAGTGGTATTGGGTCTACCCGGTATCCGAAGTTTGGGTCGTCCCATACCATGTATTTAATAGGGCTAATATGTGCACTGTTTAGGGTTAAAAGAATGTAGGTCACGGAAACATAGTAGCGGTCCGGACATGACCGCTATATTTAAATAACGATCTATAGAGCGGCCACTATCAGGAAATAACGGTCTTTATTTAGACCGCCTTCTGCCTCTCAGATAGAAGGGTAAAAATCTATGCATGGAGGCCTATTCTCGGGCAATAAACCTCACAAAAACATGCTGAACAGTGAGAGAAGACATGTTAGATCATAAGAAACGCATGGAGATGCATGGTTGACATGAATTAAGCAAAAAAAAATGTTAACTTTTCTTATTAAAGGCATGGTTCATGCATACAGTCATAACCTAGATGCGTAGTCAAAATAAAACATCGAATTCTCTAAGTACAATGCATGAAATCACGAGCAATCAGAGGTCTTTTGTTCCTAACACGCTAATTTAGTCATCCATGAGATACCCTACCTTTGTTACAGGCTTTCGACTTCGAATTTTGGACTGGGAGAACGACCTAGTTTCTGCACGTCCTGTGCCAAACCAGTAACTTCTCATCCCTCGTTCTCCTTAACCTATTTGTTGACACCCGTTTTAGCCCACAAGTTGTGTCATTTCTCTTATTCATCATTTTTGATGCCCCGAATTAGCCATTGTTTTAGAGCTTTCTCGGATGGATTTCAAGCACATTCTTACCATTTCATATCCTTTAAATCTTGGAGATCATGATTTCCTAGAGCCTTGGAGCTTATTTTATCAAATTCCATCTTCCAAGTCAAACTTACGGCCCATTTAGGCCGGCTTCCCTCAAGTAATCGGCTCTCTCTCACTACGCAGTCTTGAAAGTGGGCCTTTTTCATCTCCTTCAGTTCCTCTTTTCAAAAAGTTGTCTTCACCAAAGTTGTTCCTCTTTTAAAGATCAAAAATTTCTTCTTCTACGCCGTTGGCCAGTTCTGCCCCTATTGTGAGCTATTCACATTTTTCCGGTGTGCTGTGCTGTTCACCTATTTTCCAAAATTTTCCTCTCTATTATAGCCCCATTTTCTCCATCTTATTGTCATTTTCTCAACTTACTTTCTTCATCAAAGTTGTTCCTCTTTTAGTTATCTACAATTTCTTCTTCTACCACTTTCGCTAGTTCTGCCCCGTTTGAGAGATACGCTTCAATTTCTGAAGTCATGCGTAGTCTTCCCAGAATTTTTCCTCCATCAGTGTGACGGCCCTACATAGGTGCGTTAGAGAAGTGTGATGGTCCTACGATAGGCCGTCACATCGAAACATGCCCGAAATGACCCTGTTCAACCCCTAGAACATGGCGGTCCTACCCTAGACCGTTAGAGCCATGTGACGGTCTAGTATAGGTGCGTTACACCGAAACTTATCTAAAATCATCCCGTTCGACCCCCAGAGTGTGACGGACCTACCCTAGTCCGTTACATAACTCTGACGGTCCTACGATAGACCGTTACACACACCTGAGAGTCCAATTCGTGCTGGACTCTGCTCCGTTTCTATGCGTCGTGGCCCCCTTGCAGAGCCCATAACTTCTTGAATTCTACTCCGAATTGAGCGCCGTTTGTTCCTATGGTTTCTCCTTGGTATTATCTTGAATTCAGTCCAAAGAACTCTAAATTTAATTGACTATCTTGCTCAGAATCACACTCAAAAGATTAGGATTTAAGTATCCTAGTTCAACTAAAACTCTGCAGATAAGGCTCTGGGGCTACCTTCCAAGAGCCATATCTTCTAGAATCCTCCTCCGAATTGATCCCCGTTTGTTCCTATATCTTGTCCTTAGTGTTATCTCGAGTTTGATCTAGAGAACTCGATTTATCTTGGACTCTATCTCCGGGAATCGTGATAAGAAGATGAGACTTTCTTACAAAACTCTATAAAAACTGCCCAGCTCGCAGTTGCAAAGGGGGGCTCTTTCCGGACGTGGGGTGAAGTCATGCTGCAACTCCAACTCACAACTTTGACCCTATCTTGGAGAGGGAAGTATTAGCTTTCCATTGCATCCTTCTGGGCTTGATTTTATGGTCTACAATCTTAGTTCTAGTCTCCTCAAAATCACAAATCATCACAGTTTTCTGCATTTTCTGCTACATATGTGTTTTTCTCTATTTTGTATCAACGATTTCTCTCTATTCTCTCAATCAAATTTTGTGATTTCAAATCCTATGCATGCACAACACACACACCTATCTCTTCCACCCTTCCACAGGGGTTAAAAACCTCCCCCCGGTGAGTTTGCCCTTAATTTCTACCCCTATTTTATCACTGCGGGATTGATACTACACATACATGTTCTAATTGGTTTTTTATCTTTGTTTTGACTTTGTTTTGCAGGAGAGCATGAATACAACATGAGGCCTTCTTCATCTAGCCGGCTGGAAGGAGAAGAGGTTTGAGTCCACAAGTTCCCCGCGTCCCGTTCTTAAGCGCGATCAATTCTTTAAGTTCCAAGGTACACGGTGCCGTTCCTCTCATTTCTTCATCCTTTGGCGTTGTTGGAACCTTGGTGGCGATCACAGTTAGTATTTCTCATTCTTTCATCCCCCTTGTCTTTCATTCACATGTTTATGCATGTATGTATTTAAAGGGGGCGGGATAGGAATCTAATTAAAAAACAAATCTACACTATTGACCTAACTCCATGAAATTTGGAGGGTAGGTAGAAGATATAAATGTTAAGAAATTGTTATAAAGGATGAACTTGTAAATATCTCGATTAGGGCTTCCAATCTCAAGATCTTCCTTGGATCGGCACGCTGTTTCATGAGCGCCTTGCATAGGAACAGCAACTTCCTGAGTCCTAATAGGGGTAGGATTGATCACCAAGAGTCGTGGATATGCTTACATGTCTACACACTTCGATCCATGGGGATTAGAATGCCAAAGATCCAAGCTTTTCACGTTTCTTCCATTCACGGAATCGGAAGGAAGTAGCCGTCATGTCTGGCTCACTTTCATGAGGTGGCAGTCTTGCGATAGACCGCCATTTGGCATTTATTCTGAAATTTTTGGATTTTCTTATTATCTCCAATTTATCTAATTAATTGGCCTATTTATCCTATTTTAAATTCATAAATTACCCAAATTACGTTTCTAGTAATGGGCTTGGGTCAAAAGGTCATAGGATTGGGTCTTTGGGCCTATTTGAATTGGGCTTAGCCCTTTGGTTAATATAGGGCCTTTAAATTGATTTAATTAACCCTTAATTCATTTAAGTAGCCCATTAAGCCTTTTTAAATGCTTAATAATCCTATTTAATCCCAAAAAATTCCTAAAAAATTCACGGGCGTTACACCCTCCCTCACTTTAAAAGAATTTGGTCTCCAAATTCAATGCATGGGGTTTTTAAGGAGAGTGTACTTACAATCGAATAATTTTGGAAATTTCTTGCTCATAGCTTTTTCCGTCTCCCATGTCGCATCTTGGTCGGATCCTTTATTCCACCAGATTTTTACCATGGGAATAGTTTTGTTTCATAGCTGATGCACTTCTCAATTAATGATTTTGATTGGCTTTTGTTCATATGTCATATCCTTTTGGATCACCAAGTCGTCGTGACTTATAACATGAAAAGGATCGTAGAAGTACTTTTTGAGCAAAGACACATGAAACACATCATGGACTCCAACTAATTGAGGGGGCAAAGCTATCCGATATGCGACTTCGCCAACCCTTTCAAGGACTTCAAAAGGGCCAATGAATCTCAGAGTAAGCTTGCCTTTGATGTCGAATCTTCGAAGTCTTCGACCTGGAGAAACTTTAAGGAATACGTGGTCTCCCACTTGAAATTCCATATCCCGCCTTCTATTATCAACATATTACTTTTGTCTATCTTGAGCCATCTAGAGTCTCTCTCAAATAAGCTTTACTTTCTCGGTAGTATCTCTAATGATTTTAAGGCCTAGAAATTATTTTTCTCCTACTTCATTCTAGCAGATAGGTGAGCAGAAATACCTTCCATGTGATAGGGTGCAAGGCCCGGATACAGAGGGGGGGTGAATGTATCCCTCTTCAAATATTGCCTAATTAAATCTCTAAAGCTCAGATATGCGGAATTAAAAAGCTGTTGCAGAAATGTACTGAGAATACTTAGAAGGATCAAGGCAAGACAACAATTCGATTAGCTCTCACACGATCCTAAGCAAGCATCTAATGAGCGCAGCAATGAAAAGAACACATAAGGAAAATCAAACCACAAGAGAACACCATGATTTTTTAGGTCGTTTGGTCCACAGACCTACGTCCACCCCTCACTCCAAACCGGAGTGAGGCTTCCACTAGCAAGGCTAGAACAGCAGACTCAGTCTGCAACAATTGCTGCCAAACAGCTTGACCAGGGGAACAACCTCCCCTCTTCCTCCCAACCGGAGGGAACCACTGGTGACACCTAGTCACTAGCAAACCAGAGACCGAAGTCTCTCTTCCTCCAGACCAGGAGGGAACACCTGGACTTGCAACCCACAAGACCAGAACCAGAGACGAATCTCCCTTCCTCCAAACCGGAGGGGAACTGCTAGTGACAGCCCGTCACTGGCAAACCAGAGATCACAGATCTCTCATCCTCTGTGAACCCAGAGGGAACCCACAAGTGACTCCCAGCCACTTGCAACCCAGAGGTCTCAGACCTCCCTTCCTCCAAACCGGAGGGGAACCACCAGTGACACCCAGTCACAGGCAACCAGAGACGCAAGTCTCTCTTCCTCCAAACCGGAGGGAACCCGACCTCACACTAGAGGATCGGAAGTACAATTGTGAACAGTTAAAAAGAGAAACAAAAAATGCAGCAACTGAAAGCTGGAAATAGAAATGCACAAGGTAGCTCTCGCAGGAGCAAACTAGATTGGATATGATCCAAAGTCCAGTGATGACAAACAAAGCTTCTCTTCTTCTTCACGAGCTCTCCATCTCTCTTTCTCTCTTTCTTTTTCTTCTTCTGCTCTCTCACTCTCACTCTCACTCTGGCTCTCAGCTTCTCTCTTCTTCTTCTTTTCTTTCTTCTGCTACTTCTGCTCTTTTTCTCTATGCTTCGATCACTCTTCCTTTATCTCTGCTCTATCTTCTGCTGCTTTCTTCTTTTATCACTCTCTGCTACTTTCTCCTTCTTTTTCGATCAGTCTTCTTCTGAGAAAGAAGCTTCGCATTTATAGCAGCAGCGGCTAGGGCATGTGCAGGGCTTGTGCCCTCTTTGTCCTCGGATCACATGCCCAGACATCTTTCTTCTCGAAGGATGTATCTGTCAAACAGTCATAAGAAGATATTAGAGGGATGTACAGAGTTGGTTCAAGCTTTTAACAAAGTGTGTACAAGCATGATGCAGCGTTGAGTGTATAGACTTGAAGGCTTGACAACGAGTGTATAGACTTGAAGGCTTGATAACGAGTGTATAGACTTGAAGGGTGATAACGAGTGTATAGACTTGAAGGCTTGATAATGAGTGTATAGACTTCATCTTGAAGGAGATGCACATATGCACTGAAGTGTGTACAGACTTCACTGAAGGATGTTCAGACTTTAAGTGCTGAAGAGTGTATAGACTCTGTTTGTTCGTGCATGCTACAATGTGTAGACTTAGTGTTTGTGCAGAAGACAATGTATAGACTTATGAACTAATGCAGACACAGGCTGTGTATACACTTGAAGGTTTGATAGCGAGTGTATAGACTTGAAGTGTGAATGTGCATGCTAGAAGCAATGTATGGACTTGAGTGAGACGCTGAGTGAGACGATGCATGAGACGATGGGTAAGACGGACACGTGCATGCAAAGGACGTTGTACAGACTTTGAAGCATGTGAACACAGCGCTGTATAGACTTTACAGTGAAGAATGTATAGACTTGATAAATGCGTGAGACGCCGAGTAAGACGGTCGGATGTACAGACTTGCTGAACGAACGACGCCCAAATGAGACGGTGGATGTACAGACTTGGGCTGTATAGACTTTGAGTCAAATATGCATATAAGACGCTGAATGATAACCATGTATAAACTTTGGAAAGCTTGAAGCACAGAGACGCTAAGTAAGACGCACCGATGTACAGACTTTGTAAGACGATGCAAGCACAAGCCAGCGATGTACAGACTTTGCCAATGTACAGACTTCACGTGATGTATAGACTTAGTGTTCTGAACGTAGGTAAAGGTAAGGAATGTATAGACTTTGTGTGCAATGCAAAGGCTGTATAGACTTTAGCTAAACGATGCATGAACAATGTGGTGATGTATAGACTTGGCCAATGTGCAGACTTGGTGGAACTGAGCGTAGATGCAAGACTATGGCATGTACAGACTGTGTGTGGCCCTATGCAAAGACAATGTACTAACTTGAGCTCGTGCAATGCAGTGTACAGACTTGATGAACGAACTGTGCACATGAATGAAGACCACTGTGTAGACTTGTGTGTTCATGCTGCAATGAAATGTGTAGACCTTCTATGCTGCTGCAATGTGTAGAATTGGCATATGCATGAAGATTACATCAGAGAATGTATGGACTTGCTGTATGCATGAACTACCCTATACAGTTCATAAGCCCAAAGCAGAACAATCATTCAGACACAGATTCATGATATGCAAAGCTGTACATAGCAGAACAATCAATCAGATGTTCATGATATGCTATCATCAAAATCATAGAGTTGAAAATCATGTCATAAATGTTCAGATAACTCATAGTGTTTGCTATCATCAAAATCACAGAGGCACAATAATCTCCCCCTTTTTGATGATGGCAACACTATGAGTCACACTAACTCATGTCAAACTATTCTCCCCCTTTGACTTCATCAAAAAGAAAAATAGTTTGAGATGAGAAATACAGGCATACATGATATGAATAAAGAAAATACTCCCCCTTTGACTCAGTCATTTAGACATGAAAGACACAGAGGTAGTTAAACAATGAAGCACAAAACAAGACAATGATGCAGCAGAATGCTCTCCTATACCATCCATATCAAATCATGCACAACATGTGACAAGCAGGTTAATCTCCCTTTTAAAGCCAGAAAGGAGTTGAGGTATGTCAAGAGGAGATAAGCATCTATCAGCAAAAGCACATAGGCACTCAAGGATTACCACAATCTGTACGCACAATGAATAAATGAGGAAGCAAGATTTTCATTAGCACACCAAATTCATAAATCTTTGTAAACGAATTTCAGATTTTTCAATTATAATAGATTATGAATGAGTTTAAACTTACCATCATGATTTAAGAGAGATGTATTCAAAGTTTATCAAGAAAATTCAATACTCATATCTGAAACACCTTTTAATAGAAATGAATCAACAACTCATCGGATATTCATGTTTAACCTCCTTCCATCTTACTCATTTAAATTCAATGACTCCTATGGAAGTTACACAAGATAACATTGAGATTAAACAGAGATAAATGTGTTTGAACTTGTCTTTAGTTTTTCAGAATTTTTTGATACCAATTGAGCAACACTTATTTTTCCTGAGCAAGTTTGGTTCAGTCAACACCTTTTTACATGAGGCACAACACGTCTTAGGTGAAGTGACCCAGTTACTCAGTGTGACAACCATATTGCCTCTCAAGGAGAACAGAGTTAGCAATGGAGTATCTTTTTACATGAGGAGACACCTTGATCAGAGGCCAGAATCCCCAGTTACTCAACACAACCATGCTATTGCTCTGCTAGATTTTCAAACATTTTTAAAAGAGAGGTAACTATGGCACTTCATGACATGGGCTTGCTCTATTTCTTTGATAGAGAACCCAATTTCTCTGTGACGAAAGTCATTGCTCTTGCATAATTTTCTTTCTCATATTTTCAAGTTTATCAGACAAAGCTCAGTACACTAAAATGTTTAAGAACAATACCTTCTACATGTATCTTAACCAAAGATAGCCATGTCTTTTAAAAATTCAGATTTCAGAAGGTTTTGCATGAAGTTTATGAGACAATTGGTTAAGATTTATTAAGCATGATGATTCAGATATTTTCAAGTCTTTTACATCAAAACTTAGGAAATACATTAGACTTAAATCAATTTGATTTATCAAAACATTCTTAAGCCAGTATAATAGAAGATTCTTCTTTTCAAAAAATGTCTGATTTATGACTAGGGTGCACTGACTAAAATCTTTCATCATTCAGATGAATCATTGACATTGTCAGGAAATCAGTGGAGTCAACAAAGCATTTTTATTGAGAGAATAGCAGAGAGCCATCAGACGCCAGCATTAAAGATTAAAAATCAGTCAGATTAGCTTGGACCAGACTTGACAGGATATGAAGAAATGTTAATGATAGGAACAAGCTAGCAATTGAGTTCACAGTAGGCAGAATCAATAACTGAGTCTGGAATACAGACAGAACAGCTACACAAGTATAGACAGTAGAGAATTCAAGTGAACCACACAATTGCCAAGGGAATGGATCAGATTGCTAGATAGAAGGAGTTCAAGAGGTGAAGAAGTGATCAAATAGGAATGCTCCCCCTGTCTAGATGCAATGGAATATCCTTTTTGAGTTTTCAAATATTATGACATGCACTACTCTTCAAATGCAACAACAGATAAACTCCCCCTTACAAAGTGCATGATATGCAATACCAACAGTCCTGAGTGCATCAGATTTTTTAATGGCTGCATATGCAAATTCAGTCTATCATTAAAAAGCAAATCATGTATGAGAAGAGTTCAGAAAATTTAAATCTGACAATGCAGATGATGAATGAATATGCAAAAATAGATTTAACATGTTATGCAGTTATTCTAAGAACAGGAAGTGCAGAGAATTTACCTGAAAGGGGCTTTATCAACTTGGGTGCCTTGGTTTAATTTACCCCTATTTATTCCTCAGTCCAAGGCACACCTGCAAAGTTTTTGATCATTTTGATCTTGTAGGGACCCAAGCAGCTTTGGGTCATGAGTTAGCCCTGACAGGTGTTCTAAACAAATTCTTAGCAACATGGTCATCATGAACCATTAGGTAGCAATTGTCCATAGAGTGACCATACTTTCCATAATATCTATATGATGTGACTGGTTTCTGGTTCTTATGATGCATAGTAACAGCAGTATGAGGTTTATAAACATGATCATAAGATTTTCTGTTGTATGCATGAACAGTTTGATTCTTATTCTTAATCAGCCAACATTCAGCAGATCTATGGCCTGGCTTCCCACAGTTATAGCATGAGAATCTTGCAAATGGTTTTGCAGGTAATTTGACAACATAG
The DNA here is from genome assembly GCA_022559845.1 of Amorphophallus konjac. Taxonomy (NCBI): domain Eukaryota; kingdom Viridiplantae; phylum Streptophyta; class Magnoliopsida; order Alismatales; family Araceae; genus Amorphophallus; species Amorphophallus konjac. The sequence goes on from CM040125.1 coordinate 172,091,632, forward strand.
GGGTTAACAGAGTTCTTTTGAACATGCCAAAAGTTCTTGACTGTATGGCCATTCTTCCCACAGTGAGAGCAAGCAAAAGAATTTCTTCTATGAAAATCATTTTTACCCCAAGTGGATCCAAACCAGCACTCAGCAGCCTTGTGCCCAGGCTTATTACAGTTAGAGCACACAATGTGCTGACTAGACTTGTGTTTAGTTCCATAAGGACCATGAATATTCATGGAAGACCTGGCATGCATTTTATTATCTTCTTTCATGATAAAGAATGCATTCATGAGATGACCATACTTACCACAATAATAACATGAAGCATCAGGCTTCCTAGTAGCATGGTTTCTATCAGAAAAATTTCTAGAATGTAATGTTCCACTAGCATGCTCATCCTTTAACATTAATCTACAATCTTCCATTATGTGACCTGCCTTCCCATAATAATAACATGACCCCTTTTTAATATGAGTGTGTGAGAGATCATGTGTCTTGTGTGCAGCTTTCTTTGTACTAACAGAGACATCTTTGTCCTTTTTCAGAGAATTTTTCAAATCTTGAATCTCAGAGTTTAAGACAGCAACATTAGCTTCATATTTGGACAGATCTGTTTCACAGGAAATGACTTGTTGATGCAAGGTATCATTCAGACTTTTGAGTTTTTCTACTTCCTGTTTTAACTTTATTTCATTGTCAGCTTCAGATAGGGACCTGTTAAAATCATCAACTTCTTGTTGAAGGGATGTGATTGTAAGCTCATAGTTAGCTATCTTTTCTTCACAGCAAGTGACATTTCCACTCAGCATTTGGTTGATAGTTTTTAAACTCTCAATTTCTTGTTCAGCATTCACCAACCTATCAGAATTATCCATGCTCACACACTTGCCTTTTTCCATTGTCAATAACCTATCTGACAATGTGGTGTTCAGATGTTTCAGCTTGTTGATTTCCTCTTTTAATTTATTGTTTTGCTCTAGGAGTTCATCATCAAACATCCAATCATCTAAGGAAAACTGACATTCATAAAACATTTTTTGTTATTTCTCAGATTGAGGTTTGTTGAAGTTTTTCTGAAGCTCTAGATTCGTTGCTTTTTCAGCTTCCAATTTATCAGAAATCAGTCTATTTTATTTTTCAAGATTTATTGATTTGTGTTCAAATTCCTTGAGCTGGTTTTTGAGTATTTCATTTTCAGATTTCATGTTTTCCAATTCAGAGTTGACAAGCTCTAAGTTTCTCACCAGTTCTTCATTTTGAACAACATCATTGTTATGAGCCTGATCATCATCAGTTAGGCTAAGTCTTTCCTTTAGTTCAGCAATTTCACAAACAAGCTCTTGATTCTCCTTTTTGTGTAATCCAATTTGTTTCATAAGAGTTTATTTTTCAGATTTCAAATGATCTAGATCTGAACTAATAGAATCAAAATCTGTTAACTGTCTTCTAAATATGTCATTTTCAATTTTCAGAATTTCAGGGTTTTCACCTCGAGATTTAGCATCCACATATTTCTTTAGCTTCTTTATCAGTTTTTTATTCTTCTTCCCTAGTTTTTCATAGGATTCTAACAGATTGGCATAGGCATCTTCCCACTCGTCTAAAGTGTAACTAGAGAAAGGCTTGGTTACCTCTTCAGCATCTTCGAATTCATCTTGATCACTGCCATGGTTGCTCTTGTTAGCCATCAGGCAGCAGTCCTCATTTCTCCTCTGAGCTAGCTTCAGCTTATCCAGAATGTCCTTAGCGGACCTGCAGTCATAAAAACAAGAATGTAGATCCTTGTCAGTAGCTTCTTTCATTAGATTCAAAACTCTCTGATTTTCTCCATGTCTTGATCTGTGACTGTCAGTCCATTTGGACTCTTTCTTTGGTAGTCTGTGAGGACCGTGTGAGATTAACTTCCACAGATCCGGATCCATCAATTTCACATAGTTATGGAGACTGCTAACCCATGAGTTAAAATCAGACCCATTGAAAATCGGTAGAGAACCCATTGAATAAATCGTCATACAGATCAATGCACCAGAGGGTAAGTTCAGAAAAGCACCAAAGATGACAGGATCCTCTGCAGATCGTTGGATCTGATCAGTCAGAGACCCGCTCTGATACCAATTGATAGGGTGCAAGCCCCGGATATAGAGGGGGGGTGAATGTATCCCTCTTCAAATATTGCCTAATTAAATCTCTAAAGCTCAGATATGCGGAATTAAAAAGCTGTTGCAGAAATGTACTGAGAATACTTAGAAGGATCAAGGCAAGACAACAATTCGATTAGCTCTCACACGATCCTAAGCAAGCATCTAATGAGCGCAGCAATGAAAAGAACACATAAGGAAAATCAAACCACAAGAGAACACCAGGATTTTTTAGGTGGTTCGGTCCACAGACCTACGTCCACCCCTCACTCCAAACCGGAGTGAGGCTTCCACTAGCAAGGCTAGAACAGCAGACTCAGTATGCAACAATTGCTGCCAAATAGCTTGACCATGGGAACAACCTCCCCTCTTCCTCTCAACCGGAGGGAACCACTAGTGACACCCAGTCACTAGCAAACCAGAGACCGAAGTCTCTCTTCCTCCAGACCAGGAGGGAACACCTGGACTTGCAACCCACAAGACCAGAACCGGAGACGAATCTCCCTTCCTCCAAACTGGAGGGGAACTGCTAGTGACAGCCCATCACTGGCAAACCAGAGATCACAGATCTCTCTTCCTCTGTAAACCCAGAGGGAACCCACAAGTGACTCCCAGCCACTTGCAACCCAGAGGTCTCAGACCTCCCTTCCTCCAAACCGGAGGAGAACCACCAGTGACACCCAGTCACAGGCAACCAGAGACGCAAGTCTCTCTTCCTCCAAACCGGAGGGAACCCGACCTCATACTAGAGGATCGGAAGTACAACTGTGAACAGTTAAAAAGAGAAACAAAAAACGCAGCAACTGAAAGCTGGAAAAAGAAATGCACAAGGTAGCTCTCGCAGGAGCAAACTGAATTGGATCTGATCCAAAGTCCAGTGATGACAAACGAAGCTTCTCTTCTTCTTCACGAGCTCTCCATCTCTCTTTCTCTCTTTCTTTTTCTTCTTCTGCTCTCTCACTCTCACTCTGGCTCTCAGCTTCTCTCTTCTTCTTCTTTTCTTTCTTCTGCTACTTCTGCTCTTTTTCTCTCTGCTTCGATCACTCTTCCTTTATCTCTGCTCTATCTTTTGCTACTTTCTTCTTTTATCACTCTCTGCTACTTTCTCCTTCTTTTTTGATCAGTCTTCTTTTGAGGAAGAAGCTTCGCATTTATAGCAGCAGCGGCTAGGGCATGTGCAGGGCTTGTGCCCTCTTTGTCCTCGGATCACGTGACCAGACATCTTTCTTCTCGAAGGATGTATCTGTCAAACAGTCATAAGAAGATATTAGAGGGATGTATAGAGTTGGTTCAAGCTTTTAACAAAGTGTGTACAGGCATGATGCAGCGTTGAGTGTATAGACTTGAAGGCTTGACAACGAGTGTATAGACTTGAAGGCTTGATAACGAGTGTATAGACTTGAAGGGTGATAACGAGTGTATAGACTTGAAAGCTTGATAACGAGTGTATCGACTTCGTCTTGAAGGAGATGCACATATGCACTGAAGTGTGTACAGTCTTCACAGAAGGATGTTCAGACTTTAAGTGCTGAAGAGTGTACAGACTCTATTTGTTCGTGCATGCTACAATGTGTAGACTTAGTGTTTGTGCAGAAGACAATGTATAGACTTATGAACTGATGCAGACACAGGCTATGTATAGACTTGAAGGTTTGATAGCGAGTGTATAGACTTGAAGTGTGAATGTGCATGCTAGAAGCAATGTATGGACTTGAGTGAGACGATGCATGAGACGATGGGTAAGACGGACACGTGCATGCAAAGGACGTTGTACAGACTATGAAGCATGTGAACACGGCGCTGTATAGACTTTACAGTGAAGAATGTATAGACTTGATAAATGCGTGAGACGCTGAATAAGACGGTCGGATGTACAGACTTGCTGAACGAACGGCGCCCAAATGAGACGGTGGATGTACAGACTTGGGCTGTACAGACTTTGACTCAAATATGCATATGAGACGCTGAATGATAACCATGTATAAACTTTGGAAAGCTTGAAGCATAGAGATGCTAAGTAAGACGCACTGATGTACAGACTTTGTAAGACGATGCATGCACAAGCCAGCTATGTACATACTTTGCCAATGTACAGACTTCACGCGATGTATAGACTTAGTGTTCTGAACGTAGGTAAAGGTAAGGAATGTATAGACTTTGTGTGCAATGCAAAGGCTGTATAGACTTTATCTAAACGATGCATGAACAATGTGGCGATGTATAGACTTGGCCAATGTGCAGACTTGGTGGAACTGAGCATAGATGCAAGACTATGGCATGTACAGACTGTGTGTGGCTTTATGCAAAGATAACGTACTGACTTGAGCTCGTGCAATGCAGTGTACAGACTTGATGAACGAACTGTGCACATGAATGAAGACCACTGTGTAGACTTGTGTGTTCATGCTGCAATGAAATGTGTAGACCTTCTATGCTGCTGCAATGTGTAGACTTGGCATATGCATGAAGATTACAGCAGAGAATGTATGGACTTGCTGTATGCATGAACTACCCTGTATAGTTCATAAGCCCAAAGCATAACAATCATTCAGACACAGATTCATGATATGCAAAGCTGTACATAGCAGAACAATCAATCAGATGTTCATGATATGCTATCATCAAAATCATAGAGTTGAAAATCATGTCACAGATGTTCAGATAACTCATAGTGTTTGCTATCATCAAAATCACAGAGGCACAACACCATGTAGAGACTCGAATGGGGCCATTTGTATATTAGCTTGATAGCTATTGTTGTAGGTGAATTCCACTAGAGACAAGTGGTCGTGCCAACTTCCACCGAAATAAATAACACATGCCCTGAGCATATCTTCCACCACTTGATTGGTTCTTTCAGTTTGATCGTCGGTTTATGGATGAAATGCAGTACTGAAATTGAGTCGGATCCCTAATGAATGTTGTAGACCCTTCTAGAATTGAGATGTGAATCGAAGGTCTCGATCTGAAATAATGGTGACAGGGACATCGTGTAGCTTGACAATCCCCTTCATATATAAAGTTGCTAGAATATCCACAGACCATCGACTTTTGATTGGTAGAAAATGTGCAGATTTAGTCAATCGGTCTATGATTACCCAAATACCATCATGTCCACCTCTTGTCTTAGGTAAACCCATGATGAAATCCATCCCTATACTTTCCCACTTCCACTCGGGAACTTCCAAGGAATGTAGTTTCCCAGCGGGCTTTAAATGTTCTGCCTTGACTTGTTGATAAGTGAGGCAGCGAGATACAAAGTATGCTACTTCTTTTTTCATATTGGGCCACCAAAAATTCCTTTTCAAATCTTGGTACATCTTGGTAGCACCAGGGTGAATAGCATACCTTGATTTATGAGCTTCTTCCATGATTAATTTCTTAGTGTCGGCATGGTCCGGCATGCAGATTCGATCTTTAAATAATGGTCTTCCATTGGTTAAAATAGAGAATTCCGGCCGTTGATCCATATGGGTTTTAATCTCCATCAATATAGGATCATTTTCTGACAACTTGACTAAGTCTTCAATTAATTTAGGTTGTAACCTTATATTAGCAATCATATACCCTTCTTCTTCTTTATCAACATCAAGATTCAAATGAGCAAAATCTTCGATAAGGTAAGTCATACCTTTCTTGAGGCTTGCTAGAGTTGCTAGTGGTCTTCTGTTGAGGGCATCTACTACAGCATTTGCTTTGCCTTGGTGATACTGAATAGTAAAGTTGAAGTCATTGAGATACTCCAACCATCTTCGTTGCCTCATGTTCAATTCTTTCTGAGTGAATAGATATTTCAGACTTTTATGGTCCGAAAAGATAGTGACCTTTTCCCCATAAAGATAATGACGCCAGATTTTCAAGGCAAAAATAACAGTAGCCAATTCCAGATCATGCATGGGATAGTTCTCTTCATAACGTTTCAACTGCCTTGAAGAATAGCAAATCACCTTGCCTTTCTATATAAGAACGCATCCAAGGCCAATGCCAGATGCATCCGTATAGACTTCAAAGCCACCACCTTTGATAGGTAGTGCTAGTATAGGGGCAGTAGTGAGATGATCTTTAAGATTTAGGAAACTCGCTTCACACTCTTTCGACCATATAAAAGGGTTCTCCTTTCTTGTAAGTCTAGTCAAAGGGACGGCGATCTTAGAGAAATCCTTGGTAAATAGCCTATAGTAACCAGTCAGACCCAGAAAGTTTCTAACTTTAGATATGGTTGTGGGCCGGCTCCAGCTCTTAACAGCTTCTACTTTAGAAGGATCAACAGTGATACCTTCCTTCGAAATAATGTGGCCAAGGAAAGAGACCTCCTTAATCTAGAACTCGCACTTGCTGAGCTTTGCGTAGAGTTGATGCTCTCTTAGGGTTTGTAAGGCTATTCTTAAGCGCTCTTCATGTTCCTCCTTAGTCTTGGACTATATAAGAATGCCATCAATGAAAATGACCATAAATCAGTTGAGATAGGGCCTGAAGATATTATTCATAAGTTGCATAAATGCTGCCGGGGCATTAGTCAACCCGAACGGCATCACCATGAACTCATAGTGCCCATATTGGCTCCGAAAAGCCGTCTTGTATATATCTTCATCTTTAATCTTGAGCTGATGGTATCCTGACCTGAGGTCTATCTTGGAGAAATATTCCGCTCCAGAGATTTGATCAAAGAGCTCGTCGATACGCGACAACATATATTTATTCTTGGTAGTGAGTTGATTTAGTCACTGGTAGTCGATACATAGCCTGAGAGATCCGTCCTTCTTCCTGACGAATAGAACCGGCGCATCCCAAGGGGATGTGCTAGGTCAAATGAATCCCTTGTCTAGTAGCTCCTGAAGCTGCTTCTTTAATTCTTTGAGTTACCTGGGGGACATCCTGTAAGGAGCTATTGAAACGGATGCTGCTCCAGGAATGAGTTCAATGGAGAAATTACTTCCCTTTCAGGTGGTAAACCAGGTAAATCAGATGGGAACAAATCGGGGAACTCATTTACAATGGGGGTATCCTCTAGGATGATTTCCTTGGACTCGGTGATAATCACGGAAGCAAGGAAAGCTTCACAACATTGCGAGATGAGTTTGCAAGTATGAAGAGAAGAAATAAGAGCAGGATGTTCCTATATTTTATTCAAAGAAAAGAAAATCTTGGAAGATTGAGTTTACGGAAAGAAATCCTCCTATTGCGATAATTAATGTCAGCATAATGATCAACGAGCCAATCCACCCCTGGGATAGCATCGTAGCCTTCCATGTCAAGGCATACGAGGTTCGCGAGAAGATTATGACCTTCTATTGTTACTTCACTATTTGGGTAGTGGGTTGTAAGCTTAGTTCTGGGACCTAAAGGTGTAGTAATAGCTAGGTCCGAAGGTAGAGGAACAGGTGAAATTGGTAAAGTTTTTGTAAAAGTAGTAGATATAAAGGAGTGATAAGCACCAGTATCAAATAGTACAAAAGCATGATGTGAATAAATTTGAACAGTACCTTTCATCAACCTATCATCCTTGGGCGCTTCATCATCCATAATAGCATTAAGACGAGCCTGCCTCCTACGCCTACCATTTGAGGTTTGTTCGTTTATGAGGGGGCAATCCGGCATGCGGTGCTCCCGGCTTCCACATCGTAAACATGCCCCTTGGCGTTTCCAGCATTCTTCGGCCGAGTGGCCGAACTTCTCGCAGAATGAGCAAGCCGTTGCGACTTGCTTTTCCTCCTCCTTCACCCTCTTATTTTTATCATTCTTGCTGCCATTCCCGTTACAGGACCTCTTATTGTTATCATGGGTTGTGTAAGACCCCGTGATGCTGAATTTCTCTTCCTTTCGTCCTCGCCGATCGAACTTTCGGCTGGACTCTTCTTCCTTGCCTTTGAATTTTTCGACCTTCTCCAAGGTCCTTTCACATAGATACACCCGTTGGACCATCTCCGTATATGTATGGATAATTTGGGGTCCAAGTTGAGTGATAAAGACGGGCCTTAATCCATCCATGAATCAGTTAGCTTTTAAGAGATCTGTGCTAACAAATAAGGAGCATATGGTGCCAGCCGAGAGAATTGAAGTTCATATTCTGCCACAGACATCATGCCTTGGCGAAGAGAGGCGAATTCAGCAGCCTTTCTTTCTTTGACGTGCTCGGAGAAGTACTTTGCACGAAAGAGTGTAAGAAATTCCTCCCAGGTAAGTTAATCATTTTGTTGCTGCGCCTTCCTCCAAGTACGTGCATCCTTGATCAGTTGGAAGGTGGCAAGATGGAATTTTTCTTGGACGGAGCATTGCATGACATTGAATATTCGGTTCATCTCATCAATCCGACTATCTGCCTCGTCGAGGTTAGAAGATCTAGAGAATCGTGGAGGATTCATACTCTGGAAATTCCCATGTAGATTACTCACGCCAGCCCGTGCGCCAACTTGGGCCACCATTTGTAGGGCCTGGGTAAGACCCGCAACTATTTGTTGCATCGCTTCCCAATTTGCGCGATTAGCAGCACGTTCAACGGCCATTGCAAGAGTAAAGTGCCTGAAAGAAATAAGCAATTAGTTATTTCTTGGAATTTTACCTAAAGATTAAATTCTAAATAACTATCTCATCTCGGGCTCTACCCGATCTCTCATGAGTTCAGAAATTTCTCTGCTAGTTCATAGGTGTGGGTCCATAATCCTTGGACTTAGCCTATGACATGACATTTCCTAGGACTTACTTATGCCTAGGCTCTGATACCAACTTAACTATTGTTGGCACTCAAAATATACTCAATGACGATCAAGCCTCAAAGACAAATGATGCGGCCCATCGAAGCACAGAAGCCGAAGAAGATCAACACATTGAAGCCTTCTCAAGCTGCTAGAGCCTCAGGTCACCCAGTATGAATGCCGGGGACTTCACCTCAGGAGGATAGAGGAGAATACACCACAAGCGGGCAATGTCGTCAGGACTGCTCAATGAACCAATATCGACTCAGTCGTACCGTGTGGACAATATCTGTCATCTGACTAAGGGTGAGAATATACCCGTCGTCCGATCAAGAATGAGCGTGTATCTATCGTCCGACCAAGGGCGAGAATATACCCGTCGTCCGATCAAGGATGAGCATGCATCCATAGTCCGACCAAGGACGAGGATGTACCCGTCGTCCGACCAAGGACGAGCGTGTATCCGTTGTCCGACCAAGGACATGGGTATACCTGGTGGCACACCGTCCGAATGAAAGATCCTCCCCAGGTGAGAAACACCCTTGGCCCCTCAGAATAAGGAACCGAAGGCTCTGTCAGTAGAAGACCCCGATTACCCCGCATGGGTACGACTTCTCAACATATTGGGTCCGTTAGTGGCCAGATGATCGCCCAGTCGAGGCGAAAGCACCCCAAGCAGCATACCGCTCCCCGTGAAAGTTGCCAATGCAAGTCAAGCCGCGCCAGCAGCACAAACCACTATGCCGAAAGCCGTGCCAGCGGAAAACCCACGTGTCCGAGCCGAAGGTGCACGAGTTCCAAAGGCAGCCATTCAGTGGCCTGGGAGCTTCGTCAATATCTCCCCCTATGGTTTGGCAAGAGCACGGAGGTGTGAAGAATCACAGTGACTCTTAGAGTCAGTCCGGGGCCCGCTGTCAGACTCGTGTCAATCAAACGCGATAGGATGGCTCGAAACCGGAGCGCCCCCTTAATCCGGTGCGCCCTTTGTTCATCTGCCCATTCCCGGCACGCCAGTCACAACCCTTAAACCGGCGCGCAAAGCAAGCTTGTGCCCGGCGCGCTAAACGTGTGCCGGATGAAGCTTAGATGAGGGTTGGTTATATAAATGGGCCTGCTGTCGAATGAAAGAGGGAGAGGTAGAGAAAGGAACATGAAGAGAGATAGAAAGAAAAGGGCATTTTCCTCCTCGAGAGCGAGTCAGAGCGCCACCCATCTCGTCTGCCCATCTGAGGCGGCCCATTGCCGGAGAAGAAGACCCTATCTACGGCACTCTGTTTCTGCTGGTGGGTTCTGGTGATCTTCCGTCCAAGCCGCTCCTGCTGCTGCTATTTTCTGTAAACCCTGCGAATGTATGAGGTCGGGGGGGGGGCGATGATATGAGCTCCCCCCTCTTCTTTCTTTATTTTTATTTCACGGCTTGGGTTTTCCTTCTGTCTTCCCTTTCTATACAACCAGGGTTTCATCCCTATTTCTGTAGCCATCGGCCGGTCTCGAGCGACAACACCAAGCCGCAGCCTCTGGTAGTGCCCTCTGTAATGCCTCCCTTGTGGGTTGAATGAATGAATAAATGCACGTCTGAAGCTTCCTTTCTCATGTGGTTGTAATTCATTTCATATCTATTCCGTGTGTGATCTTCTAGTTTTCTTCACCGCCGAACATGCCCCATTGTTTCTCGGGGCAACATCTTTAATCCCCTCCCTGGGGTTCTTACTGTCGCGTAGATAGTATCGAATGTTCAGTACACCCAGGTGTTCTCTCCCGACCGGAGGAATGCATATGAATGCACTCCCCTTCGCCCCCGGAGGTGACTCCTCAATACTTCCTTGTTCATGGTTCAGGGCAAGGAGAAGGGCCATCTCTGCAATCTGTGTGCCAAATTTGTTCGTATTGCAGACGCTGTCGAACTATTCAACTGTTTGCCCCCTCCAAAATCTCAGTCTACTGGCTAACCTTTGGGTCTTTAGTCTGGCCTGTTAACTTCCCTTTTAGCTTGTTTCCTCGATGCATATATATACATATGATCATTTGCTGTCCACTCAGCAATCGAGTGCATTCTGTGTTCGATTGCATCGGACGATTTATTCCCTCGAAGAACCTACTGCCCGGGGAGGGGAATATTCCCCATCAGTATTCTCAATCACTATTGGACCATAGGGTAGTATCCCTTAATGATATGAACCCTATGAACCATCAGGTGAACACCAACAGGGCCTTAGCCCGACATTAAACCCACCTTCTCTTGGGAGTGGTGGTGGCTGTGGGAAGGTAACCTCTCGTAGGCTGGCCCTTGAGGTACTTTCTCATCTCAGCCGTCCCTTAATGATATTTTGGCTCGTAGAGATGGATGCCCCCTAGCAGGCTAGCCCTCGGGATCTTTTCCCTCTATTGAAGTCCACCGGTCACCGCTTGGCATTCCCGACCTTAAGGAGCGTACCCCAACATTGTGGGACTGTCTCCACTTCGCCCCCGCAACCCTCCAAGCATGGGGAGGTGCTGCCCAAATTTTGATTGATGACTTGGTTTGAATTACAATGGATCTGCACTGATAAAGTTCATTGTGGACTATGCTTGAGTAGGAACATCGCATAAGTCTGGACTTGTTTTGTTTGTAGTGTATCTGGGACTTAAATAAGTCTCCTAATCTTCTAAAATAACGCCAAAGTTCTAAGAAACTTGCCTGGCATTTCATTGGAACTTAAACGGCCCAAAACTACCCTAATCCGGCACGGTCCTAATCCGACGCACCAATTTCCAGTGCGACCCCCTGTTTTCGACCTTTTCTTTCTTTCGCTCATCGATCGACCAACTGGTAGTCAAATGATCAATTGACGACGCGGGCGTGCCAGTCACATGAGTGACGAATTTGTGATGCGCTCATTCTGACCCATGTCAGGCGAATGTGAGGTTCGGTCGGGACCAGCAGTCCGCCATACCATAAAGGCTATGGCGTTAATTACATCCCCCATGAGGAGGGAACACCTTTGATTAATTGCCGAGATAGCGGGCTGTCGAAGTCGGATTAAAAAGAGCTACAAGATGATCATGACGAAGGCATGCAGGATGCATATATTTATCGTGCAGAAGATGCATAGTTCATAGAATTATGGATCCTTGGTACGTGGCGGAGGACGTAGGTCCGAAGACCACCGTCGCGCATAGCGAAGACTTCTGACCAGACGTAATCCAGATTTCTATCGACGCCATTTGATATACCCGAGGATCTATGCAGGCATGCACACATAACGTTCATGACTATATTAAGCATGATAATAGAATCATGGAAGCAAATAATGATCAACCACGTTTATTACCCCCCCATCAAGGAACGGGAGAACAACACAAATATAATAGCGAAAGTAAAGTGCTAACGGACATGGTAATGAAGATATGCTAACAATATAGTTCGGGCTCGCTTGGCCCCTCCCTTATTCAATTTATTACCCATTGTGATTTATTAACGCCAACCCCGAGGGACGAGATCCGCTCGGGGGCAAATGAGCGATTAAAGCAACAAGAGGTTTCAAAACTGGCGCGACCATGTAAGGAAGGTTTATACGGCGCGATAAAGCGTAGGCATAGCATCTTAATCGGGCGCGGCCATCATGAATGTTAATACGGCGCGAAGGCCCTGGGGCGCGCCGGTTTAGGGCGCGCCGGAAAGGTGCAAGCAAAAAGTTTTGAAATATGAGTCTAAGGCTAATCCGGAGAGGGGGGGTACCGCGCCGGATTAGGGCGCACCGGCTAAGGCCGCGCCGTTCTAGCCTTATTTTTTATGAATTCTGAATCATTTGAGTTTGTTAAGTTTATGTTGAGGGTTTTGAAGTTATTTGGGGCCTATTGTTTGTTAAATTGAAGTCCAGAACCCTCCAAGAATGACGTGATAAGCCAGTGCGAGGTTCCTACTCGAGCACCGGGATAATTGGGTCCAGAATGAGTATTTCGTTATGGTTTATTCATTATTAATCTGTCCAAATTGGACAGCATCTCCCCTGAACCTGAAGAGTTGCAGGGGAGAAGCGGGGTCATGCTCACCTATGGAACAAGCCCCTAAACCGCCGGTCTACACGAAGGCAGCCAGCAAACCCCATTGGATAGGATACCCCGAGGACTAGCCTGCTAGGGGCACCAAGGTTCCATAGGGGGAAGAAACGGAGAGATGAAGACATTGACAATAGGAACAGCACCCCGAGGGCTAGCCTGCGAAGGGTGGATGACCCACAGTGTATGACTTATCCCTTATAGGGACTGACCATTAGGAGGATGAAACTCCGAGGGCTAGCCTGCGAGGAGCACATATCCTCGGCCTTCATTGGGTCCTGAATTGTTGGGGGCGAGCTCGTTTAGCCAAGACCCCTCTGTTGCTATCTGTTGTGGGCTCAGGGATAAACGCCTGCCATCGAGGGGTAGGGTTCTTAGTTGCCCAGCAGTTCCGTGAAGCCACGGGGGGGTGTTCCCCTCCCCGGGTGATCGGGACGATGAGAAAACCTCGGAACAGTTTGGATGATCGTGATGCACAGATGCAGTAAATGCATAAATGAGATGGGCCCATTGCAGGGGCATATGCTCGAACAGTTAGAAAGCGACGTTTAGGGGATGAACCCTGCATATGGCGGAGAGAGGCATGCGCAGAAGCACAGCTCTGTCTGAGAAGAGAGAGGGATGCGAAAACCCTTGAATCAAACATGAGAATGATCGAAGGAAAAGCCCCCGGGGAGGGGTGTTTATGTAGCCCACGATGATTCAGGGCACGCTATAGACCTCGGAGAAATCGGAATTAGCACTACGCAGAGAAGAACTCCGACACACGCATTGGCATAGATAGAAAGGGGGGAGACTGAGGATCATTCATTCAATCTTTTCATTTGATCATTCACACGCGCATATATATTACCATCCCAGAAACAGGAATGGTTTAGCATTTACATGGTGAGAGTACAGCACCGGCACCATTGCTCGGTCGCCGTTCTACAATAGCGGAGGCAGAGGACGTGCATAGCACAACAACAGGGGAAGGGGAAAAAGAGAAAATCGCATAGAAGGGGGAGGAGAATCGACTCATATCATAGTCGCTCCACCCCCCCTCGCTTACATTCGATGGGTGGAAGACTCGGAAGAGAAATCTACGGAAAGCAGGAAAAGGATCAGCACCGGCGCCCACCTGTTCCGAGAACAGGGTATCGTATAGGAGGAAGACGACCGGCGGAAGCTCCTCCGAAGGAACCCTTCTCTCTCTGCTTAGTAGAAAAAAAACCTCTCTAGAAGCCTTTCTCTCCCTCCGCTCTTCTCTTTTTTTCTCAATTGATCTGTCTCTCCCCTTCTCTGTGTCCTCCTCCTTTCTCTTGTCGAAGAGCAGCCACCTACATAGGGGGCGGGTTCGAATCTTAATCCGGCATGAGATTAGCGCGCCGAGAAGAAGCCTCAGCAATTTAGCGCGCCGGTCTTGGAGGGCACCGGTTTAACGGGCGCGCCGTATAAGGGCGCGCCGTATTAGCATTTCCCGCGCATTGCAGGTTAGCCGATGAATCCGGGGACGATCCCGGAGGTCATCGTGAACATTTATCTCACCAATGCCCATCGAAACCTTGACGAGGTGTTTTGTGAAGCCCCTCGGCTGACGTGCGGCCGTTCACGAGGCTCCAGATAGCTTTGGTTTAATTATGCGGGTTTTTCGCTAATACGGCCTACGGCTCCGTGATTCGTGCTGCCGGCTCGGTCTGGCTTGTACCCAAGCTCCTTAGGGGGGTTGGATGACACCAGGGATAATTCCGCTTGCACTGGGGGATCATTCGGCCACTAACGGGCCCATCTTGCCGGGAAGCCGTACCCGCGTCGGGTGATCGGGATCTTCTGCCGTCAGAGCTTTCGGTCCTCTGTCTCGGGGAACCAGGGGGAAACTCCTTTGTCTTCAGGAGAGCCTTTTCATGTGGTGGGGGACCACCGGATAGACCATCGTCCTTGATCGGACAAGGGGTGTAGTGGATGCAGCACGACAAAGTCGATGCCGGTTCATTGGGCAGGCTTGGTCGCACTGCCGGTTGGTTGTGGATTCATCTCGGCTCTCCTGAGGTGAAGTCCCCACGTCCATACGGAATGACTCGAGGCTCTGGCAGCTTGAGAAATCCTCGATGTGGTGATCTTTATCGGCTCCCGCACTTCGGTGGGCCGGGTCATTCGGCCGGGTCACCGGCGATCATATTTTAGGTGCCAACAAATGCCCCCAGACGTGGGTGTTGTGAGCAAGGCACGAGTGCAGCAAGACCCACGGATGAACTTCATCTGGACGGATCTCTTCTTCAGTTGACAGGAGCTCTGGATGGCCCTTAGTTCGGCACGGATGCTAATCCGGCGCCATTCCCATCTTAATACAGCATGGGATTAATACGGCGCGCCCTTACCCTTTGTGGTTTTAATCTGGCGCGGCCTTTTCATCGGATCGGTTAATCCGGCGGGGTGATTCCCGGCGCGCCTTTGCTTAAAAGGGAAATTAATCCGGCGCGCTAAATAGCGCGCCGGTTTAACGGAGGGGGCCCTCCTCTATATATACCCTTTTCTCTCATTTTTTTTCTTCACTGTTTTTCATTTGCACATTTCCCTTCTCTCTCCTCCCTTTCTTCTCTCCCTGCGGTGTCGAGTGGAGTGAGGGTGAGAGCGGCGGCGGTCCTTCGGGTGAGTGGAGATGCTGTCTATTTGGGGTTTCAAAACCCTTTCTTTGGGCCCCGGGAGGCTTCTAGCAGGGCTTGCCCTCGGAGCTGTTTCCCCGGGGGTTCCCTTTGGCCTCGGTGTAATGCCGATGGTTGCCTTTTAGGGACCGTTCCTCAGTGGACGCGCTCCCATTTTTCTTTGGCAATCCCCTGTGCTGGGGAGATTCTGTCGAAATTTTGTCAGAAATTCGCCTTTGATCAACTATCTTCTGACTTTAACTTTTGTTTGATATGCCTTTTTGCAGCTATCATGGCGTCCAGCTCTTCTTCTCACGCCGTAGTGACATGGGAGAATGTCAATTCCCTCGACTGGGGGCACGGCCAAGTGGCCATAGTTGCGGAGTCTTCGGATTCAGAGACAGACACTGTGGACACCAGCCGCCTCCTTATCCTCGGGGGTGACTCTTTTCATTATGACAGAGAGGGCGTGACCAGGAGGGATTATCCCAAGGACAAGCACCTGATGTCCCTTCTTCAACGCTTCAACCTTCAAGGGAAGAGGGATGTGTTCGTTGTTCGGAAGGTTGAGCAGGCCTTGCTGGTGGAGAGAGACAGCCTGGCCGAATGTGTCATGCGGGGAAGACCCATCTATCTCCCCGGGGAGGTCAGGAAATGGAGCGTTGTGTTGGGGCTGCAAGACCTGGCTCTGGCAGACGGATTACTAACTAGAGCTCCCAAGTTCGTACCCGCTCGGTGGAATGACTCCGCGGGCAGAGTGGATCGGGAGAAGCCGATCTTTGGTTTATTCCTTGCCCCGTTGAGATGGGGATATAGAGACAAATCGTTCTTGCTGGACTGCTTGGTGGTTCGCTTCAAGCACCAGATATCAGTGGGGTGGTTTGCTGAGCTGAAAGCTACAGACGTTCATGCATTCAGGCCCGAAGCAGTGGAGTTCACAGACTACGTGCTGCATCATTACGCTCCTCTTCTGACTAGGGCTGGCATATATCACAGCGTGTACGCTTCAAGGTACCGGTACCCAATCTCACGGGGCTTGTGTTGTGGAATGATCGAGGTATTTTGCCCCGAATATAACACTTTCTACACTTCAGAGGGGGAGACCTCTTTAGACTTGTGGAGTCTATCGCAGCTCAACGGCCTACCAATTGACGGGGAACCGTATGAAGAAGTTTGTTGGCCTGACTGGTTGAAAGACCAGACCGACGGTGACGGTCAGTATATGGTGGGCTACGCCTATCGGTATCTGATGAAGGCGTATCGCACCCTTTTTCATTCGTCGCACGATACGAGGGAAGCTCGAAAGCCGGGAGAGAAGCGAAGAGTGCGGATGGGCGCCTGGCTTCAATATTTCTTCCAAGGGAAGAATAAGTATGAAGATTTTCCTCCAATAGCACCCGTGGCCCAGAAGCGAAAGAAGAGGGTGCGACGCCAGGCCGCTTCATCATCTTCTTCGAAAGGAGGGCTGGGGGAAAACCCAAACCCTACTGGTGTTGATGCAGTCACTCACTGTGCTGCATATCTGGTTTATTGGCTTTGTTCTTTCGCTCTTCCTCAAGGTGACGAGAGCGTGATTAGGGCGTAGGCCATTTACCTGGCCTGTCTTATGGCTTGGGGCATCAAGCTGTCCCTTTGCCCAGTGGCTTTGTACCTCATTTACAAGATGTTGGGAGACTTGCACAAGACACGTCTCCCCAGAAGCCTTCGGATGGTTGGTCCGTTACATTTCTTTAATGCTTGGGTCTGCACCCTGTTTCCAGAGGCGGCTCCTCGGGCATTACAAGCGGTTCCTCTGGTCCCGCGTATGATAGAGTTTGCGAGTGCTGAGCCATCTTTACTAGCGGAGCAACTCTACGCCATTCGGGGTAAATTGGCCCGCATCCCCATGGATTCGCCTGGGGCTCTTCATTTCTGGAGCTTAGCTGCCCATTCGAGCCCGCTGACAAACAGGACGAGGCAGTGCAAGCTCTTTGAGACTGAGGAGTACATCCATCTGATTTCCAAGGCCAAATATACCAAGCCCATTCTAGAGCCGGAGTTGATTGATTGGGCACTCGCCATCAGGCCTAGTGTCCTTGTATTTCGCAAGAGCGGCATTCTGTGGTTGGAGCCGTATTACCCGTTCCGCTTCAGTCAGAACTTTGGTTACGACCAGCAGATTCCACATTCCTTTTCACAATTTGCATTGCCCAATAGGCATAGGGCCGGGCAAGTTTCAAACGATGATGCCCGAATATGGTGGGACTTTTTCCATCGTCGTGAAGACGTTTCTTTTCGGGTGCCCGCCCCTGCGCGCTTCCCTCGCGTGACGCCTGAATACGTCAAGTGGTGGAATGCGCGGACGGGATTTTACAGGAATTCCCGGAGAGAGTGCTGGGCCGTGGCGGAGCACAGGTTTTTAGCTTCCCAGCCGGAGCCGGTTCTTGACATTGAAGCCTCTTATTTGAAGAAGTTGAAGTCTTGGACCAATACAGAAGTGAAGGCCTATATGGAGGCCCGCAAGATTGTGAAAGGCCGCAAGATGAAAGTTGAACCGAGGCTGCCCCCGATCAACAAGGATGATTATGTGAAGACCCTTCGGGGTTTATGCCGGGTAAGCAGCGAGAGGGTGATTCTCCAGCAACTCCCTTTACCGGTAGAGGAGCCCATCGCGGCTGTGGCCGACTGGTGTCCTAAGGTGGATAGGTTGTATCCCTATCGAACTTTCATTCGCAAGGAAGACAGGCGGGATGCCTTGTACGACAACACTCCCTGGCTATTTGCACTCCTTCGGTCGCATCCGAGTGAAGCCATCCTGGACCATCCTCTTCAGATCTCATTCAAATATGCAGACAGGTGGGGGCTGGACCACCTGAGCATGTATTATCTCCTATCATCTCGTGGTCATGAGGACCTGGCGCTACTGGCCGAGCCGAGCGAAAAGATTGGAGATCTGTGCTGGCTTATTCGCGAGGCGGCTTTGAGGGACAAAACGCCGTCGCTATTCTATTGGCCTCTCTTCCCCTTCTATACGGGACCGGCAAGTATGTTTCATTTCTTCTTTTAGGCCTTTTGGCCAGCTTCTTCTTTTCATTGTGGTGTGTCATTCTCACCTTCGTGCATGTACAGTCCGACCGACTTTGGAAGAGACCCAACACTTCAGGGAACTGATCATAAAGGCCCAAAAGCCAACATATTTTGAAGTTCCTGAGCCTGCTCCGACCACGATGCCACTGCCTCCTGGGGATTCGAGGAAGAGGACTCGGTCTCAGCTGAGGGAGGCCGTCGGAAAGGCAAAAGAGGCGGTGACCCGGGTGACACGGGCACGCCGAAAGAAGGCTGCAGAGAAGGAGTTGGCAACCGTCCTTCCTTCGGTTGTATCTTTTGAAGAGTTTGAAGCTTCCCGCACACAAGGGCTGGAGGCTGAAGGTAGGCTCTTTTTCTCTTCAAAGTGCATTAGCTTGTTTTGACTGCCTTGGCTAGCCCATGCTGACGGTTGCTGACACAGTTGCCGCGGTCATCGGGCCGGAGGCGACGGTAGATGTAGCGGCTAGAGACGGGGCAGAGGAAGTCCCTATTGCTCCCGTAGAAAGGGATCTGCCCTCTCCAACACCCAGGCAGGAGATGGAAGGTAATCCATGGTCTAGTCGCGATAGCACCGCGAATCTTCATGTCTTCAGCTAGCTTGACCCCTTCTTGCAGTAAATTGCAATTGATATACAACCGTCATTGCTTCCGGGCTCGGAGAGTACAGAGGAAGTGACTATCCAGGGGCTGGGTGAGCCTATCCTCGAGATGCCGCCAGTCACTGCTTCTGGTGTGGAGAGCACGGGGGAAGTTTTTGCTGCGGGTGAGGCCCCCGTTGGCGAGGTTCCGGCTCCGATGGTGGAGCGTTCCGAAAGAGCAGAAGGATCCTCCTCCTCCGAGCAAGTTGATTATGGTGGCGGCTCCAGTGACGAGGAGCTTTCACTAATTGATCTTGAGACCGATGATGCCGGGGCGTCTTCGGCCTATAAAAGTGATTATCTGACTTTCAGCCCGGCCCGGTTGCCATGGAGCGGTCCTGAGCCGTCAGTATTGCTTGAGAGTGAAGAGGCCGGTGCCGGGGGAGCTACTCTTAAAGATTTGAGCTTAGTACCCGCTGAGGTAAGGACCTACCCAGGGTCGGTGTTTACTGTTCTTCTTTATCTTCCCTCTAGCCTGGTTTTTAATGTATATATATTTCTGATGCAGGCTGAGGTGGCGCTGCCAACTATGACGGTGCAGATACCACTCCTGGCCCTGGGAACGGGCCAGGTAATTCTCCCGCCCGTCCTGCGGCCTATCTGATGGGGACATCGCTTACCACTTCTCACTTCTCCACGGGACCGGATGATTGCCATTATGTTTAGCTTTATTTCCGAAGTCTAGCTATGTATTTTTTATCTTTCCTTGAGTCATTTTGATGTACTTATCTTTATTTTGAGTCATGGTCCTAAGTCGTCACATTATCTATCTAAGTATGTTAGGCTAGGGAGTCATTTGGGCCCAATTAGATGGGCCTGGCCCATGGGCAACCTCTTCTTTCCTCAACCCCCTTGCTTATTTGCTTTTAGTAGTTTATCCAAGGACTTTTTGTAAATGTTGGGATTCCTATAAATAGGACCCCAACTCCACTTGAGTTCAGTAATGAAGTATTAAGCAAAAGTTGAGCCATTGAGTGCATCTCTCCTCTCTCTCTAAGTCTCTCTCTCTCTCTCTCTCCTAGGGGCGAACCCCCTCTCTCTCCTCCCCCTTCTCTCTCTCTCCCAAGGGCGAACCTGCCCCTTCACCTCCTCTCTCTCTCCTCCACCTCAGCTGCCACCTCCCCCTCCAACCTTTCACCTCCCCTAGGCCACTTAACCCCCATCAATTCCCTCCCCTTCCCAAGTGACTCTTCCTATTCCCCATACACCTTCCCCACCTCCAATACACCCCTCCCTCTTCCCCAAGCAACCTTCCCACTCCCCCACACCTTCATTCAAACCCCAAGACCATTCAAACTCCAGCCCCCCCTCCACCTATTGCGCAAACAGCCACCCCCCCCCCTTACATCCTTGCCATGGCCGAACCCCACCTCCACCTCCACTAGCTTCGGCCCCCACTTCCTCTCCACCCTCCTGCCCCTTCACACCCCTGCTCCACCCCTTCCTCCACTCCCACACAACCCCCCTGCCACCTACGAACACCCCCACCCTCTCCACCTCCACCAAACACTAGCCTCCCATGCCTCCATCCCACCCCCTCTCCTACATCCTGCCCCACTACAGGTAGCAGAAGAAGACACATCTTGCAGAGGCTCCCCCGAACTCATACAGTGGCTTCTGAAGGCAAGGCGTACCATTCTGGAAAGGGCTCCCAGTCCTCTTCCCAGGCGAAGTGGAAGCACTCCGTTCCAAGTTCGTGGCCACCCGTGAGAGCCGATCTCCTCCGACAGCGTCTGGAACTAGCTGCAGAGCACCAGAGTCCGACTAGAAGCTCAACCACGGTCGACAGCGACAGATCCAGACTGAAGTTTCTTCTCCAAAGATCTTCCTCTCCCTATCCCCGATCAGGAGCAAGAAACGGAACCCCGTTCGGCCTCCGGGAGCTAGAGTTCCAAATTTTTTCCCACCGTCGTTTGGGTCTGCCTCCTGCTGTCTGCCGTGACCAGATCCCACTCAACGGGTCCCTCCTGTCCACCCCGACCTCAGAAGGAGTCTCCGTCAGTTTTTCTGTGTAGAGGACTTGTCCACAGATCCAACAACTCCGACGGATCGAGATTCTGAGTCCGGAAGCCCCAGGTACAACTTCTGCATCCGGCTGCATCCATTCTGAAGCTGCCAACCCCAGATTCCGACGTCCTGTTCGAGTCTCCACCACGACCACCAGCAACGGCAGAAGAATTTGACATAAATCTGAGGCATCCCTGTACCTGTTACGAAGCCATCCTCACTGATCTCGTCATCGGCAAAATTCCTGAGAGCAAGCTACGACTGCAACAGCGACCTCCTGTCCCCTCCAACAACAAGTGGGCAGAACCACGTCGGCGCCCGTTCCGTCGTCCTCGGCGGAATTCTCTCTCTCACCTGGCCGGCTTAGCGCCCCTCCCTGCGTGGAGGTAGTGTTTGATGTAATTGTGATTACCCCACCCCTAGTTCAACCCTCCTGCGTGGGGTGTAGTTCATGTAACTAGCAGCCCAAGCTTCATCGGCGCAGTGTGCGGGGATCACACTTCCCCGCTCGCCCACGTCTCCAAACGGGGTTGGTTTCTTCAAACCAACCAGGTGAGCTCTAAACTTTGCTCCAGCAATTTTAGTGTTTGTTCATCTAATATCCGTAGACTTAGCTCCGTTGCGCATGTGCGTGAGTGCTCGTTCCCGCAGCCACCATTATAGTGTGGTCACCGTGGTGATAGTGAGAGAGTGGGACCTAGTGCCCCAATTGGCACCGGCCAGCCCCAAAGGTGTGGGCCACATACCCTCGGGAGGGCAACCCTAGCCCTGCTGGCACTCTACCAGCAAGGGTCTTGATCCATCACCTCTTTCTAGCATCATATAGTCACCCGGGGCTCGCGTGTGTGCGACGGTGTTTCGGTCCTGATTTATCATCTTAATTGCTGTGTGTTTGTGAATGCGGATTAGATCTTAAGTTTTTTTTTGTTTGCTTGCTGCCTACCCCATATTGGTGTCACATCAAATTGGTATCAGAGCAAGTTCTAGACTTGTCTCTACTAAGTCTTGTCCTAGGGCGCATAAGCTTTTAGAGTCTTCATTGGGCCACCCCGTGCATCATCATGTATACTCCCCATTGGTCAAGTCCCCCCAACATGGCCTTCCCCAAGGATCCGATTGACCCTCTCCTCATGGACATCATCCTAGAAGGGGACCTTAGTTTTGATGGATCTAATCCCAATGCCTACCTAAAATGGGAGACTACCATGGATAAACACTTTGATAGGACTTGGATCTATGGACATGCTAGAGTCCGCAGGGCCACGGGGTGTCTTCGGGGACAAGCCAAGAAGATGTGGGAACACAAAGAGAGGTTCAGAAGAGTTTGGGGGCAAGAACCCATTCACTCATGGGATGACATGAAAAAGGAACTTAGGAAGACCTACGCTCCCCGACCCGACCACTCCTACCATGAGGACTACAACCTGAAGAACACTCCCACTACCCCGTTTCCGCCCAGTCTATCTAGAACCTCCACTAGGACCAACACTCCACCACCCAAAAGACCCCAAGATTCGCTAGAAGAACTAAGGATTGAGTTTAAGGAGATCTTCACCTCCCTCAGGGCTCAAACTCCACCACCCCAAATAAGTCCAACTTACACCACCCCATCGCCAAAAGGCCTTCCCATTTCCTTAGAGAGCAAGACCCCTACACCACAAAGGGATGAGATTGAGGTTGAGGAATATGAGGCCTCCCCCGAATGGGAAGAAGAATATGAATCACAAAACCATGGGTTAGGCCAAGAAGTTCCCATCCCAAGAGGAGAAAGCATCATGGCTCACTCCACCCACACCATTCCAACCCATGTGGACCCCATGTCCACTTTCCCTAGGCCCATGATGGCCACCACCCTCCCTCCCAAAACTGATCAACCCAGTCCGTCTCAACCCATCCACCTTCCACTACCAACCCCTATCCAACCCCAACCTAGGCCTCCACTTCTCCCCTTACCGACCCCAAACCAAGTTCCCCTTTACCTCCCACCCCGGGGGTACCACACACCTACCCTCATCACTCCACCTTCAAAGGACCATCCCACCTCCTTGGGAGAGGAACCCATGACTCCCACACCCGACATCATAGTGGTGGACACCCTAGAACCGCTCCACACCTTGGAGGAAACCCTTGCCCAAACCAAGGGAAGAACTTCACCTTTTACACCACCCTCTCTAAATAGGAGTGAACTCGTCATAAGTGAGCCCCTGGCTAAATGGCTAGAGGAAAGTCCGGTTCACCCTATCCTGCCCCATGTCAACCCTCCCATGGAACAACACCTCCCCATACTACCCTTCTCCACCTATCACACTACCATCCAATCCTCTTACCAAGTGGAAACTCTAGGAGACCTCCTAAAAGGCCTCGCATGGCAAGTAGAGTTGAACCCTATGGTCGACCAACCCATGAGCCTTGGTCTTCTACACCCATGTGTTGGGTCTTTCACTTCGGTCTGCACGGTTGGTTGCTACACCAGCGACCTCCTTCTCTTTCTTCCCACACCCGATGAGCCCGAGGCCATCCTTAAATTGGAGCTCCTCATTTCAGGGAGAAAACCCAATCATCCTTTCAAGGCTGACCCACCCACCAACAACTTTTGCCCAAAAATCTCAATAGAGGTGAATGACCCCCACCCACATGTGGACCTTGAGTTTCTAAGTGACCCATACCATGACACATTCGATCCCTTCCTATACCCACCCACCATACCCAACACCATCATTTTCCTACCACAACCTACCATTTTAAGCCAAGACTACCTCTCCCAAGACCATGAGGACCAAGAGTTCTCTCCCCTAGATGACCCATTCCATCCCTCCCAATGGAAGCCAAAGAACCCATGGGACCTAGTCTCATTACCCACCCCCAGCCACCTTTTCCTACCCTCACACACCATGACAAACCTAACCCACCCATTCCAAAACTTAGCCCACACCATAGGAGCCATGACCAAGGGTGACATCCACCTAGGAAGTGAGGAATCTACCCATCCCAAGATGTCCACTTTCTGGGACCCCTTTGATCCCCATGAGTGGAAACCCCCAAATCTCACAGATAGGACCATCTTGATAGGAATCCATGTGTCACAATCTTTTACATCATGTGGTCAGGCTAGTCACCTCATTTGTGTCACTCACGCACTAGGACTGATGCATGATAGGTTCACATCTGGGTGTCTAGGCCCCCCCTTTGCAGTCAACCATGTTAGGGATCACTCACAAGTCAGAACCCCATCCAGGACCCCCGGCATCGAACACTCCTTTACATGATAGTCTCATCTATGGATGTCCCGGTCCCCCTAGGTCCATCAGAGTCTACATAACACCATTACATGATATGTCCCTATTTGGTTGTCCAGGACCCCCTTTATCCACTAGTGAACCAACATCCACAAGGTTGCATGAGGAAATCCGCAAACGCATTAACAAAAGCAATGAGGTTTATAAAAAGACGGCCGATTCCCACCGCCGCCGCCAGGAGTTTCACGTAGGTGATTATGTGATGGTAAGAACTGAGAGGCTTTCCCCTGGGAATGTCTCCAAGCTGAGGTCGCGTGGATCAGGCCCCTTCCAGGTCCTAAAGAGGATTGGCACGAACGCTTACGTGTTGGACCTCCCCGAGGAGTACGGAGTAAGTCTCACATTCAATGTGGCTGACTTGGTGCCATATAGGGGTCCCACGGTGACACCTAGTGAGAATGTTGAGCCTGTTCTACTTCTTGAGAGAGTCACTACCCATAAGAGAGTTCCACCCACCCAGAGGGGCCAACGTGAGCAATTGGAGCGGATATTGAATGAACAGGTTACTGCCGTCTGGAGCAAAGGGATGGGCACTACCTTGCTTGGTGGAAAGGACCAGCTACCTTTGGTGGACTTGAGAGCAACCTCGCTATGGCTTCCTCCGCATACGATGGATTTTTACTCGACAGAGTCGAGTTCTCTGCAGCCCGGGAGTATGATGGGGACATCGCTTACCACTTCTCACTTCTCCACGGGACCGGATGATTGCCATTATGTTTAGCTTTATTTCCGAAGTCTAGCTATGTATTTTTTATCTTTCCTTGAGTCATTTTGATGTACTTATCTTTATTTTGAGTCATGGTCCTAAGTCGTCACATTATCTATCTAAGTATGTTAGGCTAGGGAGTCATTTGGGCCCAATTAGATGGGCCTGGCCCATGGGCAACCTCTTCTTTCCTCAACCCCCTTGCTTATTTGCTTTTAGTAGTTTATCCAAGGACTTTTTGTAAATGTTGGGATTCCTATAAATAGGACCCCAACTCCACTTGAGTTCAGTAATGAAGTATTAAGCAAAATTTGAGCCATTGAGTGCATCTCTCCTCTCTCTCTAAGTCTCTCTCTCTCTCTCTCTCCTAGGGGCGAACCCCCTCTCTCTCCTCCCCCTTCTCTCTCTCTCCCAAGGGTGAACCTGCCCCTTCACCTCCTCTCTCTCTCCTCCACCTCAGCTGCCACCTCCCCCTCCAACCTTTCACCTCCCCTAGGCCACTTAACCCCCATCAATTCCCTCCCCTTCCCAAGTGACTCTTCCTATTCCCCATACACCTTCCCCACCTCCAATACACCCCTCCCTCTTCCCCAAGCAACCTTCCCACTCCCCCACACCTTCATTCAAACCCCAAGACCATTCAAACTCCAGCCCCCCCTCCACCTATTGCGCAAACAGCCACCCCCCCCTTACATCCTTGCCATGGCCGAACCCCACCTCCACCTCCACTAGCTTCGGCCCCCACTTCCTCTCCACCCTCCTGCCCCTTCACACCCCTGCTCCACCCCTTCCTCCACTCCCACACAACCCCCCTGCCACCTACGAACACCCCCACCCTCTCCACCTCCACCAAACACTAGCCTCCCATGCCTCCATCCCACCCCCTCTCCTACATCCTGCCCCACTACAGGTAGCAGAAGAAGACACGTCTTGCAGAGGCTCCCCCGAACTCATACAGTGGCTTCTGAAGGCAAGGCGTACCATTCTGGAAAGGGCTCCCAGTCCTCTTCCCAGGTGAAGTGGAAGCACTCCGTTCCAAGTTCGTGGCCACCCGTGAGAGCCGATCTCCTCTGACAGCGTCTGGAACTAGCTGCAGAGCACCAGAGTCCGACTAGAAGCTCAACCACGGTCGACAGCGACAGATCCAGACTGAAGTTTCTTCTCCAAAGATCTTCCTCTCCCTATCCCCGATCGGAGCAAGAAACGGAACCCCGTTCGGCCTCCGGGAGCTAGAGTTCCAAATTTTTTCCCACCGTCGTTCGGGTCTGCCTCCTGCTGTCTGCCGTGACCAGATCCCACTCAACGGGTCCCTCCTGTCCACCCCGACCTCAGAAGGAGTCTCCGTCAGTTTTTCTGTGCAGAGGACTTGTCCACAGATCCAACAACTCCGACGGATCGAGATTCTGAGTCCGGAAGCCCCAGGTACAACTTCTGCATCCGGCTGCATCCATTCTGAAGCTGCCAACCCCAGATTCCGACGTCCTGTTCGAGTCTCCACCACGACCACCAGCAACGGCAGAAGAATTTGACATAAATCTGAGGCATCCCTGTACCTGTTACGAAGCCATCCTCACTGATCTCGTCATCGGAAAAATTCCTGAGAGCAAGCTACGACTGCAACAGCGACCTCCTGTCCCCTCCAACAACAAGTGGGCAGAACCACGTCGGCGCCCGTTCCGTCGTCCTCGGCGGAATTCTCTCTCTCACCTGGCCGGCTTAGCGCCCCTCCCTGCGTGGAGGTAGTGTTTGATGTAATTGTGATTACCCCACCCCTAGTTCAACCTTCCTGCGTGGGGTGTAGTTCATGTAACTAGCAGCCCAAGCTTCATCGGCGCAGTGTGCGGGGATCACACTTCCCCGCTCGCCCACGTCTCCAAACGGGGTTGGTTTCTTCAAACCAACCAGGTGAGCTCTAAACTTTGCTCCAGCAATTTTAGTGTTTGTTCATCTAATATCCGTAGACTTAGCTCCGTTGCGCATGTGCGTGAGTGCTCGTTCCCGCAGCCACCATTATAGTGTGGTCACCGTGGTGATAGTGAGAGAGTGGGACCTAGTGCCCCAATTGGCACCGGCCAGCCCCAAAGGTGTGGGCCACATACCCTCGGGAGGGCAACCCTAGCCCTGCTGGCACTCTACCAGCAAGGGTCTTGATCCATCACCTCTTTCTAGCATCATATAGTCACCCGGGGCTCGCGTGTGTGCGACGGTGTTTCGGTCCTGATTTATCATCTTAATTGCTGTGTGTTTGTGAATGCGGATTAGATCTTAAGTTTTTTTTTGTTTGCTTGCTGCCTACCCCATATTGGTGTCACATCACTATCGCATTGTGATACCCAAAGGACCTTGCAGCAGCCATGGTTCCAGTCGGACCCAGAGCACTCGTGGAAGTTGATAGTTCGGCGGTAGCCGGAGATTCTCCGCCAATGGGGGCTGCACAACAGTCAATTCTGGAAAAGGGTGGTCCTGCTGAGATAGAAGCCGGAGAGACT
Source organism: Amorphophallus konjac (assembly GCA_022559845.1). Classification (NCBI taxonomy): domain Eukaryota; kingdom Viridiplantae; phylum Streptophyta; class Magnoliopsida; order Alismatales; family Araceae; genus Amorphophallus; species Amorphophallus konjac. The sequence goes on from CM040125.1 coordinate 172,119,308, forward strand.
TTTGAAGAACAGACGTCTTTGGCTCTCGACGTTCCTGTTGGACCCCCATCCCAGGGGGCAGGCCAAGAAATTGTTGTTGTTGAGGCTCCAACCACCGTATCTGCCAGTGCGGTTGTTCCCCACCGCAGTGGACTGCAGCTCATGCCATTGTCATCTTCCGGGTCGGCCGATGATATCTGGGCTGCTGTGGATAGCAGAGTGGAATTTGAACTGCCTGAGACGTCGCCACTGGGTCTTCAATCTTCAAATGACCTTGTGTGGCAGTTTTTGGGGACTCTTCAACAGACCATAACGGCTAGCAGGGATTTAACTTATGTTCAGCTGAGGGGCTTGATAGAGCATCTTTCCCGATCACTGTTGGCCTTTGGTTGCCCTATGGACGATTGGACTCCGCGGTTAGTCATGCTCCTGAAGTATGTAAACAGGAGGGAATTTCTAGGCCGGGAAGCAGCTGACCAGCTGGCGGCCATATCATTGGAGCGGGCTAAAAGCTGAACGACCCTCATTTCTCTGCAAGAGACTGCAGCTAGGATGAGGGATGAAGCCAAGGCCTCTTTACAACAGCGAAGCTCCTTGACGGCCCGGATGGCAGCATTACAGGCCGAACTTTCAAGGGTAGAGGCCGAACTTGAAGAAGTAGATCGCCTGGGAGTCCAGAAGGCGAAGGATGCAGAGATGGCCGAGGGACAAGCCGCTTCCCTCGAGGAGAAGCTATCTGAGTTGGAGGACACCGAGTTTCGATTGCAAGAACTGACCCGCCATCCTTCCCTAGGTATTCCTACGCTGGAGGACATCTTCCGACGCCCTCTGCCGTAGTCTTTTTTTCTCTTTATTTGCTCCCTTTTTGACGCACTTCATGTACTCCGGGGGATGGCCCGTGTAACATGTACCTTTTACTTCATAGTAATGGAAAATCTCCATCGTGCTTTTTGAATGAAGACTCCATCTTGTCATTATTCTTTTCTCTTCCATTCGCCCGTTGTTTCTAATCCGAGTGTATGAGTCACTAGGGCAGGAGAGCGCTCACGCCTTCAGCAAAGGGGTGAGGTGTTCACTCCACCGCGCCGTGACTTTTCTCAAGACTAACAACGGCCTATGCCAGCCGAGAGTCCGGGGGACTCAAGAGGGTATATCAAAACTGGCGGGTAAGCGGTCCTGCTGAGGATGGCAAGACCCGAGAATGGGTAGCGACCGGTCCTGTCGATGATGACGAAGGTCGAAAAAGGGTAGACGGTCTTGACGATGAAGACAAGAACCGGACTAGGGTAGCGACCGATCTTGCCGATAGTGACAAGGGTCGAAAAGGGTAGACGGTCTTGCCGATGGTGACAAAAACCGGGTAGAGTAGTGACCGATCTTGTCGATGGTGACAAGGGTCGAAGAAGGTAGACGGTCTTGCCGATGGTGACAAAAACCGGGTAGGGTAGCGACCGATCTTGCCGATGGTGACAAGGGTCGAAAAGGGTAGACGGTCTTGCCGATGGTGACAAAAACTGGATAGGGTAGCGACCGATCTTGCCGATGGTGACAAGGGTCGAAAAGGGTAGACGGTCTTGCCGATGGTGACAAAAACTGGATAGGGTAGCGACCGATCTCGCCGATGGTGACAAGGGTCGAAAAGGGTAGACAGTCTTGCCGATGGTGACAAAAATCGGATAGGGTAGCGACCGATCTTGCCGATGGTGACAAGGGTCGAAAAGGGTAGACGGTCTTGCAGATGGTGACAAAAACTGGATAGGGTAGCGACCGATCTTGCCGATGGTGACAAGGGTCGAAAAGGGTAGACGGTCTTGCCGATGGTGACAAAATCCGGATAGGGTAGCGACCGATCTTGCCGATGGTGACAAGGGTCGAAAAGGGTAGACGGTCTTGCCGATGGTGACAAAAATCGGATAGGGTAGTGACCGATCTTGCCGATGGTGACAAGGGTCGAAGAGGGTAGACGATTTTGCCGATGGTGACAAAAACCGGATAGGGTAGCGACCGATCTTGCCGATGGTGATAAGGGTCGAAAAGGGTAGACGGTCTTGCCGATGGTGACAAAAACCGGATAGGGTAGCGACCGATCTTGCCGATGGTGACAAGGGTCAAAAAGGGTAGACGGTCTTGCCGATGGTGACAAAAACCGGATAGGGTAGCGACCGATCTTGCCGATGGTGACAAGGGTCGAAAAGGGTAGACGGTCTTGCCGATGGTGACAAAAACCGGATAGGGTAGCGACCGATCTTACTGATGGTGACAAGGGTCGAAAAGGGTAGACGGTCTTGCAGATGGTGACAAAAACCGGATAGGGTAGCGACCGATCTTGCCGATGGTGACAAGGGTCGAAAAGGGTAGATAATAGACGTGTATAGGCGGGATATCGGATGAAAATTTCCCGTCGACCTCGTAAGGGGTCTTCCGGATAGAGAATGAATCATCACTATTCATCATTCAATTTTTTATTCACATTACTGACCTAAGCGCCCTTTCAGGTTTTCACCGAGGTCAGCCCCCTCTTGCTTTTTCCCGCGCTCCCTTTCGGGTTTTCACGCGGCGGGGCACCCGATTTTGCCTGCGACGCCCTTTCGGGTTTTCGCCACAGCTGGGTTATAGCAATTTTTGCACTTGTCCTGATATAGGAACAAGTCTGGCGGGGTATCTCTATTTTTAACCCCATTTTCTTTTCTTTCTTTCTTTCTTTTTTTTTGAATTCGGGATGTAGAAGATCTGGACCGCGAAAATATTGACTGGCCTTGTCGATGATGACAAGGATTGGACCCTGCTTCGGTCTGTCGACACTGGTTAGATATTGAAGCAAAGGATACGGTCTATTAACAAGGATGTAAGATCCGAGCTAAGGGTAAAGATCGACCGGTCTCGCCGATGATGATGAGGGTCGAACGTGGGTTTATTCATCGGCATGGGCCACATGCCGAGGCAAAGGTAGGGTTATTAACGGGGACGGAAAGTCCAAGTTAAGGGTAGGGATAGATCGATCTCGCCGATGATGACGAGGGTCGACCATGGGTTTATTCATCAACATGGGTCACATGCCGAAGCAAAGATGGGTTATCAACAGGGACGTAAGGTCCAAGTTAAGGGTAGAGATAGACCGATGTCACCGATGATGACGACGGTCGAATGTGGGTTTGTTAAAGGATTTTCGGTGGGACTTTGATGGTTGTCCCTTTCGGAGTTTCATTGGGTGGAGAATAGGAAAGGAATTTGGAAATTACCACTTTACTGACTCAAGCGCCCTTTCGGGTTTTCGCCAGAGCCAGCCCCCTCTTGCTTTTGCCCGCGCGCCCTTTCGAGTTTTCACGCGGCGGGGTACCCGATTTTGCCTGCAGCGCCCCTTCGGGTTTTCGCCACAGCTGGGTTATAGCCATTTTTGCACTTGTCCTAATATAGGAGCAAGTCTGGCAGGGTATCTCTATTTTTAACCCCATTTTTTTATTTGTATAGGGTGGCAGGTCGAAGTGTAATGTTCGACGCCTGGTCGACAATGGATGGCCCGTAGTGGCAACAATGTGAGAATGCCAGCTAGAACACAAAGCCTTTAACCGACTCGGGTTTATTCGTTAGCGGGAAGATAATGCTAACGCAAGGAAGGGCTTTCGTGCCAATCCGAACATAAGACTCATAATGGCGGTGTGGCGTATTCTTTTGGAAGCTCGATCAGGGTGGAATGCCACTAGACCAATGAGAGGGTAGCTTGATCAGGGCGGAATGCCACTGGACCAAAGGGAAGGGTAGCTCGGTCAGGGCGGAATGCCACTGGACCAAGGAAAGGCAGCTCGGCTAGGGTGGAGTGCCACTAAACCAAGGAGAAGGGTAGCTCAGTTAGGGCGGAGTGCCACTAAACCAAGGAAAAGGTAGCTCAGTTAGGGCGGAGTGTCACTAAACCAAGGAAAAGGTAGTTCGGTTACGGCGAAGTGCCACTAAACCAAGGGGAAAAGTAGTTCGGTTAGGTCAGAGTGCCACTAAACCAAGGAAAAAGTTGCTCGGTTAGGGTGGAGTGCCACTAAACCAAGGATAAGAGTAGCTCGGTTAGGGCGGAGTGCCACTAAACCAAGGAGAAGAGTAGCTCGATCAGGGCAGAATGCCACTAGACCAAGGGAAGGTAGCTCAGTTAGGGCGAGATGCCACTAAACCAAGAAAAAAGGTAGCTTGATCAGGGGGAGATGCCACTAAACCAAGAAAAAGGTAGCTCTGTTAGGGCGGAGTGCCACTAAACCAAGGAGAAGAGTAGCTCGGTTAGGGCGGAATGCCACTAGCCAAGGAAAGGTAGCTCCGACCGATCACTCGGGACATGTCGGCTGCGCTGCATGATACAGCTTAATGTGTTTTCCATTGAGGGGAAAGAACTGAATGACTCCTTTGTGGTCTACAAGGACGTAGGCACCCCCTTCATATACTCGGCGGACGATATATGGCCCGACCTAGTTTTCGACCAGCTTCCCTTTGGGGTTGGAGGCCATCACTTCTTTTCTTTTGACCATTACCAGGTCTCCTTTCTTAAATTCTCGATCCTTGACTAGCTTGTCAAAAGCACGGGCCATGCGAGCTTGGTAGAGTTGGATGTTTTGCTGTGCCCGGAGGCGTTTTCCTTCGAGCTCAGCGAGCTCCTCCAATCTTCTTTCTGCATTGGTCTGCTCACCACTGACTAGTCAGTGCTGGATGGCAACTCGCAATGAAGGAACTTCAAGTTCAATGGGCACTACAGCTTCTAACCCATAGACGAGGGAGAAAGGTGAACAGCCGGTTGGAGTCTTGTAGACAGTACGATAGGCCCAAAGTGCTTCGTACATCCTTTCTTCCCAATCTTTTTTATTAGACTTGACAGTCTTTGCCAGCAATATACATAATGTCTTATTAAAGGCTTCTGCGAGTCCATTGGCCTGAGGGTTGTAGGGGGACGATGTCCTCCAGTCGATTTTGTATTTGTCGGCCAGCCGATAAACCTTCTGGTTCCTAAAATAAAATGACTGTCATTATCAGAGATGATTCGGCTGGGGATCCCGAACCGAAATATTACATTCTGCCGGAAGAACCTTGCAACTAGTTCTCCCGTCACATCTCTTAGTGCTATTGCCTCCGCCCATCTGGAGAAGTAGTCTGTAGCTGCTAAGATATATCTGCACCCTGAGGAAGATGCTGGTAGTGGTCCTACCACGTCCGTGCCCCACTGAGCAAACGACCAACTTGGTAGGGTCGGATGTAATGGCACTGGAGGTCTCCTTGCCACATTAGTGTGTTCTTGACACTTCTGACAAGCTTTGGCAAACCTGCAGCAATCATCAAATATAGTGGGCCAATAGTAACCTAGTTTCTTTATCTCAATTTTCATCTTCGGGCCAGCCTGGTGTGCTCCAGCTGATCCTGCATGGACCTCCTGCATCACCTGTCCCGCTTCTGCTGAAGACAAGCAACAGAGTAGGACTTTCCTTCAGGCATCTGCCATAATTCGGAACAAGGTCCCGCTTCGCATCTCGTAAGAATCCTTGATCCTCAGGAGCTTCATCCTCTGTTCCTTTTCTTTTGGAAGTTGCTGGTGTTGAAACCAGTGTAGGAGATGCTCTCGCCAATCGGGCCGCTGAACCCCTTCGATGACTGCTACTTCCATTTCTTGTTCGTCGGCCAGGACCCCTGTTACGCTGGGGACCTGTCGGCGGTTGATCACTGTTATATTCAGGCTTGTGTCTGGCGGGACCGCCAATGAACTGGCCAGCTTAGCGAGGGCGTCTGCCTGAGCATTTCGGCCTCGATTGATGTGCCTTATGTTGATGAAGTAAAATCTTGACATCAGGCGAGTTGCCAACGGGTGATAGGGGAGGAGCTCTTGCTTTCGCACATCGAACTCTCCTTCCAGCTGTTTTATAACTAGCATGGAGTCTCCGAATGCTTCCAGCATCTGAATTCCCATGGACAGAGCGATTTGCAACCCGATTATCAGGGCTTCATATTCCGCTTCATTGTTGGTGCATTGTTTGTTTATAGCAGGATGTATGTACCACTTCTCCTTTTGGGGATTTCAAGACTATGCCTGCTCCTGCTCTGACCCTGGATGATCCAGTGGCAGAGGTGTCAATTCTGGAAGCGCCATCAAAGTATAGCTGCCATAGAGAGGTTGTACTTGCACGGCTTCTAGGGTTTCATCTTCAGGAAGCTCCGGCTCCAACGGGCAATCCCCGGGCACTGGGTGCTCAGCGAAGAAGTCTGCAATGGCTTGACCCTTGACGGCCTTGCGCGGCACGTAGGAGATATCAAACTCCATAAGGATTACCGCCCATTTGCCCAGGCGGCCTTTGAGTGCCGGTTGAGACATGATGTACTTCAGGGGATCCTCTTTGGACACCAAGCTGATTTCATGTGACAACATATAGTGTCGGAGCTTCTTAACTGCGAAGACCAGCGCCAGACAGATCTTCTCAATATAAGTATATTTCTCTTCAGTTCTGACCAGTCTCCGACTGAGGTAATAGAGGGCTTGCTCTTTCCCTTCTTCATTATTCTGGGCCAGCATTGCCCCCAGAGAATTATGTGTAGCTGCTATATACAGTATCAATGGTCATCCTTTCACCGGTGTGCCCAGCACTGGAGTAGTTTTCAGATAGTCTTTAGCTTGTCAAAGGCCGTCTGGCAATCTTCATCCCAATAAAAGGGAACCTCTTTCATCATCAACTTGTGAAAAGGCTGACATCGCCCTGACAAATTGGAAATGAACCACCGGATATAAGCTAAGCGGCCCTGTAGTGATCTCAGCTCGGAGATGTTCCTTGGCGGAGGTAACTCCTGAATTGCCTTGATCTTTGCAGGGTCTATCTCGATTCCCCGATATCGAACGATGAAACCCAGGAATTTTCCGCTCGACACTTCGAACGCACATTTCATGGGGTTCATCTTTAGCTCATGCTGCCTCAGCCTCTGAAAGACAATCCGGAGGTCTTGCAGATGATCTTCTTTTCTTTTGGTCTTGACCACCAGGTCATCTATGTAGCATTCGACCTTGTGGTAGAGCAACTTGTCAAAGATTTTGGTCATTGCGCGCTGATAGGTTGTGCCAGCATTTTTCAGTCTGAACGGCATTCTCTTGTAATGATAAATGCCTTTAGGAGTTCGGAAAGCAGTATGGACTCGGTCAGGCTCCGCGATCCAAATCTGATTGTAACCGGAAGACCCATCCATGAATGACAGGGCTTCATGGCTGGTTGTAGCATCAATCATGACCTCGGTTATTGGCATCGGGAAGTCATCTTTGGGGCAGGCTTTATTTAGATCTCGGAAGTCGACACATATCCGGATCTGTCCATTCTTCTTCTTCACGGGGATGATATTCGCCAGCCATGTAGTGTACTGGTTTTCTTCAACAAATCCCACGTCAATGAGCTTGTCGACTTCAGCACAAATTTGGGTGATGAGCTCTGGCCTCATGCGCCGCGGTGGTTGCTTCACTGGCTCGGCCTCAGGGTTGATTGTTAGCTCATGCTGTGAGACAGTGGGGCTTAGACCTGGCATCTCTTTGTAAGTCCAGGCGAAGCAATCCCGGTACTCTAGCAGCAGCTGGATGTACAACTCCCGTTCTTCTGGGGACAGTTAGGCGCTGATGAAGGTGGGCCTAGGGTCCTCCTCATTTCCCAAGTTGACTTCTATTAGTTCATCGACTGTGGCCTGGCCTCCGTCTTCTATCTCCGGAGGTGCCGGTTGGAGGTCAACGAAGTCTGGAATACCATCTTGAGGGTCAAGTACTTCGACTTCCTTGTCAGACACCACCTGAGCTTCTTGAGGTTTCTTGATTTCTTGTGCTAGCGGCTGGGTGGATTGTTCTATTAGCAAATCCATTGCCGTCGCAGCTTCCAAGGATGAGAGAGCAGCCTTGGTGTTTGTGGATGAGGTTGCAGCCATAACGGACTGGTAGCTGTTTACAGCCGGACTTGGATAGCATACTGGTTTTATAGCAGAAGCTGAGGAAGTCTCGCCTTTTAGGACAGTTGTATCTTCCGCAGAAGTGGCTTTTTCTTTCCTGGTAGCTGGCTCCCCTTGATTGGAGTTTACCAAGGCTTCCCTGATTGGCAGAAAGGGTGTTGAAGTTGCCATCAGTAGGACCCCTGTGGAGGGAGAGACTCCTACTTCTTGAATGTCTTCGGCTTCGCCGCTGCTAGCCGTATCAAATTCGACTTGAAAGGCCGCTTCTTCAAGATGAACTTGCTCCCAGCATCGGCAAGGGGCCGGGGTTTCTACTTCTTGATTCTCGGACCGAGCCAGTTCAAGATATTCGACTTCCACCGGATACTCATCAAAGGTTGCCCCCAGAGGGCAATCTTCAGTAGGATAGAAGGCGGAGATAGTATCCACCTCGTACCGCCCACTGTAATAATATTCCTCCAGGGTGAAGCCCAACCCTGGATGCTGAGAGACACGTCTCATTTCCTTATCTAGATTTGTAGGATACCACATCTTCTGGAAAGCTTCTTTGCGCTTTTGAGACTGATCGGAAGGAAGGTGTTGCTTCTGAAACATTCTGGCCATCCGATCGATCGTGAATGCCAGACCTTGGACAGGAACCCGCGGGTTGGCTAGATCTTTAGGGAGGCTGCAGTCTGTGTCTTCCCGAGTGGGATGCTCCTCAGCTGTATAGAACAAGCTGCTGGGCCCATCTTCCTATGTCACCTCCCAAGCTTTGAAAGGTTCGACAGTGGGGTCGTTGAGGCCGAGGACTGGCTTGGTGAGGCCGGCCGGGACTCCGATGCGATCGCGCTGTTGATTGACCTGCACTTCCTTAGCTTTGGGATATAATGCTGGGGGTGTTACCCTGCCGCCGTCTCCAGAAGCTGTGATGTGGGAGACCACCTTCGGCTTGACATATCCGCGTGGCGGTGGTGGATACCAACCGTCACCCGATCTATTCTTTGAGGCCCCTATGGGGGCTTTAGCTTCAGAAACCTTCCGGGGAGGCCCCGTATATAGGTTGGCATCTGCCAAGTGACATTCAAATACCTCGAACGGGTGGAGATCAGTAAATATCCTCTCCTCCTTCCCTTGGAGGCTGTATTTGATGCATTGGTGGAGCGTGGAGGGCACCACCATATTCTCATGCAGCCATGGGCGGCCGAGCAGCGCCTTGTAGGAGGTGCGAGAGTCAATGACATGAAACTGTACTGTTGTAGTGAAATCTGCCAGGGTCAGCGTAAATTCTGCCACTCCCATAGATACTTCACATTTTTGGTTGAAGCCAGCGATACGCATATCCCCGACTTTCTCGAGATGCACATTAAAGTGGTGCCTCTCGTATATTCTGTATGGCAGGATGTTGACTGCTGCACCGGGATCAACCAGTATTCTGTTCAGCACCCTTCCATTCAGGTGCCCTTTCATATACAGTGGCCTCTTGTGGCTGGTAGTAGGTAGTAGCATGTCTTCCGGGGAGAAGGTCATACTGGCTTCTCGTATAGCCTCGGCTATGCAGGCTTCAAAATGAGCAGGCGTCTGCAGAGCAGTGATGATCGCCTGTCGAGTTTCTTCACTCAAAGAGAGAATTTCCCAAATCGTAAATCGAGCGGGGAGCTTTTTGAGCAACTTCATTATTCGGCTCCCAGCCCGGACATTGGAGAGCTTCATCTCTTCAACCCATCTGGGCTTGGGGAGGTTTTGATTTGTGGGTCCAGACGGACCTGCTTCATCTTCCTCGGACTCGGCATCCTCTTGGCTGGCACCGCCTGTCGGGTCTTCTTTATTAGTTGCTGTAGGGCAAGCTCCATCTGCATTTGCATCCTCAGTAGATTGCGCTGGCTGCGGGTGAATGGCCCCGGGTGTAGGGTTAGCCTCTTGACAGGGCTGTTTCCCCTTTGACATTTTCATAAATTCAAGGAATGAAGGGACTACCTTGCCCCCACTTTTGTTGTATAGGCCTGACGGAGGGGGGATTTGAACTCCCTTAGCCTCCGACAGAGGTGTCTTGTAGGGTTGCTCCCCTCTGAACATGATGTTGTGGTTGGGTGGTGGCTGGCGCCCCCATTTTCGGCCCGACGGAGTGGCATGTGCAGCAGTTGCGGCCTTGGCTTTGCCTCCCCCAACATGGGGTGTGAAGCAAATTTCTTCTTCTTCCTCTTCTCCGGGTAGGTTGAAGAGTGCTGATAGGGTATTGCAGGAGACAACCTGTGCTTTATTGGCCCCAGCGGCCTTTCTTTTCTTATTCTTTTGCTTTCTCTTCTTTTTGGTTTCTGCGGGTGCCTGCCCCCAGAACAGGCTACCCTCTTCAGGGGGTGCTGCTTCAGCTTTCTCCACCTGTTTGAGTGAGAGTTGCTCCAACTCTTGCCATGGGACGTGGTCCCGTACCAGCAGAGGTTTCAATTCGGGCTACACATATTCATCTAGCCCTTCAATCAGGTGCTGTAGTCGAAGGACCCCAGGATTGGTTTCCTTGATTACTGGTAGTGGAGTCTGTCTCCTCCTGTTAGGTGTATGTATTCTGATGGCTGTAGGTAGAGTGACCCATACGGGTGCTACCACTGGCGGAGCAGGCCGGGGTGTAACGCCACGGATATGTGCCCCCTCTTTCGGGCGAGGTGCCCTCTTCTTCTTGTGATTTATAGGGATATGCTGCCACCCCTGCTATTCTTTCACGGGCTCCAGGAAATGGATTTTGTAGGTGCTCCGTGTGCTTGCTTCAGAGATCTCCTCAGGTAATACCTGGTAGAGGGAGACCATGCTGACTGCTGCTCTCCTGGGAGGAGCTTCATGTGGCTGAGGAGGGTCTACTTTGTACTCTCCCAGCTCTATTTCATTCTTCTTTACCATTCCTTCGATGATGTCTTTGAAAACATTACAGTCTTCGATTGGATGTCCCAACATCTGGTGGTAGGGGCAGAATCTTGGACTGTCTTTTCTTTTCAGGTCCTCCGGTCTTCTTGGCTCAGGCAGGGTGACCATGCTGTATTATGTTACCCAGTCGAACAGGACTCCGGTCTTGTCCTTTGGAAAGGAGTAGGCTTTCTTCATCTTGTCCCTCAGCGAAGGACCTTCTTTGTCATCCGGAGCTTTTGCAGGCTGCGGGGGAGCCGCCTTCTTGCCTTTCTCCTTCTGCTGTTCGAATGCCTTGATATCGAGCGCATTCGCTTCTTTAGGTGTGGGGCGCCGTTCCGCAGCCTTGCCTTTCTGGGCTGTGCTGGCAGCTGACGCCGGGAAAGGCTTGGCTAGGAAAGCCTCCACTTCAGCCACCACATTATTCAGCCGGTCGAACGACCGTATTTCCATTCCAATCATCTTCTCCAGGACCTCCCTCCTGAGGTTTTGTTTGCATATTTGTACCGCGTCCTCCTGATGCGGGGGCCGCTTGCATCTCATTTTGAGGTTCCTCCACCTCTTGATGTAATCAAGGGCTGTCTCATCTGCCCTTTGTTTTGTTGAGTAGAGTTCGGCCACTGTGACCTCCCTCTCTGTGACATGGAATCTTTCTCTGAACTTTCTCTGCATATCTGACCAATCACTGATTGACCCGGCCGAGAGGCTAGAGTACCATTCAAATGCGAGCCTTGTCAGTGAGGACCCGAAGAACTTCAGCAAATATGACTCGTCGGTGGCCAGATCACCCATAACGGTCATGTAATATGCAATATGCTCTTTAGGGGACGCTTTCCCGTTGAATTTGTCAAACTTAGGCGGCTTGTTGACCCCCGGGGGAAGTCGTTTAGCCGCATGGTGTTGCGGGTAGGGCACCCGATAGGCATCAAATGCGACATAGTCACCTTCACTTTTCTCTGCGAGCTTCAGCTCGATCATCCTCTCCACCATCATCCGGTTCACGACCGTGGGGTCAACCGGTTCTGGATAGAAGTGTGCCAGCTGCAAGTATGGGGTGACCAGGGTGGTCGCCTGTGGAGGACGTAGCAGCGGGGGTGTTGGGTGCACCTGAGGGAGCACCGGAGGTAGCAGCGGCTGAGGCTGTGGCGGCCGTTGTTGTGCTGTCGCCATGCTTGGCTCTGACGGCTGGGGCAGTGTATAGAGCGGTGGAGGGTCGTCGCGACAAGCCGCTCCCCGAGATGACTCACCCTGGACTTCGGGTGGTTTAGAGGCCGATGAGTGTTCAATTTTTTCCATCAGCTGCTTCTTCAGAGAGTCTATCTCTCGTTGATATTTTTGTAGTAGCATCAGAACTGATGGGTCTATGGTGGTGGGGATACCCTCTGTTGTCTCCCTGGACGTACCCTCAAGCAGGATGTCGAGGAGGACGTCGTCTTCTTCTTCCGCCGTCACCACATTAGCGGTCAAGACAGGGGCCTTGTCATCCCAGTGGGGATAGACCTGGGACTGTTTCCCTTTAACCATCATTAGAAGCTTTCTTGCTGCTTCTGTTCTGCGGGTAGTCGGCCCCGGCCGTGCGGCCAATTGAGCCAATTCTTGGGGGTCTTCAGGAAGCTCCCCATATTGGTTAGATATTCCAACCATGTTGCAGGTGAAAACCCGCATCCTTCTCTTTTGTTGATAGACCCTCCTTCTAGCATGCTGCGGGAAGGTCAGTCTTTCAAACACAGAGATCCTTCTCCTTTCTTCCCGCTCGGGGAAAACTTCATCGGCTTCGATCTCGAAGCCGTCATTATATCCGTTGTCGTCGACTGACGACACCATCATTCTATCTCCCATATCTCCTTCATCTGCCGCCGACGGGCAGTAATCTTCCTCAGTGGTGACTGTCTGCATCAGTCACTGCTGTCTGAGTGAGGGGTTGCCTAAGCCTCGAAAATAATTTCTGACCAAGCAGGTCATCTCTTCTCGACCCCGCTCTTGATGTAGGACGGGGGGCGATTGTCGACCTCCAGTAGGAGGGATATAGGCCAGCCGAGCTCTGTCGGCCGGCTGTTGGAATCTTCGTCCCGCAGCAGGGACGTTGTGATGGGGACATCAACGTCAGCCCGCTCACTTTGTGTTTGCATCTACGTCCTTTTGTATTTGTATGTACGCCCTTGTGATATATGGGTACACAATAGTAGGTCTTAGTGGGTTATTTGCAAAAGGCCATTGGGTTTCTTTGCAAATGTGCATGTAGGCCCTGCAAGGGCCCCCTCCCTCCTCCTTATTGGTCCACCTGGACTCCTGGGTCCAAGGTGGCTGGTCCATGGTCCAAACTTGGACTTGGACCAAGAATTAATTAAAGAAGACAAATTCCAATTGTCTTCTTAAAGGGGGGGGGCGAACCTAGTAGTTTAATGGGTTTAATGTGGTGTTCACACCACATCTCAACCCTCCATTCTTCAACCCTTGATCCAAGGGCTCATATTAGATTAGAACCCTTTCATATAAATACTTGTATTTTCTTATGGAAAGAAGAAATGAAGAAGAAATTAGCATTTTGCCTCCTTGAAGCTTGTGCCCCTCTCCCCTCTCTCCCTGGTGTTCTTCCACCTCCAGCCCATTTCTAGAGTGTAATCCCTTCCCCCTTGATCCCCTCCAGCATCTGAAGCAGCTCCGGTGATCGCCGCCGCCGCCGTCTCGCCGCCGACGCGTCTTCACCAACGAATTCGGTTTTCTGTCCACTCTGGACAGACCTCTCTTCTCCGAATTGTCCCTCTCTCTTCCCTCATCTTCTGAAGCTCCAATTTTCAGGGTTGGTTCCCCTCTTGAACCCTTACCTCCACAAAAAATTTCAGGCAAAAATTCGTCCTTTAGATATTTTTAGATTTTCGTCCAAGTTCAAATTTCAGTTCTGTCCAGGTTCTGTCTACTGTTCAACAGTTCTGAGTCTACCTTGTTCGACCCATGTTTTGAATTTTGTTGGGGCTCTAAAAATTACTGAGACCTCTTTCCACATATGTCTACCACCATGAATTTTGTTAATTTTTGATAAGGTCTCTAGGTATTTTTCAAAATTCGTACCAGTTCCTGTGAGCAATTTTTTCACAGTGTCCCAGATCCGACCCAGGTCCACTCAAAAAATCCCATAAAATCCATTTCCTATCCAAATCAAAAACCAAAAATAGTCCCGGTTTTCTATCTCAGAGATCTTCAACTTTTCTGAAGAACTCATCTCCATATTCCAAGGTCCTCCCACCGGTCAACGGTGATTTTCAGAGAAGTCAGAACCTGCCCCTGCAGTTCTGGCCTGTTTACAGCAAGGGTGTAAATTCCATAAGTCAGATATACGTATCTGATTATTTTTTCTGAAGGCCCCTACGTCGAAGTATTTGGAGTCCTCTTTCCAACGGCGTCGAGCTCGTTGCATTCCGACGAAGGGGTTGATCACAGCAGCCGATCTCGCCGGACAGCGCGTGAGAAGACAGCAAGTGCAGACTTGTGGCCGGTTTCCCGCGAGCGTCGTCCGAGGGCCGCCCGGCGTCCGGCGGTCGTTCCAGCAACTCGCCATCCTAGGGGAGCGCTTCCCAAGTGTACCCACACCAGAGGAGACATCAGGTCCCACACGACCCCTCCGGTCCACACGTGGGCCCCACTAGCACGAGTACGCGCGAAGCCGAAGCCGTGCCCGGAAACCGCCCGTCAACCCGGAATTGGTCCTCCCGGGCCCCCTTGTGTCGCCCGTTACCTCCCTGCGTGGAGTGGGCTTACTTGTATTGCTGTAATCTTAATGTATTAAGTTCCCGGGAGTACGAGTTTCGGCCGGGTGCCATCTTCGCCACGCCGAGCGCGTGGAGGTATCGTATTCGCTCCTTGCTTGGCATTCCGCTTATTTCTATATATGCTTGTTTATGCCGCTGCTAGAGAGTATGTGTAGGGTTACCTAGCTCGCTTTTAATTTATCATATCACTGCTGCGAGTGAGAGAGTGACCGTCCCGTGACCCGATCCGGGCACGAAAGTGCGAGCCGACCACCCTAGCTCTTGCCGGTTTCTCAACCGTGCACGTCCGACGCTTCCCTCATCAAGGGACGATCGCGAGCTTGCCGTGTCCGTGTCTCGTCCCGCATCAATTTGGTATCAGAGCGAGTTTGAGTCTAGGGTGTCAAAAAGCAAAAAAAAAAAGAGTGTCATTTACGTCTAGTCATTAGTCGGTCTAAGTCGTGTTTAGGATCATCATATTTTTAAAACAACAAAAAGAGTTATTTTTGGGTCGCATACATCCCTTTACTCGGTATATAAAAAGGTGTTGTCCGACCGTTAGGTTACGCCTATCGGGAAGGCCGCACACTTGTGCGAGTGACCTTCGGGTCAATTATCTCCGCCGCGTACCGAGTTTTGGTTAAGTCTAGGCGCATCATTTTGCATTAGAGTGTTTTGCTTTAGTCGGTGTCCTCTAGTCGGTGTGTTTGCATGCCCACTCGTCGGGGTACTCAGTACTCACCCCCACCCCCACCTATGGCCAACCCACGGGATACCTCGGGAGACTTCCACTCCCTACAAGAGGCGATGATGGCCATTATGGCTAGGTTGGACCAATCCGATGCTAACTTTCGGACCTTCTCCGAGAATATGGATGGTCGCCTTAGGGCCATGGAGGGACGCATGGAGAACTCCGATAGGTCGGTCCAAGACCTCGTTGGGCGGTTAGATAGGATGTCACACGGGGACCCTCCTGGGGCAGCCCAAGGTCCACCCGCACCTCCTCCCGCAGGGGCCCAAGTCCAACCCGCTCCCATGGCCCAAGTCCAGGCCGCTCCCGCGGCCCAAAACCAGCCACCACTGGTTCCTCCACCCGCCCCTCCTCGGGCTCCCCAACTACCGCACCGTGACCTTGGTCTCGAGGACTATGGGTCCGACAATGCCTACGAGGGGTATGGTCAACGTCGTCGTGGTTTTCAGCCACAACGAGATGAGGATGATGATCGGGTCCTTAAGACCGTGCGAGCGGATCCTCCCGCTTTTTACGGGTCTTTGGATCCGAAAGTCTACCTAGATTGGGAGTTTGGCATGGACCGTTATTTTGAATGGTATGATATGTCGAAGCGTCGAAGGGTCCGATTTGCCACCATGAAACTTATGGGGCAGGCACAAACTTATTGGAAGAATGTGGAGAGCCTGCTACTTCAGCGGCTAGAACCCCCGATCGACACATGGGCCGAGATGAAGAATAAACTTCGGCAAAAGTACCTTCCTCCCACATACCGCCAGCGACTCATCGATAGATGGCAAAGTCTTAGCCAGGGAGACCGATCCGTCTCCGAATACATCGCGGAGTTTGATGAGTACTTTCTACGATGTGGTGTCACGGAGGAGAGTACCATGCCCGTGTCCCGCTTTCGACGTGGTTTGCGGCCACACTACCAGTATGAGCTTTTCCGCCGCAATGCCAAGACGTTGGAAGAGGCATATCAGGTTGCTCTCGAGATGGAGCAATTTGAGGGAGAGTTCGAGTCTAGCCATCGGTTGGGCCCCACCCCTCTCCGTAGTACCGAGCCCCGTCACTCTATAGGCCCACATCAGCGGCCTCCCATGGCTCGACCTCAGGAGCCCACCCGTCAGGAGCACTTCGCTCCACGGCCTCGCCCTCCTCCACCCCGAGATCTATTTCCATCCCAACCACCGGCACCCTTTGCCCGTCCCCCAGCTCCTATAGCCCGTCCTCTGGCACCGGCACCCCCGCCACTCTTGTCCAAGGCACCTACACCTCCCCCATTGTTGCCTACACCCCCTACCCGGCGGGATGATAAGGGTAAGGCCCCTCTTATCGGGGAGAGTAGTCGATCGCGAATACAATGTTTCCACTGTCACGGGTACGGCCACATTGCTAGTGAGTGTCCCGCTCGCACCACCCTAGCCTTAGGTGTTGGAGGATCCGCACCTCCCGAGCTTGAGCATGTCGATTACGAGGCCGACGAGGCACTGGCCGATGAATACTATGCCATGGGGGAAAAGCTGGGCGACCCTTCTGCCGCCCAGGATGTCGCCACCTAGTGGGTTTGATGCTACCACCTTAGTCTAGAGTCATGCATGAGTCAGTGTGCTTTCTTTGTGTGGTTTGTTTGTGTGGTGATTTTGAGTCGATTGTTTGCATGGTTTGCATTCGTGTGTCAGTGCATGGTGAGTCTGCATGTGTCTTGTGCAAGCTCGTGTCGTTCCCGAATGAGTGTGAAGCGAGTCGATTCACTTGACGAGTATGGGATCGGTTTACTTCTATACCCGGATCAGTCACCTATAGGGACTCAGCAGTGATTCCTAGTGAGTCTTTGAGCTGTTTCCTTCCGTTGAGAGTGCCCCTTCGGAGTGACCACCTTTGGCCATAGCAGTGCGCATATCGAGTATATGTGGAATGAGCAGGTGCCGATCACTTGGAGTGGAGCATACCCGCGCTACTTGGCACGGTGACGGATCCGCCGGAGACCTGAGCAGCCATACCCCTACTCGACGGGGTCGAGTTCCTCCCACCCGGGGAGAATTGATGGGGACATCAACGTCAGCCCGCTCACTTTGTGTTTGCATCTACGTCCTTTTGTATTTGTATGTACGCCCTTGTGATATATGGGTACACAATAGTAGGTCTTAGTGGGTTATTTGCAAAAGGCCATTGGGTTTCTTTGCAAATGTGCATGTAGGCCCTGCAAGGGCCCCCTCCCTCCTCCTTATTGGTCCACCTGGACTCCTGGGTCCAAGGTGGCTGGTCCATGGTCCAAACTTGGACTTGGACCAAGAATTAATTAAAGAAGACAAATTCCAATTGTCTTCTTAAAGGGGGGGGCGAACCTAGTAGTTTAATGGGTTTAATGTGGTGTTCACACCACATCTCAACCCTCCATTCTTCAACCCTTGATCCAAGGGCTCATATTAGATTAGAACCCTTTCATATAAATACTTGTATTTTCTTATGGAAAGAAGAAATGAAGAAGAAATTAGCATTTTGCCTCCTTGAAGCTTGTGCCCCTCTCCCCTCTCTCCCTGGTGTTCTTCCACCTCCAGCCCATTTCTAGAGTGTAATCCCTTCCCCCTTGATCCTCTCCAGCATCTGAAGCAGCTCCGGTGATCGCCGCCGCCGCCGTCTCGCCGCCGACGCGTCTTCACCAACGAATTCGGTTTTCTGTCCACTCTGGACAGACCTCTCTTCTCCGAATTGTCCCTCTCTCTTCCCTCATCTTCTGAAGCTCCAATTTTCAGGGTTGGTTCCCCTCTTGAACCCTTACCTCCACAAAAAATTTCAGGCAAAAATTCGTCCTTTAGATATTTTTAGATTTTCGTCCAAGTTCAAATTTCAGTTCTGTCCAGGTTCTGTCTACTGTTCAACAGTTCTGAGTCTACCTTGTTCGACCCATGTTTTGAATTTTGTTGGGGCTCTAAAAATTACTGCGACCTCTGTCCACATATGTCTACCACCATGAATTTTGTTAATTTTTGATAAGGTCTCTAGGTATTTTTCAAAATTCGTACCAGTTCCTGTGAGCAATTTTTCCACAGTGTCCCAGATCCGACCCAGGTCCACTCAAAAAATCCCATAAAATCTATTTCCTATCCAAATCAAAAACCAAAAATAGTCCCGGTTTTCTATCTCAGAGATCTTCAACTTTTCTGAAGAACTCATCTCCATATTCCAAGGTCCTCCCACCGGTCAATGGTGATTTTCAGAGAAGTCAGAACCTGCCCCTGCAGTTCTGGCCTGTTTACAGCAAGGGTGTAAATTCCATAAGTCAGATATACGTATCTGATTATTTTTTCTGAAGGCCCCTACGTCGAAGTATTTGGAGTCCTCTTTCCAACGGCGTCGAGCTCGTTGCATTCCGACGACGGGGTTGATCACAGCAGCCGATCTCGCCGGACAGCGCGTGAGAAGACAGCAAGTGCAGACTTGTGGCCGGTTTCCCGCGAGCGTCGTCCGAGGGCCGCCCGGCGTCCGGCGGTCGTTCCAGCAACTCGCCATCCTAGGGGAGCGCTTCCCAAGTGTACCCACACCAGAGGAGACATCAGGTCCCACACGACCCCTCCGGTCCACACGTGGGCCCCACTAGCACGAGTACGCGCGAAGCCGAAGCCGTGCCCGGAAACCGCCCGTCAACCCGGAATTGGTCCTCCCGGGCCCCCTTGTGTCGCCCGTTACCTCCCTGCGTGGAGTGGGCTTACTTGTATTGCTGTAATCTTAATGTATTAAGTTCCCGGGAGTACGAGTTTCGGCCGGGTGCCATCTTCGCCACGCCGAGCGCGTGGAGGTATCGTATTCGCTCCTTGCTTGGCATTCCGCTTATTTCTATATATGCTTGTTTATGCCGCTGCTAGAGAGTATGTGTAGGGTTACCTAGCTCGCTTTTAATTTATCATATCACTGCTGCGAGTGAGAGAGCGACCGTCCCGTGACCCGATCCGGGCACGAAAGTGCGAGCCGACCACCCTAGCTCTTGCCGGTTTCTCAACCGTGCACGTCCGACGCTTCCCTCATCAAGGGACGATCGCGAGCTTGCCGTGTCCGTGTCTCGTCCCGCATCACGTTGGCTTGACGGGCCGCAGCCCAGAAACTTCTGTGGCGCGGAGGATCCGCGACCACCACTTCTTCCTTCTTTGGGGGCAAGCCCCTTTCTCTTCTCACTTCCGCTTCATTGTTCACAAGACGACGGCAGATGGGCGTTAGCTGGTGGGCAGGTCGGGTTTGCTTGGGAACCCACACCTGTTTAAACTTCCTCGGCCTGGGTGCCGGGCTTCCTTGGTCACAGTGGCCGGCTTCTTCTATTTCTGCCCTCCTTCCGGCGAGGGCCTGATAGGCATTATGGACAGGAATGTTGGGGATGACTTGGTTCGGGGTCACCGTGGAGTGCGTCCGTCGAGGAAGACGCGCATACCCCCGACTAGCATAGATTTCCCGGACTGAGACATAGTTCCGGTGATTACATCGGCATTCTTGCGGGCCTGGCGACGCTGGCGTCCTCCAGGGTGTTTGTTGATGACATTGGGGTGGGTCCCACGTATGACGTGGTGCACCAGATAGCTAGCGGCCGGGGCCGGACTTTCGGACAAGTCTTTGCAGCAGGGAACCTCCAGAGGCTCCATTTTTTCCACAGCTTCCTTGATAGGTTCTGGGGCTTCGACCTCCAGCATATCTACAAAGGCTAACCCCAAAAAGTTAGGGAAGTCCACAGCGGCAGGGAAGCTGCCGAATTCCATGGGTACCGCCAGGTACCCTTGCGCGTGTCCAGCGACAATCGAAAGATCGAAGTCAACGCCAGCTATCCCATTGATCGTCATTGATCTGCATGCAAAGACAAACGAAGCAATAATCAGTAGCCTTGAGAGGGCTTCAAAGCCTGAATATCCCGGCAAAGAGATGAAAGGTGACACTGGTCCCACCGGGCGTGCCAGATTGTTTGCGACCTTTTCTTTGTTTCGCGCGTCGATCGACCAACTGGTAGTCAAATGATCAATTGACGACGCGGGCGTGCCAGTCACATGAGTGACGAATTTGTGATGCGCTCATTCTGACCCATGTCGGGCGAATGTGAGGTTCGGTCGGGACCAGCAGTTCGCCATACCATAAAGGCTATGGCGTTAATTACATCCCCCACGAGGAGGGAACACCTTTGATTAATTGTCGAGATAGCGGGCTGTCGAAGCCGGATTAAAAAGAGCTACATGATGATCATGACGAAGGCATGCAGGATGCATATATTTATTGTGCAGAAGATGCATAGTTCATAGAATTATGGATCCTCGGTACGTGGCGGAGGACGTAGGTCCGAAGACCACCGTCGCGCATAGCGAAGACTTCTGACCAGACGTAATCCGGCTTTCTGTCGACGCCATTTGATATACCCGAGGATCTATGTAGGCATGCACACATAACGTTCATGACTATATTAAGCATGATAATAGAATCATGGAAGCAAATGATGATCAACCACGTTTATTACCCCCCCATCAAGGAACGGGAGAACAACACAAATATAATAGCGAAAGCAAAGTGCTAACGGACATGGTAATGAAGATATGATAACAATATAGTTCGGGCTCGCTTGGCCCCTCCCTTATTCAATTTATTACCCATTGTGATTTATTAACGCCAACCCCGAGGGACGAGATCCGCTCGAGGGCAAATGAGTGATTAAAGCAACAAGAGGTTTCAAAACCGGCGCGACCATGTAAGAAGGTTTATACGGCGCGATAAAGCGTAGGCATAGCATCTTAATCTGGCGCGGCCATCATGAATGTTAATACGGCGCGAAGGCCCTAGGGCGCGCCAGTTTAGGGCGCGCCGAAAAGGTGCAAGCAAAAAGTTTTGAAATATGAGTCTAAGGCTAATCCGGCGCGGGGGGTACCGCGCCGGATTAGGGCGCGCCGGCTAAGGCCGCGCTGTTCTAGCCTTATTTTTTATGAATTCTGAATCATTTGAGTTTGTTAAGTTTATGTTGAGGGTTTTGAAGTTATTTGGGGCCCATTGTTTGTTAAATTGAAGTCCAGAACCCTCCAAGAATGACGTGATAAGCCAGTGCGAGGTTCCTACTCGAGCACCGGGATAATTGGGTCCAGAATGAGTATTTCGTTATGGTTTATTCATTATTAATCTGTCCAAAATTGGACAACATCTCCCCTGAACCTGAAGAGTTGCTGGGGAGAAGCGGGGTCATGCTCACCTATGGAACAAGCCCCTAAACCGCCGGTCTACACGAAGGCAGCCAGCAAACCCCATTGGATAGGATACCCCGAGGACTAGCCTGCTAGGGGCACCAAGGTTCCATAGGGGGAAGAAACGGAGAGATGAAGCCATTGACGATGGAAATAGCACCCCGAGGGCTAGCCTGCGAAGGGTGGATGACCCACAGTGTATGACTTATCCCTTATAGGGACTGACCATTAGGAAGATGAAACTCCGAGGGCTAGCCTGCGAGGAGCACATATCCCCGGCCTTCATTGGGTCCTGAATTGTTGGGGGGGGCTCATTGAGCCAAGACCCCTCTGTTGCTATCTGCTGTGGGTTCAGGGAGAAACGCCCGCCATCGAGGGGTAGGGTTCTTAGTTGCCCAGCAGTTCCGTGAAGCCACGGGGGGGATGTTCCCCTCCCCGGGTGATCGGGACGATGAGAAAACCTCGGAACAGTTTGGATGATCGTGATGCACAGATGTAGTAAATGCATAAATGAGACGGGCCCATTGCAGGGGCATATGCTCAAACAGTTAGAAAGCGATGTTCAGGGGATGAACCCTGCATATGGCGGAGAGAGGCATGCGCAGAAGCACAGCTCTGTCCGAGAAGAGAGAGGGATGCGAAAACCCTTGAATCAAACATGAGAATGATCGAAGGAAAAGCCCCCGGGGAGGGGTGTTTATGTAGCCCACGATGATTCAGGGCACGCTATAGACCTCGGAGAAACCGGAATTAGAACTACGTAGAGAAGAACTCCGACACACGCAAATGCATAGATAGAAAGGGGGGAGGCTGAGGATCATTCATTTAATCTATTCATTTGATCATTCACACGCGCATATATATTACCATCCCAGAAACGGGAATGGTTTAGCATTTACATGGTGAGAGTATAGCACCGACACCATTGCTCGGTCGCCGTTCTACAATAGCGGAGGCAGAGGACGTGCATAGCACAACAACAGGAGAAAGGGGAAAAAGAGAAAATCACATAGAAGGGGGAGGAGAATTGACTCATATCATCGTCGCTCCTCCCCCCTCGCTTACATTCGATGGGTGGAAGACTCGGAAGAGAAATCTGCGGAAAGCAGGAAAAGGATCAGCACCGGCGCCCACCTGTTCTGAGAACAGGGTATCGGAGAGGAGGAAGACGACCGGCGGAAGCTCCTCCGAAGGAGCCCTTCTCTCTCTGCTTAGTAAAAAAAAAACCTCTCCATAAGCCTTTCTCTCCCTCCGCTCTTCTCTTTTTTTCTCAATCGATCTGTCTCTCCCCTTCTCTGTGTCCTCCTCCTTTCTCTTGTCGAAGAGTAGCCACCTATATAGGGGGCAGGTTCGAATCTTAATCCGGCGTGAGATTAGCGCGCTGGGAAGACGCCTCAGCAAATTAGCGCGCCGGTCTTGGAGGGCGTCGGTTTAACGGGCGGGTCGTATTAGCATTTCCCGCGCATTGCAGGTTAGCCGATGAATCCGGGGACGATCCCAGAGGTCATCGTGAACATTTATCTCGCCAATGCCCATCGAAACCTTGACGAGGTGTTTTGTGAAGCCCCTCGGCTGACGTGCGGCCGTTCACGAGGCTCCAGATAGCTTTTGTTTAATTACGCGGGTTTTCCGCTAATACGGCCTGCGGCTCAGTGATTCGTGCTGCCGACTCGGTCTGGCTTGTACCCAAGCTCCTTAGGGGGGTTGGATGACACCAGGGATAATTCCGCTTGCACTGGGCGATCATTCGGCCACTAACGGGCCCATCTTGCCGGGAAGCCGTACCCGCGTCGGGTGGTCAGGATCTTCTGCCGTCAGAGCTTTCGGTCCTCCGTCTCGGGGAACCAGGGGGAAACTCCTTTGTCTTCAGGAGAGCCTTTTCATGTGGTGGGGGACCACCGGATAGACCATCGTCCTTGATCGGACAACGGGTGTAGTGGATGTAGCACGACAAAGTCGATGTCGGTTCATTGGGCAGGCTTGGTCGCACTGCCGGTTGGTTGTGGATTCATCTCGGCTCTCCTGAGGTGAAGTCCCCACGTCCATACAGAATGACTCGAGGCTCTGGCAGCTTGAGAAATCTTCGATGTGTTGATCTTTATCGGCTCCCGCGCTTCGGTGGGCCGTGTCATTCATCCTTATGGCTTGGTCGCCGATGATCATATTTTAGGTGCCAACACCCCCCCCCCCCGCGTCGTTTTAACCCCCACACTCATCATTCAATTCCCCCTCTTTGGCCTTCACCCGGCCCGCCCAGGGCGCGCCATTTTAGCTTCAAAACAGCCACCGCGCTATTTTAGCTCCAAATAGCCACCGCGCCATTTTTAAGCCCAACCAACCATCGCGCCATTTTAAGCTAATCACACATATACATGAATCAACCTCGTGTGTATCTAATTGATTATGCGTCAACTCTTGACGCTTAATGCTACAGTCTTAACTGATTCAATAAACCTAGTCAACTAAACAAATAAAAGGGATTTCAACACCTTCAATCACATTGAGCATCCATCTTTTTGAAAGCATGAACATGCATCTGCATTGCCATACATCGCCACCTGAATGAGCATAATGGAACCTCTAATCGCATTCATAAACGAATTAACAAACTCGTTGCATTTCACGCGGATGGTCAATCAAACGACCTCACCTCACAGCATCCAATTAGTGCATTTAGTCAGTATTTCCTATGCCTTCGTATCATCCCTCGAGGCATTCTCTCTTGGCAATTAATCAAGGGTTGTCCTCTTTCTTAGAGGATATAATTAACGTCATAACCTTTATGGTATGACGGATTCCGGGTCCTGACACGAACATCATAATCGACTGACCAAGTCAAATCGAGCGCATAATAAAACTTGTCACGTATGTGACTGGCACACCCTA
Source organism: Amorphophallus konjac (assembly GCA_022559845.1). NCBI lineage: Eukaryota > Viridiplantae > Streptophyta > Magnoliopsida > Alismatales > Araceae > Amorphophallus > Amorphophallus konjac. The sequence goes on from CM040125.1 coordinate 172,143,652, forward strand.
CGCAAATAAACCAAATAAATAAATCAATAATAAAATATATTTTTAATAAAATCAGTCCTCACAAGCAGGCACGCTCGGTGGGACTTGAGTCTCCCTTCATCTCTTTGCCAAGAGGGTATGCGTTCGGGGGCTTCCCCCAAGAATACTGACTGTCTGTCTATTTACCTCAGGTGGATGATGACATCATCGGGACTCACCGCTCTTGACTTCGGCCCCGCGATCGTCGCCGGCCACGCTGAACATGGGTACCTGGTGGTGCCCATGGCTTTCGGGTCCTTCCCACCAGCTGTAGGCTTCCCCAACTTCTTGGGGTTGGCCTTTGCCGACATGCTGCAAGTGGAACCCTCGAAGCCTGCGGAAGAGGAGACTGCATAGAAGGTCGAGGCCCCGAAGGCTCGACGCTGTCCTGGCTCACTCACGAGCCCAATCCAAGTCGCCAACTGCATGGTGCACCATATTACTCACGGGGCCCGCCCCGTCCCCGCCAAGAATTTTTGGAGGCGTCGACATCGGAACCCCCGGAGGAAGGCTGCTGCTACTGTCACCGGACGTCTCTCCATGTCCGGAAAGTCTATGCTGATCGGGGGAGTTCGCGTCTTTCTGGATGGACGCGAAGCTCGAGTGAGCCCGGATCGGGTGATCCCCGCATTGCCTATCTACAACTCTTATCAGGCTCTCTCCGGAAGGAGAGCCGAGAAAGAAGAAGCTGGCCACCATGGCCAAAGAAAGTTGGCTCCCGAGCCAAGAGATTCAAGCAAGTTTGGGTCCCTAAGAAGGATCCAGCCTACCTACCAGGACGCACCAGTCCGCACCGCTCCGAATTTACTGGAGCAGAGGAGAACAAGAAAAGGGGCCTTGCCCCAGAGAAAGAAGAAACGGTCGTGGACCCTCCACGCCGTGGAAGCTTTAGGGCCTGCGCCCGACAGGCCGACATCCCCGCTGTGGGAGGAAGATTTCAACAACTTGCCGGAAGAGCCCGGCTTGCTTACATCCCTCCGATGGGAGGTCGACAACTGCCCCGATCCTACATACGGGACGAGGGAAAGAAGAGATGACCAACATGGTCAGAAGTTATTTCAGGGGACTAGGCAACCCCTCATTGGGCCAACAACGGCTATTGCAAGCAGCCGTGGCTGAAGAAGATCACTGCCCGTCAATGGCAGTGGAAGAAGAAGAAGAAGAAGAAGAAGAATGACGTCATCGGTCGATGACAACGGGTATGAAGATGGCTTGGATATTCCAGCCTATGAAATTACTCCCCACCAGGAGGAAAGAATAAGGGTCTCTGTATTTGAAAGGCTCACCTTCCCAGAGAATGCTAAAAGGATGGTTTGCAGATAGAGAAGAAGAATGCAGATTTTCACCTGCAACATGGCTGGGGTGTCCGACCACTATGGAAGATTGCCTGAGGAGCCTCAGGAGCTTGCTCGGCTGGCCGAAAGGCCGGGGCCGAATACTCGAAGGGCGGAAGCCGCAAAAGAAAAACTGGCGGCAGCCAAGGGAAAACAAACCCTGGCCCACCACCTGCTGCATGACAAAGTTGTTATCCTAATTGCCAATGTGGTGACGGTAGAAGAAGAAGATGTCCTGTTCGACATCCTCCCTGAAGGTGCGTCGGGGGAAGTCACAGAAGCCATTCCCAGCACTACAACTATGGATCTCTCAATATGGATGTTGCTCCAGAAGTACCGACAGAAGATAGAATCCCTAAAGAAGCAGCTTGTGGAGAAGACAGAGCAAACCTCAACTTCCAAGCAGCCTGAGATGCAGGCCGAATCATCACGAGGAGCCGTCAACCAGAATGACTTCCCACCACTCTATACCCCACCTTAGTCGACAGAACCAAGCTTGGCGACGACTCAGCAACGCCCATCACAATCACTGATGTTGCCCGTCCTGCCACAGGTGCACCAGACACCTCTGCTGATGTGCCCTCTTCCCAGGCGACCACCTTGGTCACTCCCTACCTGCAGCCAGCACATTTCTACCCAGAACCGGTTGATCCAAAAATCATGAATAAAAGGATGGTAGAAAGGATGATCGAGCTAAAGCTTGTTGAACGAAGTGAAGGCGACTACGTCGCATTTGATGCTTATAGGGTGCCATACCCGCCACACCATGCTGCCAAGCGGCTCCCTCCTGGGATCAGTAAGTCGCCAAAGTTCGACAAGTTCAACGGGAAGGGATCCCCGAAGGAGCATGTCGCCTACTATATGACCGTCATGGGCGATCTGGCCACCGACGAGTCATACATGCTGAAATTTTTTAGGTCCTTGCTCACAGGGCTCGTGTTTGAATGGTACTCCAGCCTTCTGGCCGGGTCGATAAGCGACTGGCCGGATATGCAGAAGAAATTCAGAGAAAGGTTTCACATCACCGAACGGGAGGTCACGGTGGCTGAACTTTACTCAACGAGGCAGAGGGCAGATGAGACAACCCTTGAATATATCAAGAGGTGGAGGAACCTCAGAATGAGATGCAAGCGGCCCCCGCACCAGGAGGACGGTGTACAAATTTGCAAGCAGAACCTCAGGAGAGAGGTATTAGAAAAAAATGATTGGCATGGAAATCCGATCGTTCGACCGCCTGAATAATGTCGTGGCCAAGATAGAAGCCTTTTCTGGAAAGACTTGTCCTGACATCAACTATTGCCACTGCATAAAAAGGCAAGGCAGCAGAACGACGCCAGGCACCTAAAGAAGCAAATGCCCTTGATATCAAGGCGTTTGAACAACAAAAAGACAAAGGCAAGAAGGCAACTGCCTCTCAGCCCGCTAAAGTCGAAGATGGCAAAGAGGGTCCCTCGCTCTGAGACAAGATGAAGAAGGCCTACTCTTTCCCAAAGGAGTAGACTAAGATCTTATTTGACTAGGTTACCCAGTATGATAAGGTCACCCTGCCTGAGCCAAAGAGGCCAGAGGACCTGAAGAGAAGAGACATCCCAAGATTTTTCCCTTACCACCAGATGCTGGGACATCCGATCGAAGACTGTTATGTTTTCAAGGATATTATTGAAGGCATGGTGAAGAAAGAAGAGATAGATTTGGGGGAGTACAAGGTTGACCCTTCACAACTGCACGAGGCACCTCTGAGAAGAGCCGCGATCAACATGGTCTCTCTATATCAGGCATTGCCTGAGGAGACCGTGGAAGCCAGCACTCAACATACTTATGAAGCCTATTTTCTGGCCCCAATGAAAGAACAAGAGGGATGGCAGCAAGTCCCTACAAAAACCAAGAAGAAGGGCACGTCTCGCCCAATAGTGGGGGCACATATTCGTGGCATCACACCACGACCCCCTTCGCCAGTGGCAACACTTGTGTAGACCAATCCACCTGCTATTATCAGAATACCTACCCACAACCGAAAGAGGCAGACTCCATTGCTAGTGGTCAAGGAGATTAGTCCAGAGGCCCGGCGGGTACAAGACTATATAAACGGGCTAGATGAATATGTACAGCCTGAACTGGAGCCTTTACTGGTACGGGATTATGTCCCGTGGTAGGAATTAGAACAGCTTTCGCTGAAGCAGGAAGAGGAAGCTGACAAAGCATCGGACAAGGATGGCAGCCTGTTCTGGGGGCAAGCACCAACCGAAGAAAAGAAACAAAGATGAAGAAAGAAAAGAAGGGCGAGCAAGGGTACAAAGGATATAATCCTTTTTTGTAACACCCTCTCTACTCTGTTCAATTTGCCTGGTGAGGAGGATGAAGAAGAGATATGCTTCGCACCCGCCGCCAGGGAAAGTCACGTCGAAGCCGCAACTGCTACACATACAACCCGGTCAGGCCAAAGATGGGGGCGTCAGCCGCCCGCTAACCACAATATTATCTTCAGGGGGGAAAAACCCTATAAGATACCCCTTCCAGAGGTCAGGGGAGTCTAGATCCCTCCTCCGTCAGGCCTGTACAAATAGAATGGGGGCAGCACTGTCGCCCTTTCTTCTTGGAGTTCCTGAAGATGTCAAAAGGGAAGCAGCCATGCCAGGATGCCGAACCAACAACTGGGGGCACTCACCCACAGCTCCAGTAATCTGCCGAATTGCCAGATAAAGAAGAAGCTTGCCCGACGGCAGCCGATGAAGGACAGCAGGGAGATGACCCCAAGCAGAAGGGTGCAGCCTCAGAGTCCGATGAAGCAGGTCTATCAGGGGCCACAGTTCAAGACTCTCCCAAGCCCAGGTGTGTAGAAGAAATGAAGCTATCCAATGTCTGAGTAGGAAGCCGGGTAGTCAAGCTGTTGAAAAAGCTCCCGATGAGATTCACCGTTTGGGAAATCCTCTCTCTGAGTGAAGAGACCCGACATGCGATCATTACTGCTCTGCAGACACCTGCTCAATATGAGACATGTCTGGCTGAAGCTCTGCCGGAGGCCACGTGACCTTCACTCAGGAAGACATGCTGCTCCCCACTACCAGCCACAACAGACCGCTGTATATAAGGGGGCATCTGAATGGCTGGGAGCTAAACAGAATCTTGGTAGATCCCGAGGCAGCTGTCAACATCCTACCATATAGGATATATGAGAGGCACTACTTCAATGTACGTCTCCAAAAAGTCAGAGATATGCGTATCGCCGACTTTAACCAAAAGTGTGAGGTGTCGCTAGGAGTAGTAGAATTCACACTCACTCTGGCGGACTTTGTTACGAAGGTGCAGTTTCATGTCATCGATTCTCGTACTTCGTACAAGGCACTGCTTGACCGCCCTTGGCTACATGAGAATATGGTGGTGCCTTCCACGCTCCACCAATGCATCAAATACAACCTGGAAGGGAAGGAGGAAAGAGTATTCGCTGATCTCCACCTATTCGAAGTGTTCGAGTGTCACTTGGCGGACGCCCCTCTGTATGCAGAACGGTCGCAGAAGGCCTCTGAAGCCAAGGCCTCTTCCGGCACATCAAAAAGCACCTCCGGCGTCGACTGGTTTCCTCCGACGCCACACGGATATGTTAATCCCAAGACGGTCTCCCACATCACCGTCACCGAGAACGTGGGCAGGGTAGCACCTCCCGCCATGTACCCCGAAGCTAATGAAGCCAAGGTCGACCAACAGCACGGCCACATCGGGATCCCGTAAGGCCTCACCAAGCCAATTCTCAGTCTCAATAATATCATTGTCGAACCTTTCAAGGCTTGGGAGGTGGCGCAGATAGATGGCCCCATCAGCTTGTTCTACACAGCTGAGGAGCACCCCTGCACATGAGGATACTGATTATCACTTGCCTGAAGATATAGAAAACCCGTCAATTCCCATACAGGGGCTGGCATTTGTAACAAATCGAATGGCCAGGATGTTCCAGAAGTAGCACATCCCCTCTGGCCAGCCTCGCAAGAAGAAAGAAGCATTCCAGAGGCTGTGGTATCCCCCAAACCTGGATAAAGAAATGAGACGTGTCTCTCAACACCCAGGGTTGGACTTCACCCTAAAGGAATACTATTACAGTGGGTGCTATGAGGTGGACACCATCTCTGCTTTCTACCCGGTTGAGGACCACTCACTGGGGGCAACTTTCGATGAACACCCAGCAGAAGCTAAATACACTGAACCAGCTCAACCAAGAAACGTGGAATCAGAAGCCAAATTCCCCTGCCAGTGCTGGGAGCAGGCCTATCCCGAAGAAGCGGCTCTTCAAGTCAAATTTGACACGGCTAGCAGTAGAGAAGCTGAAGATACCGAAGAAGCAGGGCTGCCTCCCTCCAGTGACCCTCCTCTGATGATGACGTCGGCACTTCTTGAACCAATCAGGGAAGCTTCTTCCAAGCCTGATCAAGAGATGAATGCTGCTAAAAAAGAAAAAGCTACCTCCACTGAAGATATGGTAATCCAAGAGGGCGGGACCTTCCCACCTTCTACCATGGAGCCGCAGTGCTACTCTAATTCAATGACAAACAACCGCTAGTCCTTAGCGACTGCAAGCCCGTCAGTAGGGGACGAGGCAATCGACTCACCCCTCGAAATTACAACTGAGGTGGATTTGCTGGCGAAGCAATTCACACAGCCCCTACCGGCCGAACCAGAGGTTCTTGATAGAGCTGAGATGAGGAAGAATGAAGAGATCGAGGTCCTCGACCTCGAAGATGATATACCTGACTTTGTCGACCTCCAGCCGGCACCCCCGGAGATAGAAGACGGGGGCCAAGCCACGGTCGATGAACTTATAGAAGTTAACTTGGGAGACGAGGACGACCCCAGGCCGACCTTCCTCAGTGCCCAGTTATCTACTAAAGAACAGAGGCTGTACATCCAGCTGCTACAAGAATATTGGGATTGCTTCGCCTGGACCTACAAGGAAATGCCAGGATTAAGCCCTGCAGTCTCACAGCATGAGCTAGCAATAAGCCCTGAAGCCAAACCGGTGAAGCAACCTCTGCGGCGCATGAGGCCAGAGCTCATCACTCAAATATGCAAGGAAGTCGACAAGCTCATTGATGTGGGTTTCATCGAAGAAAATCAATATACTACGTGGCTGGCTAATATTGTGCCCGTGAAGAAGAAGAATGGACAGATCCAGATATGTGTTGACTTCCGGGATCTGAATAAAGCCTATCCTAAGGATGACTTTCCGGTACCAATAACGGAGGTCATGATGGATGCAACAATGGGCCATGAGACCTTATCATTCATGGATGGGTCGTCCGGCTATAACCAGATATGGATCGCGGAACATGACCGGGTCCACACCGCCTTCCGAACTCCCAAGGGCATTTATCACTACAAGAGGATGCCGTTCGGACTGAAGAACGTTGCTGCAACTTACCAGCGGACGATGACCAAAATATTTGAGGAACTGCTCTACCACAAGGTTGAATGCTATATAGATGACCTGGTAGTCAAGACCAGAAAGAAAGAAGACCATCTGCAGGATCTCCGAGTCGTGTTTCAAAGGCTCAGGCAATATGAATTAAAAATGAACCCTATGAAGTATGCGTTCGGGTATCGAGCGGAAAATTCTTGGGCTTCATTGTCAGATATCGGGGAATTGAGATAGACCCCGCAAAGATCAAAGCAATCTAGGGGTTACCTCCGCCAAGGAACCTCTCTGAGCTGAGATCTCTACAGGGCCGCCTGGCGTATATCCGACGGTTCATTTCAAACTTGTCGGGACGATGCCACCCCTTTCATAAGCTAATGATAAAAGATGTTCCCTTCTATTGGGACGAAGAATGCCAGACAGCCTTTGACAAGCTGAAGGATTATCTGAAGACTCCTCTTAGTGCATGGTGCGCTGGTGAAAGGAAGGTCGCTAGTCCTCTACATAGCGGCCACACACAATTCCCTGGGGGCAATGCTAGCCCAAAACAATAAAGAAGGGAAAGAACAAGCCCTCTACTACCTTAGTCAAAGAATGATCAGAACTGAGGAGAGGTACACCTATATCGAGAAGATCTGCCTGGCACTGGTCTTCGCGGTAAAGAAGCTTCGACACTATATGCTGTCGCATGAAGTTAAGCTGATTTCCAAGGAGGATCCGCTTAAATATATCATGTCTCAACCGGCACTCAAAGGCCGCCTAGGCAAATGGGCGGTGATTCTTATGGAGTATGATATCTCTTACGTGCCACAAAGGGCCGTTAAAGGCCAAGCCATCGCAGACTTCTTCGCTGAGCACCCAGTTCCAGATGATTGTCCGCTGGAGCCAGAGCTTCCTGAAGATGAGACCCTGGAAGCCAGCCAAGTGCAGCCCTCCTAGTGGCAGCTATACTTTGACGGCGCAACTGGATCAGCCAGAGTCAGGGAAGGGGTAGACATAGTCCTAAAAACTCCAGAAGGAGAAGTCATATATACATCCTGTTCAATAAACAAGCCTTGCACAAATAATGAAGCAGAATATGAACCCCTCATAATCGGGTTATAGATTTCTCTGTCCTTGGGAATTCAGATGCTGGAAGCATTAGGGGATTCTATGCTAGTAATAAAATAGCTGGAAGGAGAGTTCGACGTGCGGAAGCAGGAACTCCTTACTTATTATCATCTAGCACTCCGTCTGATGATAAGATTCTATTTCATTAGCATCAAGCACGTCAACCGAGGATAGAATGCCCAAGCAGACGCCCTCGCAAAGCTAGCCAGTTCTTTGGCAGTCCCCCTAGATGCAAGCCTGAATATAACAGTAATCAACCGGCGGTAGGTCCCCAGTGTGACAGAAACCCTAGCCGATGAACAAACAAATGAAGTGGCAGCTGTAGAAGAGATCCAACAGTCCGATTGGTGGGAGCACCTCTTACGTTGGTTTCAACACCAACAACTCCCGAAAGAAAAAGAACAAAGAATGAAGCTCCTGAGAGTCAAAGACTCTTATGAAATGAGGAACAGAACGTTGTTCTGAATAATGGCGGATTCCCGAAAGAAGATCTTACTTCGCTGCTTATCTCTAGTGGAAGCTGGGCAAGTAATGCAAGAAGTCCATGCCGGGTCAGCCGGGGCACACCAGGCCGGTCTAAAAATTAAAATTAAAGTGAAGAAACTGGGCTACTATTGGCCCTCTGTGTTTGACGATTGCTGCAAGTTCGCCAAGGCTTGCCAGAAGTGTCAAGAACATGCCACTGTGTCAAGAAGACCACTGGTGCCGCTGCATCCTACCATACCAAGTTGGCCGTTTGCTCAATGGGGTACAGATGTGGTAAGGCCGCTACTAGCATCTTCATCAGGATGCAAGTATATCTTAGCGGCAACAGATTACTTCTCTAGATGGGTAGAGGCAATAGCACTAAGAGAAGTGACGGGAGAACTGGTCTCCAGGTTCTTCTGGCAGAATATAATATTTCGGTTTGGAGTACCCAGCCGAATCATCTCTGACAATGGCAGTCACTTCAAGAATCAGAAGGTGTACAGACTGGCCGACAAATACAAGATTGATTGGAGAGCATCCTCTCCCTACTACCCTCAAGCCAATGGACTTGTAGAAGCCTTCAATAAGACGCTATGCACCCTGCTGGTGAAGACTGTCAAGGCTAACAAAAGAGACTGGGAAGAAAGGATGTACAAAGCACTTTGAGCTTACCGCACAGTCTATAAAACCCCGACTGGCTGCTCACCGTACTCCCTCGTGTACGGGTCGGAGGCTATAGTGCCAATTGAATTGGAGGTCCCTTCGCTGTGAGTCGTCGTTCAATATGGGTTGGCTAGCAGCGAATAGACTAACGTGGAAAGAAGATTGGAAGAGCTCACCGAGCTCGAAGGAAAGCTTCTCCGTGCGCAACAAAATATCCAACTCTACCAAGCTCGTATGGCCCGTGCTTTTGACAAGCTGGTTAAAGGCCGAGAATTCAAAAAGGGTGACCTAATAATGGTCAAAAGAAGAGAAGTGATGGCCTCCAACCCCAAAGGGAAGTTGGTTGAAAACTGGGTCAGACCATATGTCATCCGTCGAGTATATGAAGGGGGTGAATACGTCCTTGTAGATCACAAAGGAGTCGTCCAGTTCTCTCCCCTTAATGGAAAACATATGAAGCTGTATCACACATCTCAATCGGCATTCCCAGAATGACCGAAACCCACCTTGGTCTAGTGGCACTCCGCCCTGGCCGAGCTCTACCCACCTTGGTCTAGTGGCACTCTGCCCAGGCCGAGCTCTACCCACGTTGGTCGAGTGGCACTCTGCCCTGGCCGAGCTCCCAAATATATATATATATATATATAATACAATATCACCATTACGGGCCTTACGCCCGAATCGGCATGAAATCTATCCTTTGCGTTTGCATTGCCTTCTTGCTAACGAATAAACCCCTTTTTGGTGCAAGACTTCATGTCCTAGCCGACTCCATTACAATATCGCCATTACGGGCCTGACGCCCGAATCGGCATGAAATCTATACTTTGCGTTAGCATTGCCTTTTTGCTAATGAATAAACCCCTTTTTCGGTGTAAGACTTCATGTCCTAGCCGACTCCCTTACAATATCGCCATTACGGGCCTTCGTCCGAATCGGCATGAAATCTATCCTTTGCGTTAGCATTGCCTTCTTGCTAACGAATAAACACTTTTTTTTCAGCGCAAGACTTCATGTCCTAGCCGACTCCCTTACAATATCGCCATTACGAGCCTTACGCCCGAATCGGCATGAAATCTATCCTTTACGTTAGCATTATCTTCTTACTATCGAATAAACCCCTTTTTCGGTGTAAGACTTCGTGTCCTAGCCAACTCCCTTACAATATCGCCATTACGGGCCTTACGCCCGAATCAACATGAAATCTATCCTTTGCGTTAGCATTGCCTTCTTACTAACGAATAAACCTTTTTTTTTCGGTGCAAGACTTCGTGTCCTAGCCGACTCCCTTACAATATCGCCATTACGGGCCTTACGCCCGAATCGGCATGAAATCTATCCTTTACGTTAGCATTGCCTTCTTGCTAACGAATAAACCCCTTTTTCGGCGCAAGACTTCGTGTCCTAGCCGACCGTCACACAATATCACCATTACGGGCCTTACGTCTGAATTTGCTGAAGCTCCTCCTTTGCACTGGCATCGTTCCTCTGCCAACGAATAAACTGCCTCTACTGGCGTGAGACCCTGTGCCTCAATCGGTAGCTATCTAACGTCACCATGGAGTCAAATGTCACATGGTGACCTCCCAACATTCTCCTGTTATGTGAAAAAAAAGAAAAAGAAAATAAAAGAATGGGGCTTAAAATAGAGGTGCCCCGCCGGCCTTGTTCCTACGTTAGGACAAGGGCAAAAATGGCTATAACCCGACTGTGGCGAAAACCCGAAAGGGCGTCGCAGGTAAAATCAGGTATCCCGCCACGTGAAAATCCGAGAGGGCGCGTGGGCAAAAGCAAGAGGGGGCTGGCTTTGACGAAAACCCAAAAGGGCGCTTAAGTCAATAATGTGGTAATTTAAAGTTCTGCTTCACCCTAACCCCAATGAAACTCCAAAAAGGGTGATTACCACAATCCCCCACCGGAGATCTTTCTCTCTACAACTTCCTTGCGACCCTTGTCATCATCGGTAAGATCGATCGACCTCCTTGCGACCCTTGTCATCATCGGCAAGATCGATCGACTTGCTTGTGACTCTTGTCATCATCAGCAAGATCGGTCAACCTCCTTGCGACCCTTGTCATCATCGGCAAGATCGGTCGACTTCCTTTTGACCCTTGTCATCATCGGCAAGATCGATCAACTTCTCCCTTAACTTGGACCTTTCGTCCCCGTTAATGAATAAGCCTTCTTTTCCTTCGACAGTCAACCATTGTTGATGAGCAAGCTTGTCGCGACCCTTGTTACCATCGGCAAGGTCGGCCAGCATCTCCTCAAGCCCAGCTTTGTCCCGAGAATTGAGATTCAAAAATGATAAAAAAAATAAAAAAATGATGAATAAAATGAGGCTTAAAATAGTGGTGCCTCGCCGAACTTACTCCTATATCAGGACAAGGGCAAAAATGGCTCTAACCCAGCTGTGGTGAAAACCCGGAAGGGCACCGCAGGCAAAATCGGGTACCCCGCCACGTGAAAACCCAAGAGGGCGCGTGGGCAAAAGCAAGAGGGGGCTGGCTTCGGCGAAAACCCGAAAGGGCGCTTAAGTCAGTAATATGGTGAATGACGAATAGTGACGATATATCCTTCGTCTAGAGGACCCTTTGCAAGGTCAGAATGGAGTCTTCCTTCAAAAGTTCCACCGACGAATGGATATCTTTTGACCCTTGCCACCATCGGCGAGGCCGTTCAATATTTCCTTGACTTGGGCCTTTCGTCCTCGTTAATGAATAAATCTCCTTTGCCTCAACATTTAGCCAATGTCGATGAACAAGCCAGTGTTCGACCCTTGTCATCATCGGTAAGATCGGTCGACATTTCCCTTAACATGGACCTTTCCTACCTTTGCTTCGGCATCTACCCAACGTCGATGAATGAGTTACTATTGACCCTTGTCATCATCGACAAGACCGGTCGGTGTTTCCCTTACCCCGGACCTTACGTCCGTGTTTATGGGCAAACCTCCCTTTACCATCAACCTTTGCCACCTTCGGCAAGGTCTACAAATAAATCCCTGGTTCTACCCTCTGGCCCTTGGCGGCCCGTAGACCTCTCTCCTTATTCCCCGGTGCTCAGCCTGGGTGGATCAGTGGTCCCGAGGAGAAGTTGCGTCATGGTGGAGCGAACCCCTCGCCCCTTCCCTGAAGGTGTGAGCACTCTCCTGCCCTAGCAACGGACATACGAATTGATTCAGCAAACAGAAGTGCAAAATAAGGGAACGAAAGTTTCTATTTAAACACAAAAGGGAAATACATGTTACTCGGGGCATACACCCCCCGGAATACGTGGAAGTTCACAAAAAGGGAGAAGAGAAAATGATGGAGCTATTGTAGTGAGCGGTGGAAGATGTCCTCGAACTCCAGCAGCCCCAAGGACGGGTAGCGAGCCAGCTCCTGCAGACGGGTTTCCTCATCCTGCAGTCACACCAATTTCTCCTCAAGCGATGCGGCCTGCCCTTCTGCCAGCTCAGCCTCCGCTGTGTGCTGAACCCATAGTTGGTCAGACAGTGCTAGTTCTACTTTAGCCCGGTCAAGTTCATCACGAAGTTCAGCTATCCGAGCCTTCAAAGAAGCTCAGCGTTGGCCAGAATCATCGGCAGCATCCCACATCTGCTGGGCAGTTCCTCTCAATGAATGAAGGGCAGTCTGACACTCTGTCCTTTCAAGTTTTGCGGCCGCCATTTGATCCATCAAGCCGTGGCCGATGAACTCCCTCTTGTTTACGTGCTTCAGGAGCAGAACTACCCGTTGCACCCAGTCCTCCATGGGACAACCAAAAGCCAACAGGGAGCGGGAGAGGTGTTCTGCCAGGCCTCTCAACTGTGCCTAAGTTAAGTCTGGGTGGACTGTCGCGGTCTCCCGTAATGTCTCCAGATACTACCATACTAGATCACTCGAGGATTGCAAACCAAGTGACGGCGTATCCGGGAGTTGAAATTCTACACGGCCGTCAATTACAGCCCAAATATCGTCGCCCGACGCAGAAGACGAGGATGTCATGGCTTGCAAGGTGCCCGCACCAAGACTAGTCCCCACGGACAATGCAACAGCGGGACTATCGATGATAGCTACTTCTCTCCAAACCTCAGGCGAGAGCGCCACATCTCGGTCCTCGATAGCAGGGAGCGGTTGGTGGCCATTCCCGGCCCCTCTAGCTACCACCAATGATGATTCGATGGCAGGGGTTGAGATCGGCGAGCTCCCGATCATCTCTTCCACGATCTCGCCTTCCTCCGCCCCAAGGAAGCCCTCTTCACTCTGAAGCGGCTCGTCGGCGATGACAAGTTACTGCTGCTCCAAAGTCACAGCTGACGGCTCAGACCCAGCAACTATCCCCGGTGCCTCCGAGCCCGCTACCATCATATAATCCTTCGGATACTGCAGGGCTATGGGCCTCAGGATCGGCGGGAACAAAGGCGGATCTGTGCTAAGAGGCGGTAGAGGTATCTTCACGGTTATCGCCGGTAAGGTGAGCTCGGCCTGACTAGCAGAAGCCTGCAAGAGAAAGAGAGCATAAGAGTCTCGAAAGACCAACATGATGGCCAAACGAGAATAAGCACAAAACTAAAAGTGTAGCTCTTACCTCAGCTGACATTAAGCTCAAGTCTACAGCAACAGGAGCTACTATCTCCACCCCTTCTGGCCCTCCTCCCACTAAAGGGCCTGGGGGTCCAAAGCTACTCAGCGTCAGCCGTGGAGGACTAAAGGTTGAAAAGTCACTCTCATAGGAAGAAGACACTGCAGCGTCTTTAGCCTCTGTTCCCGTCAAGGGGAAATCCTCGTCGCTTGAGCCGCTGCCATAGTCTACCTGCTCCGACGAGGATGAACTTTGAATCAACAACGGCTCCTTCTCTTTCAAGACCAGTGGTCCTTCACCTGGAAGGCCTCCCGCGGAGCTTCTTGCTCAATGGGAGCCTGCTCAGCCGACTCTGTGATAGGGATAACAGACGGGCGAGCTTCGGGAGTGGATCGACTCTTTGGGATTATCACTGGCTCCGTAGAGGTTCCCTCTATTGATTCCACGACAGGGGGAGAAGGGGGGCGCATCTCGACTGAAGTTGAAGAAAAGGAAGCACCCATGTGAGCGCATGGTACAATAAACTATAGAAGCCTACGGTCGGATGGGCCATCAATTACCTTCTATCTCGTGACTGGGAGTGGGAGAGGGCAGATCTGTCTGCGCCACATCCTCTCTCTCTCCGGCTCCCACAGAGGCGACAGCCGCTTGCACGGCCATTGCAGATGAAGCAGCTGCGTTTACAAGAATAAGAATTGACCTATGTTGCCAAAGGCGACGACTGAGCACAAGATGAGAGGCATACCTCAGGTCACGCGAGCTGAGGGACGAGAGGTCTTGAACTCTTCAAATGAGACCACTCTCGGAAGAACGACCGTGGGTGTTGGGTCCACAGTCTTCCTCTGACGAGCCCACTTCCCTCTAGTGACAGCCTCCCAGACTTGAGACCTCGTCCGCATCCGTGAATCACCTGGAGGAAGTGGCGTCATGGTTGGGGCAGCTTCTGGAATTTCAAAATATGCCGGCTTCTGAGCTTTTATCATTAGCTCTCGAAAATGCTTGGTCTCCTCCGAAGAAAGCCGAACTGCACATAGGTGAAGGCAAAAGAAGGAGAGATGACATACACAACAGTAAACAGAGAAGCTCGAAGCTGGAGGCTAGAAAAAGAAAGATACCTGTTGGTCCCATATAAAAGGGAGAAAGTGGCCAGTAGAATAGCGAAGGCTCCTTGTCCCTGGAGGTGGCTTCGTGAACCAGCCAGCATATGTCCCCTATCACTTTACACTGCTCGGCCAGCAAAGCAAGGCCCTCATGGCCGCGTAAAGATAGATGGTAATACAGGCCGAGGTGGTCTAGCCCCCATCAATCGACATTTTTGAAAGATAAAAGAATGGGTTGGCCCAATGTACTTTCACTAGGGCCACCCACTGGAATTCTGTGGGAGCGCATCAGTGCAAACAACCAGGGAGTGCCCTCATAAAGCTTTGACCATCGGTCTTCTCCCCTGATGAAAGTCCTGCAGGGATAAAGCCGATCATTCTCAGGACGCCAAGAAGCTGTAGAAGGTGTCGGTTCCTCCACTTGCAAAGGAATTTGCTGAAGGACCAGTCGCTCGCCACTCACGCGGCACATGCCTTGAAGTGTCTTCAAGAAACCATCCTTGCTGATCTCTGGAAGTTTTGGTTCGACCTTGGGTGAACGTTGCTTGGCAACTTTCTACGCTTCCATATAGTTTGCCATTGCAGTGTTCGTCTGAGATTTCAACCTCTTCAAATAAGCCGGATCGATATCCAGAGCAGGCACTGGCTGGGAATCCAGAAATTTACACTCTGCGACAGTCCAACATTCTCTCCTAGAGTTTCTATAAAAGCCCGTGCGTGCATTCCACCATTTGATGTACTCTGGAGTCGAATGGGGGAAGCGTGCAGGGACCGGAACTCTGAATGAAACTGCCTCTCGATGGTGAAAATAATCCCACCATATGCGGGCCTCGTCATTTGAGACTTGGCCGGCCCGGGCCCTGTTCGGCAGCGCAAATTGGGTGGAAGTAGCTGGAATATGCTGGTCGTAGCCAAAATTCTGACTGAACCGGAAAGGATAATAAGGCTCCAGCCACAAGATGCCGCTCTTGCGAAAAACTAGGACGCTCGGCCTTATGGACAGCGCCCAAGCTATCAGCTCTGACTATAGAATCGATCTTGTGCACTTGGCATCAGAGATGGGATGAACATATTCCTCTACCTCACCCAGACGGCATTCCCTCATCCTGTTCACCAAGGGACTAGAGTGGGCCGCCAGACTCCAAAACTGCAGGACCCCTGGAGAATCCAGTGGAACTTTTTTAAGTTTTCCATGAATAGCAAAGAGCTGGTCAGCCACTCGGGTCGGCTCAACACTGGCAAACTCTATCATCCTGGGAACCAGCTGTGTCAACTGGAGCGATCGAGGAGCAGCCTCCGGGAAGAGAGTGAAGACCCAGGCGTTAAAGAAGTGCAACATGCCAACCCTCCGAAGACTCCTAGAAAGGCGCGAGCGGTGCAGGTCTCCCAGCAGTTTGTATATCAAACACAGAGTAATAGGGCAAAGCGAGAGCTTCATGCCCTAAGCCATCAGGCAAGCAAGATAAATAGCCTCTGCCCTAATCACGGTCTCATCACCTTGTGGGAGGGCGAAGGAGCAAATCCAATAAGTCAGAAACGCAGAACAATGGGTGACTGTGTCCACACCCCATGGGTTGAGCCCTCCTGGTTGTCCTCCCTCCGAAGTCGAGGGGAAAGCAGCCTGTCACCGAACTCTTTTCTTCCGCTGAATAGGAACCGACACTACCGAGGGAAATCTGTGTATTTCTGCTCCCCTATGAAGAAATGCTGAAGCCATGTGCCCATCCGCACACGCCTTTTCTCCCCAGGCTTCCGCACCCCCTTGGCGTCATGCGAAGAACGGCAAAGGCTGCAATATGCCTTCATCAGATAGTGGTAGGCAAAATCAGTCAAGTATTGCCCTTCACCGTCTGTCTGATCTTTCAGCCAATCTAGCCAACAAACTTCTTCATACGACTCACCGTCAATCGGGAGGCCGCTTAACTATGAGAGACTCCAAAGCTCCAATGACGTCTCTCCTTCTGAAGTGTAGAAGGTTTTATACTCCGGGCAGAACACCTCAATCATACCGCATCAGAGATCCTTTGAGATGGGATAGCGGTACCTTGATGCATACACACTGTGATACACACCTGCTCTAATCAAAATAGGTGCACAGTGCTGCAAGACAAAATCTGTGAATTCTAGTACTCCTGGTCTGAAAGCGTGGGCGTCGGTGGCCTTTAAATCGGCGAACCACCCCATAGAAATCTGGTGCTTGAACTGAACTGCTAGATAGTCTAACAGGAATGGCTCGTCTTGATACCCCCACTTCAGTGGGGCCAAGAATAAACCAAAAGACGGCTTCTCCCGGTCTACACGACCCGCAGTCTCGTTCCATCTGACAGGGATGACTTTAGGGGCTCTAGTCAGCAGCCCGTCTTGCGGAGACAACTCCTGAAGCCCAAGTATGGCACCCCACTTCTTGGGTTCACCAGGCAAATAGATGGGTCTTCCCCTTACGACACAGTCAGTGAGGCTGTCCCGTCCCTCAAGCAGTGCTAGGTCATCCTTCCAGACGAGGAATAGATCCCACTTCCGCTGAAGATTGAACCGCTTCAGAAAGGACATCTGTCACGCCCCGTACTCTATACCGTCAAGGTATTGTCCGCTTTGGCCTACCGGCCTCACGATTTTGTCCCTTACTAACAGTGATCGGCTCCAGAATGGAGGACTTCTCGAGAGGTCACCCATCCCAATACTGCTCCCCATTAAGCACGCTTAACTTCGGAGTTCTTTACAAGAACTGAGCCGATACTTCAAAAGGCACCTTGGTGCAGGACGGAACTGACAAATGGACTAAACCTATGATGAAGACCAAGTGCGGCCAGCACTCACACGTGACAAGGCAAGCCGAGAGATCGACCTCCGTACTATTCCTCCGAAGAGAGGCGTCTCTCAACAAGAAACCCAAGTCCACGGTCGTCCCTATGAGGGAAGTGAGTGGATCAAAGCGGCAAAGGAGCCGACGCGCAACTATAGGAGTCTAGTCCGAGCTCGGTGCTCGACTAGGGCCACGGAATGGGATACTCTCACTCACGATCTCACGGTGTTGAATGCTAGCTAGGATCCCTACACTCTCACGTGGCATACAAGATCACATACTAGTAAAGCAAAATGCCAAGGGGGGGGAAGCGTCGCACGTACCTCCACGCCTAGGCGTGGGGAAGGAATCCCGGCCGAGACCGACAACCCCGATACACACAATGAAAGAATAGGTACAAGCCAGCAATGGTGCCCACTCCTCGTAGGGAGATAACAGGCTACAACAATTCCATTGGGGGCGGCCGATACACGGGCTGACGGGCGGCACTCGGTGAAGGGTTGGCCACGAGGAGGGTCCGGATGACGATCGGCAGAATCGCAGCAACGCGCGACTCGGTGGTAAACGTTCCCACGAATGGATCCGGAGTCCGATTGGGGCGCCGTCAGCGAGGGCACGTAGTTAGGTCGCAGGAGGAAGCCTCGGCCAAAGGGCGCCCTCAGATTCCGATCGTGGAAGCCGTGGCCGCACCTGCAAGTGGGGACAAGAAAGCTGCTCCAGAACCACGCTGTCGAGCGGGAAAAATGGTAACTCGCTGTTCTGGAAGGCGAACGAGGCTCCGCTTGAGGGAGGACGCTGGGGACGCAGAGCAGCAGGTCCGGACCAAAGGGCTCGACCAGATCTGGTCGAGGATGGACGCCGTGAACTCGGGAAGTCGCCGGGTCTTCTGGCGCCGGGTGGACTGGACAGATCCGCGCGACCTCACGGGAACGGACGCCACGAACAGCTCGGGCGTCGGAAGGAGACGAGGTTGGCGGCGTTGGAAAGAGGACGACGAGAGGTACCAACCCTGAAGAAATCAGCTCCAAACTCGGCGTCGTGCGTCCTGTGGGATTTTCGCAAGGAGGAGGTTGGATCTGGGCGCGCAGAGATGGAGGCTCCTGCGCTAGCTCACGAGGAAATCCGCCACGGGTGGTGCCGACCTCGGATCGAGGCGAAACCAAGGCCCACGCGTCGCTGACTTGTAGACGTATCCACAGAAAAAGGAGGGGGGCTCAGATTCGATCAGCACCGGACAGGGTCGCCGCTGCAACTCGGGGCTGAATCTGGAACTCACGAATTGAACCGGAGACGACGTAGAAGAGGGAGGGAACCTCGGCGTCGCACCGAGGGGATGGGGCGTCGCACCCCGGGGTTGCTCCCGTCGCAGGAGCTGTGGAGGAGGAGAGGGTCGCCCTCTCCAAGAGGTGGATGCGCAAAAGGCTCCTCAAGAAATTGTTTGATTGTTCATTAATTTGAAAAAGAGGAAAATACAAGGGTTATATACCCGGGGGGGGGAAACTAGGGTTTCAACCTAGCCACATGGGGGGTGGGGGCGCAAATGGGAGGAGGGGTGGGCCCCAACTCCCTCCATTCAAGGGGGGTTGCGACCAGCCCTCCCTCCAATCAAGGAGGGTGCGCTCAAGTGAGGCAAGGGGGGGAGAGTGGAAAGGGGAAAGGGGGGGGGGCGCCCAAAAAGGAAGGCGGCTGCTACCTCCTCCACTTGGAGGAGGTGGGATGCGCCCAAAACCCTAACCCTAGGGGTGGGTGCGCAAATCCCCACATGGGCCAAGGAGGAGTGGAGCACAAGATGGCCCACTAACCCTTTGCCCTCTAAATAAGCCTACAAAGCATAAAAAAAATGTCCAATTGGCCTACAAGGGCCCACAACTAGAAAGCAGTGTCCACGCAGGGACTAATCCAAGGCCCAACATGGCTTAAAGCATGAAAAAATAAATAGGGATAACTCTGCTAATCTGCTAGATGATCGCCGAGCCAAAGGGATGCCGGCATGCTCCGTGTGCTCCGTCGAGTGATGCGGCGTGTGTCCTCACCAATTCTCCCCGGGTGGGAAGAGCTCGACCCTGTCGAGTAAGGGTCACGGTCGCTCAAGTAACGCTCCAGCAGGTCCGGGTCGATCCGCTCCAGCTCTCCACGTGTGATCCAGGTGTCGTCTGTCGCAGGGCGCCCTCTCCAACGCACTAGAAAGCGTTGGTAGGCTCCGCTCCTGGTCGTGGTCACCTGCTCATCCAGTATGAATCTACATGCTCGCGTGTCTGTAATGGGGCTGGAGGAGGTGGACGCTCAGAAGGTGTAATGCTCTCAACAGGAGGGGTAGGCCCAAAAAGCTCACTGGGAATCACCGCGGGATCCCGATATGCCACCAGATCTGAAACATTGAACGTCGAACAGATCCCATAGTCGTCTGGCAGCTCAATCTCATACGCATTCGACCCAATTCGCTTCAAGACTCGAAAGGGTCCTGCACCGCGGTCCTGGAGTTTCTTCACGGCCCCCGAAGGGAACCGTTCAGGTCTAACCCTGATCATGACGTACTCTCCCACTTGGAACTCACGGGTGCGTCGATGCGCATCAGCTAGATCCTTATAACGTGCGTTGCTGGCCTCGAGGTGGTAATGATGCAGACTCCGAACTAGCTGTGTTGACTCATACCTATGTGAATGCAGTGGTGGTCCTGGACATCCAAACACAGACCTAGCATGCCTATGACTCCTACATGATTGGACAACACGGGGAGGACCAGGACAACCAAAGTTGTATCTATCATGCATGGGTGTCCTACGGAATGTGGTAGACTCATGGGGACTAAATTGCCCAAACTCACTCATGACATTCCCTATATGAGACAAACCCCTATATGATGGTGGACATGAAGAAACATGGGGAAGAGACATGTGTCCCTGGCCTCCTAAGCTCGGGCATCTGGATGCCGGTAAGGTGAGGTGTTGACTAGAAGGCCTAGGTGGTGTATGATAGTGGACCTCCTCGACAAGGTGGGGAAAAGAATATGGGTCGAGAGGCTCACTAGGGAGGGGATCGAAAGGGTCAAAGAAATGATGACCCCTCCCGAAAGGTCCCTTCACTATACTTGCCCATGTGCGACATTCGCCCAGGTGCAGATAATCACCTTCAGGCACTCTCATGTATGGGGCAAGAGGCTCATGAGGAAGGCAAGGAAGGCAAGGTTCCTCCCTCGGGACCGTGAAACCATAAGCGGGGACAAAATCAACCTCCACGGGTATGGGAAATAATAAAAGGACCTCGGATGTGATATGTCCTATGGTGTAGACGGAGGTAATAGACCCCAAAGCAGGGAGTGTAAAGCTATGACTATAGGGTTGGTCAGACCCTAAGGTCAACATATAAGTCAACTCCCATTGATAATCTAAACTCCTAAGGAAGTCCTTCACATTTTCAAGAAAGCAGAAGGACCGAAAAGTGGTGTGAAAGGAGTTAAGAGGTATTATTGGGAGGGCTGGTCCCATGGGAGTATAGCGAGGAATGGAGACATCTAGAAGTGGACCCTCCCTTAGCCAGCTAGCTAAAGACTCACCAATGACCAGTGCACCCTCGGAAGGTAAGAATGTCTCTATATGAGGGTCTAAGGGTGAAGCCTCTCTCTCGGGAGTGGAAACGGAGTCCTCTATGATGTGGAGGGGATCACTCCCTAACTCCTCAACCTCAGTTAGGTACTCCTCAATCAACTCCTGTTCAGCCTCGTAACTCACTGGAACAAACCCAGGTGATGACATGGAGGTGGTCGGCGTAACGCCGTCATGGAAGACAAACTCACCGGGAAGGTGAGATGGGTGTAAGGTGCAGGTCCTCCTATCCAGGTCGATGGTCGCACTTCTTTCCTCCAACCAAGTTCGCCCTAAAATGATGCATGGACCAGCAAGTGTGCTGATCTTGCACCAAGCGCCATCGAAATATTTAACGGGGCCAAACCACCGTTGAAACTCGATAAAAGCTAAACCATCACGGAGAACAATCTCCCCAGTCTTAGAGAGTGACTCAATAATGTCTTGTGAGACACAGTTAGATGACACCCTACTGATGAAGTCGATCTCCGTATGCATCCCATTAGGTAGGATGGCAGTGGACATGACAGGGCGCTGGAATGACTCGGTCATCGGTATAGGGATCGGGTCTCCCGACGACTGAGTGGTAGGGGCGACACTTAGGGGTCGTACCATAAGAGCATCGAATCGGGCCAATAGGGATGACTAATCTGACATGTGGGCTCGAGGAACCACCATGGGGTTGGCGCGGAGCTGGACATGCAAGACTCAACGAGACAAGGACAAAACTCTAACTAGACACAAACCTAACATTACAATGCAATGGTGGGTTACCTAGATGAACTAAGAGACTCAATGCAACCTAGATAACTCTAAGGCCTCAATTGCACCCTAGACAACCTAAAGACTCGAATGACCTAAGACCCCAATTTGTTAGAACAAACTGGTTCCCTAAGCTCTGATACCAAATTTGGTGCGGGACGGAACTGACAAATGGACTAAACCTATGATGAAGACCAAGTGCGGCCAGCACTCACACGTGACAAGGCAAGCCGAGAGATCGACCTCCGTACTATTCCTCCGAAGAGAGGCGTCTCTCAACAAGAAACCCAAGTCCACGGTCGTCCCTATGAGGGAAGTGAGTGGATCAAAGCGGCAAAGGAGCCGACGCGCAACTATAGGAGTCTAGTCCGAGCTCGGTGCTCGACTAGGGCCACGGAATGGGATACTCTCACTCACGATCTCACGGTGTTGAATGCTAGCTAGGATCCCTACACTCTCACGCGGCATACAAGATCACATACTAGTAAAGCAAAATGCCAAGGGGGGGGAAGCGTCGCACGTACCTCCACGCCTAGGCGTGGGGAAGGAATCCCGGCCGAGACCGACAACCCCGATACACACAATGAAAGAATAGGTACAAGCCAGCAATGGTGCCCACTCCTCGTAGGGAGATAACAGGCTACAACAATTCCATTCGGGGCGGCCGATACACGGGCTGACGGGCGGCACTCGGTGAAGGGTTGGCCATGAGGAGGGTCCGGATGAAGATCGGCAGAATCGCAGCAACGCGCGACTCGGTAGTAAACGTTCCCACGAATGGATCCGGAGTCCGATTGGGGCGCCGTCAGCGAGGGCGCGTAGTTAGGTCGCAGGAGGAAGCCTCAGCCAAAGGGCGCCCTCAGATTCCGATCGTGGAAGCCGTGGCCGCACCTGCAAGTGGGGACAAGAAAGCTGCCTCCAGAACCGCGCTGTCGAGCGGGAAAAATGGTAACTCACTGTTCTGAAAGGCGAACGAGGCTCCGCTTGAGGGAGGACGCTGGGGACGCAGAGCAGCAGGTCCGGACCAAAGGGCTCGACCAGATATGGTCGAGGTTGGACGCCGTGAACTCAGGAAGTCGCCGGGTCTTCTGGCGCCGGGTGGACTGGACAGATCCGCGCGACCTCACGGGAACGGACGCCACGAACAGCTCGGGCGTCGGAAGGAGACGAGGTTGGCGGCGTTGGAAAGAGGACGACGAGAGGTACCAACTCTGAAGAAATCAGCTCCAAACTCGGCGTCGTACGTCCTGTGGGATTTTCGCAAGGAGGAGGTTGGATCTGGGCGCGCAGAGATGGAGGCTCCTGCGCTAGCTCACGACGAAATCCGCCACGGGTGGTGCCGACCTCGGATCGAGGCGAAACCAAGGCCCACGCGTCGCTGACTTGTAGACGTATCCACAGAAAAAGGAGGGGGGCTCAGATTCGATCAGCACCGGACAGGGTCGCCGCTGCAACTCGGGGCTGAATCTGGAACTCACGAATTGAACCGGAGACGACGTAGAAGAGGGAGGGAACCTCGGCGTCGCACCGAGGGGATGGGGCGTCGCACCCCGGGGTTGCTCCCGTCGCAGGAGCTGTGGAGGAGGAGAGGGTCGCCCTCTCCAAGAGGTGGATGCGCAAAAGGCTCCTCAAGAAATTGTTTGATTGTTCATTAATTTGAAAAAGAGGAAAATACAAGGGTTATATACCCGGGGGGGGAAACTAGGGTTTCAACCTAGCCACATGGGGGGTGGGGGCGCAAATGGGAGGAGGGGTGGGCCCCAACTCCCTCCATTCAAGGGGGGTTGCGACCAGCCCTCCCTCCAATCAAGGAGGGTGCGCTCAAGTGAGGCAAGGGGGGGAGAGTGGAAAGGGGAAAGGGGGGGGGGCGCCCAAAAAGGAAGGCGGCTGCTACCTCCTCCACTTGGAGGAGGTGGGATGCGCCCAAAACCCTAACCCTAGGGGTGGGTGCGCAAATCCCCACATGGGCCAATGAGGAGTGGAGCACAAGATGGCCCACTAACCCTTTGCCCTCTAAATAAGCCTACAAAGCATAAAAAAAATGTCCAATTGGCCTACAAGGGCCCACAACTAGAAAGCAGTGTCCACGCAGGGACTAATCCAAGGCCCAACATGGCCTAAAGCATGAAAAAATAAATAGGGATAACTCTGCTAATCTGCTAGATGATCGCCGAGCCAAAGGGATGCCGGCATGCTCCGTGTGCTCCGTCGAGTGATGCGGCGTGTGTCCTCACCACACCTCGGTGATATAGAGTACAACTTTACTATATTTGAGGGTGTTACAATCTACCCCTCTTATATAGGCGACGTCCTCGTCGCTGGGCACATATAGCACGCAATCACGCAATCAAGTCCCCAGGCAGGTAGGACTCTAGAGGTGGCCCCTACAGGCTCAAGTGGTGGCTCCCACTATGTAGCACTTTGTCCCATTGCGGGTTCAAGAGGTGGTTCCCATAGCGTAGCACTTTACCCTACATGGCACTTAGTTCCCACACTTCCGGCTGGGGAATAGCTCTGATACCATTCTGTCACGCCCCGTACTCTATACCGTCGAGGTATTGTCCGCTTTGGCCTACCGGCCTCACAGTTTTGTCCCTTACTAACAGTGATCGGCTCCAGAATGGAGGACTTCCCGAGAGGTCACCCATCCCAGTACTGCTCCCCATTAAGCACGCTTAACTTCGGAGTTCTTTACAAGAACTGAGCCGATACTTCAAAAGGCGCCTCAGTGATATAGAGTACAACTTTACTATATTTGAGGGTGTTACAACATCAGATGCTTGTCCTTGGGATGATTCACCCTGGAGCCGTCAGGGCGTTCATATTTGAAAGAATCACTGCCAATGATCAGCAGGCGATCTGTGTCCACCGTCTCGGTCTCTGAATCAGAAGACTCTACTACTATGGCCAGCTTGCCATGGCCTCTGTCTAGAGAATAAACATCCCTCCATGTCACCATAGCACGGGAGGAGGAATAAGATTCAGATGCCATGATACCTGCGTCAAAAACAAATACAAAGAAAGCAAACAAAGTCATGAGGCATGTTGAAGATAAAGTCTTTTCTCATAAAAATTCGGCAGAATCTCCCCAGCCTGAGAGTTTGCCAGGGCGAAGTAGGAACTCATCCACTAAGTGACGACCCCTGAAAAAGGCCGTGGGCGTCACGCCAGGGCCGAATAGGACACCCAGGGGTGCAGCTCCGAGGACAAGCCTACAAGGAGCCTCCCGGGGCCTAGAAAGCAAGGGGGTTAGACCCCGAATATCTCCACTCACCGCTCTAACTCTCGCTGCTGCGCTCTGGAGGAGAAGGGAAGAGAGAGAAAGTGAGAATGCAAATGAAGTTGAAGTGAAGAAGAAAAAGAAGGAAGAAGAAGTTATAGGGGAGGGCCTCCATGGGTCTGATCTGGCGTGCTAAAAGGCGCATCGGATTAACATTTCCCCCCTTAACAGTTTTTTCAAAAATCAAAAGAAGCAGACTCAGGCTAATCTGGCGCGCTAAATAGCGTGCCGTATTAAGTTCTCCCTTCCAATGAAAGGGGCGCGCCGTATTAAGCCTTCCAATGCAAGGGCACGCCGTTTTAGCCAAGGCCCCATGGCAGTGCTGGATTAACCACCGCGCTGGATTTGAGGGCCATTCCAAGACTATGTCAAGCCAGACGAGAAATCTACCCAAACGTAGCTCATCCACTGGTCCCGCTTTGCTCGTGCCTTGCTCGCAGCACCCGTGGCTAGGGGACATTTGTTGGTACTCAAAATATACTCAATGGCGATCAATCCTCAAAGACAAATGATGCGACCCACCGAAGGAGAGAAGTCGAAGAAGATCAACACATTGAAGCCTTCTCAAGCTGCTAGAGCCTCAGGTCACCCAGTATGAATGCTGGGGACTTCACCTCAGGAGAATCGTGGAGAATACACCGCAAGCGGGCAATGTCATCAGGACTACCCAATGAACCGGTATCGACTTAGTCGTACCGCGTGGACAATATCTATCATCCGACCAAGGGCGAGAATATACCCATCATCCGATCAAGGACGAGCGTGTATCTGTCGTCCGACCAAGGGCGAGAATATACCTGTCGTCCGATCAAGGACGAACATGCATCCGTCGTCCGACCAAGGATGATGATGTACCAGTCGTCCGACCAAGGATGAGCATGTATCCGTTGTCCGACCAAGGACATAGGTATACTTGGCGGCACGCCGTCCGAATGAACAAGGGACCGAAGGCTCTGTCAGTAGAAGACCCTGATTACCCGGCATGGGTACGACTTTTCAACATATTGGGTCCGTTAGTGGCCAGATGATCGCCCAGTCGAGGCGAAAGCACCCCAAGCAACATACCGCTCCCCGTGAAAGCTGCCAATGCAAGTCAAGCCGCGCCAGCAGCACGAACCACTATGCCGAAAGCCGTGTCAACGGAAAACCCGCGTGTCTGAGCTGAAGGTGCACGAGTTCCGAAGGCAGCCGTTCAGTGGCCTTGGAGCTTCGTCAATATCTCCCCCTATGGTTTGGCAAGAGCACGGAGGTGTGAAGAATCATAGTGACTCTCAGAGTCAGTCCAGGGCCCGCTGTCGGACTCGTGTCAATCAAACATGATAGGATGGCTTGAAACCGGTGTGCCCCCTTAATCCGGCGCTCGAAATCAGCGCGCCCCCCTTAATCCGACGCTCGAAACCGGCACGCTCCCTTAATCCGGCGCCCCCTCTGTTCATCCGCCCATTCCCGGCGCGCTAGTCACAACACTTAAACCAGCGCGCGAAGCAAGCCTATGCCCGGTGCGCTAAACCCACGCCGGATGAATTTTAGCTGAGGGTTGGTTATATAAAGGGGGCTGTGGTCGAATGAAAGAGGGAGATGTAGAGAAAGAAACAGGAAGAGAGATAGAAAGAAAAGGGCATTTTCCTCCTCGAGAGCAAGACGGAGCGCCACCCATCTCGTCTGCCCATCTGAGGCGGTCCGTTGCGGGAGAAGAAGACCCCGTCTACGGCTCTTTGTTTCTGCAGGTGGGTTATGGTGATCTTCCGTCCGAGCCGCTCCTGCTGCTGCTGTTTTCTGTAAACCCTGCGAATGTATGAGGTCGGGGGGGGGTGATGATATGAGCTCCTCCCCCTCTTCTTTCTTTATTTTTCTTTCACGGCTTGGGTTTTCCTTCCATCTTCCCTTTCTCTGGAACCAGGGTTTCATCCCTATTTCTGTAGCCATCGGCCGGTCTTGAGCGACAACGCAGAGCCGCAGCCTCTGGTAGTGCCCTCTGTAATGCCTCCCTTGTGGGTTGAATGAATGAATAAATGCACGTCTGAAGCTTCCTTTCTCATGTGGTTGTAATTCATTTCATCTCTATTCCATGTGTGATCTTCTAGTTTTCTTCACTGCCGAACACGCCCCATTATTTCTCGGGGCAACATCTATAATCCCCTCCCCGGGGTTCTTACTGTTGCGTAGATAGTATCGAATGTTCAGTACGCCCAGGTGTTCTCTCTCGGCCAGAGGATTGCAGATGAGTGCACTCCCCTTCGCCCCCGGAGGTGACTCCTCAATACTTCCCTGTTCGTGGTTCAGGGCTAGGAGAAGGGTCGTCTCTGCAATCTGTGTGCCGTATTTGTTCGTATTGCAGACGCTGTCGAACTATTCGACTGTTTGCCCCCTCCAGAATCTCAGTCCACTGGCAAACCTTCAGGTCTTCAGTCTGGCCTATCAACTTCCCTTTTAGCATGTTTCCTCGATGCATATATATACATAAGATCATTTGCTATCCACTTAGCAATCGAGTGCATTCTGTGTACGATTGCATCTGACGATTTGTTCCCTCGAAGAACCTACTGCCCGGGGAGGGGAATATTCCCCATCAGTATTCTCAATCACTATTGGACCATAGGGTGGTTTCCCTTAATGATATGAACCCTATGAACCATCAGGTGAACACCAACAGGGCCTTAGCCCGACATTAAACCCACCTTCTCTTGGGAGTGGTGGTGGCTGGGGGAAGGTAACCTCTCGTAGGGTGGCCCTCGAGGTACTTTCTCGTCTCAGCCGTCCCTTAATGATATTTTGACTCATAGAGATGGATGCCCCCTAGCCGGCGAGCCCTCGGGGTCTTTTCCCTCTATTGAAGTCCGCCGGTCACCGCTTGGCATTCCCGGCCTTAAGGAGCGTACCCCAACATTGTGGGACTGTCTCCACTTCACCCCCGCAACCCTCCAAGCATGGGGAGGTGCTGCCCAAATTTTGGCTGATGACTTGGTTTGAATTAAAATGGATCTATACTGATAAAGTTCATTGTAGACTATGCTTCAGTAGGAAGCTCGCATAAGTCTGGACTTGTTTTGTTTGCAGTGTATCTGAAACTTAAATAAGTCTCCTAATCTTCTAAAATAACACCAAAGTTCTAAGAAACTTTCCTGGCATTTCATTTAAACTCAAACGTCCCAAAACTACCCTAATCCGGCGCGGTCCTAATCCGACGCGCCAATTTCCGGCGTGACCCCCCCTCGCCGTTTTAACCCCACACTCATCATTCAATTCATCCTCTTTGGCCTCCACCCAGCGCGCCCACGGCGCGCCGTTTTAGCTTCAAAATAGCCACCGCGCCGTTTTAGCTCAAAATAGCCACCGCGCCATTTTTAAGCCCAACCAACCATCGCGCCGTTTTAAGCTAATCACACCTATACATGAATCAACCTTGTGTGCATCTAATTGATTGTGCATCAACTCTTGACGCTTAATGTTACAGTCTTAACTGATTCAATAAACCTAGTCAACTAAACAAATAAAAGGGACTTCAACACCTTCAATCACATTGAGCATCCATTTTTTTGAAAGCATGAACATGCATCTGCATTGGCATACATCGCCACTTGAATGAGCATAATTGAACCTCTAATCACATGAATAAACCAATTAACAAACTCATTGCATTTCGCACGAATGGTCAGCCAAATGGCTGCGCCTCACAGCATCCAATTAGTGCATTCTAGTCAGTATTTCCTATGCCTTCGCATCACCCTTCGAGGCATCCTCTCTTGGCAATTAATCAAGGGTTGTCCTCTTTCCCTGAGGATGTAATTAACGTCATAACCTTTACGGTATGACGGACTCCGGGTCTCGACACGAACATCATAATCGACTGACCAAGTCAGATCGAGCGCATAATAAAACTTGTCACATACGTGACTGGCACGCCCTATGCGAATAAATATCTAATAAACGAATCAAATAGATTCATGAATGATCCGGTCTTCATGAAGATGGACCTCGGAGAATCGGATAATCTAAAATCCTCATCTCCCCCCCCACAACTATCACGTCCCAAGCCATGTGCACAGTGGAAGCAAGTAGGGGAAAACGTGGACAACCGGCTAGTACGCTGCAAGCGAGCAATATAATCAGAGCGTAATAAACATCCACATAAAAAGGAATGCACAACAATTGATCAAAAATCCAACTTTTATTTATAATGATCAAAGTACATGAATGATTGACTCTCTTTTGACATAATGACAACTAGACTCAATAAAGGAAAAATTACATCATGATTCTAACAAATGTCACTACTAGTCTTCTCTCTTGACTTTAGTCGCTCTCGGATCCGCCACTTGTATAGTCCAAATCCGACCCGCTAGTACTTCCTAAAAAGATTAAAAAAGTAGGGTATTGAGCACACTTGCCCAATAGATATCTTCGTATCAACATGAAGGCATAGTTTAAGTAATTAATCAATTTAGCTCTAGAACATAAGGTAAAAGAAATGCGGTAAAGCATACGATAATAAGCCAAAGTAACAACGCGAGTGTCGAGACATAAGGATACGAGTGTTCATATAGAATGAGAGCAAGATCAGAAATGAATATAGTATGAAGGTAATTTGGCCTTTCATGAACGAGAATGTAATTTTCATAACCATAAAGGCTATGCACTAGAAATCATGTAACAAGAATGTACTAGCAAGCATGTAATTTCATAAGATTGTCTCGTGATTTTCACCCGTTTATAAAAAAGTACTCCCGGTGCAATTCGATGCCAGTGTTCATCATATCTCATGGTTTATAGTATGTTTCCGGCTATCTGTCGAGGGGACTAATGTCGAGCCCTTGGACACTGTCCTTTCCCGCTCCTGCATCTTCAAGTTATAAATCAAGCTACTTCCACGAGATATAAATATGGCCAATAATGTAACAAGTTCAAACAATAGTTTCATGATAACAACACCAAGGTAAGAATGTACCAATTAGGAATATGAGAGTTCCAAGGTTTAATTAAGAACAAAGTTATGCTACAGAAGGAATTCAGTAGCATACCGGTACATTCAATAGTTTCCGTAATTCATTAATAATTTATTGGATCAGGTGTTAGGTTCTAGACAATCAATAGACCATCTAGGAATATAGAAAAATCAACCTTTGGGTCAAATCCTGGGTTAAATAACACAGGGATAGGAAATGGTCTAGTCTGGGCCGTTTCTCGAAATAGCAGTCTTAGCCTGGCCGCAACCTAAAAGGTAGCAGTCCTGGGATGGCCGCAACTAGACAGAGTCGACGCCAGAAAGAAAGAAGGGTCGACGCAGTGAAAAATCTGGGAGATAGTGGTCAGGGGAAGGACAATAGCGGTCTCCTTGATGGCCTGATGCAGGACGAGACGCGAACCTGAGACTCTAGCTCGCAACTCGTCCCTAGCGAGGGAAACGCGGGACCGTGCGCGGTTGAGAAACCGGCAATGAGCCTCGGGTATCGGCTTTTCCGCGTGTACTCGGATTGAGTCACGGGACGGGTTCACTCACTCACTCTCGCAGTGGTGATAAAAATAAATATTAAGCTAGTAATCCTATCACTCTAGCAGCGGCATTAAAAAATATACGAGATAAGCAAATGCGAGAAAGAGGGAGGCGAGTTTACCTCCACGCTCTGGAGGTGGGGAAGATGACCCCGGCCGAAGCTCGCACTCCCGGTGTACAAATATTAACAATAATTACAGAAATGGTTTTAAGGCCCACTTCACATAGGGAGATATAGGGCAACAATGTGGGACCCGGGAGTAGCGAACTCGGATTGACAGACATCAATTTGGACGGTTCTCGGGCTGAATACGAGCTGCTGCTCGGAACGGTTCTGCGGGGCCCGCGGGACAGTAGGTGGGTCCGGCTACTGGGACGGTGGTACCCGGGCATCTCCTTGCTGCTGCGGCTTGCTGAGGCACTGCTGGAAAGCTAGAAGGTGTGCCGGCGTATTTTTCGAGGAATTAATTCTCAGACTTAGTTGCTGGCCTATCCACGGATCTGAACTGCGCGCCTCAACGAGAAGAATTTCTGCGGCCAGATCCGATGTCAGATCGATGCAAAGTTGGTACCGATGGATAGAGGACTCAGAGGGATACACCATATAACTGTTTTAGATCCATCAAGTGAATGGATTGAAAATGAAAATGACTGTAACACAAAGATTTTCTACTGTCTCGGACTGACAGACACACAGGACAGACTGAGTTTTCCCTAAAAATGAATTTTGATCGACAAGAAGACAATAGATCTAGACCCTAGAAAAATTATGGGTGGAAGGTAGGAAAGTGAGGAACACGCATGAATGTTTGGGGATTTTCTGAAGATGTATAAGGGGGTGGGAAAAATAGAAGAACAGACTCCTATTCTGCAGATCTGTAAACTGGCAAACTGTGAGGGGTGGAACTAAAATTACGGAAAAAATAGCAAATGAGCTCTGATTGGCACGAAAGTTAAAATGGAGACGGGGGATAACCAGAAGAACAAACACTCAAAATCTCGATCAGATCTTCTGATGTGGAGATACAAATCGGGCTTTAGCCTTCTATCCTGATGTGGACAGAATTCCGACGCGGCGGCGGTGGCGATGCGGCGGCAGCTCGGTGGCGGCGGCAGTGCTGAGCTTCACACTCAGGGAGGGGGAGGGGATGAGGCTTCACACCTCAAGAAATTCATAGAAATCCATCTGCAAGGGGGTGGGAGAGAGAGAGGGGTGCGCTTGGGCTTGCTCTTGGTAAAAAATGTTTAATTCTTCATTAAAATCTCTAATGACACTATACATAGGCTTATATAAAGAATGGCAAAGGGTGGGGGGCTGGGAATTTTGTGTGAGAGAGGGGAGGGGTAAACTAGGGATAGCATTTTCTTCTCCCATGTGGTCAAATGACCAAATTAAATAAAAATATAACATGGAATAAACTATATTATAAGGGGGAAGCATCTTGGACTTTGCTTGGTCCAAGTTTGAATTTTCTTCCACCTTGTCCCCCCCTTGGTCCAAGTCCAATCTTGGACTTTGAACCAGCCTCACATGGGCCCTAAAACCTAGGTGGACCAATGGGAAAGTTGGTAGGGGACCCTGCTTGACCCACTGGCAATACCCAAGATTCCTAAAGACTAACAAATAGGCTTATTGTCTTACAATTGCAAACCCAATTAGCCAAGGGTATAAATACAAACAAAAGGACACAAATGCAAAATAAAAAAGTTAGTGCCCGGTGTTGATTCCCATCAATTCCATCCGAGTGGGAAGAACTCGACCCCGTCGAGTAAGGGGTGCGGCTGCTTGTGTGGCTCCTGCAGATCCGTCACCGACCTGGTAGAGCGGAGTTTGCTCCACTCCAAGTAATCGTCGCCTGCTCATCCCATATACATTCAATATGCTCACGCTGCTATGGGAATGAGGCTAGTGGTAGACATTCCGGGGTGGGGTCACTCTCAAAGGGGAGGAGGCGGCTCGAAGACTTACTAGGTGTAACGTCCCGAGATCCGAGTCCCAATTTATGGGCATATTTTTTTCCTTCATCGTACCCCGGAGCATTACTTCGTACGTATTGCAGAAGCACAAAAATATACCAACATGCATACATCGCATGAGAGAGAGAGAGAAAAATCACAATTTACACGAAATGTAAATGAGCATTTCAACCATTCATAGTTTCCATAAGAGAGTACATGTCCATTGTTCCAACATAAACATGAGTCCACAAGGGCTCACCACCCTATAACCATACATATAAGAGAGACATTCATCCATAGCATATCCAGACGAACTATGAACTAGCACTACTCCTCAGCTGCAGCCTCCTCCTCAACCTCCTGCTCTATGTCTCCAGAAAATTTGTGTCACAAAGGGGGTGAGTGTGATGCTCAGTAGGCAGCCTAAACAAATCGGGGTTAACTTGCATCTATATAAACAAATTATATACATAATTCAGATGCTAATAATAGCATAATCTATTCATTATCATCTACTTAAAATAACTCATATGAGGAAAATACATATTCTTCAACTAACATATAAGATACCCATGCATGCGCTAAAACCACGGTGAATGAGCAGTTACACATAATCACATTTTCGTTAGTCATAGAAACAAATAACTGCCACAAACATAGGAGTCCTACACACAAACGAACGAACGAAAGAGTACTGCGTAGACCCGAGAGCGAACTCCCACCTAGATCCTTGTGGCCCCGTGACGTTACGAAACGCCACAGCACAAGGGCTGCCCCACAATGGGACCGAAGATAGAATCAATAAGATTTTAAAGCAGAGAGCGAACTCCCACCTAGATTCTTGTGGCCCCGTGACGATACGCAACGCCACAACACAAGGACCACCCCACAATGGGACCGAAGATAGAATCAATAGGATTTTAAACCATGGCCATCCCACAAGGGGACCGAAGTCCTATCTCACAGAATGCTATTATTTCCATTCATAATATTCACATCGTATTCGCATTCATATTCATACTCATTTTCAAAAATATTAGTATGATACTTTATCATAACAAGTATGCTTCCAACTGGTTTAAGTGAACACATCTCAATCATAAGCCTATTTGTTGTGGAACCGAACATGATCAGGTTACCGAAAAAGAAGACAGGTTGATTTCTAGGTTACACATGCGTAGAAAATAAATCATAACCACAAGTGCAGAATTTCGGTGAGCATGAAAATTTTACAGTAGGTTACTAACTTAGCCTTCTACCATTTTCTAATTTTTTAGATTTTTTTGAATTAAAATGACCTCTCAAAACTCTCTTTTTCCATGTTTCTGAAAATTGGGAATAGAGTCCCAGGGTGTCGATCTGTCCAAGGGAAGTGTCGACCTGTCAACCCTACACATGCATAGAAGATGAACCATAACTAAAAGTTCAGATTTTCTATGAGCATGAAATTTTTACAGTGGGTTACTAACTTAGTCTTCTATCATTTTCTAATTTTTTAGATTTTTTTGAATTAATTTGGCCTCTCAAAACTCTCCTTTTCCGTATTTCTGGAAATTAGGACAAACCCACAGGGTGTCGACCTGTTGAAAGGATGTGTCAGCACATCCAGCAGTTTCTAAAGGAAAAGTGTCGACACATTCATGAGAAGTGTCGACACATCCATGGGATGTGTCAACACATTCAGTAGTTTCCAAAGGGGAAGTGTTGACACATCCATGGGAAGTGTCGACACATCCAAGGGCAGTGTCAACACATTCATGGGAAGTGTCAACACATTCAACAGTTTCTAAAGGGGAAGTGTCGACACATCCATGGGAAGTGTCGACACATCCAAGGGCAGTGTCAGCACGTTCATAGGAAGTGTCAACACATTCAGCAGTTTCTAAAGGGGAAGTGTCGACACATCCATGGGAAGTGTTGACACATCCAAGGGCAGTGTCAGCACGTTCATGGGAAGTGTCAACACATCCAATAGGACGTGTCGACACATCCATGGCAAGTGTCAACACGTCCAAGGGGAGGTGTCGACACATCCTAACATTTTTAGTTAAAATTCTAAGAAACCTCTCAAAAACACATAACTTTATGGAAAGACCAAAAAATAATCATGGTAGTTAATCTCACATGCCCTTAATCCCTCTTTGGCATATAGAAATCACTTTAAAATTATTTTAATGCATCATTGACCCTTAAGATTTGAGGATAGGTGCCTACCTTTGAAATGTTAAACCGCTTGATCCGGGGATGATATCCACACCCCAAATCCACCTAAGCTTTCCTTTCGATCCGGGGATGAGATCCCCACCCCAGATCCCCCCCCTAAGACTTCGCCCGACGTCCTCCACTCGCCGGATCATCCAATCACGAACCGGATGGTCCGCCCACAAAGAGACGGAGTCCCTCACTCTCTTCTCACAAGAAAGCTAGAAGGTGGTGGAGGGTTGGTGGAAATGGTTGCTAAAGGTTTACCACCCTTGAATCCTACCTCCATATATAGTTTTCAAGCCTGCCAAGGGTTTACCCACATTCCTCAAGGCTCCAACAAGCTCCAAGGTCACAGGTTTGAAGAGGAGTTAATGTTAGGTACCTCTTCGGGTTTGAACAGGTGTGACCTTTTGACCTCCGGTCATAAACTCTATTGGACGCGCTCGTCCGTCGCGATTCAGGCTAGGACATCTTCAGATGAAATCAATAGGACTTCTGGATCTAAATTTTGGTAATGGTTTCATCGAATTTCATCAATCTTAGTATGAGTTATGATTTTCGCACGATTATTATTCATTCTCCCCCTTTCCAGTCGCGACCCTTCGTCTACCTGATCATAAATGCGAGTGAGCGCATTTTTATGTTGGAATTTGGGTTGGGATATCTTCAGATGAAATCAAGAGGACTTCTTGATCTAACTTTTGGTCATGATTTCATCAAATTCCATCAATCCTAGCATGAGTTATTCTTTTCGCAATATTAATGTTATTTCTTCTCTATTCCAGTCGTGACCCTTCGGTATCCCGAGGTAATCTGGGTATAACTCCAGCATCTAGACTGTATTCTTCCTTGACCTCAACATAAGAGTTGTAGCCCACATCCTATTCAAAATTTTTGCCTTGGTTTCAGGTCATTTTATTGAATAAAAACCAAGTTATGATTTTTCCATTAATTACGTGCAAACTCGCCCCAACAGTCACATCTCTTCCTGATAGCTGACAGAAAATGGCTCAGAACCATGGGTTCCGGTGCGAATTGGGTTTCCACCTCACCATAAGAGTTTGGGCCAAGGGCCCAATCTTTCTAATGAGCCTGGTTTCATCCCATTATGATCTTCTTACGTTAAGTTACAAATTTTCTAAGGGTTCTTAGATAGTCTGTCCAGATTTTTTTTGGCCCAGTTGAGTTCAGGGGTCTAGATTATGCCCTATTGGACTAATGCCCAATTAGCGGTCATAACATCCTCTCCCCCTTAAAATAATTTCGTTCTTGAAATTGACTTGAAATTTTTTTTAAAAAGGGAAGGTTTTACTCACCGAATAGTTGAGGGTATTCCAGGCGCATCTTGTCCTCCGGCTCCCAAGTTGCTTCCTCGGAATGAGAATTTTCCCCACAACACCATTACCAGCTGGATGGTTTTATTTCTCAATACATGTTCCTTCCAATCTACGATCTTGCTGGGCTGCTCCACATAAGACATGTCTGCTCGAACTTCCATGGGCTCATACTCTATAACATGTGAGGCATCCGGAACATACTTCTTGAGCATGGAGACGTGAAAGACCGGATGTACATGCGACAGAGCAGGCGGAAGTGCAAGTCGATAAGCCACCTCACCGACTCTTTGCAAAATCTCAAAAGGCCCGATATATCTGGGACTGAGCTTGCCCTTCTTTCTGAATTGCATGACCCCCTTGGTAGGAGACACCTTTAAGAACACATGGTCCCCCTCGGCAAACGTCAACTCTCTCCATCACTGGTCTGCATAACTTTTCTGATGGCTCCGGGCTGTGAGGAGTCACTGCCAGATCAAAGCTATCTTCTCCGAGCAATCCTGCACTAATTGTGGCCCGAACAGCTGCTTCTCGCCTGCCTCATACCAGCATACCGGTGACCTGCATGGCCGCCCATAGAGTGCCTCATAAGGTGTTATCCCGATGGTGGAATGATAACTATTGTTGTATGCAAACTCTATCAGGGGTAAGTGATCATCCCAGCTCCCTCTCCATTCAATACTGCATGCCCTCAGCATATCTTCTAGAGTTTGGATGGTACGCTCAGATTGCCCATCGGTCTGAGGGTGAAAGGCCGAGTTGAGCCGCAGCTCCATCCCCATAGCCTGCTGCAAACTCTTTCAGAACCTTGTTGTAAATCGAGGGTCTCGGTCAGAGATGATGGATAAAGGTGCACCATGTAATCGAATGATCTCAGCGATGAACAGTTTCGCTAGAGATTTGATTGGAGTTTGCTTGTTGACGGGTAGAAAGTGTGCAGTCTTTGTGAATTTATCCACAATCACCCATATGGTATCATGCTTCCTCCTAGTCATGGGTAGACCAATCACAAAGTCCATAGTGATTTGTTCCCATTTCCATTGTGCCATCTCAATGGTCTAGAGAGGTCCGCCAGGTCTTTGATGCTCAATCTTTACCTACTGGCAAGTGAGACATTTGGACACGAACTCTACTATGTCTCGCTTCATTCTTGGCCACCAGTACATCCTCTTCATGTCTCGAAACATTTTGGTGCTTCCAGGGTGGATGGAGAATTTTGATCCATGAGCTTCCTGCATCAGCTCCTTTTTCAATTCTACATCATCTAGTACACAGATCCTTTCTTGGAACATGATCATCCCGTCGATTCCCACATGGAAGTCCTCATTGTTCAGTAGTTTCTGCAATGCCATATCCTGCTTTTGCACCTCGGCAATTCTGTCTAAGTATGTAGGTCTAGCTGACAACCCAGCCAAGAGACTGAATTGCTTCCTTTTCTTGGGTCGTGATTCAATCACACCCTCCATCGTATTCCATTCTCGATGCAAGCTCAACGTCATCAATTTACGGCTGAGGGCATCCGCCACCACATTTGCCTTGCCCGGATGGTACTGCAAGGCAAGGTCATAGTCCTTCAATAACTCGACCCACCTCCTTTGCCTCAAATTGAGTTCCTTCTGAGTGAAAATATATTTGAGGCTCTGATGGTTGGTGAAGACCTAAAACCGAACTCCATATAAATAGTGTCTCCAGATGCGCAAAGCATGGACCACTGCTACCATTTCAAGGTCATGAGTGGAGTAATTCTTCTCATGGTTCATCAACTGTCTCGAGGCATAGGCAATCACTCGGCCATTTTGCATTAGTACACAACCGAGGCCGATCCTGGAGGCATCTGTATAAACAGTGAAGCCATCATTCCCTTGGGGGAGTGCCAACACTGGGGTAGAAGTCAACTTTTCCTTGAGCATCTGAAAACTATCTTCACACTCCTTTGACAAGATAAATTTTGCTCCCTTCTTGGCCAACTTGGTGATGGGGGCTGCAATGGTGGAGAAGCCTTCAATGAACCAGCGGTAGTATCTAGCCAGACCAAGGAAGCTTCTAATCTCCATGACTATCTTCGGTGCTTCCCACTTTATCACTGCTTCAACCCTGCTAGGGTCGACGGAGATGCCATTCCCGGATATAACATGTCCAAGAAACATAACTTGATCTAGCCAAAATTCACACTTGCTGAATTTGGCATAGAATTTGTTCTCCCTGAGGTTGCAGAACCACTCTCAAGTGCTGTCGATGCTCCTCCCGACTGGCAAAATATATCAGGATGTCGTCTATAAAGACCACAATAAACTGATCTAGATAAGGGCGGAAGATATGATTCATCTGCTCCATGAATACTGTCGGTGCATTGGTAAACCCAAATGACACTACCAAGAACTCATAGTGACCATATCGAGTCCTGAAGGCCGTCTTTGACACATCTTCGGGCTTGATTTTGATTTGATGATAACCTGTCCTCAGATCGATTTTGGAGAAGACCTTGGCAGATGACAACTGGTCAAATAGTTCTTCAATCCTCGGCAGAGGATACTTGTTCTTAATGGTGGCTTGGTTAAGCTTGCGGTAATCAATGCACAATCGCATAGCCCCATCTTTCTTCCACACAAATAGGAATGGTGCTCCCCATGGAGACACACTGGGCCTAATGAAGCCTTTGTCCAGCAACTCCTGCAATTGCTTCCTGAGTTCGGCAAGCTCTGTCGGAGCCATCCTGTATGGTGGAATGGAGATGGGTGCGGTGCCCAACACCAGCTCAATGGAGAAACCCGCTTCTCGAACAAGTGGCAGTCCCGGGAGGTCCTCGGGAAATACATCAGGGAATTCTCGAACCACGTCCAAGTCTTCCAAAATCTTGACGGAGCCTTCTTCAAGTACCACACTAGCTAAGAAGTAGTCGCACCCTCTGCTGATCAGCTTGGAGGCCCTGATGGCTGACACCATCATTCTCCCCGACTTGCTTTTCAGGCATTGGAAGAAAAATGCCTTTTTTCCCGGCTTCTGAAAGATCACCCTCTTCCGACGGTAGTCTAAGAGAGCATAGTGTTTGTCTAACTAGTTCATTCCTAGAATGAGGTCAAAGTCATTAAAATCTAGGATGTATGCTTCCTCTAACAATATCCTCCCATTGATGTTGATTTTTATAGTAGGGATCACAAGCTTAGTGTGGACTTGTTTCCCGGTTGGTGTGCTGACTATCATTTCCCCGAAGAATGTGGCTTGGGGTCTGTTCTTTAGTTGATTGGCAAACTTGGTGGATATGGATGTGTGTGTAGCTCCCTGGTCTAACAAAACCTTTGCATAAACTTTATCCACAAGAAGTGTACCTTCAGCCACGGTAGGGGTGTTGTCTGCCTCTTCTTGCATCAGTGCATAGACTCGCCCTCTGTACTGAATCTTCTCCTGCTGAGGTATTGGCTTTTGCTGAGCCTTCTTGGGGCAGTTCCTCGTGATATGTCCGGCCTCGCCGCATTCATAGCACTTGCCATTTGTCCTCTAGCATTCCTGTCCCCGATGGTTGCGCCCACAATGGACACAAAATGGAATGCCCAGCCCGCCCCTCGGAACCGGTTCTTGGTGCGCCACCTTTTCCTTGTCTCGCCTCCCTCCAGCCTGCATAGGCCTTTTGCCGATGACTTCTGCTCCTCGGCGAACCTATAATGGACATTTGTTTAGAATTTAACCTTATATGTCTTCTGAATTTTTCTGGCTTCAGCCATTACCTTGTATTTTCTTGCTCGGCTAGATGTGCAAGCCTCAACACCATTGGGTAGGAGCCAGGGTCTTGGGTTGTGACATAGCGTCGGACATTGCTATGCAGTCCATTGACCAATTTCTTCACCTTCCGACGTGCATCATCGAATATGTGCGGAGCATATTGGCCCAGAGCTGAAAACTTGGCCTCGTAGTCAGCTATCGACATGCTCCCTTGCACGAGACTCAGAAATTCTTGCTCCTTTGCGTCTTGTACATGCTCTGGAAAATACTTCTCTCGGAAAATAGCCAAGAACTCCTCCCACAGCATGTCGCCATCGTGGTAGTCCGTGAAGGTGGTCCGCATATTGGCCTTCCACCATAAGTCGGCCTGGTCTTGCAGAACATAAGCCGCCAGGTTCACCTTCTCCTCTTCGGGACACCGCATTGCATGAAACTTCTTTTCCATTTCGCTGAGCCATGACTCAGCCACCTCTGGACGGCTCTCTCCCTTAAAGATAGGAGGCGCCAACCTTAGGAACCGATCAAGTGCCGATAGGTCGTGACGTGGTGCGGCTGCGGGCTGCTGCAGCATTTGTTGCTGCTAGGCCTGCATCAACCCTTGGAATCTCTGCATGAACCCGTCCAAGTTGACTCTCGCATTGGGCACCGGCCCACCGCCAACAGTAAGGGCATGGACATCCCCGTCATGCGCCCCATTTCGCTCATCTACCCCTGATCCTCTCTCATCCGCCTGGGGAAGATCTCGTTGCCTTCTCGGCGGCATGTTTCTGATAAACACAAAACTTTAAGTTAGGGGGGTTAATTGGTTTCAAGCATACTCTACCCCTTCCCCACTCTATCCTATCACTTCTCCTACTATGGAACAATCTGGAATGGTTGTAACCGTAGTTTGTCTCTCGCTGCTCTGATACCACTCTGTAACGCCCCGAGATCCGAGTCCCAATTTATGGGTATATTTTTTTCTTCATCGGACCCCGGAGCATTACTTCGTACGTATCGCAGAAGCACAAAAATATACCAACATGCATACATTCGCATGAGAGAGAGTGAGAAACCACAATTTACACGAAATGTAAATGAGCATTTCAACCATTCATAGTTTCCATAAGAGAGTACATGTCCATTGTTCCAACATAAACATGAGTCCACAAGGGCTCACCACCCTATAACCATACATATAAGAGAGACATTCATCCATAGCATACCCAGAAGAACTATGAACTAGCACTACTCCTCAGCTACAGCCTCTTCCTCAACCTCCTGCTCTATGTCTCCTGAAAATATGTCACAAAGGGGGTGAGTGTGACGCTCAGTAGACAGCCTAAACAAATCGAGGTTAACTCGCATCTATATAACTGAATTATATACATAATTCAGATGCTAATAATAGCACAATACATTCATTATCATCTACTTAAAATAACTCATATGAGGAAAATACATATTCTTCAACTAACATATAAGATACCCATGCATGCGCTAAAACCACGGTGAATGAGCAGTTACACATTATCACATTTTCGTTAGTCATGGAAACAAACAACTGCCACAAACATAGGAGGCCCACACACAAATGAACGAACGAAAGAGTACTACGCAGACCCGAGAGTGAACTCCCACCTAGATCCTTATGGCCCCGTGATGTTACGAAACGCCACAGCACAAGGGCCGCCCCACAATGGGACCGAAGACAGAATCAATAGGATTTTAAAGCAGAGAGCGAACTCCCACCTAGATTCTTGTGACCCCGTGACGATAGGCAACGTCACAACACAATGGCCGCCCCACAATGGGACCGAAGACAGAATCAATAGGATTTTAAACCATGGCCATCCCACAAAGGGACCGAAGTCCTATCTTACAGAATACTATTATTTCCATTCATAACATTCACATCATATTCGCATTCACATTCATACTCATTTTCACAAATATTAGTATGATACTTTATCATAACAAGCATGCTTCCAAATGGTTTTAGTGAACAAATCACAATCATAAGCCTATTTGTTGTGGAACCGAACATGATCAGGTTACCAAAAAAGAAGACAGGTTGATTTTTAGGTTACACATGCGTAGAAAATAAATCATAATCACAAGTGCAGAATTTGTGTGAGCATGAAATTTTTACAATAGGTTAGTAACTTAGCCTTCTACCATTTTTTAATTTTTCAGATTTTTCTGAATTAAAATGACCTCTCAAAACTCTCTTTTTCCATATTTCTGGAAAATGGGAACAGAGTCCCAGGGTGTCGACCTGTCCAAGGGAAGTGTCGACCTGTCAACCCTACACATGCATTGAACATGAACCATAACTACAAGTGCAGATTTTCTGTGAGCATGAAATTTTTACAGTGGGTTACTAACTTAGCCTTCTACCATTTTCTATTTTTTTAGATTTTTCTGAATTAATTTGGCCTCCCAAAACTCTCCTTTTCCGTATTTCTGGAAATTAGGACAGACCCACAGGGTGTTGACCTATTCAAAGGATGTGTCAGCACATCCAGCAGTTTATAAATGAAAAGTGTCGACACATCCAAGGGCAGTGTCAGCACGTTCATGGGAAGTGTCAATACATTCAGCAGTTTCTAAAGGGGAAGTGTCGACACATCCATGGGAAGTGTCGACCCATCCAAGGGCAGTGTGAGCACGTTCATGAAGGGGAAGTGTCGACACATCCATGGGAAGTGTCGACACATCCAAGGGTAGTGT
Organism: Amorphophallus konjac; assembly: GCA_022559845.1. NCBI lineage: Eukaryota > Viridiplantae > Streptophyta > Magnoliopsida > Alismatales > Araceae > Amorphophallus > Amorphophallus konjac. The sequence continues at coordinate 172,186,156 of CM040125.1, forward strand.
CGACACCTTCATGGGAAGTGTCGACACCTTCATGGGAAGTGTCAACACATCCAAGAGGAAGTGTCGACATATACATGGGAAGTGTCAACATGTCCAAGGGGAGGTGTCGACACATCCAAACATTTTCAGTTAAAATTCTAAGAAACCTCTCAAAAACACATAACTTTATGGAAAGATCAGAAAATAATCATGGTAGTTAATCTCACATGCCCTTAATATTTGGCATATAGAAACTACTTTGAAATCATTTTAATGCATCATTGACCTCTAAGATTTGAGGATAGGTGCCTACCTTTGAAATGTTAAATCGCTTGATCTTAGGATGATATCCACACCCCAGATCCACCTAAGCTTTCCTTTCGATCCGGAGATGAGATCCACACCCCAAATCCCCCCCAAAGACTTCGCCTGACGACCTCCACTCGTCGGATCGTCCAATCACGAACCGGATGGTCCGCCCACAAAGAGACGGAGTCCCTCACTCTCTTCTCACAAGAAAGCTAGAAGGTGGTGGGGGGTTGATGGAAATGGTTGCTAAAGGTTTACCACCCTTGAATCCTAGCTCCATATATAGTTTTCAAGTCTCCCAAGGGTTTACCCACGTTCCTCAAGGCTCCAACAAGCTCCAAGGTCGCAGGTTTGAAGAGGAGTTAATGTTAGACACCTCTTCGGGTTTGAACAGGTGTGATCTTTTGACCTCCGATCATAAACTCTATTGGACGTGCTCGTCCGTCAAGATTCAGGCTAGGACGTCTTCAGATGAAATCAAGAGGACTTTGAGATCTAAATGTTGGTCATAGTTTCATCGAATTTCATCAATCTTAGCATGAGTTATGATTTTCGCAAGATTACTATTCATTCTCCCCCGTTCCAGTCACGACCCTTCATCTACCTGATCATAAATGTGAGTGAGCGTATTTTTCTGTTGGGATTTGGGTTGGGATGTCTTCAGATGAAATAAAGAGGACTTCTTGATCTAACTTTTGGTCATAATTTCATCAAATGCCATAAATCCTATCACGAGTTATGTTTTTCACAATATTAATGTTATTTCTCCTCTGTTTCAGTCGTGACCCTTCGGTAGCCTGAGGTAATCTGGGTATAACTCCATCATCCAGACTGTATTCGTCCTTGACCTCAACATAGGAGTTGTAGCCCACATCCTACTCAAAATTTTTGCCTTGGTTTCAGGTCATTTTTTTGAACAAAAATGAAGTTATGATTTTTCCATTAATTACGTGTGAATTCACCCAACAGTCACATCTCTTCATGATAGCTGGCAGAAAAGAGCTCAGAACCATCTGTTCCGGTGCGAATTGGGTTTCCAAATCACCATAAGAGTTTGGGCCAAGGGCCCAAACTTTCTAATGAGCCCAGTTGTATCCCATTCTAATCTTTCTACGTTAAGTTATGAATTTCCTAATGGTTCTTAGATAGTCTGTCCAGATTTTTTTTGTCCCAGTTGAGTTCATGGGTCCAGATTGTGCCCGATTGGACTAATGCCCAATTAGCGGTCATAACACTAGGAATCACCGCTGGGTCCCTTTATGTGACTAGATCCGAGACATAGAATGGTAGAGCCGATCCTGAATTTTGGCAAGTCTACAACGTACACATTGGACCCGACTTGCCTCACACTCGAAAGGGACGGACAACGTGAGCTGACATGAGACCGACTCGACTTGATGCATGCAGACCCACTATGCACTCGACAATCTAAAGAAAAACACGGACTCACACATGACCCTAAACAAACCTACTGTTAGTCCGACCCATTCATATGCAACGGTGGACCAGGACATCTGAATGTGTGCCATGCAAACACTAGATGCAATCGATGGTTGACGGAATGGGGGACTCCTAGACATCCTAATCTATCCCTAGCATGCGGCTGCCTATTGGATTTGGGAGACTTGGGAGGGCTAGGAGAGCCGAATGCTCCTTCTTCGTCACCCCTATATGATGACCGTGGAACGGTCCCCTGGGTGAGTGTAGGTGGACTGGCCGGTGGGGTAGAGAGTGATAGTGGACTTCCTTGAAGAAGAGAAGTAGATATTGTGAGCCAAGAGGCTCCGTGGGGAAAGGGTCAAAGGGATCAAAGAAACTGTGACCCCTTGAGGTGGATTCCCACAAGTCACGGTCCCATGTGTGGAATTCTTGAAGATGTAAATGGTCAACTCCTTGCACTAGGGTAAATGGGACGGTGGTCTCAAGTAGAAAGTATGGTTCCTCCCTCGGGAAAAGTGGAATGAAATCAGACTCTGTCGGCAAGGGGAGGAATAAGAGAACCTTCGTGGTGATACGACCCACGGTGCACACGGAGGTAATGGACCCTAAGGCGGGGTGGGTGAAGCTATGACTTGTAGGTTGGTCGAAGCCTCAGGCCAACATATATGTCACCTCCAATTGCCAGTCTAATCCCTTAATAAGGTCACCCAATGTATCAACATGGTGACTAGACCGGAATGTGGTATGGAATGAGTTGACGGGCACTAATGGTAATGTAGGGTCCATGGATGGGTAGCAAGGTAGACTAGAAACCAAGCCGATCTTGAGCCAACTAAGTAGTGGCTCAACGATGAATAGCTTTCCCATTAGAAACACGGGTGGCTCGGGTTGAGGTGGCTCCAAATGAGGTGACTCCGAATAAAGATCGGACGTAGATGGCAATGGAGCTTTAGGGGAGTGGTTCCCCGGCTGTGGTGGGTGAGGCCGTGGGGTAGGCTGTCCGACTGGCTCGGGACTCGACTGAGAGGTAGATGCTTGCCGAAGGGTGACATCAAACCTTGCCTCGAAAGGCTCAACCTCTAGAGCCACCAGATAAGACTGCGCCAGAGTGGTTGTGTCGCGGCAAAGACATTCAAACTAGAAGTGAAGCCGCAAACCTCTCTGGAACTGAAAGGCGGTCGTGGTGCTCTCCTCTCCAACTCGATATTCCAACCGATATTTATCATACTCCCGAATGTACTCAAACACGGACTTGTTGCCTTGGACGGGTCTACTCGGGGTGCATGGGTTGGCCATAGTTGCACATAAGATGGGAATTGGTTCCCCTAAGAGTGGACATGCATTGGAACACTTTTTTAAATTTGTTTTTGCAAAACTTTTATGCAAGACTAATGCAAGCACCTAGACACGGCTCTAAATGGTGAAAAGGGTAAAATGCGGACTCGAATACAAACCTAGACTCAACCTATATCCGGTACTAGGCGGAGGTTTGATCCGAAGATCGCGCTCATGCAAGTGAATCACCTTCCCGATAGGCATAACCTAACGTTCAGACAACACCTTTTGATATACCGAATAAAGGTATGCAAATGCAACCTCGGACCGACTTAAATGACTCTTTTTTTATTTTTTAATCAAAGACTACCCTAGACTCAACCCTCCGCTCTGATACCAATTTAATGCGGGACGGGATGTGAACCTGAGACTCTAGCTCGCAACTGGTCCCTAGCAAGGGAAACGCGGGATCGTGCGCGGCTGAGAAATCGGCAATGAGCCTCGGGTATCGACTTTTTCCCGTGTACTCAGATTGAGTCACACGACGGGTTCACTCACTCACACTCGTAGCGGTGATAAAAATAAATATTGAGCTAGTAATCCTTTCACTCTAGCAGCGACATTCAAAAATATATGAGATAAGCAAATGCGAGAAAGAGGGAGGCGAGTTTACCTCCACGCTCCGGGCGTGGGGAAGACGACCCCGGTCGAAGCTCACACTCCCGGTGTACAAATATTAACAATAATTACAGAAATGGTTTTAAGGTCCACTCCACATAGGGAGGTATAGGGCAACAATGTGGGACCCGGGAGTAGCGAACATGGGTTGACGGGCAGCAATTTGGACGGTTCTCGGGCCGAAGACGGGCTGCTGCTCGGAACGGTTCTGCCGGGCCCGTGGGACAGTAGGTGGGTCCGGCTGTTGGGACGGTGGTACCTGGGCATCTCCTTGCTACTGCGGCTTGCTGGGGCGCTGCTGGAAGGTTGTTGATCGATCCCCGAGAGCGGCGGCGACTGAAGGTGTGCCGACATATTTTCTGAGGAATTAATTCTCAAACTGAGTTGCTGGCTTGTCCACGGATCTGAATTGTGCGTCTCCACGAGAAGAATTTCTGCGGCCAGATCCGATGTCGGATCGATGCAAAGTTGGTACCGATGGATAGAGGACTCAGAGGGATACAATATATAATGTTTTTAGATCCATCAAGTTAATGGATTGAAAATGAAAAAGACTATAACACAAAGATTTTTTGCTGCCTCAGACTGACAGACACACAAGACAGACTGAGTTTTCCCTGAAAATGAATTTTGACCGATAAGAAGACGATAGATCTAGACCTTAGAAAAATTATGGGTGGAAGGTAGGAAAGTGAGGAACACACATGAATTTGTGGGGATTTTCTGAAGATGTATAAGGGGGTGGGAAAAATAGAAGAACAGACTCCTATTCTGCAGATCTGTAAACTGGCAGACTATGAGGGGTGGAACTAAAATCACGAGAAAAATAGCAAATGACCTCTGATTGGCATGAAAGTTAAAATGGAGACTAAGGATAACTAGAAGAACAAACACTCAAAATTGCAGATTGATCAGATCTCTTGATGTGGAGATACAAATCGGGCTTCAACCTTCTGTCCTGATGTGGACAAAATTTCGACGCGGCAGCGGTGGCGGTGCAGCGGCGGCTCGATGGCGGTGCGGCAGTGCTGAGCTTCACACTCAGAGAGAGGGAGGGGATGAGGCTTCAAACCTCAATAAATTCATAGAAATCCATCTGCAAGGGGGTGGGAGAGAGAGAGGTGTGCCCTTGAGCTTGCTCTTGGCAAAAATGCTTAATTCTTCATTAAAATCTCTAATGACATTATACATAGGCTTATATAGAGAATGGCAAGGGGTGGGGGGCTGGGAATTTTATGTGAGAGAGGGGAGGGGTAAACTAGGGATAGCATTTTCTTTCCCCATGTGGTCAAATGACCAAATTAAATAAAAATACAACATGGAATAAATTATATTATAAGGGGGAAGCATCTTGGACTTTGCTTGGTCCAAGTTTGAATTTTCTTCCACCTTATCCCCCCCTTGGTCCAAGTTTAATTTTGGACTTTGAACCAGCTCCACATGGGCCCTAGAACCTAGGTGGACCAATGGGAAAGAGGGTGAGAGACCCTGCTAGACCCATTGGTAATTTACATAGAAACCCAAGATTCTCAAAGACTAACAAATTGGCTTATAATGTCTTACAATTGCAAACCCAATTAGCCAAGGGTATAAATACAAACAAAAGGACACAAATGTAAAATAAAAAAGTTAGTGCCCGGTGTTGATTCCCATCATGGCCGCTACTATTCAGGACACAGAAAAACACCGGTCATGTGAGTGCTTTTTAGACAATTGGGCTTTGAGGGTATAGCCAACTCGACGTCCTAGTGGGAATCCCAAGCTCGCGGAGACTTACGGAGGCCTTGAAACATGATCCCCTAGTCCGATAGAAGGAATATCTGGCAGAAAGGTTCACAAGTCCAAGAGGTGTTCCTATCACGTGCAAGTGTAACTAATAGTCACATACTAGGATATGTGCTATGTACTTAACCAGAAAGACAATAGATGAGAGTGAAGTGCGTGAAACAACGATCAACTCATCACAATAAACCATGTCCTATGACAATAGAGAAAATGATTTAAATACAAACTATAAGAGTTTTGGCATGAAATTAGCATAGGATTAAAATAAGAATTTTAAACATATAAGATATGCAATCTATCAAGGATGATGCACAATATAACCAATATCATGAATATGTAGTCAAAACTAGGAATAAAACCTATTCAACTATGCTTTCCATGTATTTAATAGGGCTAATATGTGCACTATTTAGGGTTAACAGAGTGCAGGTCACAGAAATATAGTAGCGGTCCGGACATGGCCGCTATATTTAAATAGCGGTCTATCGAACGGCCGCTATCAGGAAATAGCGGTCTTTATTTAGACCGCCTTCTGCCTGTAAAATAGAAGGGTAAAAATCCGTGCATGGAGGCCTCTTCTAGGGCAATAAACCTTTTAAAAACATGCTGAACAGTGAGAGAAGACATGCTAGATCATAAGAAACGCATGGAGATGCATGGTTGACATGAATTAAGTAAAAAAAATGTTAACTTTTCTTATTAAAGGCATGGTTCATGCATGCAGTCATAACCTACATGCATAGTCAAAATAAAATATCAAATTCTTTAAGTATAGTGTATGAAATCACGAGCAATCAGAGGGCTTTTGTTCCTAACACGTTAATTTAGCCATCTATTGTTATAGGATTTAGACTTTGAATTTTGGACTTGGGGAACGACCTAGTTTCTGCACGTCCTGTGCCTAACCAGCAACTTCTTGTCCCTCGTTCTCCTTAACCTCTTGACCTAACTCCATGAAATTTGGAGGGTAGGTAGAAGATATAAATGTTAACAAATTGTTATAAAGGATGAACTTCTAAATACCTCGATTAAGGCTTCCAATCTCAAGATCTTCCTTGGACCAGCACGCTGGTTCCTGAGCGCCTTGCATAGGAACAACAACTTCGGGGGCTCCTAACTCCCTGAACATTTGACCTCCTAGCATGAAATTTGGAGGGGAGTTAGATAAAACTAAGGTAAATAAAAGGTTCCAAAGAACCAACCTGAAATACCAACTCCTTATCGTCGAACAACGCGAGCCAAAAGTAAGGTTTGCGCAGGTCGAATCTGAGCTCTATTTATAGAGTTTGCTAGGGTTTGTGAGATTAGATTGATCTAGGAGTCTTAATTAGGGGTAGGATCGATCTCCAAGAGTCCTAGACATGCTTACATCTCTACACACTTTGATTCATGGGGATTAGGATGCCAAAAATCTAAGCTTTTCACGTTTCTTCCATTCACGGAATTGGAAGGGAGTAGCGATCATGTCTGGACCGCTTTCATAAGGTGGCAGTCTTGCGATAGACTGCCATTTGGCATTTATTCCAAAATTTTCAGATTTTCTTTTTATCTCCAATTTATCCCATTAATTGGACTATTTGTCCTATTTTAAATCCGTAAATTACCCAAATTACGTTTCTAGTAATGGGCTTGGGTCTGAAAAGGCCATAGGATTGGGTCTTTGGGCCTATTTGAATTGGGCTTAGCCCTTTGGTTAATACAGGCCTTTAAATTAATTTAATTAACCCTTAATTCATTTAAGTAGCCCATTAAACCTTTTTAAATGTTTAATAATCTTATTTAATCCCAAAAATTCCTAGAAACTTCACGGGCGTTACACCTGCCGTCGGTTGATCACCAGTATATTAAGTGATCCACTCGACAGGATTGCCAGTGAGCTTGCTAGCTTGGCTAATGCATCGGCCTGTGCATTTTGACCTCAGCCGACATGGTTTATTTCAATGAAGTAGAATTTCTCCATGAGTTGCTTCGCCTTAGCGTGGAAGGGGAGTAATTCAGATTTTCAGACTTCAAAATGTCCCTGGATTTGCTTGACGATCAACATTGAATCCCCAAACACTTGCAGCATGCGGATCTCCATGTAGAGAGCAACATGGAGGTCGATAATTAGAGCTTCATATTCTACTTCATTATTTGTGCAGGCTTTGTTGATCGAGCAAGAGTTATGCAACACCTCTCCTTCTAGAGATTTGAGTACGACCCCTACCCCAGCTCTTATTCTTGTTTGTCCCGATGGGGATGTCTCTGTTCTCGAAGCTCCGTCGAAGTACAGCTGCCAGGTGGCTTGCTGGACTTGACTCACTTCTAATGTTTCATCTTCGGGTAACTTCGTAATCAGTAGAGAATCTTCAGGCACTAGATGTGCTACAAAGAAATTAGCAATAGCCTGGCCTTTGATGACCTTTTATGGCACATAAGTAATGTCAAACTCCATGAGGATGACAACCCATTTGCCCAGTCACCCTTTCAGGACCGGCTACGAGAGTTTATATTTGACCGGGTCGGCCCTGGATATTAGCTTGACTTCATGCGATAGCATATAGTGCCTCATCTTCTTGGCTGCGATCACTAGAGCGAGGTAGACCTTTTCAATAGGTGTATATTTGGCTTCAACCCCGACCAATCTCCGGCTGAGGTAGTAGAGGGCTTGTTCTTTTCCTTCTTCATTACTTTGGGCCAGCATTGTCCCCAGAGAGTATTCGGTGACTGCTATGTACAGGATTAGCGGCCACCCTTTGACAGGTGTCCCCAATACATGCGGGGTCTTCAAGTATTCTTTCAGCTAGTCAAGAGCCTTTTGACATTCTTCACCCCAATGGAACGGGGTATCCTTCATCATTAACTTATGAAACGGTTGACACTGCCCGGACAAGTTGGAGATGAACTTATAGATATAGGCTAACCGGCCTTGCAATGGCCATAATTTCATCAAATTTCTAGGAGGGGACAACTTCTGAATAGCTTTTATTTTGGCGGGGTCTATTTCAATCCCCTATATCTGACGACGAAGCCCAGGAATTTTCTGCAGGAGACGCCAAAAGCGCACTTCATCGGGTTCATCTTCAGCTCATGCTGCCGCAGCCTTTCAAATATAATTCTGAGGTCCGCCAGGTGATCCTCCCTCTTCTTTGTTTTAACGACTAAGTTGTCAATATAGCATTCGACTTTGTCATAGAGCAACTTGTTGAATATTTTCATCATCACCCTTTGATAAGTGGCACTGACATTTTTGAGGCCAAAGGGCATCCACTTGTAATGGAATATCCCTTTAGGCGACCGGAAAGCTGTGTGAATTTGGTCACGCTCAGCTATCCAGATTTGGTTGTAGCCAGATGATACGTCCATAAATGACAAGGCCTCATGGTTGGTAGTGGCATCGATCATCACTTCGGTGATTGGCATTGAAAAATCATCCTTTGGACAAGCTTTATTCAGATCCCAAAAGTCCACACAAATCCGGATCTGGCCATTTTTCTTCTTGACCGACACTATGTTGGCCAGCCATGTAGTGTATTGATTTTTTGCCACGGAGTCAACATCTATGAGCTTGTCGACCTCCTTGCAGATTTGACTTATCAATTCGGGTCTCATTCGTCGAGGTGATTGCTTCACTGGTTCGGTGCTAGGGTCAATGGCCAGGATATGCTGGGCAACTACAGGGCTGAGGCCTGGAAATTCTATGTAATTCCAAGCAAAGCAATCTCGAAATTCTTGAAGTAGCTTTATGTATTGCCCCCTCTCTTGGGGTAGTACGAGGGCGCTGAGAAAGGTCGGCCTAGAATCATCCTTCGTGCCGAGGTTTATTTCGACCAATTCATCAACAGTGGCTTGGCCGCCATCTTCTGTTTCCAGAGGGCTAGTTGTAGGTCGATGAGCCTTCGTCATCTTCTTCAACTTCGGGGGCCTCGTAGATATGTTCTTGTCTTATTCCGCCTAATGGTGGGTCTTCGGCTTTGCCTTCTTTTGAGCCGGTTGGCAGTTTAATGTGCTAGAGAAGCAGCCTCGGTGTTGGTGGTGTAGATTCTATGCAACTTGGACGCTGACCTCGAGGGTAGAATGAATTTCTTCGACTTTTGGCTCTTGTGAGTTGCCGCCGAAATTGTGGTTTCTTCCATAGAGATGGACTCCCAACACCTACACGGAGTGGCAGCTCCATGATCATTATGCGCCTGCAGCCAGGATGGGCATGAGCTTTTCAATTCAGCGGAGGGCTCTACTAGTTCATAGTCCCCTAGATATTCATCATAGATTGCCCCCAGGGGGTCTTCACTCATTAAAGTGTAGGTAGAGATCATATCAACTTCATGATAATCTTCTATAGAGAAGCCTAGCCCTTGATGCTAAGTAATTTGTAGCAATCTTCTATCCATGTTTGGCGGATACCATAATTCCTTGAACTTCTTCTTCTGACTAGAAGGCTGATAGAAGGAGATCTGCTGCTTTGTAGCCAACTTGATTGCGCGGCCAATTATATACGAGAGTCCCATAATCAGGACAAGCGGATCCTGCATCTCTTCGGGGAACCTGCAATCATCATCCCTTTTTGCAGGCTGCTCCTTGGCCACATAAAATATTGTGGACTGGCCATCAGGATTCAAGACCTCCAGGGTCTTTAATACTTCGACTGTTTGACAGTCTAGATCAGCTATGAGCTTGATGATCCTTGGCGGGGCCTTGACATCCCCAAGTAATTCTTCGATTTCTAGTACCCCCAGCTTGGGGTGAATGCTGGATTGAATTGCTCTGAGCTCTCCTTCTTCCTCAGATATGAGTGACACTTCTGGGGGATCCACATAGTCAGGCGGTGGTGGAGGGAACCAGTCGTTGAATTCTAGGTTCTTTTTTTCCTTATCCTAAACTGGAGGGGTAGGCTTCTTCGGCTTCTCTAGATATAGAGATGCATCTAACAAGTGGCATTTGAGCACCTCGAAGGGGTGTAAGTCGGCGAATGCTCTTTCTTATTTCCTATTTCGATGGTATTTTATGCATTGGTGGAAGGTGGAGGCCACCACCTGGTTTTGATGCAGCCATGGTCGGCCCAGCAACGCCTTGTACGAGGTGTTAGGGTTTATCACATGGAATTGCACCTTAGTGGTGAAGTCGCCGAGTGAGAGCTGAAACTCTACCATACCCAAAGGGACTTCAAACTTCTGGTTGAACCCAACAATTCTCATATCCCTGACCTCTATTAGGTGCACATCGAAGTAGTATTTCTGATATAACCGATTGGAGAGTATGTTCACTGCCGCCCCCGGGTCAATCAAAATTTTGCTTATTGGTTGGCCATTCAATTGCCCCCTCATGTAGAGTGGTCTATTATGGTTGACGGAGGGTAGAAGCATATCCTCCTCCGTGAAGGTCATAGCCACCCCGACTGCACCTTGGCGAAACAACTCTCGAAGTGTGCCGGTGTTTGCAGAGCCGTTATGACGGCTTGCCAGGTTTCTTCATCTAGGGAGAGTATTTCCCAGACAGAGAATCTTGCGGGAATTCTTTTTAACTACTTCACTATTCTGTTGGTGGCTCTGACATTGGACAACTTCAGTTCTTTGGCCTTATTACGCCTGCCCTCATGGTGTTCCTGAGGAGATGGCTTGGGAGGCAGTTCATCTTCTTCTTCAGGTGCTGCCTGGACTTGCTGTGCCGGCTCAGCCGACTCCTTCTCTTGCATAAATTCAGAGAGGCTTGGAATGCCCGCATTATCTTTATTTGCTTGAAACGGGGCCGCCGAGGGTACAGTCGGGACATTCTTGGCTTTTGCATGTAGCTGTGGGCATGACTGCTTGCTTTCCTGAGATGACAGGAATTTGGCAAATGAGGGGGCCTCTAAGCCACCTGCATGTTCAGGATAGAGCCCTGCCGGAGGGGAATCTCTGCGCCTTTGACTTCAGGCTGGGGGACCTGGTATGGTTGCTCGCCCCAGAACATAATGTTATGATTTACCTGGGGAAGAGGCCCCTGTTTTCTTCCAGACCTCGTGGCATGCTGGGAGATGGAAGCTTTAGCTTGATTTGCCTCTGCTGGTGTGAGGCATATTTCTTCATCCTTCTCCTTAGAGATGTGGATTATGTCAAACAGGGCCGAAAGAGTGTTGCAAGATACTACAAGGCCTTTTCTTTTGTTCTTGTCTCTCTTCTTCTTTTTCTTCACAGTCAGTGGCTGCTCCTTTGGAGGTTCATCCCATATGCCTGGTTCTTCAGCCTCGGCCTCGACCTCAGCCTCTTCCGCTAATTCCAGGGACTCAAAATGTTCCCAAGGGACATATTCCTTCAGCTAGATGGGCCGGATTTCGGGCTATTCATATTCATCTAGCCCATTAATGATTTCTTGAAGCCGTTCAACCGCCAGACTGGCTTCTTTACGCACCGCAGGGGGATGTGTTTCTTCTTATGGTTGGTGAACCTTCTGAAGACCAGCTAAGGAGCTGTCTCATACCAGACGGGGGTCGCAGCCGGGGGTTCTGGCTGAGGTGTGACACCCCGTATGTGAATCCCTGGGCCATGACGAGGCGCTGCCCTTCTTCTTGTTTTTGATGGCACGGTGTGCCAATTTCTTTGATCTTATGCTAGAGCCAGGACATAGGCCTCATAGGTGTGTTGAGTGCAGACCTCCGCCACTTCTTCGGGTAGTTGCTGATATAGGGATATCATGTTGATTATTACCCCTAGAGTGGGCATTTCATGCAGGCGCGGGGGATCGACTTTGACCTCCCCCATTTGCAGCTCCCCTTTTGTAATACCCCAAAATTTTGTATATGATATTTTAGAATTTTCTAGAATTTATTTAGAATTTCTAAGATTTTCTAAAAGATAAATGGATTATTAAAAGAATTTGGGTTAATTTGAAACCAAATAATAAGGCCTAATATTTATTAATTAACTTGGTCTTTTAAATAAGCCCAAAAGGTCTAAAACCAAGCCCATAAGGTTTGACCCACATTCTAGAAACCTAAAATAGGATATTTACGAAATTTAGGGGATAAATATACTCATTAGAGGATAAGTATGCAGATATATAACCAAGACTTTGAAGTATTTCAAATTCAACGCCGTAGGATGAAAATGGTCTATCGGGTGACCACTTGAGTCCATAAGCGGTCCTGGCTAGACCGCTAGGCTACCCCAGTTCCGTGAATGGAAGAAAATGTGAAAAGCTTGGAACTTGGATGACCTAATCACTTTAGATCGAAGCTACCTGGCATAGATGACTCTCTAGAACTCTTTAAGGATTAACTCTACTCCTAATTTGGACTCTAAGTTCGTTCTAATACATGAAACTCTAGCTAAAACCTATAAATAGACCCAGAACCAATCTGCGCGACCCTTACTTTTGGCTCGTGTGGAACTAAGGTAAGGAGGACGAATTAGAGGTATATTCTTTAGAGTATTTTGTTCATAATACTAAAGTCTAACTGCCCTCCAAATTTCATCTTAGGAGATCAAGCCATCAGGAAGATTGAGGCTTGCAAAGACGCTGGTTTAGTACAAGCAACCCAGGAACTTGTGCGACCGAGCCAGATTGATCAGCAAACTAGAAGCCCTAAATGAGGTAATTAGATAGATGTTCTTTATAACTATTTGTTCCTTTTAGTGCCCTCTTCTTACCCTCAAAATTTTGTGGCTTTAGGTCGAGAGAATCGGGAGATAGAGGGACGGGAAGTTGCTAGCTTAGCACAGGACGTGCAGGAACTAGGGTCAACTTCCAGTCAGAAATTTGAAGTCTAGGAGCACTACCAGAGGTAGGTTATCTCATGAACGGCTTAAACATGATCTTAGGAGTAAAAGCCCCCAAGTTGCAATCGTTTTCATGCATTGTACGTTGAGTATTTGAAGTTTTATTGGGACTGCACAAATTAGTTTATTTTCATGCATAAGCCCAATCCTTTAATGAAAAAGATGAAACCCTTACATAAATTACATTTTTTCCATACATCTTCTTGGCTCAATCTTCTTTTGGCATGATTATTACATGTTTTATATCGTTTCCATGCATTATATTGCCCTAGAATAAGCTTGAACTTCGATTTTAATGTCTGTCTGCTACAGAGGAAGAAACGGTCTTCCTGAGACCGCATGGGATCCTTAGCGGTCCTACGACAGACCGCTAACGGCCATGAAACGGTCCTCCCCAGACCATTTGTCAATTTTGAGTTCTGTATTAATTGTTAACCCGAAACATAATGCAGAATAACCCTAAATATCATATGATAAGCTTAGCTAAGTAGGTCTTACACATGTTTTAAGTATTATATCATATACTTGGTTACATTTATTGTTCATCTTAGTTGATTTCACATTGTTTTTGCACTTGGGACTTATTTTTAACTTATGTTAATTTCATGCCAAAATATTATAATTTCGTAATTAAATAGTTTCTATGTTGTGTATATAGTACATATGGTATTTTGACCGTATGTTTACTGTTCCACTCTATCTCTTGAGTCATTTTCTTAAGTACATGGCATATACTCCGGTATGATGTCATTAGTTACACTTTGCACTTATAGGCACACTTTCTTGGACTTATGAATCTCTCCACCGGATATTCCTTTTGTCGGAATAGGGGATTTTGTTTCAAGGCCTCCGTAAGACTCCGTGAGCCTAGGATTCCCACTAGGATGCCGAGCTGGTTGTACCATCAAAGCCAATTATCTAGAAAGCACTTTACCCATATTTTATGTACTTTGGACCCTAGCGGCCCTATGGACGACCGCTAAAAGGCACCAAGCGGCCATCCACTAGACCGCAAAGCTCCAAAAAGTTTTCCTGCGTCGACACTCCTTTTTCATGCGTCGACTCTATTTATGAAACGGTCTAGACTCTGACCGCTTTCTGCATGAAACGGTCCAGTAAACGACTGCTTATCTCTAAACCTATCTAACCCGAGGTTTGACCTTTGGGGTTGGTTTTCTTGAGTTCCTAGATGGTCTTTGGATTATCTGGAGTCTCTACACATGTTTAAACAAGTCAGTATTAAGATATGAAACTTAATGAATGTACTGTTATGCTGCCGGAATGCCACCGGAGTATAATATTCTTTTAATTCTTCTTTGATATCTCATGTCAGTTTTGGTACGTTCTATACCTTGGTTACTTGGTCATGGAACTTATTATTTGGAATTGAATTATTGGCCAAAATTATTATTATATCTCGTGAAAGTAACTGGATTTATAACTTGAAGATGCAAGACCGGGCACAGATTGTGTCCAAGGGCTCCATACTAGCCCCCATGGCCGATAGTCGGAAACGTGCTGTAAACCATGTGGTACGATGATACTGGCGTCGTATTGCGCTAGGAGTACTTTCTCTTATAAATGAGTGAAATTCACGAGGCTCGTTATGGAAATTATATGTTTGATAACGACTTTCTAGTACATAGCCTTTACAAGGTTGTGTAAAGTACTTTCTAGTTACATGCTCGTACATTCTTGTTCATGAAAGATAAAATTTACATCTACATGATTAATCTTACTTGTTCATGGTCCATACTCGCTTACATCTACTTGCTCAGTTATTTCATGATTATTGGTTATCTTGGTTTATATCGCTTGATTATCACATTCTTATTTTTACCTTAAGATCTTAGAGCTAAGACATTAATGTTTTAAATATTACCTTCATGTTGATGCGAAGATACCTACTAGGCTAGTATGCTCATACCTACTTTCTCAATTTTCCAGGAAGTACTGATGGATCGGATTCAGAATATGCAAGTACCGGGTCCGAGAGTGATTGAAAGTCAAATGGAGGGAGAGAAGACCTAGTCGTCAAGTGTCTAGTCGAGTCCTATTGTAATTTTCCATTTTCTTGAGTATATGATGTAAGGATGGTTAAGTCATGAATCCAATGTACTTGTGGTTATTAGTACGAAATAAAGTGAGAATTTGGAAAATTTTACTTGTGCAATTACTTTTATGTGATTGTTTTGCGCTCTGATTTCTTACTTGCGAGAGGCTTACCATGCCGGCTGTTCACGTTCCGATATTCCTTCCGCTGTATTAAAAGCTCGGGGCATGACAATTAAAGTGATATCAGAGTCTAGGTCTACAAGTCCTAGGAAAGATATCATGTCATAGGTTAAGTCCAAGGTTTAAGGACCCATGCCTATGAAACAAGGAAAGAACACTCCCCACCCATGAGAGAAATTGGGTAGAACCTGGGATGAGCTAGTAATTTAAAATTATCTTTAAGATTAACCAATTAATTCCATTAGACTTAACAAATCCATTACTCTTCTCAGGTACTTTACTCTTACAATGGCTCACCGTGTCGATTGGGGTGGAATGCAACAAACTATTGTGGGTCTCACTCAGACCTTGCAAAATATGGCTCAAGTTGGCGCTAGGGCAGGA
Source organism: Amorphophallus konjac (assembly GCA_022559845.1). Classification (NCBI taxonomy): domain Eukaryota; kingdom Viridiplantae; phylum Streptophyta; class Magnoliopsida; order Alismatales; family Araceae; genus Amorphophallus; species Amorphophallus konjac. The sequence continues at coordinate 172,201,974 of CM040125.1, forward strand.
GTTGGCGATCTGCACAGTAATTTTTAGAGTTTGAATCCTCCGTGATTTAATGGTTCTTCCAATCCAGACGAAGCAGAGAACTGGATGGACGAGATGAATCGTATCTTTGAGGTCATGCAATGTGCCGACCAAGAGAAGGTTCGTCTTGCTACGTTCCAGTTAAACAAAGACGCACGTACCTAGTGGAAGTCTATTCCGACACCACCAACAGACGCACAACACACGTGGGATGGATTTCTTGCTCTTTTTCGAGCCAAATATTTCTCCGAACATGTCAAGGAGAGGAAGGCGGCTGAATTTGCGTCACTACGTCAAGGCATGATGACGGTGGCAGAATATGAGTTACAATTCTCTCGCCTGGCACCTTATACTCAACATCTAGTGAGCACGGATCTTCTTAAAGAAAATCACTTTCTGGACGGGCTACAACCCATTTTCATCCAGCAACTTGGCCCACAAAGCATTTGGACCTACGCAGAGATGGTCAAGCGGGCACATTTATGTGAACGGACCTTAGAGAAGATCGACAAACTCAAGGTCAAAGTAGAGGAGCCGAGCCGAAAGTCTGATCGGCGAGGTAAGAAGCAAGAAAAATTCAGCATCACCTATAACTCTCAGGATAACAAGAAGAGATCCCAGAATGGGGACGGCAAGGATGATCATTGGAACAAGAAGAGTAAAGAAGAAGAGAAGCAAGTTATGACGGCTTGCTCGTTCTGTGATAAATTTGGTCATGCGGCCAAAGAATGTTGGAAGCGTTTGGGCGCATGCCTAAGATGTGAAAGTCGGGAGCACCGCATGCCTGACTGTCCTCTGATGATAGAGTAATCATCTACAAGGAGCAATGGTGGACGAAAGCGGCAAGCTAGATTGAATGCCGTGTTGGAGGATGAACCAACCAAAGAAGGGGAGCTCATTGGAGGTACAATTTATATTTATTCCTATTCTGCTTTTGCATTATTTGATACAGGTGATACTCATTCCTTTATTGCTAGTTCCTTTGCAAAAACATTATCTATTTCGCATGTTCCCTTACCATCGGATTTAACCATAGTCACTCCTTTAGAGTCGGGAACAGAATTGAAAACCTATTTCCCCAATAGTGAAGTTATTGTAGAAGGGCATAATATTCCCGCTAATCTCGTATGCCTTGATATGAAAGGTTACGATGCCATACTAGGAGTTGATTGGCTTGTAGACCACGACGCCTATATAAATTGTCGTAGTAGGATAATTTCCTTTCGAAAACCAGGTCTTCCACGATTTTTCTTTCTTGGCATCAAGTACTGAAAGCATCCCTCTCTTATTTCCTCCCTTCACGCTCGCAAACTCATTTCGCAAGGATGCGAAGCTTTTCTTGCCTCTGTGGTAGTTACCGAGTCTAAGGAAATTCAGATAGAAGAAATCCCTGTAGTTCATAAGTTTCCTGATATTTTCTCTTCCGAGTTACCTGGTTTACCGCCCAAAAGGGTGGTTAACTTCACCATTGAACTCACACCTGGAGCAGCACCAGTGTCAATAGCTCCTTACAGGATGTCTCCCACGGAATTGAAGGAACTAAAGAAGCAACTTCAGGAGCTGCTAGAAAAAGGCTTCATTCGACCTAGCACATCCCCTTGGGGTGCGCCAGTCTTATTTGTCAAGAAGAAAGATGGTTCTCTCAGATTATGCATTGACTACCGGCAGTTGAATCAACTCACCATCAAGAACAAATACTCACTGCCGCGTATCGATGAGCTATTTGACCAACTTTCTGGGGTCGGGTACTTCTCCAAGATCGATCTCAGGTCAGGCTATCATCAACTAAGGATCAAGGATGAAGACATTCACAAGATGACTTTTCGAAGCCGATAATGTAGGCCACATAGTATGTGTATGTGTGTGTCAGAAAACCAACCAGATGTGCATATGTTGGAGTTAACACACAAACCTGTGAATGGAGGTAGAGGCAATGGAGCAATTACACAATCATTCATAGAGACACAATATTTTTAAGGTGGGTCGATTGCAAACCCACAACCTTCGTCCACCCCTTACCAAACCGGTAAGGCTTCACTACACGAGCACGAATCCTCATGAGGACAGAGTCCTCAACATACATGGGGACGAATCCCCCCCCCCCACACACGCTGCAACATGTAGCACACACGGGGATGAACCCCACATACACACATAAAAACAAAGAAGAAAATACGGTGCAAGTGCAGCAAAATACGGGGACAGCTTCCCACAATCACACATGGCTGCACATCAGCCAAACCCACTTCCGGTCTCTAAAGTAGAGTACCAGAAACACTACTGTAAACACATCAAAACACACGATTTGCAGATGCAAAGTTGCAAAGGAAAAACAAGAAATAAAGTAAGGAAAACACAATGGTGGCTTCAAGCCAGAGTCTTGAAGCACTATCAACAGGTCTGAATACTAGTCAGATCTGAGCTCTTTTCTTCTCACTTTCAGGCCAGCTACAAGGAGGGCTACTCTCCTTTCTCTCTTCTTCTCAGATGGTCTTTGTGAAGACTCGACTGGCTCTGGGCTGCTAATGCTTAAGGGCTGCTCTCTCTTCTTCTCTTTTTCGTTTGACTCTTTTCTAAGCAACAGTAGAGGTGTTTGCAGCAACAACAACATCACTTTCTTCATGCAGAAGGCCGCTATTTATAGAAGGAAGGGGCAAAACTATTTTCCCTCCAAGATCCTACATTTTGATTGGTTCAATATAAAATAAGGCTCTTTGACCACTAACCTTTTCCCTGGCGGTTTCTGATTGGTCCAACATATATGATAGCAGGGGCAAAAACTATTTCTAGATCTAATCTTCTCCCAGGTTCTTTTCACATATTGTAATCTGATTGGCCCATGGGAAAAAGAGATCTTGGTCTGAAACCTTTTTCCAGATCTGCTTGCTTATTGGATGAGGAAAAAAAAGGATGGTCCTCTGTCTTAGGTACTTTTCAGGAATGTATTTTGATTGGCTCAATACAAAAAGGAGGATACATTAAGAGCTGACCTTTCCCAAATCTGATACCTGACAAATCCTGCTCCCAAACAGTTGTTCTGAAGCCTCATGATGAAGAGGACAATTCTCTATCCTAGGAGCTTCTTTTCAGACCTTGAAACATGTGTTTTGGCCATTGCCAATATTGGCTTGGAGTGAAAAATCATGTGTTTGAACGAACAGAATATTAGCCAGAAAAACCTTCATGTGCGTCGATGTAGCAAGATCGTTGCGTCGACGCAGCGTCCCATCTGCATGAGCTACTGCTAGGCGCCAGGGTGAAGCATGGTTCGACGCAATTAAGATCGGAGTCGACATAGCCGTAAGGGCATTGCTCATTTGGGTTTGTTGAACCTGAGGTTGTGTCGAAGCAGAGATGTGCTTGCGTTGACGCACTAGTTGACGCTTGGCCGTTCTGTGGGCTGAAGGGTCGATGCCCTTAAGTGCTCTGACTCCATGTATTTCTACCCAATCCTTTGCAAATTAATTTCAATAAAAGCAAAGCCCTTTGCTCCTTTGTTTGAGCACGTCCGAAGCTCCTTACACTGCCATTTATGCTTAATACGTGCTGTAGCTGCTATTGCTAGCTTGAGCTATTGGCTTCTACTACTGCTGACCTTGTGGTTGTTGGCTGCTGCTATCTTGTGTTGCTGATGGCTTTTGGCGGTTACTGAAGCATGCTGCCGTGGCTAATGCTGCTGAAGCTACTTGTTGTTGCAAGTTTCACGGTTGTACTGTTGTTGCATCGACCTAATAGGTTCATTGCGTCAACTCAGCGCATATTGCTTAGTTGATAACTGTTCTGAATCTTATCACCGTCTTCTCCTATGTCGACACAATGAGTAGATTGCCTCGACTCACGCTTTGCTGGCAGAACCTCTGGGCAAGCTTTACATCGACTCTGTGGAAAGTCAGTTGTTCCTCTCACCTTTCATCTTTCAAAAAACTTGTTTACTTCCATCATGAGGGGAATAGAAATCATTCAGAATGCTATGAGTATCAAGGTTTAAAGATCAATAAAGATCTCATCATGAACCAAGATTTTAAACATGAGGATTCATGAGAATTAATCTTCGCACATAAAAACTTTCTCATGAAAAACATAGCATTGCAACATGTAAATCATCAATACACATATTGAATCATAGTTTGATCATTATGAATAAAATAATAATGAATCATAGTTGGATATCATCAAAACCAACATGATGCATGAACGACACATGTACTGACATTCTCCCCCTTTTTGATGATGGCAACTGTGAGTCATTATTTCAACTGAGTTCAACTATGAACAATTGTAAGTCAATGAGGATTTAGTTTAGACTAAGCAAAAGTTCCCCTTTTTGCAAACTTTTCCCTTTAAGTCAATTAACTGCTCTCCCCCCAATGAAATCTCTCCCCCTTTGACGAGGAAGAAGCCAATCAAGTAATGACTCATGTAATCTCTCCCCCTTTGACATCATCAAAACAAGAGTGATGGAGAGAATATGTGAAACATTCCAGAATAGTGAAAGCAAGGTGGATTATAGCCAGATGCAACAGAGAAAGCAAAGTCAGAAGCAATCATGAGCACAATGTGATATTTACAAAAGACAGCATAAATTTGTGACTGACCAGTAGGAGAGCCAGTTTCAGAGATGGACTGGGGCAAATTGAGAACAACAAGATGCAGCATAGTCCAAAGCATAAGAGTCAGGTTTAGAATTTTCCATGATCAGATCAGGTAGGTATAGGTCAGAACAAGGCTAGTCATAGCCAACAAAAACACACAACATGCAATCTATTTATGCAGCAGTTCAGCAGACTCAGTTTTCTGGTTTTCCAGATTTTTGTGTTTTCTATGCAATGCATGGGAATGTAAAGGAGTGATCTAATTGCACGCATGATGAAGACTGAGAGCCCTTGCAGAATGACATGATGACACCAAAGACTCCACATTTATCAAGGACTCCACAATATTTCCTCCTTTGACAGTATCAAAGACTTGAATAGACATGTAAGGAGGGAGATGTACAAGATGTGGAAATTAAGCACACTAGAGCTGGAGCTGAAACAAAGAAGTACAGTGGAGAAAAGTTGAGCAACAGATGAAGGAGGTATCTAACGAAGCTCACATATCAGGGGTTTTTTATTAAAAAAAATCAACATTCTTCTTTTAGAGCAGCATTATTCAGGACCATTAATTGCAATAATGGTTCAAAGTTTATGAGCCCAAAGTCTAAATGTAAGAACTAAAAATATGTTCTAGCATAGTTAATAGAGCTAAAACAGATCTTTTAAGATTAAAGACTGTGCCCCCATTCCCTTTCATCTTACTTAGTGATTTCAAGAGACACCCTTAGAAAGAATTTTAACTAGTATTGAAGATAAACATCTTAAGGTACAAAATTCTTTTTAGGGTCAGCCTATAGAAATTCATTTTCTTTCTTGACACGATCTGATTTTTTATTTGATACCAATTGATTTCTCATTTTGCTCATATTTGAAGAACAGTTAGAAAGAGTTTACTCCTTTGGCATGAGGAGACACATTGATTAGATGCCAGACTCCCCAGTTACTCAGAGTTTTACTCATTATCTTGTCTCATTCATGAACAGAGGTGGCTTGTCATATCATGACACAGTCCACGTCACTTCTTGAGTGAATGGACATGGTTTCTCAATGAGCTTTAGCCATTACTCTGCCTTTTGTTTTGATTTTTCCTCCATGATTTTTTTTTAAACAGAGTTAACTAGACTTTTACTTTATGACTTAGTTCCCATCACTTCTCTGGTGAAGGGTCTATAGTTTCTCAGTTGGTCATAGTCATTGCTCTATAAATATGTGTTTTCAATTTTTAGGCATTTTCCCTTTAAATTCATCAGACTATTTTCAATGTTTAAAAAATAATACTCAGTGTTACAGATTTCAGGGAGAGGTGAGGTCACAGTTCTTTAAGACTATTTTAAATCTATTTCATACACTGAGATGGGCATTTTCAAGACCCTTAAACTCAGATTTAAGGTTTATACACTCTAAACCATCAACTTATCTATGATTGGTCTGAAGTATTAACAAGGAGCTCTTAAGAAGAGAATATTAAATTTAAGCTCCCCCTATCTGTATGAACTCAGTCAGATTTAAACATGGATACTCCTCCCAAAAAAAAATGATTTTCACTGAGTATGATTCAAAGAAGTGGGAGGAAGTACACAGACATATAAGGATGTAGTAGGACAGCAAGGGTTGTGTCTGAAAATGCATAGGCAGACAAAGGTGACTAAGTCGACTTGATATGAGTAGTAAGTTGACTTGAATGGTACCAGAACAATAAGCAGAAGGTTTTTACAAAGTTGGGTCGACTCAGGATGGTCATTGGGTCGACCCATCCTTCAACTAGAAAGATCTTCAGGCAGTTTTCAAAGAGATGAAAAGAGTTGCCAAGATATCAATATCATTCAGTAGGTTTTAAACATCATTCATGGCAAGACTTCTATTAAGCATGACAACAAATAGATCCTTGTTTGCACATCAAAAAGTACACTTAAACACATTTTTTTATATTTAAAGATTGAAATTCCTCTTCACTGAAATGCACATGATATGAGATATACAGATACCATGCAAACAACGTATGTCCAGAGCATGACATGCAACTGAAATATCACGGAGGAACCATAAAGTTCAAATATGAATAGGTGCGTCGACGCAGGTACTGCAAGGAGTCGACACACAATGGCAGACAGAAACATGTTTTCTTGAAAACACAACTGTTGTGTCGACACCATCGTTTGAGTGTGTCGACACACTAATATAACAATATCAATTCAACGACCTTTCTGCTAATGACCTCAACACTCATGCAAACTTATTGCAACTTAAATGCATGATGCAAAATTAATTTGTGCATGCAGTGCAATATGCAGATGATAAGATCTCCCCCTGAGAAAGTGCATTCAATTCAGATTTTAAAATGATGATGCTGACCATTCTTTATGGAACATTATGCAGTTATGCAGAGAAAGTTTGTGCCGACTCCCTCTTAATGTGTGCATGACCTTTTGAATGTCCTACTGACGTTTTTGACAAATGAGTATGCATCCTATGACTTATATTCACATTTGACTCATGGTATCGGGTGGAGGCTCATTCTCTCGCATGGTGACACCTTTCAGACAGACTGAATCTGCCTTTCCACAAGTGACCATTTTATATACCATGAAGTCATGACATGATGATGAGATCTCCCCCTCAATTTAACACTACATGCATTGAAGAATACAAAATGCCATGCAAACCTATTTTCATGCATGCAGACAATTCTAAGACAACTTTCAGACTCCCCCTTAACGAGATGCTCATGAACACAAGCATACATTGTCAGCAAGACACATGTTTTCATGATTGATGAATACAAATTTCAAATCAGAAATTGATGAAATCAAATTTCAAACATCCTACACTAGACATCATCAACCAGTCATTAATAGGAATAATCCAAGCGCAACTGTGGCAGCTGAAACTTAGACAGTAGATTAACTTCATCAACATAAAAACAATTTTTCAAAGCCAAATATTTGAATTTTTTGATTTTTGGTACAGGGCGGAGTATTTTACTCACGCATGGTAAGAGTTCTAGACAAACTTAATCTGTCTTTTGCGGATCATCATTCAATATACCAAAGGATCAAAAAAAATCTAGATCACACAAGCATACATATGCATTGTTCTCAATCAAACTTATTAAACCATGAAGCAAGAAGAAGGTTGACTCAGCAAGAAGAATTTGTTGAATCTCTGTAGTTTTGATGATGACTAACACTATGAATCAAATTATGTGTTGCTTCCTGGTGACTGTTAAAGATCCTGCATTGTCTGGATAATCTCTGGATCTTGGTTCTGAAAGGAGCCTTGGGAAATTTCTTGTTTGCATGCACATCTTTTGATTAAAATGTCTTCATCATGCTTTTCTGATTAAATGCTCCTCTAACACGTTCACCCATTAGCTCGTACTTGTCTGTCTTCATCTATATGGGTTCTGTGCTTTTAGTACGTTGACGCACTTGGCTGACTGCGTAGACGCAATTGTGCGTCTTTCACTTGCTGTCTTGTTCATTGCGTCGACGCTGACACTGGATGCGTTGACGCATTGGCCAGTTGCCAAGGGCGTGAGCATCTCGCTTGAGGAGCTGAGGCGACGCTGCACGGTGGAAGCGTTGACGCCTTGGGCTGATGTCCAAAGGTCTTTTGATCAACAACCAAGTCGATGCGTCGACGCTGTCACTAATGCGTTGACGCATTGGTGTGTATTGTGAAGGGTCATGCTCTCCAATATAAACTCATTGCGTTAACGCCTTGGCTTTACTGCGTTGACGCGTTCTTCAGTCCTTTGATAAGTTCCGTGCAATCTGTGTGAACAAACGTATGACTTGAATATTTCTGAGATTGACTGAATGTTCTCTGAAACCTTACAGGGACTTAAAGATAAATTGGAACTTTATTCCAATCATGTGAGCACGTGATTTGAGGGAATAATCATCTAACACGTGGCTCGACTCATTTGGAAGCATCTTCTTCGCGCGTGTCTCCCACACCCTCAGTCTCTCGTGAGTCTGGATATATAGGAAGGTTTCTACTCCTGAAAAGCTGCCGAAGCCACAGGAAAAAGGGTGAGGCCAGAGCGAGAGGAAGGAGAGGAGAAGCCATCCTGATCCATTCGTTGAGCGTACCTGGAAGAGAGAGAGTGATGAAGGAGAGGATGGTTTTCTGCTACGTTTTGTCTATGCTTCTTTAAGAAGCTACATTGTTTCTCCGTTCGATTGTCTTTCAATATTTCTTTATGTCTTCGTTTGTTCGTTCTCAAATTCCGATACTCTATTTTCGTTCCCTCTAGGTGTAGAGGAAGAGAGGTGAATCCTCTGGGTCGTAGTGTGGCTTCCCTCTGATTTAGATCAGAGGAAGGGAGGAGTTCTCTGGGGTTTTGTGTTCAGGTAGTGAGAAGGCTACCTGGGTTCTTCCCTCCGGCTGAGGAGGAAGAGAGACAGCGTCTCTGAATTGCAGTGAGGGTGGGTCACTGCTGGGTTCCCTCTTGTCTAAGAGGAAGGGAGAGTTATCTCCGAGTCAGGTCTTGTGGTGTGAGACCTGAGTGCAAGCTGTGAGTTCAGCGTTTGTAGGGATTTCGATCCCCAAGCTGTGGATCAGCGTGTTGTTGGCAGACTGAGTCTGCGGTTCTTTCTTGTGAAAGGGAAGCCTCACTCTGCCTTGAGTGAGGGATGGACGTAAGTCTGCAGGTTGCAGACTGAACCATCTAAACCTCTTGTTCTCCGTGGTGTGGTTGTGCGCATCTATTTTCTTTATGCTTCTGTCTGGCTTCATGAAGTAAGTGTGATTGTTGATGATCGAAACCTTGGTCTGACTGCTCGCTTAGTGCTTGTGCATATGTGCTGATGAAATTCCGAGTGATATATGTTATGCGCTCATGACCTGCTTTATCTTGGTTAAGGTTCCGGATCATTTTACATATTGTCAATCTTCCTAGCCAATCTCATCTTCTAAGATCTCCTCGGCTCGGACAAATATTTTTTAAATGGTGATCTATTCATCCCCTCCCCTTAGCTCACCGTCCTCCTGTTTAACAGTTGGTATCAGAGCAGGTTTACCCGAGATGTGGTCCAACGACCAGGGTAATCCTGGAACCAGTGGTCCTCGCAGCTACATAGCTGAAGGACAATCAATCTCCCGTCCCCCATATTTTGATGGTTCTAGTTATTTCTTTTGGAAAAATAGGATGGAAGTTTTCATCTGATCTCAGAGCCACAAGCTGTGGAGAGTCATTACAACTGGACCTTATGATTTACCTCTGAATGAGGAGATGTGGTCTGAAGAACAAGTCAAATTATCCGGACTGAACTGGTCTGCGCTCAACATCATCCAGTGCGCAGTTCACCCTGAAGAATATGCCCGAATTTCGGCGTGCAAGACAGCTAAGAAGATGTGGGATGAACTAGCGCTGATTTACGAGGGTACCTCTCAGGTCAGAGCTACCAAGGTAAACTACCTAACCTCTGAGTATGAATTATTCAAGATGAAGTCAGAGGAGAGCGTGACTGATATGTACGCTAGGCTGTCACTGATCACAAACAGCCTCAAGGGATTTGGAAAGGAAACATCTGAAGGGGATATAGTCAGGAAGATCTTAAGATCCTTGACTCCAGCGTGGCACACAAAAGCTACTGTGATAGAGGAATCAAAGGATTTAACAACCATGGCCGTCACTGAACTCATAGGGTCTCTTATGACCTATGAGATAAATCTCAAGAAAACAGGAGAAGGAAATGACAGAAAGGGCAAGAATGTTGCTCTTAAAGTTGAACGACACAGCAGCAGTAGTAGTAGCAGCAGCAGCAGCAGCGGAGAGTCTAATGGAATTCCAGACCTTGACAGAAGTGAAAAAGCACTGCTTACATGTCAGTTCAGGAAATTCCTGAAAATGCAGGGAAATTCATATAGGAAAAGAAGAAACTACTCATCAGGTAAATATCCGAACAATGGCAATGACAAGGATAGGAATGCTAAAGGTGTGATGTGTTATCATTGCAGGAACTTTGGGCACATGAAGCAAGATTGCCCTGAGCTTCAGAAGAAGACACCGGACTACCACAAGAAAGGCTCCAAAGTGTACAAGAAAAAGCCAAAAGCTATGGTATGCAGTTGGAACGATGAAGAAGAAGACTCAAAGACTAATTCCTCAGGAAAGGAGACTGAAGGAGTATGTCTGATGGCCGACGAGGAAAATGAGGTAACCAATCCTTTTGTAACTTACTCTATTGATGACTGGGAAGATAAATATGGTGAATTGCTAGATATGTACAATGCCTTAGCTAAAGAACATAGAGTCATCAAACGCAAACTCAATGTGGTGAATGAAGAACAAGAACTCTTCAAGATAGAAAATTCCAAACTGGTAGCTGAATTAGCTCAGATGGAAAATGTAAGAAATGAGAATAATCTTGTTAAGAATGAGCTTGAAAAATTTAGAAAATAGCTTGATGAAGCAAATCAACATACTGAAGAAAACCTGAGACAAAATAACTTAATCAAGGAAGGGTATGAAGCTGTTAAAAAGGTCAATGATGAATTGCTGGAAAATAACATATCTCTGCGGAAGGAATTGGAAGATAAGAAGAAAACTCTTGAGATGTTTGTTTTGCGAGAAAGCAATTTGAATGCCTTGTTAGGCACCAAAGTGAACTTTAACAAAGAAGGGTTGGGTTTCAACCCAAATAAGAAGGAAGCATTTGGGATAAAAACCACCACATTTTGCACTGAGAAAGGAAAAGAAAAACTGGGCATCCCATCCAGTTCCAAAAGTACTGAACAACAAAAGAACATCCATAAACAACAGCCTGATTTTGGAAAAGATGTCTTTAAGAAATTCAACAAGCCCACGCACCAGAAGCAAAGTGCCTGTCAATTCAACAACTATGACTCTAATAAAAGAATGGGCTATTTTAAAAGAAACATGGGAAGGTCTAACTACACACAGAATACTGTCAATAAAATGCCTTCATCTAGACAGTTTAGAAATTATGGTTTGGCTGGGACCCAAGCTTTTATCAACAGAAACTGGACACACCTTGAGAAACAAAAGGAAACGACTGAAATGCACATCAATAGCAAAACTGTCAACTCTCAGTACAGAAAGAAAAAAGGAGTGAAGCAGATCTGGATCCCCAAAACTATGCTTAATCATTTGAGCGATATTTTTGGACCCATCTTACCTTGGGCTCCAAAGCACACTACTTAAATTGTTATTGTGTAGGTGAGCCTAGCAGCCGAGAACAACAAGTGGTATCTCGACAGTGGCTGCTCGAGGCACATGACAGGGGATCAAAGAAAGTTCAGCAAGCTTGAATTGAAAGCAGGAGGGACAGTCAAGTTTGGAGGTAAAAACAAAGGCCAAATCATTGGGACCGGAACCATCGGTAAGAAAACCACCAACTCTGTTGAAAAAGTATTGTTGGTCGAAGGTCTACAACACAACTTATTGAGTATTAGTCAGTTATGTGACAAGGGTCACAAGGTCCTTTTTGATGAGCATGCTTGCAAAATTCTAGAACCAAACTCCGATAAAATAAAGTTCATTGCAAATAGAGTCAATAATGTCTATATTGTGGATTTTGATGTTGAGTCTGAGTCTAATCTGTGTCTCTCTACTGATTCAGAGAATAACATGTTTGACTGGCATAGGCGACTAGGTCATGCTAGCTTTAACACCTTGCATAAATTAGCTAAATTTGACTTAGTTAGAGGCATGCCGAGCTTGAAGTTCAAATCATTCTCTAAGCCTTGCGATGCCTGTGCTCTAGGCAAGCAAACCCGAGCTTCTTTTAAAATAAGGGCTGAGAGCTTGTCAAACAAGCTTATGGAACACTTGCACATGGATCGCTTTGGTCCTACCAGAACCTAGAGCCTAAATGGTAAGAGATTTGGTTTTGTCATTATCGATGACTACTCTAGATTTGCATGGTTGTTTTTCTTGGCTAATAAGAGTGATGCTTTTCAAAAATTTGAACATTTTTTTAATAAGCAAAAACTTGTAGGCCACAAGATCACTGTTATCCAATCAGATCATGGAGGAGAGTTTGAGAACTCCTCATTTTCTAGTTTTTGTGACAAGGAGGGACTGACTCACAAATTTTCTTCTCCCAGGACCCCAGAGCAGAATGGAATTGTGGAGAGAAGGAATAGGACAATAGTGGAAATGGCAAGAACATTACTAATGGAGAGTCAGCTACCGAAGAGTTTTGGGGCAGAAGCGGCAAACACTGCCTGCTATGTACTAAATAGAGCTTTGGTAAGACCCATACATAAGAAAACACCATATGAACTCCTGAAAGGTAAGAGACCTAATGTCTCATATTTCAAAATTTTTGGTTCAAAATGCTTTATTCATAATAACAACAAGAGAGACTTAGATAAATTTGATGCCAGAAGTATTCCAGGAATATTCCTAGGATACTCTGAAACATCTAGGGCCTTCAGGGTCTTTAATAAAACTGATAGAACTGTGGAGGAAACCCCTCATGTCATTTTTGATGAAACAAAAATCTCTTTCTCTTACCAGAACTCCAAGATTCTTCACTGACCTTAAAGCCCCACTTAAGAATCTAAGATTTGACATTGAGTTTCTACTGTTGGAACTCTCTCCATCTTTTCTCATCAATCCAGCGTCAACATCTCTCTTTCTCTTTTGTTTTGATGATGTCAAAGGGGGAGAAGGTTGAAAGGAGGAGGGGGAGTGAAGAGGTTGAAAGGAGGAGGTTGAGCTAGACATGAAAGGAGGAGGGGGAGTGAAGAGGTTGAAAGGAGGAGGTTGAGCTAGTGTTGAAAGCAGGAGGGGGAGTGAAGAGGTTGAAAGGAGGAGGTTGAGCTAGTGAAAAGGAAGTTTTTGGAATGTTTTGGGTAAAAGATAATGAGTGCTGTGAGTTCAGGTTTTGAGAGGTCACCATTGCTGTTTTATCGAACTATTGCTGTTGATTATTGAGACTGCTTTAGGTTGGTGTTCCTTTTTCACTGAATTTGACTCATGGTGTTGCCATCATCAAAAAGGGGGAGATTGTTGAATCTCTGTAGTTTTGATGATGACTAACATTATGAATCAAATTATGTGTTGCTTCCTGGTGACTGTTAAAGATCCTGCATTGTCTGGATAATCTCTGGATCTTGGTTCTGAAAGGAGCCTTGGGAAATTTCTTGTTTGCATGCACATCTTTTGATTAAAATGTCTTCATCATGCTTTTCTGATTAAATGCTCCTCTAACACGTTCACCCATTAGCTCGTACCTGTCTGTGTTCATCTATATGGGTTCTGTGCTTTTAGTGCGTTGACGCACTTGGCTGACTGTGTAGACGCAATTGTACGTCTTTCACTTGCTTTCTTGTTCATTGCGTCGACGCTGACACTGGATGTGTTGATGCATTGGCCAGTTGCCAAGGGCGTGAGCATCTCACTTGAGGAACTGAGGCGACGCTGCACGGTGGAAGCGTTGACACCTTGGGCTGATGTCCAAAGGTCTTTTGATCAACAACCAAGCCGATGTGTCGACGCTGTCACTAATGCGTTGACGCATTGGTGTGTATTGTGAAGGGTCATGCTCTCCAATATAAACTCATTGCGTTAACGCCTTGGCTTTACTGCGTTGACGCGTTCTTCAGTCCTTTGATAAGTTCCGTGCAATCTGTGTGAACAAACGTATGACTTGAATATTTTTGAGATTGACTGAATGTTCTCTGAAACCTTACAGGGACTTAAAGACAAATTGGAACTTTATTCCAATCATGTGAGCACGTGATTTGAGGGAATAATCGTCTAACACGTGGCTCGGCTCATCTGGAAGCATCTTCTTCGCGCGTGTCTCCCACACCCTCAGTCTCTCGTGAGTCTGGATATATAGGAAGGTTTCTGCTCCTGAAAAGCTGCCGAAGCCACATGAAAAAGGGTGAGGCCAGAGCGAGAGGAAGGAGAGGAGAAGCCATCCTGATCCATTCGTTGAGCGTACCCGGAAGAGAGAGAGTGATGAAGAAGAGGATGGTTTTCTGTTACGTTTTGTCTATGGTCCTTTAAAAAGCTACATTGTTTCTCCGTTCGATTGTCTTTCAATATTTCTTTATGTCTTCGTTTGTTCGTTCTCAAATTCCGATACTCTGTTTTCGTTCCCTCTAGGTGTAGAGGAAGAGAGGTGAATCCTCTGGGTCGCAGTGTGGCTTCCCTCTGATTTAGATCAGAGGAAGGGAGGAGTTCTCCTGGGTTTTGTATTCAGGTAGTGAGAAGGCTACCTGGGTTCTTCCCTCTGGCTGAGGAGGAAGAGAGACAGCGTCTTTGAATTGCAGTGAGGGTGGGTCACTGCTGGGTTCCCTCTTGTCTAAGAGGAAGGGAGAGTTATCTCCAGGTCAGGTCTTGTGGTGTGAGACCTGGGTGCAAGCTGTGAGTTCAGCGTTTGTAGGGATTTCGATCCCCAAGCTGTGGATCAGCGTGTTGTTGGCAGACTGAGTCTACGGTTCTTTCTTGTGAAAGGGAAGCCTTACTCTGCCTTGAGTGAGGGATGGACGTAAGTCTGCAGGTTGCAGACTGAACCATCTAAACCTCTTGTTCTCCATGGTGTGGTTGTGCGCATCTATTTTCTTTATGCTTCTGTCTGGCTTCATGAAGTAAGTGTGATTGTTGATGATCGAAACCTTGGTCTGACTGCTCGCTTAGTGCTTGTGCATATGTGCTGATGAAATTCCTAGTGATATATGTTCTGCGCTCGTGACCTACTTTATCTTGGTTAAGGTTCCGGATCATTTTACATATTGTTAGTCTTCCTAGCCAATCTCATCTTCTAAGATCTCCTCGGCTCGGACAAATATTTTTTAAACGGTGATCTATTCATCCCCTCCCCTTCTAGCTCACCGTCCTCCTGTTTAACAGAATTATTAGAATCAGCCATCATTTATTGCAGGTAATGATTAGAAAGTTTCATTATCACACCTATGCCTTGAGCAGTCATCATTTTTCAAACTTTTCTCTCGGCTTCAAGGCATCCCTGCATTCAAAGTTCTCATTTAAAATTTTTTAGTACCCAAGTTTTCTTGGGTCCTTGATGGTTAGTAGCACTTCTAACCGACATATTTTTCTTCTTCATTACATCTAGATCATCACTTCTCATCTAGAAACAATCATCCATTACATGTTCAACCTTATCACAATAAAAACAACATACAAATGGCTTAACATTTTTCTTATGTGCGTGTGCATTAGATTTTTGTGGGTGAGCAGAAGTGTTTACCTTTTTGGCATGGAGATTGTTTTTCCCTTTTCTTTGCCAACAGTCCTTGACTGTGTGGCCGAGTTTTCCACATCAAAAATATCAATGAGAAAAGTTTCTTCTGACTAATTCTCCATTGTTTTGATCATGTTTTCTGGACACGTTTTTCTTCTTTGAAATCAAATTTTGTCTTTCAGAAACAACTTTATTTCTGCATGCTTTTAGATCGTCTTTTCTTAATGCATTGCAATCATCCATGACATGACCATGTAGACCACAATAGAAAGAAGTAACATTCATCCTTTTTGTAGCATGGTTTCTAACATGAGAGTCCCTAGTATGCATGGCAGAGCCATTTGACCTGTTCTTCTATTTTTGCTTCAATTCTTTCTTTTTCTGATTTTTGTTTTATTTTTTATTCTCATTCTGTTTTTGAGTTTTTCGAGCAGCAAATTGCTCTGGGGTTGATTTGGATGTGCTGACCATATTTGAGCTTGAGACAAAGGAGGTATGCAATTTATTTTCAGAAGATTTTTTGTTCACAGGAGTGTAGCCTAACCCCTCTCTTTGAAAGTTAATTTTACTATCCAAGAGTATGTCTAGATTTTCTTTTCCCTGAACAAACTTGGACAAGGATTCATTCAGATCTAGAATCTGATTTTCTAGGGATGAAGTATGCAACCCAGACCTTAACAAGCTCTTCCTTATAAATAGTAATTTTGTCATTCAACATAACATTGACATATTTGTAATTTTCAATTTCTTGCAATAGATCATGCAATCTTTCAGAAGTATCAACAGTTACACATTTCCCCTTCTCATACACATTTAGTTTTTCAACCAACAACTTGTTTTGTTCTTTTAGATTCTCATTCTCATCAGCCATATTCTTATCCTTGATCAGTTCATCAAATCAGTATTTGATCATTGGACATAGCTTCCAGCTTGTCCTTGAGCACTTTTTCAGTTTCATCGAATTGATTTATCTTTTGAAGCAAGGTCTCGTTTTCTTTTTTTAAGGAACCAACTTGTTCCTTATACATATCAACATCAAATAAAAGAGACTCATTCATTTCTTCAAAACATGAACATTTTTCACAAGAAGAGTCATTATGAAAATTATTTTCAAGTTTCTTTTTTAATTTTTTTTTCTGACTTTACCTTTTTTTAATGTTTTACCAATTCATCATATCCGATCATCATTTCATCAAAGGTAAAGTCTTCAAGATCAGAGCTCACCTGAGAAGATGGATCACTTGGCTCGTCGTTGCTGTTTGCCATTAAGCACTTGAGCCTCTCTTCTTTTTCGTGGATGCTAACCAAGCCATCCAAGATTTCTTTGGCGGTGCTGTAGCTAGAAGCAAATGGATATTTGTTAAGATTTACTGCAGTCTTCAACAAACTTAAAACTTGAAGATTTTTACAAGGTTTGGACTGGTGATCAGCCATCCGTTCTGATTTATCCTTTGGGAGGTTAAAAGGGTCGTTCGTAATGATCCTCCACAACTTAAAATCATATGAGTTTATAACCTCGCATATTCTTCCAAACAAGTCATTGAAATTAGAACCATCGAAGATCGGTGGGGAAACCATAGAAAGTTGATCTGCGAAAGGGCTCATGATTGTAAAAGCACCGGGTTCTTCCTCTGCAGATCGTTGGATCTGGGTATGACAGAGCTAAGCTCTGATACCAATTGTTGGGTCCCTTGGGTGCAACCTGATCTAGAGGGGGGTGAATAGATCGCTTAAAAATATGCCCAGTTAAAATGAAAATTTGGATGTAGCCATAGTTTGAACACAGCGGAATCAACACAGCGCTAAGGAGCTGGCTAATCTGATGAAGCAATCCAAAGCTGTGACGGTTGAAGGATTTGCTGCACTGTCTAAGTAGTGATCTAACCAACACGAGAGTGACTGCGTGTATGAGATGTGCATAGCAATGTGGGCCACATAGTATGTGTATGCGTGTGTTAGAAAAACAACCAGATGTGTATATGTTGGAGTCAACACACAAACCTGTGAATGGAGGTAGAAGAAATCGAGCAATCACACAATCATTCACACTGGTACAATATTTTTAAGGTGGTTCAGTTGCAAACTGATGTGCATAAAACTTGTCGTTAAAAGGCCGTGCCCCAATTTCAAAAATAACCGCACTCACTCACCAAAAAGATTTAAAATCCAAGTAGAGTGGTTAGAACGGGTCGATCTCACGGAGAAGAAAATTTCTTCTAAGCAAGTTGGAAAATCCTTATGTTTTGAAAACTAAATTTGAGTGAGTTTAAACTAAAGGAAAGTAAAATTGCAAGAACTTGAGACTAAAAATAAATCTATCTAAAGAATTTGAGAGGGTTGAGAAGAGAATTTGGAAGAAGATAGAAATAGAAAGAACTAGAAAAACTCAATTGTAAAAGATTAATTTTTTTTGCCAAGGAAGATTACAATGTCTATGAAAGCTAAAAATTACAACTTGAGTAAACTAAAGAAAAAAGGAAGAAATAGAGCCAAGAAATTTGAAGAATAGCGCCGCCGTCTCCTTGTCGAGCCTTGGAGAAAGATCGCCCCACCTTGGAAGTAGATATCACCTTTAGAGCACCAAAAGAAGAATCTCTGCCTTGGGATATGTAAGAAAATAGAGGAGGGATAGATATATAGAAGATGAGGAAAGGAGTTAAAAATAGTAAAATAGAGCTAAAAATAGAGTAAGAGAAAAATCGAAATATCGTTAAAACCAGATAGAATTAGAAGATATGGTAGAAAAGAAAGTTGTAGATATCGATGAGAGGAAGAAAGTTGATGAAGAGTGCAGAGGGAGAAAACGTGAGGAAGAGGGTGAAAACAGAGGTAGAATAGGGTGGTGTCTGTGCGGATGAACAGTAAATCAAAAAAATTGAACTTTAAAAAAGAGATTGTAACTTGAAAACTAGAAAAAATTGGGGGAAGATAAAGAAGAAGATAATCTAGATCTAGGAAAAATGAAGAACTTCTATGAAAAGACTAAAATGAAAAGAAGAGCAGAAGGGGAAGAAAACTTGAGAAGAACAAAGTACAGAACCGTAGATGAACAGTAAAAATAGAGGATAGAACCTTGAAAAACTTGAAATAACATAAAAATGGAAGAGAATTAGAAGAAGAGGAAGAAGAAGAAGTTGAAGAACACTTAAAAATGAACAACGTTTGTGAAGAAAGTAAGAGGAGCAGAGGATCAGAAAGGGGTGAAAAGGGTCAACCTAAACTAGGGGAAGAAAGGAGGACGAGATTCTAAGCTAAGAAGAAAAAGAAAAAGAAGAAAACTCCATTTCCCTCTCTTGACAAAGGGTATTTATAGAGAAACTAGGTCAAATGGAGGATGGAGATCACATTTGATGAAGATGGATGGCTGGGATTAGAGGAGATTAGGGTTTGGATGAAGAGAGGAAAGGGGCTCCCATTGGCTTTCCTAATAAGGAGGAGATCTCCTCTTATTTTCTCTCCAAGAAATTCTCTCCAAAATAATTCAATAAAATTATTTCCTTTATCTCCTTTCACACCAAAAAAAGGAATGGCGGCTGCTCCTTTGACTTGGTCAAGGAGGGAGGGGCGCCTTAGGGCATCCCTTGCCTTGATCTTGTGACGCTTTTGCCCCTAGCCCTTCTAGTAATTACCTTAGACGTCCTGCATACATAATTTGGATTAAGCCCATTAAGAATTATTGCTTTATGCACAGAAATAAAAAATGCTTGCAATTATGCAATGGAAAATTAATTATCATGACCCTCAACCTCTTTTTATTGAATAATTAACCACAAATTAAGTTAATTTGCGTGAATGGCTCGATTAATCCAAGGTTGAGATTGAGTGTAAAGTATGCATAATTGACTAATTATGTGCATATGAAATGATATATGTGATGTGAATTATCATAAAAAAATGAGCACTCATCACAAACCTGCAACCTACGTCCACCCCTCACCAAACCGGTGAGGCTTCACTACACGAGGATGAATCCTCACGAGGATGGAGTCCTCAACACACACGGGGACGAATCCCCGCACACACACACACACACTACAACATGTAGCACACACGGGGACGAAACCCACACACACACACAAAAACAAAGAAGAAAACATGCTCTCAGTGCAACAAAACATGGGGACAGCTCCCCCTAACCACACACAGCTGCACAGCAGCCAAACCCGCTTCCAGTCTCTAAAGCAGAGTACCGGAAACACTACTATAAACACAACAAAACACACGGTTTGCAGATGCAAAGTTGCAAAGGAAAAATAAGAAACAAAACTAGGAAAAAACAACGGTGGCTTCAGACCAGGGTCTTGAAGCACTATCAGCAGGTCTGAACACTGGTCAGATCTGAGCTCTTTTCTTCTCACTTTCAGGCCAGCTACAAGGAGGGCTGCTCTCCTTTCTCTCTTCTTCTCAGAAGGTCTTTGTGAAGACTCGACTGGCTCTGGGCTGCTAATGCTTAAGGGCTGCTCTCTCTTCTTCTCTTTTTTGCTTGACTCTTTTCTAAGCAACAGTAGAGGTGGTAGCACCAGCAATAGCAGCGACAACACTTTCTTCATGCAGAAGGCCGCTATTTATAGAAGGAAGGGGAAAATGATTTTCCTTCCAAGATCCTGCATTCTGACTGGTTCAATATAAAATAAGGCTCTTTGACCACTGACCTTTTCCCTAGCGATTTCTGATTGGTCCAGCGTATATGATAGTAGGGGCACAGACTATTTCTATATCTGATCTTTACCCAGGTTCTTTTCACAGATTGTAATCTGATTGGCCCATGGGATAAAGAGATCTTGGTCTGAAACCTTTTTCAAGATTTTCTTGCTTATTGGCTGAGGATAGAAAATGATGGTCCTCTGTCCTAGGTACTTTTTAGGAGTGTATTCTAATTGGCTCAATACAAAAAGGAGGATACCTTGAGAGACTACCTTTCCCAAATCTGATACCTGACAAATCTTGCTCCCAAAAGGTTATTCTGAAGCCTTTTGATGAAGAGGATAGTTCTCTATCCTAGGAGCTTCTTTTCAGATCTTGAAACACTTGTTTTGGCCATTTGCGATATTGGCTTGGAGTGAAAAATCACGTGTTTGAACGAACAAAATATTAGCCAGAAAAACCTTCATGTGCGTCGACGCAACAAGATAATTGTGTCGATGCATGTCCCATCTGCATGAACTGCTGCTAGGCACCAGGGTGAAGCACGAGACAATGCAATTAAGAGTAGAGTCGATGTAGCCTTAAGGGCGTTGCTCGTTTGGGTTTGCTGAACCTCAGGTTGTGTCGACGCAGTGAAGTGCTTGCGTCGACACACCAGTTGGCGCTTGGCCATTCTGTGGGCTGAAGGGTCGACGCACTTAAGTGCTCTGACTCCATGTATTTTTGCCCAATCCTTTGCAACTTAATTTCAATAAAAGCAAAGCCCTTTGCTCCTTTGTTTGAGCATGTCCAAAGCTCCTTACTTGCACTGCCATATCTGCTTATACGTGTTGTAGCTATTATTGCTAGCTTGAGCTACTGGCTTCTACTGTTGCTGACCTTGTGGTTGTTGGCTGCTGCTAGCTTGTGTTGCTGATGGCTTTTGGCTATTGTTGAAGCATGCTACCATGGCTAATGCTGCTGAATCTGCTTGCTGCTATAATTTTCACGGTTGTGTTGCTGTTGCATCGACCCAATAGGTTGCTTACTTGATAACTATTCTGAATCTTCTTGTCATCTTCTCTTGCGTCGACGCAATGAGTAGATTGCGTCGACTCACCCTTTGCTGGCAGAACCTCTAGGCGAGCTTTACGCCGACTCTATAGAAAGTCAGTTGTTCCTCTCACATTTCATCTTTCAAAAAACTTGTTTACTTCCATCATGAGGGGAATAGAAATCATTCAGAATGCTATGAATATCACGGTTAAAAGATCAATAAAGATCTCATCATGAACCAAGATTTTAAACATGAGGCTTCATAAGAATTAATCTTCACACATAAAAACTTTCTCATGAAAAACATAGCATTGCAACATGTAAATCATCAATACACATATCGAATCATAGTTTGATCATTATGAATAAAACAATAATGAATCATAGTTAGACATCATCATAACCAACATCATGCTTGAACGACACATGCACTAACAGTAAGGCTGTCTTGGACGTAGTCTAGCGACCAACCACCACCAAGGATGACCGCAATCCTCATATAGACCGCGATCGCTTTACGCAGTCCCCCCTATAACCGCGTTTAAAAGTTAGTCTACCTGCTTGTGTTGTAGGTCGACCTATCCTAAAGATAGGTCATCCTACCCTAGAGATAGGTTGACCTAACCCAGTCTGTTTGCTTGTTTTGGTCTCCGATCGACCTGGTTATGACCCATTGGTCGACTTTTGACCCCGTGAATGTCTCAGACACCCCATGGAGACCGAGATCATGTTTTTGGGTGTTCAGAGGTATCGTGTTACCTCGATTTGCATAACCATGTGGTTTAGAGGGTCTAGTTGACCCTTTGTGTTCCAGGCTTCTTCGTGTGTTAGATCGAGTTACCGTACACTCTTGTACGAGTAGTGGAGTGTTCCTACTCTGCGTTAGGTTCTTCAGAAAGTGGTTTCTGTATGGGCCATGAGTGTGGCCTATGATTGTGAATTCTGTGACCCAGCCTGGGGTTGGGGGTTTCTTGGTTTTCTTTGGAAAGAGGATGGATTCGGCAGTTGCGTTCTGCTTTAAGGATTCTTTTGACCGTGGTTTTGACTCTAAGGCTAGAATGATTTGACAGCATGGAGCTGTAGTGCATGACGATCTTGGTCTGAGTCACGTAACTTAAGGGTCGTTAGATTAGCAGGTCTAGCTAGTTGTCATGAGTCTAGTGGCATTGTGTAACTTTGTGTTCCGAGTTACTTGCGACGGGCACATGCGTAGCCTGTCAATACTACGATGGTTTCTTTTTGCAGAGTTTCTACGCCGTGTGACCCGGCTTGGGGGAAAACCAGTTAGAGGATCAGACCTAGAGTAGTTGGTCTGTGTGTGCACAATTGGTTGGGGGCAATGGATGGGTACTAAGAGCACGACCCCGACTAGTCCTTGTTCAGTGGTTACTTGTACGGTGTCTCAGTTTTCACCTGGGACAAGTAGGGTGACACCCGGGGCGTGGACTAAGTCATCAGTGGACGCATCCAGCCTTACTTCTAGTGGGCAAGTTCTCCCGTCACATGACACGTGACTCTCTTGACTCGTGATCCAAGGTGTAGTTTTCCATCTGCGATGACGTGGTTCTTCGGGTGATTTTGTGTGTGTCTTTCTGACACTGAGGTCTAGGGTTTCCAGCTAGTAGAGTTATCGAGGTTTCACCCATAGAGAGTGTAGGGTACACGGCGGTGAGGTCATGTCTGTACCCTTGGACCGCGTGATTTTGAGTTGGGCTTTCGTCTGCGAGGACGAGCCTTCACGGCAGAGGTGTCGTGGTATCTCATGGTAATGTAACAAGATTTTCTCGTTGGTTCGATGATTCCTGACTGTGAGATCATGATTTACTTTTTGTTGCCGTTAGGAGTAGCTTAGAGAGCCGTGGTTCTACTGGCTGCCGTTGTTACTATTCTACTACGACTGTTGCTTCTGTTGTTCTTACTCCTGCTACTACTGTTATTGTTATCACTGTTGTTTACCGTCGTTATTTTGTGGTGGAGATCTGCGGGACCCCTATTGAGCCAATGAGATGAGGCTGACCCTTGTCTTTTCAGGTGTAGCAGTTCCTCCTTATGGTTCGAAGGTGCAGAGCAGAGGTTCTTAGTGCTAGCTTGCTAGAGCCTGGAGCTCTTTTTTTTTTTAATCAACACCGACTAGTCAGAGTGGGCACAGGTCGAGTGCACCCTCCCTCAGAGAGGGGGAGTGTTCTCACTCCTCCTAGCTCACCCTATGGTCCTAATTTTTATTAAGAGAAAGAGCTGTGTAAACTATCAAAGGGGCATACCCCTGAAAAAACCAAAGGGCTAATAGTGAGAGCCCGAACAAGACGATAGTGATGTAAGACACTAGAGCTGAATTTACAAACCAGAAGATTAATGACAGCGGAATGAGGGCAGACCAGCCTTTTCCACTCTAAGGACTCCCTTGGTTAACTGTGGTAATTCCCTTTCTTTGGTGTATACAATGTAGACACGCCAAAATTGACGTTACTGTGAGTGCATCTCGTATTACCTTGTAATGTCCCAATTTGACCCTCCAATTAACTTTGTTTGAGTTATTTTCCCCAATTTTCTTGGATTTCTCCCTTTTTTTCCCTCTTCTTATTTTTCCCCATTTTTCTGGATTTTTTGAGTATTTTTCTCTATTTTTTAGAATTCACGACTTGAAGTGGGGCGTGTTTTAATTAACGGCCTGGTCTGAGGCGCGTTTTGAAGAAAGGACAACTAGAGGCAAAGGCGTCAGTTTCTGGAATTTTCTGGTTTCCAAAACAGAAAAATAAGAATTAACGACCCTCCTTGGGTCGTGTTTTTAAATAACGCCTCTCCCTCAGGCGTCTCTTCTGTTAGGTTCGGTGCAGTATTCAGAGGGGGGGTGAATGAATATAACCTATTTAAAAGCCTTCACCCAATTAAAAATATGATGCTCACTAACTATCTAAAATGCTAACTAGACAGATATATCAAATCTGAAAGACTAATTAGCAGTAGCGGAATTCAACAAATAGACAGTGAGCAACCAAAGCAAAGCGCACCTAAGTATTCATTCAAACCATTCTTTCACTCAAAAAAACTTTCGCTCACTCAACAGATTAAACACTCAGAACAAGATATGATTAAATCATTTAATGAACCTGTGATCAGACACTTGGAGCGCCCCTATGCAAACATCTAGCGGAAGCAAAAAAACATATAGAGAAATCAAACCACTGCACAGAGGTTTTTAGGTGGTTCGGTCCTCCAGACCTACATCCACCCCACACTCAAACCGAGTGTGGCTTCCACTAGCTCACGCTAGAAACCGCAGACTCAGTCTGCAACAGGTGCTGCCACACAGCTTGACCAGGGGAACAACCTCCCCTCTTCCTCCCAACCGGAGGGAACCACTAGTGACACCAGTCACTAGCAAACCAGAGACACACGGTCTCTCTTCCTCCAGACCTGGAGGGAACCCCTGGACTTGAATCCACAAGCCCAGAACTGGAGACAAGTCTCCCTTCCTCCAAATCGGAGGGAACCCACAAGTAGCACCCAGCTACTTGCAACTGGAGATCAGATCTCCCTTCCTCCAAACCGGAGGGAACCCACAAGTAGCACCCAGCTACTTGCAACCGGAGATGCCAATCTCCCTTCTCCTGAACTAACAGGAGGAACCCCGACCTCTCTACAGAGTATCGGAAACACAGCAAACCAGAAAACAAAGGAAAGAACAATAAACGAAAATAACTTCAGCAAACAGAAAGCTGAAACACGAAATGCACAATGTGGCTCTCAACAGAGCTGACTGGCCTGGATTTGATCCATGGTCCAGTAGACAGATCTTCAGGTAAGCTTTTCTTCCTCTTCTCTTCTCTTCTTCTTCTTCTCTTTCACTCTCTCGATCTCTGCTCCTCTATACTCTTCGGCTCACACTTCTATCTCTCTCTTTCTCTTTCTTCTGCTCTCCTAATCTCTCACTCTCTGCTGCACTTCTTCTTCTTCACTCTTTCTACTCTCTTCACACGAGCACTATCTCTCCCTCTTCTTCTCCTTCTGCTCTTCTTCTTTCTCTTTTCTTTTTCTATCTGGATCGTGGCTCTCTGTATGGACTTTTCTTCTTGCCAACTCGATCACCTTCATCTGTGGACGAAGGTCTCATATATATAGCAGCAGCAGCAGCATCAGCCACGACGTGTGACCTCCACATTTCCAGCCCTAAGAATTCGGTCCACGTAGCAGTCTCTCAGCAGGCTTCATTCCAGCCTCGGATCACGTGCTGCCCAGGTGTGTGGAATGTTCTTCCTCGGATCTGCAAGGAGATGAAAATCATTAAAGCTGAGGGCCATAGGAACTAAAGCTGCACGAAGTATGTAATAGAAATACTAGATGCACTGAGAACAACACGAAGTAAGGTTATAAAACAACACGAGGTAACCAGAAGAACGACACGAAGAACACCATGGTGACTGTAGCACGAAGTAAAACGACATGATATAATAACCAGTAATGAGAACGACACGAGGACAACATGGAGGTAAACAGAAACCAACAGTAAGTGTGGTTTCAACACACGAAAGACACGATGTCTAGAGAGAACAACACGAAGAGATAATTCGGAAACGACACTAAGTGGAAAAATAATACTAGATGAAACAGTAATCGACACGCGGTGAAAACAGCACGAAGACAATGAAGATGACACGAATTCATGAAAACAGAAATGACACGAAGACGGAAATAACAAAGAAAACGACTCAAAGTAAGAGCGACACGAAGAACACAAAACGGAAAATGACACGAAGTGAAACAGGAAGCAACACGAGGTGCTGTGATGTTCTGCACGCAGTGGAACAAAAACGACACGGAGTGAGTACGACATGGAGACAGATGACAGAGACCGTCACGAGTTGAAAACAACACGAAGACGAAAACTGAAATAGACACGGAGTGAAAAATGACACGAGGTCTGGGAGACACGACACAAAGTCATAAGAGCGACAGTAACCAACACGAAGTGTGGTTACGAAACATGAACGACACGAAGTGTGGAAACATGACACGAAGTCACAGAAACAACAGTAACCAACACGAAGTGTGGTTACGAAACATGAACGAAATCACAGAAACACTAACACGAGGTTATGAAAACACAAGACAAAGACAAAAGATGAAATCGACACAGAGTGTAGGAACAACACGAAGACAGAACAGTGATTTGACACGAAGTCAAGAACAGTAATTGACACGGGGTAACACGATGACGTAGACACTGAAACAATACGAAGAACTACAGTAAGTGACACGAAGACATAATAGAGGGAATGACACGAACACAACACGAAGACCAGATACACAAGATAACGCAAAGACACAATTATGAAAAACACCACGAGGTGACAGATAGCACGGAGAACGACGCGAAGTGAAACGACACTTGAACCTAGATAGACTTAAAGACCCAGCGAAAAGATGACTCGAAGATAGAAATACAAAAACAATCATGAAGACTTGAACACAAAATTAACACGAAGACGTAAACACAACACGAAGACAATGGATGCTACAGTGCAATGTCTAGACATGAAATCCAATGCAAACGGCTGTACAGACTTGAAGAATAAGCCAGTGTATAGACTTGAAATCGAAGACCAATGTGCAGACTTGACAGTGATCTCTGCAGCGAATGTATAGACTTAAGCAGAGCTGCCAGTGTATGAGCTTGAACAGTGCAGCAAGTGTACAGACTTGGATGACCCACACCAATGTATAGACTTCCAACGTGAGAGACATGCTGTACAGACTTGATGAATACTGATGCATGAACAGTAATGCATAGACTTAGGAGCATATGACCCGGCTGTACAGACTTCACGCGTTGACGCTGTACACACTTAACCAATGCAATGCATAGGCTTGAACGAGAGTCCAATGTATAGACTTGCATGATGCACAAATACACAATCCAGTGTATAGACTTTGCTACCCAGACATGATATATGCAGAGACATGATATCTGACATAATGCAATGCACATATATAAAGAGCAAATGCCATCAATGCTAAACATCATCATTCATGTTGCTATCAATATGCAGAATGCTCAAGAATAAGAATGCATAGAAATGTACTTTGTTTATTGCAATCATCAATGCACAATAACATTGCTATCATCAAAATACAATATCAAATGCACTCAAATGCACTCACTGTCTTGCTATCATCAAAACCAAATAGCATTGCTATCATCAAAGTAACATAGCACATGCTTGTGCCTAAGAGACACAACATTCTCCCCCTTTTTGATGATGGCAACACAATGTGACAGTGAGTCACACAAGATTTTCTCCCCCTTTGACATGATCAAAAAGAGAAAAACAATAAAAACAAGAGTGCAAAGTGCATTATGCATGCAAGTGACTGCTAGAGCAAGAAGCTCCCCCTGAAGGTATGACTTCTCCTGAAGTATTTCTCCCCCTAAATAAATGCTCCCCCTTTGAGAAGGAATATGAACAGATAAACAAGGTAGAGAAGGTAGGAGGGTCACTTGATAACAGCTGAATCATATGTTCAGAAAGGAAACATGATTATAAGCCACTGTTAAAGTATAAGAATCAGCAACATACATTTTTCAAAAATTCAGGTTTAACAGTGATAAATCTTAGAGTAAAGAACCTGACCCCTGAAAAAGAGTTTGTAGACTCCATTTATAGCAATGAATCTAGGGCACATGGTATTAATAGATAAGTCAGAAATAATACCCTTTTGTGTTTAAACAAGGAAATTCGAGAGAGGCAACTTGAATATGTATTGATAAAAATAATTTTCACTCATTGACTTTTGATCTTTCGAAGGGTTACAGCAGTTTGATTTTCATTTTTTTTTAATTTCTGAAACTGAACTAAGTGAATAGACCTATGGCATTTATGCTGTTGACATTAGGTGTACACCTTGATAAGAGGCAGGTACCCCCAGTTACTAGGCATAAACTATATGATCTACTTCAGATCAAGACCCACGAGGAATAGTCTTCACTTTTGACATTAAGGGTACACCTTGATTAGAGGCCAGTACCCTCAGTTACTTGGTGAGGACTCCCCCTATAGATTTGACCCTATGAACAGAGGTAGTCTAAAGCATTTCATGACATGTGAATTTTTCTACTTCTTTGGAGGAGTTCACAGTTTCTCAGTGCAATCAGCCATTGCTCTGTCACAATGTTCAGTTCTTTACATCTATGATCTTATTTACTGCTGCCCTTAAATCTTTTAGAGTGATTGATTGAAAAACATTACACACTCTTGTTCACCTGTTCTAAACATTTCCAGATTAACGCATTTAGGCATTAAAAAAAAACTTTTTCTATTTTAGCCATGAGACAAAGATTAAGAGCTATAAAAGTTTTCTTTTATCTCAATTTCTGAAGTGCAGACACTTAACTCTCCAATTTATAAAGGTTAAACCTTTAGTTTTTTTCAATTTGTAAGAGTGATTCTTATAGGTGAACAATTGCAATAATCACCATTCAATGTACTGAACCAGATGCAAAGCTGTTGTTTAGTGAAACTGATGAAGAAAAGATAGCAAGTGGCAATATGGTTCAATGAGCAACCGATGTCAAGGAATATGAATCATTTGAATGAGAACACTGGGAAGTGAAAAGGATTCAATGAATTGAATAGAACTCTCAGCTCCCCCTGACATCATGATGCAAGAGATATGCTATGCAATCAGTTCAGCTTTATGCATCCAAGTCATGAGCATTTTTATCCTTTTTCAGATTTTTCAAGATGTAATGCAGTGCAAATCAGTCTTATATGCATTGATCAATTTCATTGACAGTCATGCAAATGATGTATGCAAACACTAGACACATGCATTGACTGTGTGCACTAACTGACCCATTTAAGCTCAGGCCAAGTATGTAATCAAGCATGCAATGCATTGACACAAGACACAAGCATTATACAAAGTCTATATAGTGCATCAACTATATACACTAAAGACCATTCAAACTCAGTTCAGCAATTGGCAGGAGATGGCAACAGAAGAGCATCAGCTATATCCAAAGTAAAACTCAATAGCTGAGTCTGGAATGCAGACTCATCAGCTAGACATGGAGAGAATATCAGACATCAAACGATCAGTTCAACAATTTCAGATATCAAACTGACAAATCAGCATTTTCAGATGATGAAATTTAAAAAACAAGTTCAGAACTAACCTGAAGAGTTGAATCATGGGGCTTTCATTTGAGTGCCTTGGCTAAAATACCCCTTTTATTTCTCTCACCAAGGCACACCTGCAACATATCAATCAATATGATCTTGCAGGAACCCAAGCTGCCTTGGGTCCTGTATGAGCCCTAACAGGTGTTCTGACTGATCTCTTAACAGAATTATCAACATAGCCCATCAACTTATAGCTGGACAAGGAATAACCAAATTGACCAGACTTACCATGATAACTAACAGAATTTGAGTTCCTTTTATGCACCTTATTGTAGGCATTATATTCATGTGCATGAACATCAAAATTTCTATTGTGTGCATGGGCATTTTATTTTCTGAACTCTGCCACCCAGCACTCAGAGGCTTTGTGGCCTAGCTTACCACATTCAGAACATGTAGAAATCTTTCTTTTATATGCAACTTTATTTCTTCCAAAGTCATAGAAAGCAGGGAATTTTACAAATTTAGAATTCAATCTATTTCCCTGAGCATGCCAGCAATTTACAACCATGTGGCCCAATTTGCCACAATGAGAACATTGAGTGTTCTCTTTATGAGATGCATGATTTTTAGCATGGAACAGTTTATCATGCATTCTAACAGCATATAGATCATCTAATTTCATTTGTCTGCAATCATGCATGAGATGACCTATTTTATGACAATAAAAACATTGATGCCTTTTGGCGTGAGCAGAAGAAGGTTTACTCACAGTAGGCTTCCTAGCATGAGTTCCATCATACTTCAATTCATCCTTCTTTATCACAAAACAATCAGCCATCTCATGGCCAAACTTTCCACAGTAAAAGCATTTGACATTTTTGACACTAGAATGTTTGACCTGAGCTTTCTTAGCATGCTGATCATTATCATTCTTTTTCAAAACTTTTATTTTCTCCTTTGTTTTCTTATTTTCCTGATTACTGCCTCCATCAGAGACTTTCTTCTTAGAAACATCCTTTGGATTTTCTTTATTTTTAAGAGACTTAAATAGGGAATTGTTTAGTTCAGTGATTTCATTTTTGAGAGAAGAAATGAGCATTTCAGAATCTGTGATCTTTTCATTAAGTAAGACATTAATGGCTTTGTAGCTATCAATCTCTTCTATCAATGTGCTCACTTTCTCACATTCATTTTCAACTAAATTCTTCCCTTTTTCAAGCGTTAAGAGTCTCTCAGACATGGCAGAATTTAGCAATCTCAATTCTTCATTTTTATTTTCCAATAAAGAGATTTGTTCCTTACTCATATTCACATCAGCTAAGCACATATCATGAGATGTTTTTAATCTTTGACAGTTTTCACAGAGAACATTAAAGTTAATCTGTTCAGATCTCTTTTTCAACCTTCTATTTTCAGATTTTAATTTCTTGGATACTTTGAACAAATCTTCATACATCACTATCAATTCATCAAAGGAGTATCCATCTGATTCAGATTCAGAATTTACCTTGGATGAGGATTCCTCATCATCCCGGTTGGCCATTAAGCATATTGACTTTCTTCCTTCTCTATCAATGTCCGAGGTGTTGGCTTTGAGTTTCAATAACTCTGGACAATCATCCTTTGTGTGTCCAGCCTTCCTGCATTTGTAGCAAACATTAGAGTCAATAATCTTGGCAGGATTAGAAGTATACCTTCTTTGCTGTTTGCTACCGTCAAGCTTTCCTTCTCTTTTTCTCAGAAATTTCCTGAAGTCACTAATCATCATTCCAATGTGGTCTTCATCAATTTCAGACCGCGAGAGGCTACTTTTCTTGCTTGATGATCCACTGTGGCTGGATCTGTTTGCTTTGCTGGAGCTAGCCTTCAGCACGATTGGCTCCATTGCAAACAATCTGAAAGCTCAGAACAAACTGAAGCACCTAAACCAAATAAGCAAGACAAAGCACTAAGACGGAGAATCAAAGCTACGAACACAGAAAGCACACTCTGAAAAACACCAAACAAACCAGCAGGATCCTCTGCAGATTGTTAGATCAGATAGATCAGAGACCTGCTCTGATACCAATTGTTAGGTTCGGTGCAGTATTCAGAGGTGGGGTGAATGAATATAACATATTTAAAAGCCTTCACCTAATTAAAAATATGATGCTCACTAACTATCTAAAATGCTAACTAGACAGATATATCAAATCTGAAAGACTAATTAGCAGTAGCGGAATTCAACAAATAGACAGTGAGCAACCAAAGCAAAGCGCACCTAAGTATTCATTCAAACCATTCTTTCACTCAAAAAAACTTTCGCTCACTCAACAGATTAAACACTCAGAACAAGATCTGATTAAATCATTTAATGAACCTGTGATCAGACACTTGGAGCGCCCCTATGCAAACATCTAGCGGAAGCAAAAAAACATATAGAGAAATCAAACCACTGCACAGAGGTTTTTAGGTGGTTCGGTCCTCCAGACCTACATCCACCCCACACTCAAACCGAGTGTGGCTTCCACTAGCTCACGCTAGAAACCGCAGACTCAGTCTGCAACAGGTGCTGCCACACAGCTTGACCAGGGGAACAACCTCCCCTCTTCCTCCCAACCGGAGGGAACCACTAGTGACACCAGTCACTAGCAAACCAGAGACACACGGTCTCTCTTCCTCCAGACCTGGAGGGAACCCCTGGACTTGAATCCACAAGCCCAGAACTGGAGACAAGTCTCCCTTCCTCCAAATCGGAGGGAACCCACAAGTAGCACCCAGCTACTTGCAACTGGAGATCAGATCTCCCTTCCTCCAAACCGGAGGGAACCCACAAGTAGCACCCAGCTACTTGCAACCGGAGATGTCAATCTCCCTTCTCCTGAACTAACAGGAGGAACCCCGACCTCTCTACAGAGTATCGGAAACACAGCAAACCAGAAAACAAAGGAAAGAACAATAAACGAAAATAACTTCAGCAAACAGAAAGCTGAAACACGAAATGCACAATGTGGCTCTCAACGGAGCTGACTGGCCTGGATTTGATCCACGGTCCAGTAGACAGATATTCAGGTAAGCTTTTCTTCCTCTTCTCTTCTCTTCTTCTTCTTCTCTTTCACTCTCTCGATCTCTGCTCCTCTATACTCTTCGGCTCACACTTCTATCTCTCTCTTTCTCTTTCTTCTACTCTCCTAATCTCTCACGCTCTGCTGCACTTCTTCTTCTTCACTCTTTCTACTCTCTTCACACGAGCACTATCTCTCCCTCTTCTTCTCCTTCTGCTCTTCTTCTTTCTCTTTTCTTTTTCTATCTGGATCGTGGCTCTCTGTATGGACTTTTCTTCTTGCCAACTCGATCACCTTCATCTGTGGACGAAGGCCTCATATATATAGCAGCAGCAGCATCATCAGCCACGACGTGTGACCTCCACATTTCCAGCCCTAAGAATTCGGTCCACGTGGCAGTCTCTCAGCAGGCTTCATTCCAGCCTCGGATCACGTGCTGCCCAGGTGTGTGGAATGTTCTTCCTCGGATCTGCAAGGAGATGAAAATCATTAAAGCTGAGGGCCATAGGAACTAAAGCTGCACGAAGTATGTAATAGAAATACTAGATGCACTGAGAACAACACGAAGTAAGGTTATAAAACAACACGAGGTAACCAGAAGAACGACACGAAGAACACCATGGTGACTGTAGCACGAAGTAAAACGACATGATATAATAACCAGTAATGAGAACGACACGAGGACAACATGGAGGTAAACAGAAACCAACAGTAAGTGTGGTTTCAACACACGAAAGACACGATGTCTAGAGAGAACAACACGAAGAGATAATTCGGAAACGACACTAAGTGGAAAAACAATACTAGATGAAACAGTAATCGACACGCGGTGAAAACAGCACGAAGACAATGAAGATGACACGAATTCATGAAAACAGAAACGACACGAAGATGGAAATAACAAAGAAAACGACTCAAAGTAAGAGCGACACGAAGAACACAAAACGGAAAACGACACGAAGTGAAACAGGAAGCAACACGAGGTGCTGTGATGTTCTGCACGCAGTGGAACAAAAACGACACGGAGTGAGTACGACATGGAGACAGATGACAGAGACCGTCACGAGTTGAAAACAACACGAAGACGAAAACTGAAATAGACACGGAGTGAAAAATGACACGAGGTCTGGGAGACACGACACAAAGTCATAAGAGCGACAGTAACCAACACGAAGTGTGGTTACGAAACATGAACGACACGAAGTGTGGAAACATGACACGAAGTCACAGAAACAACAGTAACCAACACGAAGTGTGGTTACGAAACATGAACGAAATCACAGAAACACTAACACGAGGTTATGAAAACACAAGACAAAGACAAAAGATGAAATCGACACAGAGTGTAGGAACAACACGAAGACAGAACAGTGATTTGACACGAAGTCAAGAACAGTAATTGACACGGGGTAACACGATGACGTAGACACTGAAACAATACGAAGAACTACAGTAAGTGACACGAAGACATAATAGAGGGAATGACACGAACACAACACGAAGACCAGATACACAAGATAACGCAAAGACACAATTATGAAAAACACCACGAGGTGACAGACAGCACGGAGAACGACGCGAAGTGAAACGACACTTGAACCTAGATAGACTTAAAGACCCAGCGAAAAGATGACTCGAAGATAGAAATACAAAAACAATCATGAAGACTTGAACACAAAATTAACACGAAGACGTAAACACAACACGAAGACAATGGATGCTACAGTGCAATGTCTAGACATGAAATCCAATGCAAACGGCTGTACAGACTTGAAGAATAAGCCAGTGTATAGACTTGAAATCGAAGACCAATGTGCAGACTTGACAGTGATCTCTGCAGCGAATGTATAGACTTAAGCAGAGCTGCCAGTGTATGAGCTTGAACAGTGCAGCAAGTGTACAGACTTGGATGACCCACACCAATGTATAGACTTCCAACGTGAGAGACATGCTGTACAGACTTGATGAATACTGATGCATGAACAGTAATGCATAGACTTAGGAGCATATGACCCGGCTGTACAGACTTCACGCGTTGACGTTGTACACACTTAACCAATGCAATGCATAGGCTTGAACGAGAGTCCAATGTATAGACTTGCATGATGCACAAATACACAATCCAGTGTATAGACTTTGCTACCCAGACATGATATATGCAGAGACATGATATCTGACATAATGCAATGCACATATATAAAGAGCAAATGCCATCAATGCTAAACATCATCATTCATGTTGCTATCAATATGCAGAATGCTCAAGAATAAGAATGCATAGAAATGTACTTTGTTTATTGTAATCATCAATGCACAATAACATTGCTATCATCAAAATACAATATCAAATGCACTCAAATGCACTCACTGTCTTGCTATCATCAAAACCAAATAGCATTGCTATCATCAAAGTAACATAGCACATGCTTGTGCCTAAGAGACACAACATCTTCATCATTTTTAAATACAGAAAGTTTTTATTGCTAAAATTAAATCCGTGAATTAACGCCTTTGTCCCAGTCGTGATTTCAATTAACGCCTTGACCAAGGTCGTCAATTCGTGTTCAATTCCGAACTCCATCAGCACCCCTTCCCTTCCTCACTTACACTCCTTTATCACTTGCGAGAGGGTTCCTATGGCTTCCTAATATTGAAAGGACACTTGGAGGAAGGATCCCCCTTTCCATCCTACCAAAACTAAGTTTTCTATTTTTTTTTATGGAATTAATTCTGAATTTCCCTTCCTTTCCTCATTTAACCTCCTTTTCCACTTGGGAAAGGGTTTCTATGACTTTCCAAGGTTGGAGGGACACTTGCCTAAGGTTTATCTCTTCCAAATCCAACTAAAACATGTTTTCTTATTTCCTCTTGGGATTAATTCCAAATTTCCCTTTCTTTCCTTATTTAACCTCCTTTTCCACTTGGGAAAGGGTTCCTATGACTTTCCAATGTTGAAGGGACACTTGCCTAATGTTTATCTCATTCTAAATCCCACTAAAACATGTTTTCCTAATTTCCCTTAGAATTAATTCTGAATTTCAACCCTATAAATAGAATCTCTCTCTCCCTTGTGAAAAAACATCAAGATCAATTCAAGAGGAGGTGTTGCCGGACCAAAGGCTTAAGCAGGAAGACTCCCATGCACCTAAAAGCTTCATCCATGGAGTTCTTCTTCCTCTATTGAAGATTTGAAGCCTCTACATCCATGGAGTTTTACATCATCTTCTTCCTCCATTGAAGATCTTCATCCTAGCTTGAAGCCAAATTGGAGAAAACCACTAAGCTTTCCCCTCCTATCTCTTATTTTTGCTTTAGTTAATTGCATGCATTATATCATTTTTTCTTTTATTTCTTTATTGAGATCTTCCCCTATTGTGCACTCTAGCACATCTCCCTTAGTGCAACACTTGCACATCTCCCTCTATTCTTCATCATACATCATCTTTTACCTACCCTTTTGCATAGGGGTTTAAAGGCCAAACACCAATAAGGTGTGTTCATATCCATGCTTTCTATGTCCATATTTACATTTGGATTTGATGCTACACATCTTTGTTTCTAATCCATGTTTGTTTATTGGTGTTCGTTAATTTTGCAAGGGTAATCAATCAAGGAAAACTCTCTTCATCGGCCGGCCGATAGAAAGAGAAGGTGCACTCACAATCTCCCCCGCATTTAAGGTATTTATATCGCGATCCCTCCATTGATTATTTGTTATATCCTTTGAGGCTGATGGGGGCATCTCTCACCCTTCATATTTACCGGTTGTTCACCAGCATGGTTCCATTATGTCCGTCACATTTTTCTGATTCAGTTCATGTAATTTTCATATTTTCTTTGAGTCATAATTATGTAATTTTCATTTTATTTGAGTCATGTCCCTAGGTCTTGCATTTATTTTCCTAAGTTTGAGTGTCATTAGATTGTTTAGTGTGCTATTAGGCCCAATTCATTGGGCTTGGCCCATGAGCCCCCCTACCCCTTCGGTTATTTGTTATTAAGTCTTTTGTCAGGGTCTTATTGTAAAATGTGGGTTTCCTATATATAGGGCCCCATTTCCTTCATTTGAAGGGAATGAATCAATGAATGAAAAATGTGCCATTTTGTGAGTTCTATCTTTATTTTTATGGTGGAGTGAATCCATTAGTGAGGTGAGAAGCCTTAGGGAGAGAATCCCACCCATCCCTTTCTTAATCTCTCTCTTTCACTCCCCTTTCTCTCTTCTCCACACCCAATTTCGAAAATTTTCTCTCTCCTCCCTTCCCAACCACCACTCTCCCACCTACCCCCATTAAAGGCCACTCCCCTTCCCCACACATCCCATTACTCCACCCCCTAGTCCCAAGGGAGCATCCCCAATCACTAAGCCACCCTCCAACCACCTCATCCCTTTCCCAAGCACCCTTCCCTCTCCCCCATGCAACCCTCCACTTTCCTAGACCATTTGAATTCAAAAATCCCCTTCCCTCCATAGCCCTAGGGCGCCCAAGACCCCTCCCCTTTGGTTAGGGTCGCCCCCCTCTCATCCTCTCCATCTTCCCTTGTTCACCTCCATCACCCCACCTTCTACCATCTAGAGTAAGAGGACCTGCAGAAGACCTGAAGCTTGCAGCAGCGACCCCGAGCTCCTCCGGATGTTCCTGGAAGCCCAAGAGTAGTCCATAGAAGCAGCTGCCTGTCCTCCTCGCAACGGAGGTGGTCTCGTCCCCTTCCGAGCTCCGAGCTGACCGGGAGATCCGTTCTCCCACAACTGTGCAGAGCTGCCCCTGCTGAGTACCAGAACCGGATTAGAAGCTCTACCACGACGAACCTCGGAGGAATCAGCCCACAAGCTCTTCTACAAAGTTCTTCTTCCTGTCTACTTTCAGAATCAAGAAGCGGAATTCCGTTCGGCACCCTGTGGCAGGAGTTATCATTTTTCTCCCTCAGCTCCATCATCCTGCTACCCACAGTTTGCATCGACCAGTCATCAGTGTTCAGAGCTCCCTGGTCTTCTCCGGCATCGGCTGGCCTCCCCGTTAGTTTTTCTGTGAAGAGGACTTGTCCACGATTCCAACGACTCCGACGGTGCTCGATTCCGAGTTCGGGAGCTGTCGGGGCATCCTCTGCAACCAGATGTTAGAAACCAGGAGCTAGCTCTACAGAGATCCTGATCCGGAGAGAAAGCTTCACCACGGCAAACCCCCGAGGAATCAGGCCACAAGCTCTTCTACAAAGTTCTTCTTCTTCCTGTCTACTTTCAGAATCAAGAAGCAGAACTCCGTTCGGCATCCCGTGGAAGGAGTTATCCTTTTTCTCCCTCAGTTACACGGTCCTGCTGCCCACAGTCTGCATCGACCAGTCGCCATTGTTCTGCGTCCCCTGATATTCTCCGACATCGGTTGGCTTCCCCGTCAATTTTTCTGCACAGAAGACTCCACGGTTCCAGCGACTCTGACGGTGCTTGATTCCGAGTCCGGGAGCTGTCGGGGCACCCTCTGCAACCTACTGCTAGAAATCAGAAGCTGCCAGTCCGAGGGTCTGCCTCCCTGTTCGGGCCTCCATCCAGATCAGCCTCGACACCAGAAGAATTCAGCAAAAATTGGACGACTTCCCTGGCCTTCTACGAAGCTTTTCCAGGTGGTTTCGTCCTCAACAAAAATCGGTAGCAGTCGCAGCAGTCGGTTCTCCACTCGGCTGTCAGCACCCACAGAACGCGGGCAGAATCGGCAATCTCCATCTTCGGTGTTCCTTGCTCATTTTCCCCTCCCCGCTTGACCGGCTGAAGGCCCCTCCCTACGTGGAGGTAATTTTGGTTGTAATATCCATTAACCCCCACCCCAAGATCCCCCTCCTGCGAGAGGTGTAGTGTTGTAACTTCTCTTGGGCAGGTCAAGCTTCCCCGGCGCGGCGTGTGGGGAACACACGCTTCCCCGCTCGCCCACGTCT
The DNA here is from genome assembly GCA_022559845.1 of Amorphophallus konjac. NCBI lineage: Eukaryota > Viridiplantae > Streptophyta > Magnoliopsida > Alismatales > Araceae > Amorphophallus > Amorphophallus konjac. The sequence continues at coordinate 172,240,549 of CM040125.1, forward strand.
CCGACTCGGGGCCGGTGTCCTCACACCGGTCAGGGATATGCTGAACCCTCCCTGGATATTTGTGTTTTCTTAGTATCATTTCTAAGTTTAGCCGGTGAGGAAGAGAGTGCCCGGTCCCGTGATTCCCGATCACGAGTGGCCACCGCGGTTTGAGTGAGGAGAGATCCCCGTACCCTCAAGGCACGACGTCCGCCCCACTGATGTGGGTGCTCCTATCCAAGGGAGGGGAACTCATTGGCCAAGTCATCACCCTAAGCAGTGTGGTTTAGGCTCTCGAATCCACCCTACCATCACTTAGTCACCACGGGGAAAGGGTTGTGCTGCGATATCGGTTCGCCAACATAGAGTCCGCTAATTTGTAAGTGGGCTTGCAAGTCTAGGTCCGAGGTTCATTTGGTTGATACCATTGCACCCTTAGGTCGTGTCACATCAAGTGGTATCAGAGCAAGTTCTAGACTTGTCTCTACTAAGTCTTGTCCTAGGGCCATTGCATTTATCACTCGATCATCATGGCCACTTCCTACTTAGCCTAGTCGTCTCGCTTGGACCCAATAGATGCCTTTGTGTTTGATGGATCCCACCCTAGTTTATATCTAGAATGGGAAAGCTCCATAGATCACCACTTTGGGAGGTTCACCCTGTCAGGGTCTATGCAAGTCAACTATGCCAAAAGTTTGCTATGGCGCCAAGCTAGGAACGAATGGCAAAACATTGTAGGCTTAAGGGAAGTTGGAAGGCAAGAGCCAATCGACTCTTGGGTTGAGATGAGAAATGAACTTAGGAAGATTTATGCCCATATGGATCCTCCTATCACTATAGAGGAAGCCCAAGCTCCCACCAATAAAGAAGAAGAGCCTCAATCTTCCCCCACCCCTCATGGTCCGGATCCTCAAAGGCCATGCACCGTCACACATGGCACCCTCACCATAGATGAGTCCATACTCCAATGGCTCAAGCAATGTCCCACCCTCTCTAGCTCACCACCATTGGGATATAAATCCTAAATTGTTCCCACCCGACCTCCCCATGTCACTTATCAAAACTTCTACTCTGTGGAAGACTTGGGAGACCTTGTGGATTGCCTACATTGGCAAGCCCACTTAACCAGCCTACTAGCCATGGGACCATTGGAGCCTAGCACCGTCAACTTTGTCCACCCATCCATCGGTTCCATCACCTCCCTTTGCACAAGTGGGCATTGTACTAGTGAGATCCTCCTATTTCTCCCCTTGGAGGAAGAACCCATCCCGGTCTACTCCCCACCCCTTGAGATCCCAAGTACCTTGAACGGTCAACCCACTAGAGACCTTGGACCAACTACTTGGGAGGAGGATGACTCACCACCTTGTAAGGACCTTGGGGACATAGAGTTCCTCTCTCTAGGTAGCCCTTACCATGATCCCTTTGACCCATTCCAATGGGAGTACGGATACCCATGTGGCCCAACCACCTTATCCACCACCCACCTTCCCCTACTCCAACCCACCATGATGGATCAAACCCACCCCTTCCTAGACTCGGGTTACACCTTGGGAACCATGACCTTGGGCCACATATCCCTAGGTAATAAGGTTGTGCCCCACCCCATGATGACCACCTTCTTAGATCCATTCGATCCTTTCCAATGGGAGTTCAAAGGTTGTCCCACACTTATACACATGGAAGTCACCTTTGGGAAAAGGATGCATGTGTCTAGGCTTACCATACCCCTTGGCATGAACACTATGTTGGATCCATTCATTCATGTCACCCACATATCAAGTAGAAAGTATGAGTGGTCCATTTTCGGATGTAATGGTCCACCTCCATTCATCATGAGTCTTAAGCATGATAGGTGCATTCTTGGATGTCCGGGTCCCCCGGCATTTGCCACCCCTTTGCATGATAGAGCTACATTTAGAGGTCCAGGCCCTCCTATCCTCACTAATCTTCATAGGGAGTCTAGACATGCTAGGTCCACATTTGGGTGCCCGGGACCCCCAACATCCAATAGAGTGCTAGCATTCACCAACTATGTCTCAGGATTGCATACTTGCAGGCCCATCATCAAAGGCAAAAGGATTTGTCAAAGGCGAATTGATACTCGCAAAAGAAACCAAGACTTCCAAGAGGGTGACTATCTGATGGTCAGGATGAAGAGGCTCTTCCCTAGAGTCGCCTCTACGCTCAGGGATCGAGAGACTGGACCCTTTAAGGTCTTGGGGAGATTGAGCATAAATGCCAATGAGTTGGTCCTTCTGAAGGAATATGGGGTCAACCCTCATTGTAGTGTGGCGGACCTTGTGCCCTGCAAGGGCCCCGCGGTGGCACCTAGTGAGGATATTGAGCCCATACCCCCTTTTAAGAGTGACCCCACCAATAAGAATCCCCTTCTAACCTTGAGAGCCCAGCATGATCACAAAGATTTGATACTAGTTAAACATAATGACACCATCAGGAGCAGGGCAATCCAGCAGTATCTTGTGAGGTGGAAGGGCCGGCCATGATGGTGGACACATGGGCGAGCTAGGAAAGACTCTTACTCGATGGAGTCGAGCTCTTCGCACCCCGGGAGTATGATGGGGGCATCTCTCACCCTTCATATTTACCGGTTGTTCACCAGCATGGTTCCATTATGTCCGTCACATTTTTCTGATTCAGTTCATGTAATTTTCATATTTTCTTTGAGTCATAATTATGTAATTTTCATTTTATTTGAGTCATGTCCCTAGGTCTTGCATTTATTTTCCTAAGTTTGAGTGTCATTAGATTGTTTAGTGTGCTATTGGGCCCAATTCATTGGGCGTGGCCCATGAGCCCCCCCTACCCCTTCGGTTATTTGTTATTAAGTCTTTTGTCAGGATCTTATTGTAAAATGTGGGTTTCCTATATATAGGGCCCCATTTCCTTCATTTGAAGGGAATGAATCAATGAATGAAAAATGTGCCATTTTGTGAGTTCTATCTTTATTTTTATGGTGGAGTGAATCCATTAGTGAGGTGAGAAGCCTTAGGGAGAGAATCCCACCCATCCCTTTCTTAATCTCTCTCTTTCACTCCCCTTTCTCTCTTCACCACACCCAATTTCGAAAATTTTCTCTCTCCTCCCTTCCCAACCACCACTCTCCCACCTACCCCCATTAAAGGCCACTCCCCTTCCCCACACATCCCATTACTCCACCCCCTAGTCCCAAGGGAGCATCCCCAATCACTAAGCCACCCTCCAACCACCTAATCCCTTTCCCAAGCACCCTTCCCTCTCCCCCATGCAACCCTCCACTTTCCTAGACCATTTGAATTCAAAAATCTCCTTCTCTCCATTGCCCTAGGGCGCCCAAGACCCCTCCCCTTTGGTTAGGGTCGCCCCCCTCTCATCCTCTCCATCTTCCCTTGTTCACCTCCATCACCCCACCTTCTACCATCCAGAGTAAGAGGACCTGCAGAAGACCTGAAGCTTGCAGCAGCGACCCCGACCTCCTCCGGACGTTCCTGGAAGCCCAAGAGTAGTCCATAGAAGCGGCTGCCTGTCCTACTCACAACGGCGGTGGTCTCGTCCCCTTCCGAGCTCCGAGCTGACCGGGAGATCCGTTCTCCCACAACTGCGCAGAGCTACCCCTGCTGAGTACCAGAATCGGATTAGAAGCTCTGCCACGACGAACCTCGGAGGAATCAGCCAACAAGCTCTTCTACAAAGTTCTTCTTCTTCCTGTCTACTTTCAGAATCAAGAAGCAGAATTCCGTTCGGCATCCTATGGCAGGAGTTATCATTTTTCTCCCTCAGCTCCATCATCCTGCTACCCACAGTCTGCATCGACTAGTCATCAGTGTTCAGAGGTCCCTGGTCTTCTCCGGCATCGGCTGGCCTCCCCGTTAATTTTTCTGCGAAGAGGGCTTGTCCACAATTCCAACGACTCTGACGGTGCTCGATTCCGAGTTCGGGACCTGTCGGGGCATCCTTTGCAACCAGCTGTTAGAAACCAGAAGCTAGCTCTGTAGAGATTCTGATCCGGAGAGAAAGCTTCACCACGGCAAACCCCTGAGGAATCAGGCCATGAGCTCTTCTACAAAGTTCTTCTTCTTCCTGTCTGCTTTCAGAATCAAGAAGCAGAACTCCATTCGGCCTCCCGTGGAAGGAGTTATCCTTTTTCTCCCTCAGTTACACGGTCCTGCTGCCCACAGTCTGCATCGACCAGTTGCCATTGTTCTGCGTCCCCTGATCTTCTCCGACATTAGTTGGCTTCCCTGTCAGTTTTTCTACACAGAAGACTCATCCACGGTTCCAGTAACTCTAACGGTGCTTGATTCCGAGTCCGGGAGCTATCGGGGCACCCTCTGCAACCTACTGCTAGAAATCAGAAGCTGCCAGTTCGAGGGTCTGCCTCCCTGTTCGGGCCTCCATCCAGATCAGCCTAGACACCAAAAGAATTCAGAAAAAATTGGACGACTTCCCTGGCCTTCTACGAAGCTTTTCCAGGTGGTTTCATCCTCAACAAAAGTCGGTAGCAGTTGCAGCAGTCGGTTCTCCACTCGGCTGTCAGCACCCACAGAACGCGGGCAGAATCGGTAATCTCCATCTTCGGTGTTCCTTGCTCATTTTCCCCTCCCCGCTTGGCCGGCTGAAGGCCCCTCCCTGCGTGGAGGTAATTTTGGTTGTAATATCCATTAACCCCCACCCCAAGATCCCCCTCCTGCGAGAGGTGTAGTGTTGTAACTTCTCTTGGGCAGGTCAAGCTTCCCCGGCGCGGCGTGTGGGGAACACACGCTTCCCCGCTCGCCCACGTCTCCGACTCGGGGCCGGTGTCCTCACACCGGTCAGATATATGCTGAACCCTCCCTGGATATTTGTGTTTTCTTAGTATCATTTCTAAGTTCCGCCGGCGAGGAAGAGAGTGCCCGGTCTCGTGATTCCCGATCACGAGTGGCCACCGCGGTTTGAGTGAGGAGAGATCCCCGTACCCTCAAGGCACGGCATCCGCCCCACTGATGTGGGTGCTCCAATCCAAGGGAGGGGAACTCATTGGCCATGTCATCACACTAAGCAGCGTGGTTTAGGCTCTCGAATCTACCCTACCATCACTTAGTCACCACGGGGAAAGGGTTGTGCTGCGATATCGGTCCGCCAACATAGAGTCCGCTAATTTGTAAGTGGGCTTGCAAGTCTAGGTCCGAGGTTCATTTGGTTGATAACATTGCACCCTTAGGTCGTGTCACATCAGAGGCCCTCGCGTCTCTGGCGATCACATTCCCCTTAGCATCCTCTCATGCTCCCCTTTTCTCCCTCTTTTCCCATTCTTCTATTCATTTTCTTTTTTCTTTTAATTGTTCTAAGTGGATTTTTCTTACAATGTAGATTCTAAGAAAAATCCACTTAGAACAATTAAAAGGAAAAAGAAAATGAATAGAAGAATGGGAAAAGAGGGAGAAAAGGGGAGCATGAGAGGATGCTAAGGGGAATGTGATCGCCAGAGACGCGAGGGCCTCAAAGGATATAACAAATAATCAATGGAGGGATCGCGATATAAATACCTTAAATGCGGGGGAGATTGTGAGTGCACCTTCTCTTTCTATCGGCCGACCGATGAAGAGAGTTTTCCTTGATTGATTACCCTTGCAAAATTAACGAACACCAATAAACAAACATGGATTAGAAACCAAGATGTGTAGCATCAAATCTAAATGTAAATATGGACATAAAAAGTATGGATATGAACACACCTTATTGGTGTTTGGCCTTTAAACCCCTATGCAAAAGGGTAGGTAAAAGATGATGTATGATGAAGAATAGAGGGAGATGTGCAAGTGTTGCACTAAGGGAGATGTGCTAGAGTGCACAATAGGGGAAGATCTCAATAAAGAAATAAAAGAAAAAATGATATGATGCATGCAATTAACTAAAGCAAAAATAAGAGATAGGAGGGGAAAGCTTAGTGGTTTTCTCCAATTTGGCTTCAAGCTAGGATGAAGATCTTCAATGGAGGAAGAAGATGATGTAAAACTCCATGGATGTAGAGGCTTCAAATCTTCAATAGAGGAAGAAGAACTCCATGGATGAAGCTTTTAGGTGCATGGGAGTCTTCCTCCTTGAGCCTTTGGTCCGGCAGCACCTCCTCTTGAATTGATCTTGATGTTTTTTCACAAGGGAGAGAGAGATTCTATTTATAGGGTTGAAATTCGGAATTAATTCCAAGGGAAATTAGGAAAACATGTTTTAGTGGGATTTGGAATGAGATAAACATTAGGCAAGTGTCCCTTCAACATTGGAAAGTCATAGGAACCCTTTCCCAAGTGGAAAAGGAGGTTAAATGAGGAAAGGAAGGGAAATTCGGAATTAATTCTAAGAGAAAATAAGAAAACATGTTTTAGTTGGATTTGGAAGAGATAAACCTTAGGCAAGTGTCCCTCCAACCTTGGAAAGTCATAGAAACCCTTTCCCAAGTGGAAAAGGAGGTTAAATGAGGAAAGGAAGGGAAATTCAGAATTAATTCCATATAAAAATTAGAAAACTTAGTTTTGGTAGGATGGAAAGGGGGATCCTTCCTCCAAGTGTCCTTTCAATATTAGGAAGCCATAGGAACCCTCTCGCAAGTGAAAAAGGAGTGTAAGTGAGGAAGGGAAGGGGTGCTGATGGAGTTCAGAATTGAACACGAATTGATGACCTTGGTCAAGGCGTTAATTGAAATCACGACTGGGACAAAGGCGTTAATTCATGGATTTAATTTTAACAATAAAAACTTTCTGTATTTAAAAATGATGAAGAGACGCCTGAGGGAGAGGCGTTATTTAAAAACACGACCCAAGGAGGGTCGTTAATTCTTATTTTTCTATTTTGGAAATCAGAAAATTCCAGAAACTGACGCCTTTGCCTCTAGTCGTCCTTTCTTCAAAACGCGTCTCAGACCAGGCCGTTAATTAAAACACGCCCCACTTCAAGTCGTGAATTCCAAAAAAATAGAGAAAACTGCCCAAAAAATCCAGAAAAATAGGGAAAAATAAGATGAGGGAAAAAAAGGGAGAAATCCAAGAAAATTGGAGAAAATAACTCAAACAAAGTTAATTGGAGGGTCAAATTGGGGCATTACAAGGTAATACGAGATGCACTCACAGTAACGTCAATTTTGGCGTGTCTACAACTGCCCCACCTTGGCGTCTGCTTTGCAAGGGAGCAGAGCAAACTGAAAAGTAGATGCCAAGGTGTGATGAGACACGCAATCAACATCACTTGATGAGAATGAAATCAAAAGCTCGAGATGAAGCAATCCCTGAAAATTCAATGAAATCAACGATGTTTGGATAAGAGAAGGAGTGTGCACGCGGGCACGAAGGAGAATGATCAACTTCCAACGCGGTGGAAGTACCCCAGGTCACAAACCTGTAGGTTTCACCATTGGGGAGCGGTTACCAGCAAATGTGGACGTGCTGCAGCCAAGGTGGATCAAAGTAAAAGGATTGAGATAAGATGATAGAAATCCAAACAAGGAACTTTCGAGAAAATGACCCAAAATAGTGACAAAACGAACTGAGGATTCTATCAACAATGAATATCTCATATCTAGAAAGATTAAGATCAATTTGACTCTCCAAATCAGCTTATCAGAATGATTTTCTAAAAATTGTTCAAACTCCTATATGAATGCATGCTGGGTTTAAAAGAAAAAATTAAAACAAATGAAAATATAAGATAATCAAGGATAATATTGTTAAACTGCCAAGACTGGGTCAAGAAACCCATTCTGCGAGCCGATACTAAGCTGATGCCCGTTTATCCACGCATCAACTCGTAAAAGGGAACCATCGTCCCCAGTCTTGGACGGCTCAACGGCCTATCCGTGTGACTAAGACTCATCTGGAATCATCATTATTTTTGATGAAGGGGAACTCAAATCCCAGATTTACCAAAGTCACAAGGTCCTTGATATAATCTAGTAGCGTATGTAACATATAGTAGAATGCATACAGGGGGGATGGTGATAGCAATGAGCATGGGGGAACTGAGAAATGAGGTGCAAGCACCGTGGGGCTTGGATGATGATGCCCAGTCGGTGGGACCAAGAGCTTCTTCCTACGCTCAAAGATTCATCAGCCAAGATATAAAAGATAACAAGCAATGAATAAGGTATTTAAGCATAGCAAGCATAGCATGAATCAAAGCATCAATAGCATGTATGGATCATATTCAAGAATAGCATAGATAGCATCATTAAAGCATAGATAGCATAGCATCATTGTTTGTCGTTTGTCATGAGGATGACAACTTGGCTAATCAAGATTTGGAGTTGAATGATCAAGATCTGATAATGCCCATCGGCGGAGTGATCATCAAGATTTGATAAAAAAGATTTGGAGATGAATAATCGGAGTAATGCGTAGCAAACTATGAAGATGTGATCAATTGTGAACATGGGAAGAATCAAAAGATAGATGGCAATGAATGGAGAGGACTCATCCCGTGCTCTTGGTCCTTGCAAAGTTGTTGTTCCTGCAAAAAGTACCTTCAGAAAAATACAATGCAATTCTTTTTGGATTTTGAAATATGCAAATTTTTATGAGTTTTGAAAATATTTGAATTTTTATGTGGATTTTGAAAAATATTTGAATTTTTATTATGAATTTTGAAAATATTCAATTTTTGTTGGATTTTGATCAGGAAATATTCAATTTTTTTTGAATTTTGGCTTAGGAAATATTCAATTTTTTTTTGGATTTTCACTTAGGAAATATTCAAGTTTTTTTTGTTTTTATTTTTTTTTCTTTTGATTTTTTTATTTTTTTTTGTTTAGACATTGTTAATGCAGCATCAAAGGGTATTTTTGAACCACTAGCTAGGGGTCCTTGTTCCTTCCCCTTTTGCTAAAATTACCCAAAGCCGAGCGTGCAATGAAGAGTGGCGCCCTATAACTGACTGCCCTTGATTAACGGTGCTCCTACCAAGGCCATACCCGAGAAACATTCGGTCTTAGAGGGAGAAGAGAAGAATAATTGAGGATAAGCTTTATGCAGGATGGGAGATATCGGGACTTGAATTCCTTCCAAGGTGTTTCCCCTCAAAGAGGTAGTCTGTTGTGCCGGGGCTTTGTGCCTTTGATTTTTAGACCCTTGACATGCATACGATCAGGGTTTTCCCTGCGGGGACTTTGCCACTCTTGACATGCCATAATTCACAATTTTGCTTTTATCAAAATTTTGACTTGATTTTCATAATAGCCCTTTTGGTGAGATGTATATCATGAAAACTCATATTGATTTTGGGTCAAGACTGCCCCTATTTGAGACTCCTCTCGTATTGGGGATTACCCTGGGTGGGTCATCTCATCCTTCAACCTCTTGCCCCTGCATTCGGTCGAGTAAAGAAGAGAGAAGACTTTCAGATATACTCATGGCATGGCCAAAGTAGAGACGGTGTTTAACCAAAGGAGCCGGCTAAGGACGCCGTGAAGTGTGTGGAATGCCCAGCTAAGGGTTACTCTTAACAAGCGGGGAGAGAATGTCGAATTCCCGGCGTGAGTTTTTTATTAACCAAAGGTGCTACAGAGCAAGCCTAAAGACTCTTTCAGTTTTTTTTTTTAAAGATGAAATTCAATACAGATAAATTCCTAGGATAAAGGCTTAAAATATCACTCTTAATCATGTTAAGAAGCACTTCACTTTGAAAATCATGCGTGAGATAATGATATCATAATAATGCGTACTTACGCCAATATGTTATCTTGCAACCTTTGTAGAAGCAGCTATCAGAGGCGAGGTTGATCATCGTGGGATAGTCCTCTTTGGCAGTCAAAAGGATTGGAAGCAAAGGGTTTGAAAGTGACTTAACAAGAAGGAGTGGTGCCAAGACCAGACTCAGACGAATAAGGAAAAAAGGAAGAGAGGCGAGGGCTAGAACTCCCTCACTAAGGTGTGGAGAGCCTGATCACATGAAAGGTCTACAGAAGAAGCGGAGAATTAGAAGGAGGAGTGAGGACTAAAGCCTCGAAAGCAGTGAGAGAATGGGCAGATACCCAAGGTAGTGGATGTGGAAGAAGTTGGGTCGGACCCAGGATTAGGGGGAATCAGAAGAAGAAATTGATAGATGGAAAGAGGCGGATCTGGAGGGTCTGGGAGTAAAGGAGGAGAATCGTGATAGGAGGAATCATCCGGAGGCTCCAGAGGGATAAGATATCGAAGGACGCGGTGCACAGAGAAGAAATAGGGAAAAAGATGATGGAAAAGGAGGAAGAAAATGAAGGATGTGATGTCCCGGAGGAGCAGAAAGATGAATCGGAAGAAAGATGGAGGGTCCAGAGGTTCCGGAGGAATGAGATGCCGAGGGACACGGTGCCCAGGGAAGAGTGGATGAAAAGGATCAGTAGGGTCCGGAGGGAAATATCGAGGGACGCGTTGCCCTCAGAATGGAAAAAGATGATAGAAAAGGAAGAAAAGAATGAAGGACATGATGTCCCGGAGAAGCAAGAAGATGAATTGGAGGAAAGATGGAAGGTCTGAAAGTTCCGGGGGTAGAAAATGGAAAGGGGCATCATGCCCAAGGGATTGAGAGAGGGGTGAAGGATCTGGAGGTTCCGGGGGAAGAAGATAGAAAAGGGCGCGATGCCCTGGGAGAAAGTCCGGAGGTTCCGGAGGAAGAAGACGGAAAGGGGCACGATGCCCAGGGAGAATCAGTAAGAAGCCCAGAAGATCCGGACTTGAGGGTGTGCAGGGGCGCGATGCCCAAAGAGCGAGATCCGAAGGTTCCGCAGGAGGAAGATACCATGGGACGCGATGCCCAGGGAGGACGGGAGAGAAATTCGGGGAGTCCGGATGCAATGGTTGGAAAGGGGCGCGATGCCCTGAGGAAAGATTGGAGAGGGTGCAATGCCCGAGTAGTGTAAGGGGACCCGCAGATCCTGAGGATGAAGATGAATAAGATGGGAAATGCCGAAGATCCGGAGGTTCCGGAAGGCGGGGAAGATACGGGTCCGGAAACCCGGGAAAGAAGAAGTACAAATGTATGCGGATGCAATGCAACAGATGCAATGAATGCATGAAATGCAAAGAATGTGAAGAATACGAGGGATGAGAGGATGAGATCCTCCTCTTCGCCTGTGGAGTGGCCCATGAAAAATCGATGATAGATGTGAATGTGGGTGAAGTTGAATAGAAGGTGGAAGGTCCCTTAGTGGAAGCATGTCTACCCCTCCACGGCAGCAAAAGTGTACAACCGGATAAAATCAAAGTCTGTGATGAAGCTTTAACAATCACTGCCAACTCCCTTGGAGGGTGAAGAGTGACAATGTGAGAGAATTGGAAAATTAGAGCGTGAAGCATTGTCATATCCAAGGATTGTGGTGTTTAAAAAGTGTTGAACAAAGCGGGCGTTCGCCCCTTGTATGAAATAGAAGGTTCCAGATTGAAGGATCGGAACAAGGGGTGCCCTGTCTGGCCCTTGGACATAGACTTATACGGCATCAATGCTTGGCATTCTCTTCTGGCGAGCAGCGGCGGGGGCTTGGCCTCTTCGACCATTCTTGGCACAATAACCCGGATTGGCATTCGACAAATAAGTTCTTGCATCTTGAACATCATGGCCGCGGCCAAATCTTTCTTTTCCGGCTCTTGATCATCTTCATCATAAGTACTTACAGAAGGACACCCGTTCCGAGTAGTAAAGGGGGGTGAAGCGGAGGCGGAAGGTTCCATAGATGGTGGAGGTATAATGAAAGGTGTTGGAGAAAGGCTGAGTGGAAATGGCGGTTCAAACACGTCGAGCTTCTCCCTTTGCTCGGAAGCAGTCGGGGTTGGCTCGAGTGCAAAAAGGGGTGAATCCTGCTCAGGATTAGCCACGGGTAAGGGTGAAGGGTTAAGTAGTGGAATAGGAGTGGCTAGGTCATGGGTTAAAGGTATAATGGAGGGCCGAGGTGGCGATAATAGGAGGTTAGCTGATGAAGTGGAGGCTAATGGTATAGCAGGTGGAGGTTTAGCGGAGGCCGGTGCTGTGGAGGCTGATGGTATAGCAGGAGGTGTAAAAGTATCGGGTTTGGTCCGGAGGAAACACCGGATGGGGCGAGCGGTGTCTGGGGTAGGAGACATGTCTTGGTGCGCCGACATGGGTGATTGGAGTATTGATCCCTCGTCATAACACCAATAAGTCTTAGAAGCGGGGGTTATATTAAGGACGATGGCATCGTCTTGAGTAGGGTGTTCATCCAGTGGTAGCGGAGGGAGAGGAAAACGAAGAAAACTCGGAAGGGATGCCTGCAGAGCTTCATCATCATGTGCCGTCTTGAATTCTTCAATTGCCGGTTCTTCATTATCGAGTTCAAGTGGATGCCATGGTGGAGATGTATTAGTAGGTGGTGGAATGTAATGGTATTGCAGATGATGTGGTGAATGCAAGTGTGAATGCGTAGGCGGAGGGCCATATGAATGAACGGGGTGAATGGGTGGAGGATGGACAGCGTCCACTTGAACGTTGAAATCTGCCGGCTCTTGCTTGCTTGAACTGTCGACGCCGTAGCCGTCTCTCCTATCCTTCCAATCTTTCTCCATCTTTGTAATGTCATTTAGAGCCGCATAAAGGGGATTGACTGGAGTAGGAGGAGCGGGCCGTGGGCTCGTAACCCTCTTTAATTGTTCCTCCAACAAAGTGACTTTGTCGAGAAGAGTTTGTTGGAGGGGTGTGACTTGAGCAACAGAGGGTCGGCAGGGCCTTGAAGGAGGGGCCACACAAAAAGGCCGTGGAAGGGGATTAATGGGATGACCCATAGAAGAATCCGGATGGGCCGGGTTGCAAGGAATAAATGGGCCTTGGGGCCGTGGTGGATGAGGAATAAAAGGAGGCGGGTGACGGGCCACCCGAATAGATGTAGGTGTGGACGAAGGAGGCGGGTATTGGACCACCCGAGGAGAAGTGTGAATAGGAGGAGATGGGTGATGGGCTACCCGAGTAGGAATGTGAATAGAAGAGGGAAGTGGGTGATGGGCCACCCGCGTAGGATTGGAAGGAGGATGAGGAAAATGAGGTGCACCCTCAACAACGGCCTTAAGGGCTTGGATTTGTTGAGGGGTGAGATGATCTAATGCATGCAAGATCTGGGAGATCTTCTCATCTTCGGGAGGAGACGGTCCCGTAGGAGTAGTGGCTCGCGATTGAGGCGAGGGACCATGGGATTGGATATTGCCCATGGGTGGGGCAAAACCGTGAAGATGAGGGCGTGGTCCCTTTAAAAGATTATGGTGAGAGTTGTGATGAATATGTTGAAATTGAAGGGAATAAGATGTGCTAGGCTGATCACCCTCATGAACATTAATTGAGTTAAACATGTTGACTTTCTTATCAAGGTATCCCAAATAATTCAATGTGCAATCAAAACAGCTCACATAGATAGCAAACAAGCTAGGATGGGGTTACCTTTGATTTCTTTTATTTGAACCTTGGCAAATTAATTGATTTTATGCAAATTGATGTGATCACTCAAGGGGGGAACCTAGTTTCAAATGTGGTTTTCTCCGATGCCAACTAGGAACACTCTCTCACCATGCATAGGCCAACTAAACCCGGGACTTCAAAGGTACAATCTGCCCAGCGTCCGTGAGGGAATCCACGGGTGCGGGGACTTATGGAGGCCTGGTTTAGGAATTTCCGGTCCAATGAGACGGAGTGCTCAATGGAGGGTCCTTCCTTCACCAAGAGGGTGGTGTGACTCCTAAATGTGTGGGGAGAGGAGGTCTCCCAAACCAATGCAAGGATGAATGCAGCAGACAGTATCAAGCAGATAACAACACAGAACAAAATGACGACCTGGGAAAGGTCGCTATATCAATAAATAGCGTCTGAGCGTCAGTCGCTAGTCACTGTGAATAGTGCAAGCAGAGCAAAATAGCGCCTTAGGGTGAGGCGCTTTCTCTAGAATGGACGCCCGGGAGCAGGGGCGTCAAATGGTAGTAATCAGCATGAATAAACAATGATAAAAAAAATGACGCCTTATAGTAAGGCGCTATTCAAGTGAAAGATGCCTTGATGTGAGGCGTTATACTGATAAAAGACGCCTTTGAGAGGGGCGTTAATTACTTCAATACTTCAACGGCCATAGGGCTCAAATAGTGGAAAATACCGACAGAAATGAAAAACACTCACAATCTCAGTATAAGAATCATGGCAATCAAACTTGACAAGGGATATAGCATGCTCATCATTTTTTTTTAAAAAAAAAGAGATGGATAAATGGAATTTCTAAAAACCTATCAAACTGACAAATCACATAGGGAGAGTGCTACGTGGAACACAAAGCGAGACGCACCGTGGGTGCAAATGGGGAGATGGCACACGTGGGTGCCCAAGGGGAAAGGGTAATCAAAAGAAAAATAAAAGGTGTCCCACCGTGATCGCCAATTTTTGGATCATGGAAAAATCCACTAATTAAAGGGGAAATAAGAGTGATAATAAGAATATGAAGAATGATAAGAAGAATAGTAAAAAAAAGGTGTAAAAGAGCACGTGGTGCTAATAAGGAGAGTGATCGCTAGAGGGGTTACCTCAATAAGAAGAAAAGATGATCGCGAATACCTGGTGATAATAGGATGCGGGATGGATGTGAATTCCTTCCTCCACCTTCTATCGGCCGGCCGATGAAGGGGGTTTTCCTTGTTGATTACCTGGAAACGAAGAACAAACAAATAAAAGAGAAGTGGATCAGCCGAGAGTGAGTGTAGTATCAATCCAAATAAACAATAGGATGATGAAATATGAATATAGCATGCGCACCTTCTTTTTTTGGTTTTAAAACCCCTAGAGAATTAGGGTGGGAGGAGGATATGCAGTACTAATGCAGAAGAAGAAGAAGAAAAAACAATGGACGTGATGATGCGATGAAGGCAAACACAAACAAAAGAGAGAAACCCCGATGTTCCTGTAAACAGTAGAGGGGAGAACCAACAGAGCAGCAGGAAGCAGAGGACGACGATGAAGAAATCACACGGATGAAGAAAAAAAACTCCTCTCTGCTATGTGCTCCATGTGTTCTGTCCAACTCTGTTCTCTCTGTGTTGTGTAACTTCGCGCGAGATCGACCAGGGAGTCCTTTGATAAGGTTTCGGTCAAAGATAGACACAGATTCGGAAGATAAGAACAGGCAATGGTTATCAACGGCAAGGACTCTAGTTCCCAGATCGAGCAAGGTGACCAATAAAGGTAGGGAACTCTCCAGAAAAGACGAGTTTAAGCAGGACACGAAAAGGGGAGACACGACCTACAGAAGGGCGTCAATTCAACAATTGACGACCTGTCCAAGGACGTTAATTCAAAACACGACCAGGATCAGGGCGTCACTTCCTGGATTCAATTTGGGTAATAAAATCTTCTTTATTTGAAAATTACAAAAAGACGCCTGAAGCAAAGGCGTTGATTAAAAACACGCCCTGAGTAAGGACGTTAATCATTGATTTTCAATCAGAGAGGGACTCGTAAAATACCAGGAATTGACGCCCGTATCTTTGGTCGTCCTTTCTTAAAATCACGCCCCAGATTAGGTCGCTATTTAAAACACGCCCTTCCTAAAGTCGTGAATCACCAAAATGCAAGAATGAATCACAAAAATAGAAAAACTTTATATTATAGAAATATTGAAGTTCACTTTGGGGCGTTAACATAGTGACATGAGATTCAATCAACAAAGCGTCAATTTTGGCATGTCTACATACAATATTAGAAGTAATGCTGCAAGCATATGAGGCCAGAGAATCCTCTACCTGGTTACCTTCCCTGAAAACATGCTGAATTTCAGTTCCACTTTCATGCAGAAGCTTTAAGGTTTCCCTCCACCACAGGTAGATTGCCCAATTGGGAGAGTTTCCACTCCGACAAGCCTCCACTAGCAGGGAACAATCTGAATATATTGCCAAAAGCTTAATACCACCATGCTTCGCAATTGCTAGCCTGTCATGTAGTGCCCTGCATTTTGCCATCAAGCTATTTCCTACTCCATAGTAAAAGGCAAAGCCTATAATCAAATCACCATTATGATTTCTAATGCATCTGCCTCCACCACTTCTGCCGGGGTTCCCTTTCGATGCCCCATCTACATGCAGGGAAAGCCCTTGTATGGCCAATTTGCAATATACCAATGTTGGCTGCTTGACCTGCACCCGCGGAGACAAACCAAATGATGCTAAATAGCTGAGTTGAACAGGAGAGAGAGACCTGTGAAGGATAATTTTATCCAAAGCCATCTGAACAGAGTAGATGATCCTCCTTTTAATTGAAGTAATATTGATGGGAACCCCTTCATATTTTGATGCACATCTCTGCTTCCATAGTTCCCATAGCATTAGGAATGTAGAATACATCCCCACTAAGCCAAAGGCTGATTGCATTCTGGTAGCAGACAATAAACTCCAGTATCTTCTGGTAATTTGATCACTCAGCCATACATTGTTACTGATTATTGGTTGTAACAAGCCCCATAGTTCAGCAGCCAAGTCTCCATTTATGAACACATGGTTAAGATCTTCATACTCTGGTTGAGAGCAACAACAGCATCTTGAAGCCATTTGGATACCACAATCAATAACCCTACTGTCTACTGGAATTGCCCGATGAATTAGCTTCCATATGAAAAGAGCAGCTCGAGGATTAAAGGCTGAATGCCACAGTTTTACCCAGGCAGGCCTTGTCATACCTCTAGTACGAATAATATTGTAGGCTGATTTAATGGAGTAGTTACCTTTAGCTGTACTCATCCAAAAATAGATATCAGGCTCACTGTTAAGCTGTATTTTTGGAGTTTGACTATCATTTCCAATGAAACCCCAAGCCATGTGCTGATTATTCCGGAACACTTCACTAACCGAAGCATTGGGAATTGATCTCCCATTATCTCTATTACTGGCCTGTTCAGCATTGACAGCAGGGCCATTTCCTGTCCAGCTGTCCCTAAGAAAATCAATGTTATCTCCAGACCCTGCAATCCACCTGCTATTTTCTAGTAGAATTTCTCTGGCCTGCCTGAAAACATTTAGTGGCATACCTGCTGGAAATGGCTTGTTACAGTTAGCAATGTGGGTTTTGAGAAATCTTTGTCTAGCATATTGAGACCAAAGTGATGAACCATGAATAATGTTCCATAGCATCTTGACAGCAAAGGCGATTTGAACATATAATAGATTCCTGATACCAAGGCCACCCTCTATACGGGGCTTCTGAATGTTAGGCCATGCAATCCAATGCCTGCGGTTAATTCCATGTTCTCCTTGCCAGAAAAAACCAGCACATTGGCTATCCATGAATCTAATAATGTTCTTTGGTATGAAGCAGGCTGATGCAAGGTAGACTGGCATACTTTTGAGAACTGAGTTTATAAGAACTGCTCTACCAGCTTGGGATAGCAATTTTGATTGCCAACCTTCTAACTTGGTCTGTATCCTATCAACAAGGAACTTGAAGTCTGAACACAGGTATCTACCTTTTTTAATAGGAGTTCCAAGATACTTGAATCCAGCAGCTTGATATTTATAGCCAGTTAAAGTCCGGACAGCTTGTATAGATGATAGAGGGGCTTTTACAGACAGGATAAAGCAGATCTTAGCTGCATTTATCTTTTGCCCCGAGCAGCTTTCATATTTGTTCATAAACTGTTGGAATGCCATTATGTTTCTTTTGCTGGCATTTAGGAATACCAGGGTATCATCAGCATATAACAAATGAGAAATTTGCATTGTCCTTCTGGGCCCAATATAACCCTTAAGCCCCCCTGAGTAAAAAAGGGCTGATAAACCTCTGCTTAGAACCTCTGAAACTATAATGAAAAGATATGGAGCAATTGGGTCCCCTTGCCTTATGCCTCTACTGGATTTAAAGAAGCCAGACACAGTTCCATTAAAATTAATTGAGAACCAACAATTGTACAAAAGCATACCAATTAGAGATGTGAACCTGGAACTGAAACCAAATTTTCTCATGACTGTTAACACAAAATCCCACTCTATTCTATCATATGCTTTTGCCATATCCAGCTTGATTATCATATTGTGACCCCTAACTTTCCTATTAATATCCATCATCAGCTGTCTAGCAAGGGATACATTATCCAAAATGAACTGCCCTTTCACAAAGGCACCCTGCTCCTTTGATGTTATATTAGGCAGAAGAGGAGCCAATCTTTCTGAAATAATCTTGGAAATAACTTTGTATGTGAAGTTACACAAACTAATAGGCCGGAAAGCATTAAAGGATTTTGGTTCATGTACCTTGGGAATTAGAGTAATGAGAGATGAAGATATTCCCCTTGGAAGAGGGAAGCCTTGGAAAAAGGCTTTAACAGCTTTGCCAAAATCATGTCCAATGGTTTCCCAAACTGTTGTGAAGAAGTCCCCAGAAAAGCCATCTGGGCCAGGGGAACTAGATCCTTTTAGTGACCAGACAGCTTCACGGATCTCAGAAAAACTTGGGACAGCACATAAAGCCATATTCTGAGTATCAGTGATAACCTGCGGGATGCAGTTCAGCATTTCTGAGTCTAGGACATGATCTTCTAAAGAAAAAAGACTTTTGAAGTAGTTCTCAGCATGTTTCTTCAAATTGTCCTGGTCAGAACACCATTCATTAAGTTCCCCAACTTTGAGACTTCTAAATATGTTCCTTCTTCTGTTACATTGAGCAACCGCATGGTAGAAGGCAGTATTTCTATCTCCACTTTCTATCCAGTCAACCCGAGATTTCTGATTCCAAAAAATTTTATCTCTGACTTGAGCTTGACGAAGATGGGCAATGGCAGCATTCAGTCTCTCCTTGTTTTCATATGAAGGGTCAAAGTCATAACAGCTTTGCTTTAAATCTACTTCAGCTTTAGCAGAATTTACAACTAAATTTATATCCCCAAAGGTTTCTTTATTCCATTTACATAGCGAAACCTTAAGTGCCTTCAGTTTGGTAAAGAACCTAACCAAAGGATTAGGATGATGAGTTTGAGAATGCTGCCAGGTATTTGAAACAAGCTGTTGAAATGAATCATGTGTGCACCACATCTTCTGAAAAATGAACCGGCCTGGACTGCTCACCATTTTGTCCATATGGAGAAGCAGTGGAGCATGGTCCGAAGGACCTCTGGGGAGGTGTTTAACAGCCAGCTGGGGAAAAGATGACTGAAATAAGTTGTTCACTAACACTCTGTCAAGCCTTGCCTTGATATTTGCAGAACCAATTCTATTGTTAGTCCAGGTCATTGCATTTCCAATGAAGCCAATATCAATCAGACCAGCAGAACCTAAGCAAGTGTTAAAGTCAGACATAGCAGATAGGGCCGGCATACCCCCTCCTACCTTTTCTGAGGGGCGAAGGACACAGTTGAAATCCCCCCCTATCAGCCAGGGAATTGAAGCAGAAACACCAAAATTGACAATATCATTGAACAGTGACTGTCTTTGGTAAGGATTACAAGAAGCATATACAAAGGAGTAATATGTACTCAAAGAATTATTCTCTTTCAATCCTAAAGTTATATGTTGAGATGAGGATTCAATAACCTCCAAGTTATAACTATCATGCCAAAATATCCAAATTTTTGGGTCAGGGGAGCTACTACTAGCAAAGCCCCCAAGTTTTATATACCTCCCCAAGGGCGAAGCTTTATTAAGACTTACCATAGGTTCCAAAATGGCCACAAGATCGACCTTATTAGATTGCACACAATCTTTCAGACATCTTCGAGAACCAGAATTCCCCACTCCACGAATATTGCAAATTAAAGATGACAGTATCATTGAGGCTCCCAAGGAAAGTCTTCCATGGATCTAGCTTTAGATCTAGTAATTATCCCCTTTTCTTGCTTCTTGCCAATGACTTCTACACATTTAGCTTGAAAACATGACTGCATTAGTGCATTCTCCTGCAATGCTCTTTCTGCTACGTCCTTACTGGCCTTTAATAGCTCATTCATAGGTATTTTACTTGAAACTTCAGTTTCAGATATTGAATCAGCCATTACAACAATTTCCTTCTCAACCAAATTAATCTTCTCAATAGACATAGTAACTTCTCTGTTGATACTACCATGATCACTAGGATCACTTAATTCCTGAGACTTACTTGACTCTTTACTGAATGGTAACATATGATCTTGTACTAGTTGCTTAGAAGCATACTGCCTACTTAGAATTATGTCCAAGTCTTGAGCCTTCCCTTCATCTGCTTCCAATATTTGACCATTGCTGTTAGATGGATTGGGATCATGTGGCACTTCCACCGGTTCAACAATCTGCTCTAACACTTTAAATTTGTTCTCAACTGCCACATTCTGTCGAACAGCTAAAATACCATCCTACTTTGGTCGATAAATCTGTTTGGAATTTTTGACTATTGGTTCTTGAACCAGTTGGACCCGGGCCAACTTCCCCTATTTTTTCTTGCATCCATCCTCTGAGTGTCCAAGCTTATGGCAAAAGGAGCAAAGCGCCGGAACACGGATGTAGCTTACTTTTTGCCAGTAACCAAACCCATCCAGATCAATCCAAAGCTGCTCATTACGCGGAGCAGATAAATCCATTTCAACACATACCAGAGCCTCCGATGTGTCAGATAGTGCCAATGATCTTTCATGTATCCGCAGGACAGCACCAAAGTTTCCAGCTATCGACCGAAGACAATCTTCATGATACAAATTAGCCGGCAAGGCTGGGAAGCCTATACACACAGGGACAGTCGGTGGATCTGTATCAAATTGGAAGTCAGATGTCCATCGGAAGAACCGAAACAAGAAACCTCTGATGTATAGGTTCTTCTGTATTAGCAGCTTCGTAAAATCCGCTTCATTATCAAACCGCAACAAGAGGTGTCTTGGATTTAATTTTCTAATAACAAATTCTGATGAAATCTTCAAACGCTGCATCAAAAAGTTCTTGACATCCGAAAATGCTGGACGACCATAAGCACATTTGGCCACAATAGAGAAGGATAGAAATTGAATTGATGCCTGAATCTCCGCCTTTGTAAAAAACACCGCCGGCTCTCCTCGATCGGTGAATGCTGGTTCCTTGACTGGAATGCCAATCTTCGGTCGCTGCTTGGAATCCATCAGCGCCTGTGCAAAAGTTCGATGAGGAATAGTTGGAGGGGATGACGAAACCACCTCTGGAGCCTTCATCTTGGAGGTTGAAACCCCCGCCTCTCCGGCCATGGCCGGCGGGGAGGGGAGAGCACCAAGAACAAAAGAGGATGCGAAAAGGCGGGAAGCACGAGAGTTTCTCACACTAGGAATTAAGAGAGAGAAGCAATTACACTCTCGAAAAATCTACCACAATGATAGCCACTAGAGCCTGGAGCTCACCCGGTACTTGAGTACGTTTCTTTCCCGATAGACTGTACTTTGATTGGACTAGATTCTGTAGTTAATTTTTTAATTAAAAATGTAATTTTATTTTATATCATTTAAAAAGTTAATTATATAGTTGTTGTCTGCATTATTTTAAATTTTAATGTACCTCCACACACCTTAATAACCCTTTCGAGCATTCCCGCTCCTGGGTGGCGTCTCAGGGTCCAAGTGGTATTGGGTTCGCCTGGTATCCGGGCTCTTGGTCGTTACATAATCGGTGTTTCTTTTGTGTTTCCTTGAGTGTGCTTCTATTTTGCAATGCTTTCGGTACATCGGACTTCAAAAAGCTCTCCGTCCTTGGCCAGCCTAGAATGGAGAAGATGGGTCCCCACAAGCTCCCTCCTTGAGGCATCCCTACTCGATCATCCTTCCTACGGGAATCAGGTAAACTTCCCTGGCGATCACACTATTCCATTTTATCCTGGATACTGCACACCCGTGTTCGTAGAAGTGGTAGACGTGGTCGAAATGGACTACAACTTTCCGATACCTACAACCCTCTGGCGATCACGGTGGGACATGCTATTGCTCACTGTGAGTCCACCATACTGAAGGTCCAAAACCACATAAGCTTTGTTTAGTTTAATTAGTCATTTTTGTTTATTATCTGTTTTTAGTATAGTTGTGTCTGTAGGTAGAAGACAACCATACTTTTGGCCATTTAAACCCGTAGGGGGCCCAACCAGTGGCCGCCTTCTTCCTCTATGAGCGGCCAAGACCCTAGCCGCCTAAGCTTCTGGACGGCCCAGTCCCTGGCCACCTTGTTTACTGTAAACGGCCCATACAGTGGCCACCTAGCCATTGAGGATGGCCATCGTCCTGGCTACCTAGGCCCTGGATGGCCAGCCTTCTGGCCGCCTCCTGCCCAATTTTTTCAATTCGTTATTCTTTCATTTTGTTCTATCTATTTTGTTATTTGCTTGTTGTTTAAGCTACTATTGCAAATTAAAATATGAGATTGGGCTTAGGAAGAGTCGGCATCACACTGTTAGGAACACCCTTTCGTTGGAGATGGACCCTTCACCTAGGGATTCTCACTCGGGCGTAACCGGTCCTTTCCATTCGAGAACCTCTGTAAGTCCTCGCGAACCGTGGGTTCTCACACGGTCGCCGGGCAAGTTGTACCAACGGAAATTCCGACAGAATCCCTATGGGTTGAGTGAGGATCTTGCTTAGGTTCCCTGGAGCAAGCCTTAGGCTTAGAATTCTCTATCCTTCTCCCGAGAGAACCTTCAAAGAAATAAAAAAAAATCAATCGAGGCCAAATGAAGTTAAAACCTTTGGGCGTTGCTCTGAAAACCATGGTTGTTCTTAGAAATCATAATCCTCTCAATAATTGGCTTAATTCCAAAGTTGAACCTTAAAATTAGGTAGGATTGTTTGATTAATGGAACACATGTTTTCAAACCCCTGCTACGAGGAAGAATTCCTTCCCTAAAGTGACTTCGAACTTCGAACTAACCCTCCATTTGAGATAGAAGATAGTCACGCAAGTGCCTTCATAGGCATGTTTCTGGCTTCCGCGAACGAGGCCACCCATGTGGACTCAGCTTCATCTCATAGTGACCAAGATCAGGCTAGTCTTAAGCCCCCCACATTGTCAACTCACGAGGACCAAGAACTAATCAACGTTCTATCCCGCTATGCTCTCTAAGAGCTGGACACCATGGCTTCCCGAGGGAAAGTTTCGGCCACTGTGGACACCTAAAATTCACCATTAAGACCATCGCCGCTCTGAGCCAAATAAAGGGCAACGGAGAAAGAAAAGAAGGAGTATGTCAATGCACGCATATCGATGCATGCGAGAACAAAAGGACAATGAAGAACAAAAGCACACGAAAAATATAAAGAGGAGAAAAAGAGGGAGTTGATCCCTTTGAATCGGCGGCCAAGGCCCCCTCTCCCTCTTGATCCGGTGGCTCCCCTCCTTTGAGCATGAATCGGTGGCAAAACAAGAAGCAAAAGGGGGGGGCGAGTGAATCGGCGCCAAGGCCTCTCCCTTTTGAACCGGTGGCTAAAGCCCTCTTGCCACTGATCCGGTGGCTAAGGGCCCTCCCACTTGAACCAACAGCCTAGGCCCTTCCCCTTCAAATCGGCGGCCCCATGAGGCCTTCATCCGGTGGCAAACAAAAAAAAGGGAAAAGCATGATCCGGCGGCAAGCCCAGCACCCCATCCGGCGATAGAAGATGACAAGAAATGAGAAGTGTCACTTCGTCCCACTGTTCATCCCATCGTGCCATATCACCTTCTCACGCCGGATCAACAAACAAAAAGGGGAAAGGCATTCAATGCTAGCCTGGTGGTTAACAGAAAACCCCTGCTTAAAGGAGATTATCTCCCTCATCAACTAGCAGGTAAAGCCCTGGCTCCACCAGTAGACTGACGAGAGGACTCTTCTCCATCGCCTCAAACCCCCAAGAACGGCAAGCGCTACGAAGCTACATGCCCCTGTCAGCAGTAGCAAGGTCACACCGGTCGGCCTCAGCCAATCCCACGAAGGCACCTCGCCTACCTCCCGCCCCCCTACGCATAGGCTCTCAACAACATCGATCAAGGAGAAGAGAGAAGAAGAGGAAGAAGGAAGGGTGGGGAGTTCAAGGCTCTCCACGTCCATCCTTATAAAAGGGATGCCAGGCCCATGAAAGAATGGGCTGGCTATTGGAGAAAGGTTGGCTGGCTCATGAAACATGGGATGGTTCTCTGAAGAAAAAGAAGAGTGAAAAGAAGGTGGGCTTCATCATCTTCGGGGGGGTTCGAGAGCAAAGAGCTCGCCTGCACCTGTGTCCACAGAGTGAAGAAGAAGAAGAAGAGTGGGGGAGAAAAGAGAGGAAGAGAGGTGAGGTTTAAGGGGGAGGAGCCAGTGCTCCATCTCCCCCCCCACCACTGTATTTCTTTGCTTTTCCTATTCTATTTTCCTTCTTTACCATGATGTATGCCTCTCTTGTACCCATTGCTCCTGCGATGAATAAAAGGTCCAGTTGTGGCAAATGTTATGAGCTCCATCGTGGCCCCTCTTCTGTCTCAAGCATGGCTCCCTATGTTCTTTTGTCCAGCTCTGAATGCATTAAGCTCCCCTCACCGGCGATACTATGTTTTCTCCAGATTTTCTGATCACTCCGGGCCCCCAGGAACTTACTTTTTCATAGTATGGTCCCTAAGGGAACCCCGTTCTAGAAGTGAACAACAATGACCAAAGGTCGGGCAACATAATAAATCTGTCCCAAACATCAGATATCCCTGCCCATGGGTCATCGGAGCCCCTCGTTGGCCAGTCCTTGGGGTTTCCATGCCAATCTGGGCCTTTAGGTGGCTATCCTCAGCTTACCCAATGTTTTTTGAGGCCGCCTCGGATCCCTTCCATGGGCGAGTCTCTGTTCTATACCCCATACATCTCGGGTCTGGGGGAGATGCTGCCGAAATTCCGTCAGGAATGTGGCTAAAAAAGAAACAAATGTCTGAACAATTCTAACCACAAGAACAAGGTTGAACATACAAAGAAAATGAACAAAAGGACCAATGAACTCTCAATGTTTGCACACTTGGACTTGCTGTTGAATCTTGTATGAAAAAAAAAGAGATATGCAGACTTTTCGTCATGTGATAAAGAATGTGCAGAACAAAAGAAAGAGAGCCATGGACATTTCTCTTTTGCTTTTCAAATACCATACTTGTCTTTCAATACCCTATGCATGTGTCAAAACAAAAAACCACGTGAGGGCCGTTACTGGACTCTTGAGGATGAGAGTAGAGGTCCTCTGCATTTCTGAACTTAGGTGCACTTTGAGCATCCCCTCCTCACACATGTGTTTCCTCCAGCATGAGCATGAATAAAACTCCATGCACGTATCAAGTTGCATACAAATTTCTTGCTTCATCTTTATGAACAAACACTTGAAAGAATGAGGAGCTTCATGTATCCACCACGAATTTGAATGCATGCATATTTGAGCTTGCATCTTTGAACTTGCATGCATATTTAAGCCTGCATCTAGTACAAACGTGAGTTTAGCTTCATACACATCGCATCCCATATGTGCTTGCATGCTTCACTCATTTGCTAAGAAAGAATAAAAGAAAGAACAATCAAAATATAATGAAATGGGTGATGAAAGATGGAAGTTCTAACAATCTCCCTTAACCCCTTAGGCTAAAGTGTATAGACTGAAAACCAAGAAGTCTGTCAAAAGATTCAGAAGAAGGAAGTTCTACCATTGGACAACTCGACTTACCCATGGTTTCGGTGGACTAAACTGAACATTCGGTCGACCGATCGCCCCTGCGACGACGCACTCCGTCGATGGAGTCGACTCATCTAGCAGACCTCCCTGCCTCTGGGAGGTTCGGTCGATCAACCTCACGGTTCAGTCGACCGACCTCACGGTTCGGTTGACCGAATGCCCCGTTCAAAAAAAAAGGGGGGGGGGAGGGAGAAAGGAGATGTGGGAGTGATCCGACGCGCACGCTCTCACCTTCTTGCACCAGATCACCCCCCCGCCGGTTCACATATCTTCTCATCTCTCTCTCTCCTCCCGCCGATTCACCCTCCTCTCCTCACATCTCTCTCTCTCCTCCCACCGGTTCACATCTCTTCCCGTCTCTCTCTCACACCCCATTTTAAGAAAAAAGAATGATAAGAAATGAGAGGGCGGGAGTGATCCGACAGCAGTGCTGCCCACCGGATCAACACCCCCCTCCTTTGTTTTGAAATAAAAAAAAAGAGAAAACAAAAAATAGGAAACAAAGAAAAATAATAAAACAAAACGAGACAACAACAAACAGTGATGAATGATCAAAACAAAACAAAAAAAAAACTACAAATGACCAAATAATTGATGACTAAAGAATAACAAAAAATTGTAACAATACTAATAAACAGACAATAATAATAATTGGGCAACAATATACACATGGTTATATATAAAAAAATGCATGCGTGCATCTAAATAAAATTAGATAACCAAATAATAAAAAAAACATAATAATGTATGCTCCGGAGCCCCGCTTCCCTAGACCGGGTGAGAAGGAAATATCGATGATGCCTCGGTAAGTCGGGTTCAGACCTCGAGGATCACCCCAATATGGCCATGACCCGATATTGCCCCTGGCTAATAGCTCGCTAAACCTGATCCATCTCCGCTGGGATCTAATCCCACTTTCCTATCAAACTTGCCGTATACTCGGCAGACATTTGCACGGGTTTTATCTCCGTCTCCATCACGCTTTTAATACGGATTTTTGTCCGAACATGAAATGGTCGATAAGCGACCAACATGATTCAAATGTTTACACCCTAACGTGAGGCATTCTAACGCGGTTTGAGATTTTATTATCTCATTTCATCAATGTTAATTTCAGGCCATAGAGCCCCTTTTCCTGGCGATCAATCAAGGGTTTTCACCCCTCCGGGGAGATGTAATTAGCATCGTGGCCTTTATGGCATGGCGGATTCTGGTCCCGACACGACACTCACTATCGTCTGATCGGTCAGACGGCATGCACCAGTGGCTTCTTCGGAGCCCGAATAAGTCATCACTTTGTGACTGGCACGCCCATATAGTAAATAAATGAAATAAATAAACAAACAAACGAATAAACAGACAAAATCCCAAAAAGTGCATCCACAGCCACCCCTCAGTTCACCCCTCATTTCACACAACAAAGGGTCCAAACCCCATTTCAAGGGTCCTCTAGTCGGTCCGTTCATGATGTTCCACCTCCGTTCAGCTACCCTGTTGTTCCCCAAGGGGTCGCTCGACCCCCAATCCCGCCAGTCGCAACCGCTCCCCCGAGAGGGATTGATCCCATCTCCAAACTAGAGATTCAAAGCTATGTCCGGCAAGTGATTGCCGAGAGCATGCCAGTTGCTTGTCCCTACTCATTAGCACAATACTGCAAACTCCCTAACGCGTACTTCCCTCCCTGGTTTAAAGCTCTAAAATACCATAACTATGACGGCACTACTGATCCACACCATCATCTCTCAGGTTTCCTGATGGATTCTCACCAATGGTTGTACAACCAGGTCCTGCTGGTCCACTTGTTCCAAAAGTCCCTTGAGGGTGAGGCCTTATGCTGGTTTTCCTCTCTCCCGACTATCAACCTCATTAACTTCGACATCGTCTCCGAGCGGTTCCTCGCTGGCTTCGGATAGATGTCCAGCATAGCTCCCACTCTCTTCAATTTGGTCATGGAAAAAATGAAGCCCAATGATGACTTCATTCAGTTTATGAACCATTGGAGAATTATGGCCTCCCGGACGGAGGTAGTCATCCGCGAGTCTAAGACGGTCACAATGTTGGTGAACAATGCTACTCTACATCTTAGAGCGATCCCCATCCTCATCGAGCTCCACACCTTCCCATAACTATACAATCGAGCTCGGATCATCCAGGCCCAGATTAACGATGCCACCCTATCACCTGTCTTCGAGACCCACGCTAAGGGTCAGAAAGCTCCAGCCTCTCCCACCACGGAGGGAGTCACCATAAATGAGCAAGTGAATGCTCTCGGGCCTTTTTTTAGGTCTAATAGTCACCAAGTTCCGCAATCCAATCAGGCCGATCCTAATCAGGCTCATGCTGGTCCTAAGTCATACTCCAATGCTCCTCCACCACAAAGCTATGTACAAGCTGGTCTTAGATGAGCCTCATACCCTGCACTGCCTGAATCACTGGGCGATACCTTCTTCGCCCTCATGTTCTCCCAAGCCATTCAGTTCCCTCCTCAGAAGAATTGGGTTCATCCCAATATAGATAATTCCAAGTACTGCCTGTACCACCACATTCCCAGGCATGACATCTATAACTGCTTCCAATTCTGGGACTGGGTGTACAATATGAACAACGAGGGCAGGATCAATTGGGCCGACGTCATGTTTCCCATAGCTAACCGCAAGATGCCCAATCAAGATCTAGGCATCGTCCAAAATCCATTAGCCACTCATCAACCTAACAAAGATCCATCAAGCTCCAAACAACATGAGAGGGTTAACACCGTCATAGGCCTGGAACCGTGCGTTATTAAGAGAGCCCAGATGTGGGGCATAGAAGGGTCGCATGAATGGCATGGGCGCTTCGAGGTAGAGGTTGAGGAGCCTTGGTTCAATGCCAACACCTTCTCACAGGCATCCTAGCCGTGGACATTGATTACATCCCCATCTCACTCATCGATGCCTCAACCAAGGGCTAATCAGGGTCCTCTTACCCTGATAACACCCCCACAATCCTCAATTCAAAAGTCAGCATTCCTTAAGAGTGTAGCGGTTGAGCAAGAGCGCCCCTTAGTCTTGTTGAAACCACCACAATCTAAAGTGGATTCTCCCCCTGTTCCTATTGCTCCAAGTGAAGAACCGGCTTCCCTCTCATTCATATTCGGCCCCCTCCTCTACAACTCATCTGACCAAAATCCCAAGAAACGGAGGTCCCGAAAGAATCCTCACTCAATGTTACTCTTCAGAACCGCATTATCCCACCATCTCAAAGGCAACCTCATCTCGATGAGGGGGCAAATTCCCAAGCTCCTCCGGCAGAGTACGATATTCTTCAGCACCTAGATCGGACCCAGCTAAGGTCTCCATTCTGGAGCTCATCAAAAGGTCCCTGTCTCATCAGTTCACCCTTCTCTAGTTTCTACAAAGGATAACCATCAATGAGGACCTCCAGCTATC
Organism: Amorphophallus konjac; assembly: GCA_022559845.1. Lineage (NCBI taxonomy): Eukaryota > Viridiplantae > Streptophyta > Magnoliopsida > Alismatales > Araceae > Amorphophallus > Amorphophallus konjac. Next base: position 172,269,529 of record CM040125.1, read on the forward strand.
GGCGTGTCCTACGCTATCTTGGTCATGACTCAAGGTCCTTCCATCTCCTTCTCTGACAAAGACTTTGATCCACCTGAGAGCAGGTCACTACCATTGTGCCTCACATTCACCCTCAATGGGGTCAGGGTCGACTCCACCCTAATTGACATGAGAGCGTCAATCCATGTGTGTCCCATGTGATAGACTGAGTGACAGATATAGAAGGGGGGATGAATATATCTGTCTATAAAAATTAATTCGTGCAAATGCAAACTAAGCTGAAATATGCTAAGCAAGCAACGACAGTCCTAAGAGTATTCTATGCTTGGAATGAACCACCAATCAGACATGTAGAGTGCATATGAAGGAGAAAACACAGACTGAACTAATGATCGAAGAGATGCCAGATGAATTCAAAATCAGCCTCTGAATGGGTCAGCAATTATAAGCAATGGTACCAGGCGGAGGGTTGATCAGAAGATCTCCTCACGCAAGGAGTGGCCTACCAGATAGGTGTAACCTATCCTTTCACCTAAGCCTTTTGATATACCATATAGATGTTGCAGTTCATTCATAAGATAAAGCTAAATGATCAACGCAATAGAATTAGAAATGAATAACCAGGCTAACAAACCATCAGACAGAACACAGTAGTTTTTATAGTGGTTCGGTCAGACCCAAGGTCTACCTACGTCCACTCTTTCACTCGAATCGAGTGCGGTACCTTTCTTATCCAAGAAATCGAGCACAGCAGACTTAGTCTGCAACAACGACTGTCACACAGCTTCTCCAAGGAACAACTCCTTGCTTCTCCTACAACCCAGGAGGAAACCCCAGAGGTTCAACTTCCCTTCCTCTGAATCAAGAGAGAACCCAGTGAATTTTTCCCAGCAATTCACCCAACTAGAGGTCACGAACCTCTCTTCCTCTTAACTCAAAGAGGGGACACAAGAGTTAGACTCCCTTCCTCTGAATCCAGAGAGGAAAATCCAAGATAAAATCAGATTGCAGAAGAACAATAGAAAATGTAGGAAACAGAAACTCAGGAGGAAGGAAAACTTTGATTGGAAAGAGATAACTACAATGTAGCTTCAGATTCGAAGCACTTTAACGACAAAATCAGCTGGATGGCTTCTCTCCCTCTCTTGCAAAATTCTCTCTTTTTCTTTCTTTCAGAAGGAGCTCTCAGATGGGACTTTCTTCCTGCGATCTCCAACAACTTCTTCTAAACGAGGAGACCCCTATTTATAGAACAAGGTATCATATTTACCCTTTCCGCGATTCAGATTAGCAGCAGAAAGCTGATTAGTCCACGTGGGTTGAAGAATATTCTCCAATTATTGGCCTTTCAAGGGATCTGCCACGTGGACAATTCTTTTTGTGCCAAAGAGAAGTCCCAGGTAGCATACCGTCTTGTCACGTGAGTTGGATTGCGTGCCTGAGTGGCACATGATCACTTGACCTTCAACGAACCCTCCACGTGTCTGTTGAATAGTTGACTAGGTGCTCTGACTTGGCTTAAGTTGTTAACTCTTACATTCAGCTGCTTTGAACTTGTTCAGCATGATGGTCTTCATTACATGGACCTAAAGTTCATGGATCCCTTCAGCTACACCGACCTTGATAGCAAAAACTTCTTCATCTGCATCGACCTTAGCATAAGGTTCTTCATGTGCTTCGACCTTAGTATCAAAGAGCTCTGTATCTGCACCGACCTGAGTGATGTTAGCCATATCACCTTCAATACATATGCACCGACCTTGTAAGGAAAAAGTTCTTCATGTGCATAGACCTACTTTATGCATGTGTACAGACCTAGACTTCATGTGCACAGACCTCAAACAGCATGTGCACAGACTCTAGACTTCATGTGCACAGACCTTGAATAGTATGTGTACATACTTGAGTGAATGTGCTCCGACTTCAAATGCATGTGCACTGACATGAATGCATGTGCTTCGATCTTGTGCGTGCAAAATATATACATGTGCACCGACCTTGATATGCAAACTATATGCATGTGCACTGACCTTGATATGCAAACTATATGCATGTGCACCGACCTTGATGACATATGCTTAGACTTGACAGACAAAAGGTCTGTATGAGCATTAACCTTAGTGACATGTGCACCGACCTTAGCGAGCAATATAGTGAAAGAAGCATCGACCTTAGTATGATGTGCATAGGCCTGAAGGCGATATGCATCGACCTTATCTGACATAATGAATGTATGTGCACCGACTTATCTATCAAAGGAATCATTAAACAATTATGACATCATGCACATGAAAATAAGTACAACTCAATACTTATAACATCATCATCATAATTCAATTTAAGTAGTTCAGCATACTTCACCCTTTTCTAATTTTTAGTTAAATATAGTCATAATAGTTGGCATGATAAAAAACATTAACATCATCAAAATGTAGAATGCAACATGCTCCCCCTTTTTGATGATGGCAATCATATGAGTTATTGATGAAGATGTTATTGAGATCTTATTGGTGAAGTTTGGGCAATCAAAATAGGTAGATTCAAAGATGAGATGATAAATTGAAAGTATGCACACTTTTCCTGACATGCATGCAGTATGACACTGACTTCTTCACACTAGCTTCCCCTGACAATGACTTATGCCAGCCAAAATCACTCCCCTTTTGACATCATCAAAAGGAGTGGAGAGAGAACTGGATGAAACACATTAAATTCACAATGTAGAAAACTTCAAAGCCATCTCTTAAAGGAGTAAGTAAGAGAACTGAATTAAGCTCAGGGTCTTCAGGTCTAATAATCAGGTTAGACATAGAGTAAGAGTGAAGATTACCATCGTACAAAAATAATAAGGAATATCAAGGTTTAACCGTTATGCCAAGAGAGATCTTTCGAAATGTTGTACTAATTAAACGTCTAGAAACTGATCCACTGAAGGTTGTTCCAAAGCTATTGAGGACAAACAGTCTACAATTCATTTCAAAAACAGAGGGGTTGACGGATTTTTCTTTTCTGAGTAGCATAATTGCCATTGAGTAATTTTGATAAATTACATATTGTTACATGAGGAGACACCTTGATTAGAGGTTGGAATCTCCAGCTACTTAGTGTAATAACCGTATTACTTCTCTTTAGAGAACAGAGTTAGCATTTGAAGTATCTTTTTACGTGAGGAGACACCTTGGTCAGAGGCTAGAATCTCTAGTTACTCAACACTTTAATGCCATTGCTCTGCCATGAATTTTTAATTTTCCACAGGCTTTTTAATCAGAGATAATCTGACACTTCATGACATATAATATTTTTCATTTCTTTGATGAGTCATCTAGTTTCTCGATAACCAGATCATTATTCTGAGATTTTGATGCCCCCAATTTTTATTTTTATATTGGTATATGATGTTTGAAGATAACACCTGTCACGTCCCGAACCGATAGTAGTAGAACGTGTTCATTTGCTCGGAACGTGGAAGTTAAATAGTCATGTCAATCAGAGCATAGTCATTTCCACAAAACACAATTTGGACAAATAACAAATTTCATTTCAAATATAAGTTCTTTATATATTCGGGCCCATAATAAATGAAAAGACTCAATAAAGAAAAATTACAATGAGACATAAGACGCAAGATAACCAAACAAGACGGTTCATCTAGATGTCAGAGTTCTCTTCACTCTTGCCCTTGCCCATCATGTTCGGTCTCGTCGTCACTAAGGTGATTACCTGAAAAATATTGGAAAACGCAGGGTGAGCGAACGCTCAGTAGGACTTAATATCTCATGCTCCAAGCTAGCTTTAAGTGGTTAACAATTTATCATGCTCATGCAGGTCATGCAAGAAGTAAAGCAAATCGAGCATTATAATGGCACGAGTTGTAACTATAAAGCAATGATGATAAAAATCACAAGGACGAGTAAGCAAGATGCTAGATACATTTATGAAGTGTAGAGACAATGATAACAAGAGAGTATAGCAAGAACTTTCATGTCAGAATATCAAGTACTTCTCATAATGAGGAAACAATAACAATCTTCTCTTTATGACGAGTATTGTCACGAGGGCGGTTAATGACACTAGTACAATATTTTCTTTAGGACGGCGTTATCACAAGAGCTTTCATGTAACTAGCACAATCATTCCTCTATGACGAACAATATCACGAGAGCGGTTAATGAAACTAGCACAATATTCTCTCTATGACGACATTATCGTGAGAGCTTTCATGTAACTAGCACAATGAAGGATTGCCAAGACACTAAGAGGAAATCATGACCATATGATAGCCCCTCAACATGGCAATTCAGGATCTTTCACGATGAACGCTAGATTACTATAAAGGATTGGCCAATGCACTAAGGGAAAAATCATGACGATATGACCACCCCTCATGGAAATAGCACTAGGTAGTATTGGTCACACACTTAGGAGTTCTCACGACTGTATGATTGCCCCTAAATGCCGTTAATCGAGTTGGTGAATGCCAGCACCTGATCATCATAATACCGGTATATGTTTGGACTTTGCCTCGCTCGTGGGATCAGATCAGGACCCCATAACACTAGCATTTAAATGTCATTTAATTGGGACCCATAGCCCCTGACATTTTACTAGACTAATTCCACTTTAATGACCAAGAATTCAAAGGATCAAGCATGTACGAACAATAGGGTAGATTTCATTGAACAGAGATTCGAGATGGATGGCACACAAAACCGAGATAATTCGAGAAACCTGGGAAATTGGCGTCTACTGCGGGAGCCACAAATTAGAGTTAGCGTCCATAGCAATGGGCGCTCATTCTGGAAATAAGATAAAAGGCACGAATAAATAGCGTCCACCAGAAGGGGCGCTGTTAACAAATGGCGATTGCTATACATGGCGCAGATTACCGGGAGATAACAATTTTCTCAAAAATGCCAGAACAACATTATTTGAGGGCTAGATCGTCATGTTTCTTAAGAGGGACATGACTGTAAAACTGTGTAATGAGTTTTTAGGGTACAACCTGCTCGGCTGTCTTGAGGGAATCCAAGGCTAGCGGAGACTTCCGGAAGTCTCTAAGATGAAATCGCTAGTCCGAAGGAACGGAATGTCCAACGGAGAGCTCAATCACCTTGGAGAGTTAAGGGTGTATGATAGAACCAAAACATAGACCTCATCCACGGAATGGGATGAGAGTGCCAGCGATGCCCCACGGCGAAGGGTTGTAAAACACTGTAAAACATCGATCAGGAAAACAGCGTCCTACCTGGCAAGCGCTATGTCAAATAGCGTCCAATGTGACAGTCGCAATTCAACATTTTATTTTCCACTTTGGTACAAATGGCGCCCTTCTAGGAAGGCGCTCATTAGTTCAATTCGTTTTATCCAGAATTATTAAATTTATTTTTCAAAATATGACGTCTCTATAGGCGGACGTTCATTTCTCCTATTTTTAATTAAACAAATATTTACGTCTATTTTTAAAGACGTTATTTCATTTATAAGTTTAGAAAAAATATCCCCTTTTAAAAGGACACATATTATTTAATAAAAATTTTTGAAAATAAAATATAGAATAATTAGAAGAAAATTTCAAGGATTTTAAATATATAATTTTTATAATTTTATATCACATAGTTTAGTAGATATAGATTTTCAAAGACTTAATTACAAGATATATATGCATATATAAATATATATATATAATAATCATTTAGCGGTGGCGATGAAGAACGTTATTACCAACGTGCATATTACTGTTCATCCTATGGATGAATAGTGTCACTTTTTATTTCTTAATATTTTATGGAAATTAATTACATGATACATAAGAGAAAAATCTAAGGATCTTAACTCTAAAATATCACAATTTTATAATGTCTGGTTAAAAAGATAAAAATCGACAGAGATTGTACGGGTGTTAACCGCATGAATAGAGTCGCATTCTAATTTTTAATCTTTTTATACATCTAAATATATGAGAATTAAGAGAAAAATATGAGGATCTCCATAATATATTTATCAAAAAATTTTGACATAAATTTACATGATTAGAAAATTTTATTATGTGTTAACTTTCACTTAAAATATATTAACGTAATCCCATGTTACGTGAAAGGGATTAGAAGATAATTCATGATATTAAGAGTTTGTGCTTGGGAGATTACCTACCTCGACGATGCTATAATCGGGATAGAGGAATAAGATGGAAGGAAGCTTTGCACGTTAACCATAGCAACGACAACACAACAACTGTAAGGGAGGAGGATGGTGACAGTGGCAGTAGCATCAACAGCCGTAGCAACGTAGTTGCGGCAGGGACGACGTTAGCGAACAGGTAGCAGAACTCCCATGTGAATAAGAAGAGGAAGGAGATGATTTCCTGGCCATAGTAGGGCTCCTTCGGATGCAGCAACAGCATAAACATGAACCAACCGCAGCAACAGAGTTGCTCGTTGGAAGGATTGGGCATTTATAGATGAGGAAGGGTCTTGGGGGGTTCGAAGACTAATAACATGTCTTTTAATTTCACACCGTGTGTTACTCATTTAAGCTAATCACCTGCTATTTTATCCGCCGGCTGCCTTTGTTTGTTCCCAAACCCTAACTATAACCATGCAAGCCTCATTCCATCATAAGCTGATTTTGGTTGTCATCGTTGGACTTATATGGGTTTATCATGTGGAAATATGCTTAATATATATATGTGTGTGTGTGTGTGTGTGTGTGTGTGTGTGTGTGTGTGTGTGTGTGTGTGTTAGCCCATTTATTAGCCTTGTTTTCTACTAAAGTCCAATGGTTAACAGCGCATGACCCTATCTCAAGAGTTGGATTTTGATATATATGTGTGTGTTTTCGGTTGAGATAAAGTGAGGGTGACATTTGGGTACATATATATATGGGTTAAGGAGATGTGGCTTGAGAAGTCTCTAAGCGGGTTTGGGTTTGACCTTGTACACATGGCATTTGGGTTTAGGTGCAGTGGTTGTTGGGTTATAAAGGGTTGCTTGATGAGAAGGTTTACGTGGGTTGTATTGTTTGTTAGGTTGGTCTTTGAGTTGGCCGGATGGCCCTTTTGGTTTTGGGTATATATATTAATATATTTATATATATTTAAGCCCATTAACTTAGGATAAATTGGGTTGGGTGGTTAAGTTTAGTTGGGCCCACTAATTATATTTAGTAGACTTATAAATAGTATTATCTAATTTAATTAGTAGAACTTTATATATATACCTTATTTCCTTTAACTTTATTCGTTTATAGATCTCATTAATTTTGCATTGTTGTCTCGGGTGTCAGAGTCGGGTTCGATCCTGAGAGTTTTTATATAAGTATGTAAATATATTTTTGGCACAAGGTTCCTTCTAAATACTGGAGTCGTATTTTCCTTAATTTAAACCATAAATAGATAAAAGGATATATTAAATTCATATTTCTCGATCATTTATTTATACCTTTATTTGTGCCTATTTATTACCATTTAGGCTAAATAACTAGCTTCACTTTTCCTTTATAATTTTTTTTAATTCTCATAAAATTTCTATGACTAATAAAGATTATTTTTCATGTATTCTCTATTTAAATTTTCCGGGGTGCTACAATACCATATGTATTGATCCTCAGAGAATTTTCTCCTAGAAGTCTAAGTTTCAAACTTTTAGGAGATTTCGTGACATAAGAGTTTTAACTTTGATCCATGCTCATTAATTATGTAGGAAGATATTCTTCAGATTCTTTGTCCAGGTCTTTGCAGGATTATTAGGTAGAAGCTTCTTAGCTATATTTCAGTTAATTAAACTTAAAAGTTTAAGAGAGTCATGAGTTTCTATCTGTTGTGAATAGACTGTATTTTCAATGAGCTTTATGTAGCAGCTAGACCTCTCAACATCTTTTGAATCAGCCCCCTAAATTTACCAACTGACAAATTGACCAAGCTCCCCCTCACACTATGAATTAGAAATGCAGACACTTCGAAATATACTGCTATGTAGGGAAAACAAAATGTTGATGGACATTAAACCTGATTTACATGCAAATGAACCTGTGGTACCAGGCAGAGAACGTAGGTCATATGACCACCTCACACATGATGTGGGTTTTCAGTCAGAAGGGATCTGACCTTCTCCCAGCTTACCATTCGAAATATCCTTGCTGATCAGAAATTTTGTCAGCCTATCATACTAGGCACGAGGAGACTGTTTTAGACCGTATAGGGCTTTGTTCAACCTGAAAACTTTGTTAGGGTGTGAAGACAATTGAAATCCAAGGGGTTGTTCTACAAAAACTTCTTCTTTAATAAAATCATTTAAAAATGCACTTTTAACATCGATTTGATGAAGTTTGATGTTTTTAGAACATGCAAAAGCCAATAAAATTTTTATTACTTCCATCCTAGCAACGGGTGCATAGGATTCATCAAAATCAACCCCAAACTCCTGACAGTAACCTTTGGCTACTAATCTGACTTTATTCATTGAAATTATTTCATCTTCATTTATTTTATTTCTGAACACCTATTTAATTCCTATAACATTTGTATTTTCAGGTCTCGGAGCTAGTTCCCAGACATTATTTCTTTCAAATTATCCTAGTTCCTCATTCATTGCATTAACCCATGACTCATCATTCAATGCCTCTTCTATAGTTTTGGGTTCAATCTGTGACACTAATGCAACTAGGTCTTGATTATTTACATTTCTGAGAAAAGACCTTATCCTAGGAGGATCAATTAAGTTTCCTATGATGTTGTGTGCAGGGTGGTCTTTCAAAAATCTAGCATTAGTTGAGGACTCACCTGTTTCAGCTGACCTTACTTGATTGGGAACATTTGATGCTTCAGGTGACTCAGTTTCTTCATTCAACTTATCCTCTAGAAATTCTCCATCATGCTTTGAGCTCCTGTCATCATCATCCAAGTTAGTAACATTGTTTGTTTCATCAAATATAACATGAGGAGAATCTTCTACAATTTTGTCTGAAACATTGAAGACCATATATGCCCTAGTTGTTTCAGAGTATCCTAGAAAAATTCCTAGGGTACTCCTTGCTTCAAATTTATCTAGGTTATTTTTATTATTGTTATGAATGAAGCATTTTGAACCAAAAATCTTGAAGTAAGCCACATTTGGATTCTTACCTTTCATGAGCTCATAGGGGGTTTTCTTATGGAAGGGTCTTACCAAGACTCTGTTAATGGTGTAGCATGCAGTATTAGCCGCCTCTGCCCAGAATCTTCTGGGTAGCTGACTCTCCACTAGCATAGTTCTAGCCATTTCAATAATGGTGCGGTTTCTTCTCTCCACTATGCCATTTTGCTCTAGAGTCCTGGGAGAAGAAAATATGTGAGTTATTCCCTCATTTTCACAGAATTCAGAAACATTGAGTTCTCAAATTCTCCTCCATGGTCAGATTGAAGTGTGCAAATTATGTGATTTCCTTCTTGTTTGATTTTATTGAAAAATTGTCTAAACTTCTGAACTGCATCATTTTTGTTTGCTAAGAAAAATACCTAAGAAAATCTAGTGTAATCATCTACAATCATAAACCCAAACATTTTCCCATTCAGACTCTGAGTTCTAGTTGGACCGAAAAGATCCATATGCAAAAGTTCCATTGGCTTGGAGGACAATGGCTCAGATCTGAGCTTAAATGATTTACGGGTTTGTTTGCCTAGAGCACAGACATCACAAATTTTTGAAATGGAATTAAATTTAATCTTGGGCATGCCTCTAACTAAGTCATGTTTGACCAATTTATTCAATGTAGTGTAGCGAGCATGGCCTAAACGTCTATGCTAATTAAATGCATTATTTTCAAGGTTAGTAGACAAACAAAGATTTGATTCTGGATTTTCATTTAAGTCTACAATGTATACATTATTGACTCTATTTGCTTCAAACTTGACCTTGTCAGAATTTATTTCAAGAATTTTGCATACATTGTTATCAAACACAACTTTGTGACCCTTGTCACATAACTGATTGATACTAAGTAAGTTGTGTTGAAGACCTTCTACAAGCAAAACTTTCTTAACAGTGTTTGAGGGAAACTTACCAACTGTTCCTATTCCAATAATCTCACCTCTATTTTCCCTCCAAATTTGACCAGACCTCCTACCTTCATTTCCAGTTTACTGAATTTTGATCGGTCGCCTGTCATGTGCCTGGAGCAGCCGCTGTCCAAGTACCATCTGTTATGCTCGACTGCTAGGCTTACCTGCAAACAAGTTTAAGCATAGAATTTTGGAACCCAAGACAAGTTGGGTCCAAACATATCACTCATCCCTTTTAACAGGTTTTTGGGAATCCAGATCTGTCTGGTTCCCTTTTTGGGATCAAAGTTTTTATTTCCGTTGTGAATGGATTTTTTGTTTGTGTGCATAGGAGTCTGTGTTGACTGATTTCCAATGTGTGATGATTTCTTGATGTAATTCTTTCCTTGATTTTTCTCAAATCTTTTCTGATTTCTACAATTTTGTTTATTAAAAGGCATTTGATGAGAATTGAATTGCATCCAGTGTGAGACATTTCCACTCATGAATTTGTTCTGATGTGCCTTTATGTGAGGGGTGAAGTGCATAGACCTGTGAGAGGTGTTACCTCGACGCATCTGACTCTGCTGAGCAGAATTGATTTTACATGCATGAGTATGACTTGATGCAGTAGTCTTACTGCCTTGATGCAGTGCATGTGTAGCATGATTTTTCTGTTTGTAGAATTTTGATGCAATGAAAATTATTTTTAGAGATTTTTGAGAGTTGTTGGTGCTGTTTGAGCTGGATGGAGTGTCCAACTTTTCTTTACCCTTTTCAAGACAGAAAGTCACTGTTTTAAATTCAAAGGACCTTTTATTGGTGGGATCATATCCCAATCCTTCCCGGTTAAAATTTACTCTCATACCTAGCATTGTGTCTAGGTTGGTCTTTTCTTGCACGAAGTTTTCCAGGGTATTTTGCTTATCTTCAAGATCTTTTTGAAGCTTTTCACTGTTTCTCTGTATCTCTATGTTAGCCATTTTCACAGCTTCATATTTTTCAGATACAAGAGCATTTTCCTTCTGGATTTTCTGGAATTTTACTTTAAATTCATCTAGATTCTTGTTAACTTCTTCAAATTGATCATGGAGGTTTTTATTTTCAACTTTCAAGGAGCTTAGTTCTTCAATCTTTTTCTTCAGATCCTCATGTTCTTTTTTCAGACAATTTTGCTCCTCAACAGTGCTGTTCAATTTTCTCTTGAGTGTTTTATACTCTTTGGTTTGACAATTAAATTTATCTAATAAATCTGCGTAAGCATCCTCCCAATCATCTATAGTATATTTTTTAAAAGGGATGCTTACCTCATTCTCTCTATCTTCCATGAGACACAGTCCCTGCTCTTCTTCTTCGAAAAAATTTTCTTCAATGTCTTCTTCCGCATCACTCCAAGTGCAGACCATAGCCTAAGGCTTCTTCTTTTGCACTTTGGAGCTTTTCTTCTGGAGGTCGGGGCAATCCCCTTTCATGTGTCCGGGCCTCCTGCAATGAAAACATGTGATCTTATTAGCATTTTTATTTTTATCAAAATTAGAATTGAAATGCTTACTGGAGGACTGTGACTCTTTCTCCTAAAGGTTTTTCCCTTAGTCCTCAAGAACTTTCGAAATTGTCGAGTCAGCATTGCTTGCTGCTCTTGATGAAGATCTAAGAAGTTATCAGATTCCTCAATATTACTATTACTGCTACTGCCACTGCCACTTCGAGACACCTTGAGAGCAATGTTTTTTCCCTTCTTGTGATTTTCTTCAACATTTCTTTTCAAATTCAATTCATACGTCATTAGGGATCCAATGAACTCTGTGACTGTCATTTTTGACAAATCCCTAGATTCCTCTATAACAGTGGCCTTAGTGTGCCACGCGGGGGTCAATGACATGAGAATTTTCCTAACAAGATCAACTTTAGGACCTGTTTCCCTAGTTCATCTTAAACAATTCATACTCAAAGGTTAGCATGTTTACCTTTGTATCCTTGACCTGGGATGTACCTTTATACATAAGCTCTAGTTCATCCCACATTTTCTTCGCTGTCTTGTAAGCTGATATCCTAGCATACTCCTCTAGATGGACTGCGTATTGCATTATATTTAGTGCCATCTAGTTTACGATGGAAAGTCTGATGTGTTCCCTTGTCCATGTATTCTCATCCTCTGGAAGCTCGAACGGTCCTGAGATGATCACTCTCCAAAGTTCGTGACTCTGCGCTCTTAAGAACACTTCCATCATGTTCTTCCAGTAAAGATAATTGACACCATCAACAAAAGGAGGACGGTTAATTGAATGTCCCTCGGGAATGAAGCTGCGAGGAGTGTTAGCTCCAGGTCTACCCTGGTCGTTAGACCACATGTTGGGTAACCTGCTCTGATACCAATTGATAGACTGAGTGACAGATATAGAAGGGGGGGGGGATAAATATATCTATCTATAAAAATTAATTCGTGCAAATGCAAACTAAGCTGAAATATGCTAAGCAAGCAACGGCAGTCCTAAGAGTATCCTATGCTTGGAATGAACCCCCCATCAGACATGTAGAGTGCATATGAAGGAGAAAACACAGACTGAACTAATGATCGAATAGTTGCCAGATGAATTCAAAATCAGCCTCTGAATGGGTCAACAATTATAAGCAACGGTACCAGGCGGAGGGTTGATCAAAAGATCTCCTCACGCAAGGAGTGGCCTACCAGATAGGTGTAACCTATCCTTTCAGCTAAGCCTTTTGATATACCATATAGATGTTGCAGCTCATTCAGAAGATAAAGCTAAACGATCAACGCAATAGAGTAATAAATGAATAACCAGGCTAACAAACCATCAGACAGAACACGATAATTTTTATAGTGGTTCGGTCAGACCCAAGGTCTACCTACGTCCACTCCTTCACTCAAACCGAGTGAGGTGCCTTGCTTATCCAAGCAATCGAGCACAACAGACTTAGTCTGCAACAACGACTATCACACAGCTTCCCCAAGGAACAACTCCTTGCTTCTCCTGTAGCCAAGGAGGAAACCCCGGAGGTTCAACCTCCCTTCCTCTGAATCAAGAGGGAACCCAGTGAATTGTTCCCAGCAATTCACCCAACTAGAAATCACGGACCTCTCTTCCTCTTAACTCAAAGAGGGGACACTGGAGTTAGACTCCCTTCCTCTGAATCCACAGAGGAAATTACAAGATAAAATCTGATTGCAGAAGAACAATAGAAAATGAAAGAAATAGAAACTCAGAAGGAAGGAAAACTTTGATCGGAAAGAGATAACTGCAATGTAGCTTTAGATTCAAAGCACTTTAATGATGAAATTGGCTGGATGGCTTCTCTCCCTCTCTCTTGCGGAATTATCTCTTTTTCTTTCTTTCAGAAGGAGCTCTCAGATGGGACTTTCTTCCTGCGATCTCCAACAACTTCTTCTAAACAAGGAGACCCCTATTTATAGAACAGGGTATAGTATTTACCCTTTCTGCGATTCAGATTAGCAGTAGAAAGCTGATTGGTCTACGTGGGTTGAAGAATATTATCCAATTATTGGCTTTTCAAGGGATCTGCCACGTGGACAATTCTTTTTGCGCCAAAGAGAAGTCCCAGGTAGCACATCATCTTGTCACGTGAGTTGGATTACGTGCCTGAGTGGCACGTGATCACTTGACCTTCAACGAACCCTCCACGTGTCTGTTGAATAGTTGACCAGGTGCTCTGACTTGGCTTAAGTTGTTAACTCTTACATTTAGCTGCTTTGAACTTGTTCTGCATGATGGTCTTCATTGCATGGACCTTAAGTTCATGGAACCCTTCAGCTGCACCGACCTTGATGGCAAAAACTTCTTCATCTGCATCGACCTTAGCACAAGGTTCTTCATGTGCTTTGACCTTAGTATCAAAGAGTTCTGTATCTGCACCGACCTGAGTGATGTTAGCCATATCACCTTCAATACATATGCACCGACCTTGTAAGCAAAAAGTTCTTCATGTGCATAGACCTACTTTATGCATGTGCACAAACCTAGACTTCATGTGCACAGACCTCAAATAGCATGTGCATAGACTATAGACTTCACGTGCACAGACCTTGAACAGCATGCGCACAGACTTGAGTGAATGTGCTCCAACTTCAAATGCATGTGCTCTGACTTGCCTAATGCATGTGCACTGACATGAATGCATATGCTTCGACCTTGTGCGTGCAAAATATATACATGTGCCCCGACCTTGATATGCACATTATATGCATGTGCACCAACCTTAATGCAAAGTATATACATGTGCACCGACCTTGATATGCAAACTATATGCATGTGCACCGACCTTGATGACATATGCTTAGACTTGACAGACAAAAGGTCTGTATGAGCGTCGACCTTAGTGACATGTGCACCGACCTTAGCGAGCAATGTAGTGAAATAAGCACCGACCTTAGTATGATGTGCACAGGCCTGAAGGCGATATGCATCGACCTTATCTGACAAAATGAATGTATGTGCACCGACTTATCTATCAAAGGAATCATTCAACAATTATGACATCATGCACAAAAAAATAAGTACAGCTCAATACTTATAACATCATCATCATCATTCAATTTAAGTAGTTCAGCCTACTTCATCCTTTTCTAATTTTCAATCAAATATAGTCATAATGGTTGGCATCATAAAAAACATTGACATCATCAAAACGTAGAATGCAACACCATGAAGACTATTGAAAGATTGGGTTGCGAGAAGAGAACTGAGAGGAGGTTTGCACCACGATCTCCGCATATGACAACTCTAGAGGGTGCGCGAAAGGAAAGGTAACCCTGTAGCTCGGTGTCAGTCCCGTGGTCATGTCCTCGGACTTCATCCTCGATGTTGACCCAGCATACAAGGCCATCCTTCGGTGACCCTAGATTGAACAAACTTTAGGGATTCCATCCACTGCCCATCAATGCTTTAAGTTCCCCTATAACGGATAGGTGATAAAGATCAAGAGCATCCCGCTAGTGGAAAATCTCAACGCCATCACCTCATAGCAAATCCCATTCATGACTATCCCGGACAAGGGGAAGAAACCTATTCTCTCTATAACGGGTGCCGTGGATCCAGCAGCCCTTTTCCAACCAAGCCACTCCATCCTTCGTAGACCAATCAATCACGTTAACATTCCATTAGGAAAAGGTTGGGAGATAATGGCTAAAATGGGTTTCATGATGGGTAGAGGCTTAGGCCAAAACGAGTAGGGTCCCACTCAGAGACATAGGCTCAAAGTCTCCGAAGGTCGGACATGTTTGGGGTTCTTAACTGAACAAGCGTCTAAAACCGCCCAAGCTAGGGGCAAGCTCTATGATTACTTTGTAAAAGATACAATACAGCCGGAGACTCGGGACGAGCCCGGTGAAGGTCACAAGGTCAAAGAAAAAGAAATCCAACCAGATCACTCACTCGAGGACAACTTCGGGCTGCTTTCTCTATTCCATCTAGATGAACCTGCAGACGACGCTCCTCCTATGGGCATGTTCTTGGCTTTAGACAGGCTGGCACTGTAAGACCCTGAATTATTTAATTGAGCCCAATATATTTATTAAGCATTTATTAATTAAGAATTGAATTCTTATTGAATTAATAATTGAATTTCGGATTTATTAATATTTAATTCGTTAGAAATAGTATAAGTGAAAATCCGACTACCTTATAAAAATCCATAAAAATAGTAAACAGGTTAAGGTCGATGTAGACAATAACTTTGTCTTCTGGCATTAAGCCATTATAAATCCGTGGTTAGATCTAATTGGAGATTAAGCCCAAAAGTGCACACTTTTTAACCCTTACCTAACCTTAGTTTAAAACGTAAAATTCGGGCTTAATACTCAACCAAATTACCTCAAATCAGAGGCAAATAAACAACCATGAGCTAAGGATTAATAGCCCTCAATCAATTCGACACAAACCTAACCCTAGGAGGCGTAACTACCTCAAATCAGAGGCAAATAAACGTAAAGTTCTTCATTCTAGGTTTTAAGTTCTCTCTTCGATTGAGGTAGGTTTACAAGGTCAAACTCTAATTAACTTATATGATGTAATCAGCATGTTGTTAGCTTTCATTTAACGTAGAAAGTCCCAATTTTCTTTGAGCATGCTTGGAGAATTTTAATTTTTAGTGAGAGCATGTCTAGAACTTGATTTATATTGTGACCCTTTGAGTTAGAGTTTGATTGCAGGCTGATTTTGAGTTAGATAACTTGACCCATATATAGTTTATCATATATGGTTGGATTTAGCATCAAGTTAGCTTTCTTTTGACATAAGAAGCCCCAATTTTCGTTATGTATATTGAGAGAATTTCATGATTTAGTAGAAGCATGTCAAGAATTAGGTTTTTATGTGTTCATCATAGAATAGGTTAAGATTTAATTGATTTCTGTTGAAATTAGTGTTTCAAATCGCTTGTTTTATGACCCTAGTATGTATATTAATAACCCTAGATCATGTGGTTAAGATCTCAACTCAATTGGACCTCAATTGGGTGAGTTTTTATGTTTTCCGGAGGTTACAGCCATGTTTGTTCTTGCAGGGGTCGACCCCTGGGGTCGACCCATTTTCTGGGAGCCCTGGCAGGCCCGAGGGTCGACCCCAGGGGTCGACCCATCCAGCACCCAGCAAGGGTCAACCCCTGGGGTCGACCCATACAGCCAGAGTGTGGGGGTCGACCCCAGGGGTCGACCCATTCTGCAGAAATTGTGGGGGTCGACCCTAGGGGTCGACCCATCTCACTGCCAGACCCCATTTTTACAGGGGTCGACCCGTGTACCAGAAACACAGTTTTTGTCTTTCTTCGACCCGAGGATCGATCTGGATCATTAGGGGATCGACCCATTTAACTTAGACCAATTGAAAAGTATATTCTTGAAGAACCAGTAACCTATTCTTGTACCCCTTTGATTTCAATTAACATTGGTCCCTACATGCAAACGTAGTGTAAAAACATGCCGTTTATCATTTTCATTTCAACACATACAATGGTTAAATAGAAACCCACATAATTAGTGGTTAATGGTGAAACTAAATCTCTGTTAATGCGTGCTATTTCAATCCTGTACGAGCTTGTTCCTTTACCTTATCATCTTGAATCATTCTTTGGCAAATTGGTTTAATGCAAATGATAATGGATAATCCTTGATATATTAACTTGGTAATTAGGATTAAATTGATTATTAAGTTGCTGTTTTAGTCCCTATTATTCCAGTAGAATGAATTACTTACACACTTGAACGGTATACTGTCAGCCGTTCTTTCTTGACCCCGTGGACCGAGTTTTGGTCCAGTTCTTGTAAAGCGGCACCGAGGTGACCGTATCAACCGAGTTTTTGTCTGGAATCCAAGGACATGTTAGTCCTTAAAGACTCATACTCTTGACAGAAATTCCTCTGATTAATTGGCCATTAAAATTGACTGAATGTCTAGATGTGTGGGACTTTGGACCCATAAAAATAAATGCCATCGCATCATAAGAGCCCGGTCTGGTCCTGGGGAGAGCGCCTGAAAAATTACTGAGTCCATGGGATGCTAATGACATGGTGGGGCATTACACCGAAATACTTGCTTGCTTGTTGCGTCTATGACAAACATCTCTTATTACTTGTTACTTATTACTTGTTACTTGTTACTTGATCGCGAATGAATTGACATTACTTACTTGTGGCCAATTCTTTACTACTTTCTCTTGTTATATCTCATGTTGTAAATTCTTGTACTTGTTATCTTGTTAATTCTTGACATCACATATTTATTGACCTTGCAAGATCTTGTTATTACGTTGTTTCATTATATCATTATCGTCATTTATTTCTTTCTTAGTATTGCATATGAAAATGTAATTAACTTGTTAATCACGTAAATTGCCTGTTATTTCCTACTGAGCGTCAGCTCATAGTTGTGTTTTCCCCCCTTTCCAGGCTTTTCAGGTGACGCGCTTACCGACGGGGAAGGGCATGAGTGATGTCATGAGTGTGTCAGTTCTAGTGTGTTAGCAGTGTGTTATCTTACTTTTAGTTGTGTTTTGGAGAGCATTTAGTTTCAGTTATGTTATTGAGTTTTAGTGGTTGAAATTCCAGTTGTATTAAGTTGAATTTGAGGTTATTGTATCAGTTGTGGTTGGTTAATGATCATTTAGTATTTCCATCTTGTAGCATTGTGTATTATTTTAGATAGATCTCTCTCTTGCCAGCTCGTTCCCGACTGTACGTCCCGATATTCTGCGTCGGGGTGTGACAGTTTAGTTGCTATCAGAGCCAAGTTTCACATTCCTAGGTTTCCTAAGTTTAGGTTTTCTCGCATTGCATCCCAATAACCGGTATATCAAAAGGTACTGTCCGAACGTTAGGCTACGCCTATCGGGAAGGTCGCATACTTGCGCGAGTGGTCTTCAGATCGATTATCTCCGCCAGGTACCAAGTTTTTGGTTGTGTCTAGGTGCATTAGATCCCTAACCTTGTACAAGTCTAGGACCTGACCTGGTGAGAATGGGTAGAAACTTGGGTTAAGTTCGTTTCTTAATCGTGTAATTATTTATCTTGATTAAACCTAAGTAATCTATTTCTCGTGTAGATGGCAGCTGATCGCGCTGAATGGAGGAACCTGTAGTGCACTGTTCAAGGCCTTACTCAGGTCCTTCAACAGGTAGCTCAGGCAGGAGCAGCACAGCATGGCACCGGTGATTTATACCAGAATTTTCGCGGGATGAATCCACCTAGATTCGCTGGTTCGACCGACCCCGACCAAGTCGAGCACTGGCTAGATGAGATAGGGAGAATCTTTGAAGTTATGCAATGCACCAACCAGGAGCGTGTCCTTTTGTCCACATTTCAACTGGAACGTGATGCACGTACTTGGTGGGATTCTATCAAGGCGACTCTCGGTGACCGGCAGGTTACGTGGGAAGAGTTCGAGGAATTCTTTAGCAACAAGTATTTTTCTGATAGAGTGCAAGAGAAGAAAGCGACGGAGTTCGCGGCCCTAAAACAACGAGGGTTGTCCGTGGCAGAGTATGAGGCTCAATTTGCACGGCTTTCTCGTTATGCTACACATCTTATTTCCACCAAGAAAATAAAGGCGAAGCGTTTTCTCAATGGTCTGAAGCTGCATTATATTAATCAACTAGCACCGTTGGAGATTTCCACTTATTCCGATATGGTAAGGAAAGCACAAGTTCTGGAGGATACTCTTGAGATGACGGAGAGGATCCGTGGCACAGGCATGAAGAAGGAACGACCTACGGGTTCCGGGAGTGTCAAACCCGGTATATCAAGAAGAGACCCACGAGTGGGTCGAGTTCGTGGACCGGAGCAGGATCATGGAAGGGAAAGATGCCGAAGCATGAAGATAAGAAGCCTGGCCCTATCGTTCCATACATGGGCGTTTGCAAGTTTTGTAATAATCCTGGCCACAGGGTGGAGGATTGCTGGCACAAGCTAACCACATGCCTACGATGTGGAAGCAAGGAGCACCGTATCTCTGATTGCCCTCGTATGTCTGAGCAAGCTACCCCGGCAAAACCGCAAGTCTTCAAGAAATCGCAAGGCAAGCTCCAAGCTCTGCATGCTGAGGAAGCGGGAATAACCGAGGATGGTGGACTCGTCGAAGGTACACTTATTATATTCGACAAGTCATCATTTGTTCTTTTCGATACTGGTGCAACACATTCCTTTATTTCTTGGAGAATTGCTAAGTCTTTAGCTGTGGAACCTATTTTGATGAATTCTCCGTTAGAAATATCAACCCCTATTGGTACTAGATCAGCAATCCAGTATTTCTATCCCTCTAGTACGGTTATGATTGGTGAACAGAACTTACCAGCAGATTTAGTCTGCATGGACATGAAGGATTATGATGTAATCCTAGGAGCAGATTGGTTGGCTCGATATGAGGCTAGTGTTCACTGCAGTTCTAGCTCAGTGTATTTTACTAGGCACCCGAGACTTTCTTTTGTGGGTGTTAAGCATCACAACTCTGTGTCACTTATTTCGGCTCTTCGAGCTGATAAGCTGATGAGACGTGGATGTGAGGCTTTTCTAGCCTTTGTCTGTGCAACCCCTGAGCAGCAGATTGAGATCAAGGACATTCCTGTTGTCTGAGATTTTCCTGATGTCTTTCCAGAGGAACTACCAGGACTTCCGCCTGAGTGGGAAGTTATCTTTTCTATTGATCTTATTCCTGGCACATCTCCTATTTCTAAGGCTCCTTATAGTATGTCTCCTGCGGAACTGAGAGAGTTAAAGCAACAGTTGATGGAATTACTCGAGAAGGGCTTCATTCGTCCTAGTACTTCTCCGTGGGGAGCCCCTGTATTTTTTGTCAGGAAGAAAGATGGTTCGATGAGGTTGTGCATTGATTATCGAAAAATAAACCAGCAGACTGTCAAGAACAAATATCCATTGCCGAGGATTGACGAGTTATTTGACCAGATAGCGGGAGCTCAATATTTCTCTAAGATCGATCTTCGATCTCGATATCACCAGTTGCGGATTAAGGATGAGGATATCTATAAATTAGCTTTCCGTAGCAGGTATGGTCATTTTGAATTTGTCGTTATGCCTTTTGGTCTAACGAATGCTCCAGCAGCTTTCATGCAGTTGATGAACAATGCATTTCGGCCCTATCTTGATCAATGGGTCGTGGTCTTTATTGATGACATCTTGATCTATTCCAAGAGTGAAGTGGAGCATGCTGAACATCTGAGGATGGCATTGCAGTTATTGAGAGATCATCAACTTTATGCCAAGTTCAGTAAGTGTGAATTCTGGCTGCAAGAGGTGTCCTTTCTCGGACATATCATTACGAAGGATGGTATTTCTGTTGATCCTTCGAAGGTTGAGGCAGTGAAGAATTGGGAACAACCTACCAGTGTGACAGAAGTTAGAAGTTTTCTAGGCTTGGCAGGCTATTATCGAAGATTTATCCAGGATTTCTCTAAGATTGCGGTACCTATGACAAGATTAACCTGCAAAGAGAACAAGTTTGATTGGTCCGAAGATTATCAGCGAAGCTTTCAGACTTTGAAGGAGTGTTTGACTACTGCACCTGTATTGGCTTTACCTTCTGGTGAAGGAGGATTTCTCGTATATACTGATGCATCAGGTATTGGCCTAGGCTGTGTGCTCATGCAACATGGGAAGGTGATTGCCTATTCTTCTAGATAGTTAAGGAAGCACGAAGAGAATTATCATGTTCATGATTTAGAATTGGCAGCAGTCGTGTTTGCTTTGATGATTTGGAGGCACTACTTGTATGGAGAAACCTTCACGGTGTTTTCAGATCATAAGAGTCTGAAATATTTATTTTCTCAGAAGGAACTCAATATGCGGCAGCGCAGATGGTTGGAGTATTTGAAAGACTTCGACTTCTCGATTGAGTATCATCTTGGCAAGGGTAATGTTGTGGCAGATGCATTAAGCCGGAAGCCGGTAGCTAGACTGTCAAGTCTCATGTTACAAGAATGGAGATTACTGGAACAATTATCCAGCCTGGATCTTAATATTGACAATGATCAGGTTATGATTGCTCAGATCCAACTTAAGCCCGAATTATTGATGGAAATCAAGTTCTTGCAAGATAATGATCCCGAGTTGGTAGAGATCAAGGGAAGCTTGAGCAGCAGACCTGACTTCATGTTGGCCGATGATGGAAGATTATTATTCAAGGGCAGAACTTGTGTACCTGACGAAGCCGCAATGAAGAACAAGATTCTGGAGGAAGCTCATAGATCCAGATATACTATTCATCCTGGCGGCACTAAGATGTACCGAGATTTGAAAAGATCCTTTTGGTGGCCGAATATGAAAAGAGGAGTTGCAGATTTTGTGAGTAGATGCTTGGTATGTCAACAAGTTAAGGCCGAACATTTCAGACCGGCAGGGAAACTGAAACCACTCGACATACCCCAATGGAAGTGGGAGAGCATTGGCATGGATTTCATTATGGGTCTACCTAAGACTCGTGGTGGATTTGATGCGATATGGGTGACTGTCGACCGATTGACAAAGTCAGCTCATTTCTTACCAATTAAGTCCAAGTGGACGATTGATGTATTGGCTGCTTTGTATTTGAAGGAAGTGGTGAGACTCCATGGTATTCCAGTTAGCATTGTGTCTGATCGAGACCCCAGATTTACTTCACATTTCTGGAAGGGACTGCAAGAGTCTCTTGGTACTCGTCTGAATTTCAGTACTGCTTTTCATCTGCAGACAGATGGACAGACTGAAAGAACCAACCAGATAGTGGAAGATATGCTGCGAGCTTGCATGATTGATTTCGGTGATAATTGGAGTGAGCATTTGGCATTAATTGAATTCTGCTACAACAACAGTTACCAATCCAGTATACAGATGGCTCCTTTCGAAGCATTGTATGGTAGGAGTTGTCGTTCCCCGTTGTGTTGGGACGAGGTAGGTGAGAAACAGTGGCTTGGACCGGATCTTGTCTCAGAATCTTCACAGAACATCCGTGTTATCCGAGACCGGTTACAAGTAGCTCAATCCAGACAGAAGAGTTATGTCGACAACAGGAGAAGAGCATTGGAATTTCAGGTTGGCGAGCATGTGTTCTTGAAGGTCTCTCCGACGAGAGGGATCCGAAGATTTGGCATTCATGGCAAGCTGAGTCCGAGATATATTGGTCCATTCGAGATTCTAGATAGAGTGGGAGAGGTGGCATACAGACTGGCTTTACCACCGCATTTGTCTAGCGTACACAACGTTATCCATGTGTCTATGTTACGGAAATATGTGTACGACCCCACTCATATCATTCAGCAAGTGGATTTTGAACCGAAGGAAGATTTGACCTATGAGGAAAGACCTGTCAAGATTCTGGACCGGAAGCAACAGCAACTCCGGAATCGTTCGATACCGATGGTCAAGATTCAGTGGAGTCGGCGTGGGACCGAAGAAGCTACATGGGAGTCTGAAGAGACTATGCGGAAGCGATATCCCGACCTATTCTAGGTGAGCAATCTCATTCCCTACTCTCAGTTTTAGTGCAGTGAATTTGGAGGACCAAATTCCTTTAAGTAGGGAGGGTGTAAGACCCCGAATTATTTAATTGAGCCCAATATATTTATTAGGCTTTTATTAATTAAGAATTGAATTCTTATTGAATTAATAATTGAATTTCGGATTTATTAATATTTAATTCGTTAGAAATAGTATAAGTGAAAATCCGACTACCTTATAAAAATCCATAAAAATAGTAAATAGGTTAAGGTCGATGTAGATAACAACTTTGTCTTCTGGCATTAAGCCATTATAAATCCGTGGTTAGATCTAATTGGAGATTAAGTCCAAAAGTGCACACTTTTTAACCCTTACCTAATCTTAGTTTAAAACGTAAAATTCGGGCTTAATACTCAACCAAATTAGCTCAAATAAGAGACAAATGAACGGCCATGAGCTAAGGATTAATAGCCCTTAATCAATTCGACACAAACCTAACCCTAGGAGGCGCAGCCGGCCGAGTGTGGTTGAGTCAACCATTTCGGCGCCGTTTTTAACACGTCTCTTGTTCCGTCGAATTCTCACAGCTCAGAACTCTCCAGAAGATGTGTGAGTTATAGATAGAAAGCTCTTCGAGTCTAGTTTCTTTTGGTGGCTGTGGGGTTCGCTGAAGTTTCAGATCTAGGAAGATCTTGCTCGATTTGTGGAGGTGTGTCGGCAGGCCGTCGGCTTCCTTCTTCCTTCTTTGTTTCTTGAATTGAGGTAGGAATTCTCAACCAAAATTTGATCATGAATATATGATTTTGTTCCTCTCGACGAGATCTATCCAGTGGGACTGAAAGCCCCAATTTTTATTTGGTATATAGAGAGCTATCGTGGGTTTTGTGAAGGGTGATCTAGTTCGTTCTTCATTCTAGGTTTTAAGTTCTCTCTTCGATTGAGGTAGGTTTAAAAGGTCAAACTCTAATTAACTTATATGATGTAATCAGCATGTTGTTAGCTTTCATTTAACGTAGAAAGCCCCAATTTTCTTTGAGCATGCTTGGAGAATTTAGATTTTTAGTGAGAGCATGTCTAGAACTTGATTTATATTGTGACCCTTTGAGTTAGAGTTTGATTGCGGGCTGATTTTGAGTTAGATAACTTGACCCATATATAGCTTATCATATATGGTTGGATTCAGCATCAAGTTAGCTTTCTTTTGACATAAGAAGCCCCAATTTTCGTTATGTATATTGAGAGAATTTCATGATTTAGTAGAAGCATGTCAAGAATTAGGTTTTTATGTGTTCATCATAGAATAGGTTAAGATTTAATTGATTTCTGTTGAAATTAGTGTTTCAAATCACTTGTTTTATGACCCTAGTATGTATATTAATAACCCTAGATCATGTGGTTAAGATCCCAACTCAATTGGACCTCAATTGGGTGAGTTTTTATGTTTTCCGGAGGTTACAGCCGTGTTTGTTCTTGCAGGGGTCGACCCCTGGGGTTGACCCGTTTTCTGGGAGCCCTGGCAGGCCTGAGGGTCGACCCCATGGGTCGACCCATCCAGCACCCATCAAGGGTCAACCCCTGGGGTCGACCCATTCTGCAGAAATTGTGGGGGTCGACCCCAGGGGTCGACCCATCTCACTGGCAGACCCCATTTTTACAGGGGTCGACCCCAGGGGTCGACCCGTGTACCAGAAACCCAGTTTTTTTCTTTCTTCGACCCGAGGATCGATCCGGATCATTAGGGGATCGACCCATTTAACTTAGACCAATTAAAAAGTATATTCTTGAAGAACCAGTAACCTATTCATGTACCCCTTTGATTTCAATTAACATTGGTCCCTACATGCAAACGCAGTGTAAAAACATGCGGTTTATCATTTTCATTTCAACACATACAGTGGTTAAATAGAAACCCACATAATTAGTGGTTAATGGTGAAACTAAATCTTTGTTAATGCGTGCTATTTCATTCCTGTACGAGCTTGTTCCTTTACCTTATCATCTTGAATCATACTTTGGCAAATTGGTTTAATGCAAATGATAATGGATAATCCTTGATATATTAACTTGGTAATTAGGATTAAAATGATTGTTAAGTTGCTGTTTTAGTCTCTATTATTCCAGTAGAATGGATTACTTACACACTTGAACGGTATACTGTCAGCCGTTCTTTCTTGACCCCGTGGACCGAGTTTTGGTCCAGTTCTTGTAAAGCGGCACCGAGGTGACCGTATCAACCGAGTTTTTGTCTAGAATCCAAGGACAGGTTAGTCCTTAAAGACTCATACTCTTGACAGAAATTCCTCTGATTAATTAGCCATTAAAATTGACTGAATGTCGGGACGTGTGGGACTTTGGACCCATAAAAATAAATGTCATCGCATCATAAGGGCCCGGTCTGGTCCTGGGGAGAGCGCCCGAAAAATTACTGAGCCCATGGGATGCTAATGACATGGTGGGGCATTACACCGAAATACTTGCTTGCTTGTTGCGTCTATGACAAACATCTCTTGTTACTTGTTACTTGATCGCGAATGAATTGATATTACTTACTTGTGGCCAATTCTTTACTACTTTCTCTTGTTATATCTCCTGTTGTAAATTCTTGTACTTGTTATCTTGTTAATTCTTGACATCACATATTTCTTAACCTTGCAAGATCTTGTTATTACGTTGTTTCATTATATCGTTATCGTCATTTATTTCTTTCTTAGTATTGCATATGAAAATGTAATTAACTTGTTAATCACGTAAATTGCCTGTTATTTCCTACTGAGCGTCAACTCATAGTCGTGTTTTCCCCCCTTTCCAGGCTTTTCAGGTGACGTGCTTACCGACGGGGAAGGGCATGAGTGATGTCATGAGTGTGTCAGTTCTAGTGTGTTAGCAGTGTGTTATCTTACTTTTAGTTGTGTTTTGGAGAGCATTTAGTTTCAGTTATGTTATTGAGTTTTAGTGGTTGAAATTCCAGTTGTATTAAGTTGAATTTGAGGTTATTGTATCAGTTGTGGTTGGTTAATGATCATTTAGTATTTCCATCTTGTAGCATTGTGTATTATTTTAGATAGATCTATCTCTCGCCAGCTCGTTCCCGACTGTACGTCCCGATATTCACCGTCGGGGCGTGACAGGCACGTGTCTTCTTTATTCCATTTCATTTTCACCCTCCTTTTCCCCCACTTCTCACCTACTCGGTCGTGGAACAACCAGCATGCGCTGTCTTCACTCTTATCCATCATCATCATCAGAGCCTTATCCCAATTATTTGGGGTCCGCTACTTGAATCCTGTTCCGCCAAAGATTTCTATCAAGTGTAATATTCATATTTAAACCCAAGAAACTAATATCCTTCCTAATAACATCACACCATCTCATTTTAGGCCTTCCTCGAGCTCTTTTACTAGCATCCACTAAGATTCGGTCACATCTTTTAACCGGCACTGAGTTAGGGTGACGAAACACGTCCAAACCACCTGAGTCTATTTTCTCTCATTTTACTATCAATTGGGGCTATCCCTAAGTCCTTACGAATACACTCATTTTTAATCTTGTCTTTCTTACTCTTGTCACACATCCATCTCAACATCCTCATCTCTGCTACACACATTTTATGGATGTGTTCCTTTCGTACTCCCCAACACTCGATACCATATAACAAAGTAGGTCTCACAGCCATTCTATAAAACCTCCCTTTGAGTTTCACAGGCATACGACGATCACAAAGGACTCCTGATGCACTACTCCATCTTAACCAGCCTGCCTCAATCCTATGTGTAACGTCATCATAAATCTCTCCATTCTCTTGTATAATAGACCCTAAGTATCGAAAGCTACTACTCTTTGGAATGTTATGTCCATCAATTAGAACCATGTCTTCCTGAACCACTCTCCCATTACTAAAATTACAATGCATAAACTCTGACTTACTCCTACTAATTTTAAAACCTTTAGACTCCAAGGCAAGTCTCCAACGCTCTAACTTAGCATTTAGAGCATCAATACTCTCATCAATTAAAACAATATCATCTGTAAATAGCATACAATAAGGGATATCCTCATGCAATTGTTTAGTTACTTCATCTATAACTAAGGCAAAGAGATACGGACTTAGTGCAGAACCTTGATACAGACCTATAGAAATGGGAAATTCACCAGTCTCCCCAGCAATAGTTCAAACACTAGTAATAGCACCGTCGTACATATCCTTAATCAAATCAACATATTCTTGAGAGATTCCTTTCTTCCTTAATGTCCACCAAATCAATTCTCTCGGTACTCGATCATACGCCTTCTCTAAATCAAGAAAAACTATATACAAATCTTTTCTTATCTCTCTATACTTCTCCATTAGCTGCCGTAGTAAGAAAATAGCTTCTATAATAGATCTATTTGGCATAAAATCAAACTGATTTTCCGATACAGTAGTCATACATTGGAGGCATTTTTTAATTACTCTTTCTCAAAGTTTCATAGTATGACTCGTAAGCTTAATTCCATGATAATTAGTACAACTTTGAATATCTCCTTTATTTTTATAGAAAGGAACTACAACACTTTTTCTCCAAACTTCTGGCATTCTCCGTTCCTTTAAAATTTTATTAAAAAATTTAGTTAGCCACTGAATACCAATATCTTCTAGGCCTTTCTATACTTCAATAGGTAAGCCATCTAGTCCTAAGGCCTTGCCCACTTTCATTTTTCTTAAAGCATCCTCCACTTCTGACATCTTAATACGCCTGAAATATTGATATTTATCAAATATTATGGACTCTTCGGTACCTTCTAAAGATAAATCCTTGACGCAATCTCCGTTAAGTAACTTCTGAAAATAGCTATGCCACCTCCCTTTAATCTCAAGATCCTTAGTTAAAACCCTTTGATCTTCACCTTTAATGTATCGAACATGATCTAAATCTCTAGTTTTCATTTCTCTTAATTTAACAAGTTTAAATATGCCCTTTTCATCCTCTCGGGGTCCTAATTTATTATATAAATATTCAAATACCTTTGATTTAGTTCGCTAACTATTTTCTTAGCTCTCTTTTTAGCGATTTTATAGGTTTCTAGAGTTTGATCATTTTTGTTAGTTTGCCAAACTTTAAAGCATTCCTTTTTTACTCTAATGGTATTTTAGATTTCCTTGCTCCACCACCAAGTCTCTTTTTCTAAATTCTTTTTACATTTAGATTCGCCTAAGAGTTGCTTTGCAACCCTCGTTATACAATTTGTAACATTATTCCACAGTACATTAGTTTCTTATGCTAAATTCTAAATATTTTCCTTTAATAGATGATTTTTAAATGTTTCTAAACTTTTACCTTTTAAATTTCACCATTTAATCTTAGAATAATTATTTATAATGATCTTTCTTTTGAATTTAGGGATAGTGACATCCATTACTAACAACCTATGTTGAGGGGCTAGACTCTCACCAGGAATAACTTTGCAATCTTTACATAAAACTCTATTGTCCTTCCTAATGAGAAAATAGTCAATTTGACTAATATGTGTTCTACTCTTATATGTTATTAAGTGTTCGTCCCTCTTCTGAAAGAAGGTATTAGTAATTACTAGATCATAGGCCATAGCAAAATCAAGAATAGTGTAACCCATATCATTTCTATTGCCAAAACCAAGCCCTCCATGAATCCTCTCATAGCCTCTATTATCTTTACCCACATGACCATTAAGATCTCCTCCAATAAAGATTCTCTCTTCACTAGGGATATTTTGGATCAAACTATCAATAGCCTCCCAAAATTACTTTTTAATGCTCTCTTCTAATCCTACTTGAGGTGCATATGCACTAATTATATTCAAAATATCCTCACCTAAGATAAGTTTAATTAATATTAGTCCATCCCCCAATCTATTTACTTCCACAACTCTATCTTTTAAGTTTTTATCTATTAGTATAGCAACACCATTTCTAGAGTTATTATTACCCGTATACCAAATTTTATATCCATCAATGTCTTTAGCTTTATGTCCTTTCCACCTAGTTTCTTGTAGGCAAGCTATGTTAACCCTTTTGTCCTTCATTAACTTAACTAATTCTAAACCCTTACCCATTAAAGTTCCTATATTCCAAGTAGCTAGACGGATCCTATGTTTTTTGACTTGCTTCTTTACCCGTGTGCGTCCAACCCCACACGAGAACCCTTGCCTATTTGGTACCGCAATCGGACGCCATTGCGGTGCGTCGCTTACGGGGAACGCCCTAGCTAGCCCTTGCTCACTTGTCTTCACTCTTAGCCATGACCACAAAAAATGGCCAATCTGGAAAGGTGGGTTTGTGAGCTCACTATCAAAGAAACCTCCTCCCTGGAGTCAGGATCTCTCGGCCAAGGGCCAACACTTTCCACCTTGAACTCTGCCTCTTGCACTCCTCTTGTACATAGTAATGTAGGATCGAGTCTAGCTCTAGATGGGTCTAGTTCTTTCTTGTCTAAGAAATCTAGGGGCAGACACATTCCCACCCGCTACGTCAAGGAGCAGGCGAAGAGGTATGCCCAGCTATGTCAGGTCTCCGATTTCATGTCAACTCCCATTCCCCTAGGGGCAGACGATGTAGAAGGGTTTCCACAAGAAGATGGTTTAGGGGTCTACATTCTGGAAGAAGATGGTGAAG
This sequence comes from Amorphophallus konjac, assembly GCA_022559845.1. Taxonomy (NCBI): domain Eukaryota; kingdom Viridiplantae; phylum Streptophyta; class Magnoliopsida; order Alismatales; family Araceae; genus Amorphophallus; species Amorphophallus konjac. Next base: position 172,299,106 of record CM040125.1, read on the forward strand.
AAGGAGTCGAAGAAAGTCAACTAGAGGATAGCACTGATCACATAGCTCCCTTTGTTGACGGGACAAAAAGGTTTGATGAACCTAGCACTGCAATTGATGAATCAACTAAGGTGATCAACCTTGGCACCGAGGATAACCCGCAGATTGTTTTGATAAGTGCCAATTTGAGGAAAGAGGAGGAGGCTGCCATTGTGGTGGTGCTCAAAGAATTCCCCGATACGTTCGCTTGGTCCTATGAGCATATGTCGGCCGTAGATCCCTTATTAGTAGAGCATCGTCTCGTCTTGAAGCCTGATGCAAAAGTTGTCAAACAAAAGCTGAGGCGGCTTCACCCGAAGCTCACCCTCAAAGTTAAAGAAGAAGTTGACAAGCTCTACAAGGCCAAGTTCATCAAGGTAGTCTTATATCAGCAATGGGTAGCTAACATCGTCCCTGTCATGAAGAAAGATGGTAGGGTCCGGATCTGCATAGATTTTCATGATCTTAATCGAGCTTGCCCTAAGGATGATTTCCCTCTTCTGCACATAGATGTCCTAGTAGACAACACTGCCGGCGACAAAATATTGTCATTTATGGATGGCTTTTCGGGGTACAACCAGATTCATCTGGCGGAGGAAGACCAGGAGAAAACATCCTTCACCACTCCGTGGGGGACCTACTACTATGTCATCATGCCTTTTGGATTGAAGAATGTGGGAGCTACATATCAAAGGGCTATGATGGCGATCTTCCATAACATGATGCATGTTTATATGGAAGTATGCATGAATGATATCCTCGTGAAATCCAAAACCAGGAGTGGTCAGGCAGAAGTTCTCCATGCAATTCTTCAGCGGTCTTGGAAGCATCAGCTCAAGATGAACCCCAAGAAGTGTGTGTTCAAGGTATCTTTAGGAAAACTCTTAGGATTCATAGTCAGCAAGAGAGGGATTGACATAGATCCCAACAAGGCTAAGGCAATCATCGAGATGCCTCCTCTCAAAAACATTAAGGAAGTTTGAGGATTAATCGGGTGTCTACAATTTATCAAAAGATTCATATCTCATCATTCCCAAATATGCAAGCCCCCTTTTATGACATGCTCAAGGGAGAGGCTAAATTCGAATGGAATGATAAATGCCAAAAGGTCTTCGATGACCTAAAGAGCTCTCTCCTTAATCCTCTAGTTCTGGCACCCCCGGTCCCGAGTTAGTCTTTACTGCTCTATGTGTCCAACATGGAGGAATCTGTCAGAGCGGTCTTGGCTCAATATGACGACGAGAAGAAAGAACGAGCAATCTACTACTTGTCGAAGTTATTCAATAAGGCTGAAAAGAAGTACACTGCTATGGAAAGAACTTGCGCAACGGTCGTCTGGGTAGCCCAAAAGTTGAAGCACTACTTCCTAGCTCACGAAGTGAAACTTTTGGCGCGCATGGACCCTATCAAATACCCGCTCAAGAAGCCTATTTTGTCTGACTGCTTGGTGAGGTGGCAAAGTTTCCTTAATCAGTTTGATATCACCTACATCAATCAAAAGGCAATCAAAGGGCATGCCATTGCCGAACATGTCACTCATCACCCACTTCCTACACACTCTCCCGTCAATGAGGATTTCCCAGACAAAGAGTTAGGAGCCATTATTGATGGTGAACCTTCATGGGTCCTCTACTTCGATGGTGCACTCAATTCGAAAGGATGTAGTATCGGATCTGTACTCCATTCGCCGGAAGGGGTAATCATTCCATGCACTTGTCAATTATCCTTTCCTGCCACGAACAATGTCGCGGAGTACGAGGCACTCCTCACAGGCTTAAAGACGACACTAGCCTTCAGAGTCAAAGAGTAAGGATAATCTGTGATTCGCAGCTCATACTTCGACAATCATTCACCAAGTACCAAACTTGAGATCCGAAGCTGAAGCCATACCAAGATCTGGTTAGTAAGGTAGTCCGGTAGTTTAGGAAGGTCACTCTAGTGCTCACCCCTAGAGTCTAAAATATCATGACTGACTCTTTAGCTTCCTTTTCCTCTTCCCTTACAATTCCATTTGGGATGCCCTCAGTAATTATCATTGTGCAAAGAATGCATACCCTTCACACTCTGACCCTTGGTTCCAACAGTTCCAAGAGCCTTCTACCCAAGTACTTTCCCTTACTCATGAGCCAGAAGTCAACTTCGACGACGACCACCCATGGTTCTTTGACATTGAAAACTACCTCCGTAATAGATCATTTCCTGAATATGCTATCGCCCCTGACAGGCGGGCTATTCGCCGCACCTGTGAACGCTTCACGATCATAGGTGGCATCTTGCATAGAAAATCCCTTAGCGGAGTTTACCTCTAATGTCTTGACGAGATCGAATCTCATGCAGTGATTGAAGCTGCACATTCCAGTGAATGTGGTGGCCATGTTAATGGTCACATGTTAGCTCAAAAACTCCTCAGGCACTACTATTGACCTACCATGGAGGAGGATTGCTCCTGCTTTATCCGTCATTATGCCAAATGTCAGCTCCACGCAGACAAGGTCCATGCTCCTTCATCTTCACTTCACCCTCTCATAGCTCCTTGGCCCTTTTCCATGTGGGCATTCGATGTGCTTAGTCCGCTAGAGGATAGAATTGGAGAGATCTGGAGAAAATCCTTCATTCTCACCGCTACAGAGTACTGTAGATGGATTAATCTACCTCGCACCCCTTAACTAACCATGCATGTATATGAAGCAATCATAGAAGTATGAATAATGGGGTAATGAATAGAAGAACTGACCGTGATCGCCACCAAGGATTAACAATGCCAAAGGATGAAGAAGTGTAAAGAACGGCGCCGTGTACCTTGGAAAGAAAACTTGATCGCGCTTGACAAACTAGGTGCGGAAAACTTTGTGGATTCAAACCTCCTTTCCTTCCAGCCGGCTAGAGGAAAAGGGGCTCACGTTGTATTCATGTTCTCCTGCAAAACAAGGATAAAAAACCCATTAGAACATGCATGTGTAGCATCAATCCCGCAGTGATAAAATATCGATAGAAATTGAGGGCAAACTCACCAGGGGGGAGGTTTTTAACTCCTGTGGAATGGTGGAAATAATAGGTGGGTGTGTTGTGCATACATGAGATTTGAAATCACGAGATTTGATTGAGAGAATAGAGAGAAATCATCGATGTAAAATGGGGGGAAACGCATATGTAGCAGAAAGTGCAGAAAATTGTGATGATTTGTGATTTTAAGAGGAAGAGAACTAAGATTATAGATCATGAAATCAAGTCCATAAGGATGCAATGGAAAGTTAATACTTCCCTCTTCAAGCCAAGGTCAAAGTTGTGAGTTGGAGTTGCAGCATGGCTTCGCCCTGAACCAAGAAAGAGCCCCCCCGTCGCAAATGTGAATTGGGTAGTTTTTATAGAGTTTTACAGAAAAGCCCCATCTTATTATCACGATTCCTGGAGATATAGTCCAAGATAAATCAAGTTCTCTAGATCAAACTTGAGATAATACTAAGGACAAGATATAGGAACAAACGGAGATCAATTCGGAGGAGGATTCTAGAAAATATGGCTCTTGGAAGGTAGTCCCGTCGCACTAGAAAATAGAGTTTTAGTTGTACCAGGATGCTTAAATCCTGATCTTACGACCCAGATCCTGAGAGATATAATCAATGAAAATTTGATTTCTATGAACCAAATTCAAGATAATACAAAGGGCTAGAAGTAGGAAAAAATGGTGATCAATTTGGATAAGAATTGAAGAAGTTATGGGCTCTATAAGATAGGCTCACCGCGTAGTTTTTGGGGCAGAGTCCAGCATAAATTGGACTTCTGCTGTGTGTAACGGTCTATCGTAGGACCGTCAGAGTTGTGTAACGGCCTAGGGTAGGTCCGTCACGCTCTGGTGGTCGAACGGGACAATTTCGGACAAGTTTGACTGTGACGATCTAGTATAGGACCGTCACAGTTCTCTGATGCATCTATACTAGACCGTCACATGTGCTCTGACGCACCTATACTAGACCGTCACATGTGCTCTAACGCACCTATACTAGACCTTCACACCGATGAAGGAAAATTCTGGGTAGACTGTGCAGAACTGACTGTGACGGTCTATCGTAGGACTGTCACATGTGCTCTGCGTATCTCTCAAACGGGGCGGAACTAGTAAAAGTGGTAGAAGAAGAAATTGTAGATAACTGAGAGAGGAACACCTTTTATGAAGAAACTAAGTTGAGAAAATGAATGGAAGATGGAGAAAATGGGGCTAGAATAGAGAGGAAAATTTGGGGACATAGGTGAACATCACAGCACACCGAAAAAATGCAAATAGCTCACAAACGGGGCAGAACTGGCCAAGGGCGTAAAAGAAGAAATTGTAGATCTTTGAAAGAGTAATAACTTTGGTGAAGACAACTTTTGAATAGAGGGATAAAAGAAGATGAAAAAGGACCACTTTTAGGACTGTGTAGTGGGAGAGAGCCGATTACTTGAGGGAAGCTGGCCTAAATGGGCCGTAAGTTGACTTGGAAGCCAGAATTTGATAAGATAAGCTCCAGGGCTCTAGGAAATCATGATCTCCAAGACTTAAAAGATAGGGAATGGTAAAAATGGGCTCAAAATCCATCCAAGGAAGCTCCAAAATAATGGCTAATTCGGGACATCAAAAATGATGAATAAGAGAAATGACTCAACTTGTGGGCTAAAACGGGTGTCAACAGATGCCCCTCCTTGATATCTGCTTTGCAAGGGAACGAGCGAAAGCGATGCAGAGGCAAAATAGAAAGGAGATGGAGCGAAAGCGACAGCGACATGAAGTGGAGATGAAGCGGAGATGAAGTGGAGAGAATTAATAAGTGGGCATCAAGGCAAAAAGACACCCGTCACAACCAACAAGCGATAAGAATTCTCTCGAAAATGTCAAACTAACCACCTGAAATGGATGACAAGGATGAGACATGTCTTGAGAACTAACTAAGAAAGGAAAGGAAACACGACCAACATCATCGGGGACACAATCCATGGATAATGAGTGGGTCGGCAGGAACACAGCATAAGAGCTGGAAAAGGAGAGATAAGACTGAGATAAAATCCAGACATGAATCACGCTGGCCAACCAGACCAAGCGGCAAGATCCGAGAAATTATTTGAATTCAGAGTGGAATGAAGAATCTCTTACCCAAGAGAACTGAGGTGCAACTAACCATTGCTGAGGAGAAATCGTTGAATGGATCACGAGGCATGAATGCTCAAAATAATGACATGATGCATGCTGGGCTAAAATAAAGAAATCATTAAAATGAATGCAAAGAAAGATAAAATAGAAAGTATTCAAGGATAATATTGCTAGACTGAGCAAGATGGGGTCAAGAGTCTTCTTGCAACCACGGCATGCGAGAAAGAATCTATCGTCCCCCACCCGACTCAACCGTGCGGCCTATCCAACGATTAACTGTATACTCCTAGATCATCATCGTTTTTGTTAAAGGGGAACATCAGATCCCAGAACACACGGCCAACCAGCCGGTCCTTGAGAGGCTATAATAATGTAGATACCATATAGTAATGTAACAATGAGAAAGGATAGAGAGCCATACCTGACTTACTTGTCAAGCGAAACGGCATCTTTTTGGATTTTCCAAGTTTTTTCTAATTTTTTATGAATTTTCATATAAGACAACAACAATATGAATGAACATGATAAACAAGCATGAACATAACGACGATAAGATAACGCTCCACTGAACGACCGACAACACAACAAAACATAACGATCAAACAAATGGAAAACAACATAACAAGACGAACAAGCACATATGCAATGGCATGAACAAACCACACGTATGCAAGATGAACGTGGGAGACAAGACAACAATGCAGTGAGACAACACACGGTTGGGACAGCACACGGGATATAAAAGGATGACTAACAACATATGCAAGATAAATAACAACACATGGTGAAGAACAAAATATGTGTGGGATAACACGGTGGGACATAGACACGGCAAGACAAGGACACGGAGGGACAAAGGATATAAACAAACACGCCCTTCAATCAAAACCCAAGATCAGAATGAAGTAGAACCGTCAGGTTCATAATCGTGAGGTAAAGCCCTCTCATAGAAATATGATCATTGCAAACAAAAGCTGAGAAGGACATAAGCTTCAGAACAGATCGAGAGACATGAATGACGAAGAGAACAGATCAGAAGATGTGGACAGGAGACCGAGCACAAAGATATAGCAAGGAATGCCTGAGTACCTGTAACCTGCACACTTAGCAAACAAATTACGTATCTATTCTCAAAATAAAATATAAAAGATAAATATTTTTAGATTTTTCAATTTTCTTGATTTTTTTGATTTTGAAAATATTTGATTTTTTTATTTTATTTGAACAATATTTTTTTTTATATTTTTGACAATATCTCATTTTTTTGGATTTTTGACAATATCTCATTTTTTTGAATTTTTGACAGTATCTCATTTTTTTTAGATTTTTGAAAATATCTCATTTTTTTGAATTTTTAACAATATCTCATTGTTTTTGATATTTTGAAATAGCAATCCGCAGCACCCAAACACAGGCTCGAACTACTGGCCAGGGATCGTCGTCCCTCCCCTCTCATTAAAGACTTCCCTTGAGTAGGGCGTGCATGTGAGGGTGGCTTACCACAACCAATTGCCTCTAAAGAACGGTGCCCCTACTAAGGCCATACCCGGGATACAACCCAGCCTAAGAGGGAGGAGTAGAAGAAAAATTGGAGACAAGCTTTATGTAGGATGGGAGACATCAGGACTTGAATTCCCTCCAGGGCACCACCCCTCAAAGAGTAGGTCTGTTGCACCGGGGCTTTGTGTCTTTGATTTTGAGATCCATATTTATCAGGCATGCATGCGACCAGGCTCATGACGTCCCACGGGGAACTGTACTGCCACTCTTGTCATGCCTTTGATTCATAATTTTACATTGATTTTCATATATGATTTTCATTTGACAGCCCTTATTGGCCAGATAAAGCATGAAAGCTCATTTTTCAAGGGTCAACACTGCCCCTATTTGAGACCTCTCTCGTATTAGGGAGTGCCTAGGTTGGTCATCTTATCCATCAATCTCTTACCCCTGCACTTGGCCGAGCAGAGAAGAGAAAACGACCTTTGTGCATACCCAAAGTATGGCCAAAGCAGCAACGGTGTGCCTTAGAGAGATCGGCTATGACTCGCCGTGTAGTGTGTGAAAAATCCATGCTAAAAGGTCACCCTTAACAATCAGGGAAAGAACTAGACTCCCAACGCGGAGTTATCACCAGCCTAAGGATGCTGCAGAAGCGAACTCATTTTAAATGAACTAAGCAAATTTCTAAAAGCCACTTAACCATGTCGAGGAACCAACGTTATAAGCATATGCATGAGTAATAAGAGTAATAGCAATGATAACATATTCTTGCACAAAATAAAAATACCTTTGCAAATCCGTGGAGTGATCTTGACCATCGAGCTTTGAGGAGTGCGAGCTTTATTTTACTTGCTTGACAGGACAAAAGGGAGAGGATAGCAAATGGATCGAAAGATTCCTTGACATGGAGGAGTGATAGACACCAAACTAGACGAATGAGGATAAAAAGGAAGAGAGACGAGGGCTAGAACTCCCTCGTTAAGGCATAGATACCCTGATAACAAGGAACCAGATACAGAAGAAACCAGATTAGCTCAGATCAAGGCGGACTAAAGCCTCGAAATCAGCAAGAGAAAGGGCGAAGACCCCGAAAGGGAGAAGAGGAGAGAATACAAAGACAGTGAGAGGATTGCTGTGAAGATGAGGAAGAAGGAGAATGATCATCCGACGTGGCCGGAGAAGGAGAGTAGTAGTCATCCGGCAGGGCCAGAAAAGGATCAGAAGCAACACCTAGAAGTCCTGGGGAAGAATCAGAGGTAACACCTGGAAGTCCCGGGGAAGAAGAATCAGGTGATGTCTCGAGATTGGGATGGAAGGATGACATAGGCCGGGGCCTAGAATCGTGAGAGGAGGGAAAATCTGGAGGATCCGGAGAAAAAGGGGATGAATGGGGATGCACGGACCTACGGAAGGAGGAGAAAATGATGGAAATAGGATCAGATGGAGGAAGGTACACCACGCAAGGGTGGGAAGTGAGTAGAAAGAAGGATGAATGAAAAGAAAGGGAGGAAGAGGCGGACCCCTGAATGCACAACTGACGGCTCTTGAACCTGCATCGCCGTCTCTTCTTAGCTGAAATTGGCTTGAAATGGACCTGCTTGGCACGGGGTTGGACCTTCAGGCCTCTTATTTTGCAGTGTCTCCTCAAATAACGGGCCCATCTAGCAGAGGACCTGACCCGGCTATGAATATGCAGCTTCATTGGGGCGGTTGCCCCTAGACACCCGGTGCTAGCAATAGTAGACAGACATTCTTGAACAACTAACTCCTCATAATGTTGAATATCATAAAACCATGGAGTCTTGTTACTTGGCACAAGTAGCATGAGATTTGGCAGCTCCACTCGGCAATCAGACTTGAAGCGTAACTCCCTTGCTAGAAGAGACGGGTGAAGCTGAGGGAGAGTAATACACGGTGTTGACATGGCCGGCTTGCTAATAAACCGAGGAAGATTGCATAACAAGTGCAGAATATCCCCGAAAAATGTAGAAGATATGGCCAATTGCCCCTTGAACATAGAACCCATAATCTGCTTGGCGGTCGTATGCGTTAGCACAACATGGGTAGAGAACCCTTCTTGGCATGTCATCTGAATGGCAATAGAGCGAAGAGAAATAATAGCATCAACGGTGAACTCTCTGGCGAGCAAAGAGATTGCCACAGGCCTTGCTCGAGAAGAAACTGGCATCAACTCAAGGGAACTCTTCTTGTCAACCGTCTTCACTAGGAGTGTAGACTCAACATCCCCAAAATAACCAGGGATTAGGATGCGGATCAGCATGAAGTCTTGGATCTTGAAATGCACGGTCGGCACCGGATCATCCTAACTTGGCTTATTGTCTCCCTGGGGATTAGACCCAAGGGGCACCATGAGTAACGCACACCCGCTCCGTGGGGTGGAAATAGGTGGAAGAATGGGGATAGGAGTAGGTTCAGAAGACGCGGGGGTTTCAACAGGTATGGTGTGTTTAGGTGGAGGCAAAGGTAAGGGTGGAGGTATGACTTGCTCGGGCGAGGACGGCAAAGGTGAAATTTGCTCAGGCTCGGTCAAAGGTTATGGCGGGGGTGATGGAGGTTTAGGCAATGGTGAGGGTGGTGGAGATGGTGTAGGTGATGGAGAGGATGGTGGAGATGGTGATGTGGTTGATGGAGGTAGTGGACATGGCAAGGGTGAAGGAGGGGGTTGTGGCACCCACCGTCGACGTATCGACACAACGTGCCGAACGACATTGGGGGTGGAAGTAGTGGTGGAAGAAGTAGAAGAAGGGGAGGTGGCACTAGCCTGAGCAGAGGCTTGGGTTTGTGGAGGTTGTGGAGATTGGATAGGAGATAGCGAAGGTAATAGAGTAGGTGAGGTAGTACGTGATGGAGTGGGTTCAATGCTAGACGAAGAATTATTGGGGTGCCCCCGGTCTTGTAGAGATGGAGACGGCTGCTTCGGCGGTGCTTCTTGTTGCTACTGCTTGCTGCGGAGATCTAAAACAACTTTACGCATGGTGGCCCAATCAATCCTTTTATTACCTTCCAGGCCATAAACATACTCTCGGAACTCGGGACAATTCTCAACCAAATGCCCCTGCTAGCGGTGAAAATCACAATATTGAAGCATCTTCCCGGCCGCGGGTTGGCAAGGCACAACCGGAGAGAGCGGCAATGCATGAGTGGCCATCAAAGCCCTAAAAATGTCGGTAAAGCACGCCGGCAACGGAGGACAAGGAGCCCGCTTCGGTGGATGCCGAAGGGTATGAGGTGGTGGAGAAGGTTGTGGAGAGGGAAGCAGAGGTTGCATAGGTAATGGAGTGTGGCTGGCAGAGGTGGGATTTGGTGAAGGCATATGTGGAATGGAGTGGGGAGGTATGTAGATGGCATCCACCTGCTCGGGATGTGGTGTGACCTTGACCGCGGGTGGAAACGGAGATGGGTATGCGGACGCAGGAGGTTGATTCATGGAAGGTTGATATGCGGAGGCGTATAAGTATGTATAGGTGGGGGGTTGGCTCGTGGAGGGATGTGTGGCGGAAGGCTGACTCATGGCGGGCTGACTCATGGGAGCGTAGGGTTGGCACGTGGAGGGTGAAGGTTGATATGTGGAGGTGGATGGTGGAGACTCGGGGTCAAGGGAATCTTGGATTTGTCGGCGAATGAAGCGGGCTCGGCTGTAAAGTTGTTGCCAGGAGGTGATGTCATTGAGGGCTAAGATAAACCGATACTCGGGTGCGGCATTGGATATCAACATCTTGATTTGTTCTCCCTCCGGAATGTGTCCCGGGACTTGCGCGGCCAAGCGACGCCAGTGGTCAGTAAAGGTGCAGAACTCCTCGTTGGGCTTCATATCATCTCATGGGCCAGATCCACCATAGAATACTTGGGCCCAACCTGATCTTGATACTGTTGAATAAACTTTTCTTGAACGTCATGAAAACTCACAACTTGCTCTTATGGAAGAGAGAAGAACCAATCTCGAGCCGGGCCTTCCAACGACAGACCAAATAGATAGGCCATCAAGCGTTGGTCATGCCGAAATTGGGCCGACTCAGAAACAAACTCCTTCAAGTGCACATACGGGTCACCGACTCCACTATAACGGTGATATGTGGGAATTTGTGATGGAGGTGGGAGCCGAAGACCTTGGAAAGCTAACAGAACACTTAAAGAGGATTTAGGATCGATCCGATGTTGAAGCTCATCAAGTTGGCGTTGGGTTTGAACAATCATCTCTTGGGTAGGAAGATATCGAGAAGAAAATGGGCCAGCTTGAGCAAGAGGATGTGAATTCGGACCAGTATGATGATAATGGGCCGGATAAGAGGATCCGGTATGAGAAGAAGAAGGGCCCATTCCGGGAATGGAAGGATATGTGGGCCTGGAAGAAGCATGAGCATAAGGACCCATTGGGCTGGCAGCATAAGGAGAAGAAGAATGAGTCTCATTAGAAAAATAAGACCCATTAGGAGAATGGGGCCCATTAAGATGATGAGGTCCATTAAAGAGAGAAGAAGGCCCATTAAGAGACGGAGGCCCATGAAGATGAGATGCAATAAGACGTTGGGCCTGGGCCGGGTCCATTTGGCGAACAAGACTTGAAAGATGGGCCATGAGATTAGCCTGTTCCTCGGAGGGATCAGAGGGACCACGTGAAGATGGGCCTACGTGGGATGAGGATTCCACGCGGGAATTGGAAGAAGATTGGAAAAAAGAATGATACAAAGGGTTAGAATGATACTCCATGAGGGTAAATGGAGACTTAATATAAGGATATCAAGGAGAATATAAGTGGGGAAGCAATGGCTTAATGGGCTTGAGAACAAGGGGGGCTGACCCACTAATGCAAAGATGAATGGATAACGGACCAAGGGACAATAGACTAGATAATAGACATACAAAATGGGATAACCTAAGTGGGCCTAACAACGACGAAACATGTGGATGTAACACAAAACACCACTAATGGGCTTGGACAAGCCCAAACAAAACAAACAATGCAATGTGAGAGTTTTCACCCAAGTCAAACAAGTTGATATGATGGGAAATATTTTAGAGATTTTAATAGACCTTTTAATGATTTGAATTAATAATAATTCTTTCAAGATAGAAATCCTATGGGAGTAAGGTCCAAACTTTGGGTTCACTAAGGTTAACTCCCTCACACTTATGCAAATGCAAGCCTAAGGGGTGGAAAGGTACAACCGGCCCGGTGTCCGTGTGAGAATCCACGGCTCACGGGGACTTATGGAGGTTCCGGATAAGATCACCTAGTCGACCCCAAGAAATATGGAGGTGAGAGGATCACTTACCAAGGTAGAAAATGTAACTATGATATGCAATGTATGGCCCTATGTGCACCGGAGTGCATGCAAATTCTAGCTTAAAACTAGAAAATCAAGACTAGATTAAACTATGCAAACATGATCCAAATAAGACAAATAGTATATGGATGGAAAGACAATACAAAGGTTTGCACAACGGGCCTAAGAACAGATCAATATGACCTAGGAGGTCAATCAAATCACTGAGCAAAGTTATCCCTGTAAACCTGTGCGCAGACCACATGCAGATTTTATGCACAAAATGGTAAATTGGTGACAATTTTTAACTAAGCAAATGAGACCCAAATGATGCAAATAAGATATGGATGGAAAGAAAATACAAAGTACTATCCAATGGAACAAAAATCAGTGCAATCAGACACCGGAAAGGTAGTTAAATCATTAAGTAAAGATGTACATGTGAACCTATCCCTGAGCCTGCCTGCAAAACTTATGTACAAAACTCAAAAAGTTGGACATTATTAGAATATACAATGGTTAACCAAATGATGCAAATGATATATGTATGGAAAGACAATACAAAGGGATATCCAATGGAAGAAAAAGCAGCACAATCGGACATCGGGATCAAAACTTATGCCCCGACGAATACGGCCCTGTGAGCATGCGTGCAGGACTGCCAGAATATGTAACGGTCTACCAAATGACCGTTACAAGACCATGACGGTCTACCATAAGACAGTCATACAACCAGAGCCTGTAAAACACCAAAAATAGTGGGAGAATGGAGGAAATACTATCTAAACATGAACACACACCAACCAAACCTACAAAAGAGCATGAAAACAAGCGTGATGGGCATTAGTTATCCCATCGTGATCGCCAAAAAATAAGGATGTAGATGGATTAATCTACCCCGCACCCCTTAACTAACCATGCATGTATATGAAGCAATCATAGAAGTATGAACACGAGGGTAATGAATAGAAGAACTGACCGTGATCGCCACCAAGGATTAACAATGCCAAAGGATGATGAAGTGTAAAGAACGGCGCCGTGTACCTTGGAAAGAAAACTTGACCGCGCTTGACAAACGAGGTGCGGGGAACTTTGTGGATTCAAACCTCCTCTCCTTCCAGTCGGCTAGAGGAAAAGGGCCTCACGTTGTATTCATGCTCTCCTGTAAAACAAAGCCAAAATAAGGACAAAAAACCCATTAGAACATGCATGTATAGCATCAATCCCGCAGTGATAAAATAGGGGTAGAATTTGAGGGCAAACTCACCGGGAGGAGGTTTTTAACCCTTGTGGAAGGGTGGAAATAATAGGTGGGTGTGTTGTGCATGCATGAGATTTGAAATCACGAGATTTGATTGAGAGAATAAAGAGAAATTATCGATGCAAAACGGAGGAAAACGCATATGTAGCAGAAAGTGCAGAAAATTGCGATGATTTGTTATTTTAAGAGGAAGAGAACTAAGAATATAGATCATGAAATCAAGCCCAGAAGGATGCAATAGAAATCTAATACTTCCCTCTTCAAGCCAAGGTTGAAGTTGTGAGTTGGAGTTGTAGCATGGCTTCGCCCCGAACCAAGAAAGAGCCCCCCCGTCGCGAATGTGAACTGGGCAGTTTTTATAGAGTTTTACAGAAAAGCCCCATCTTCTTATCATGATTCCCGGAGATATAGTCCAAGATAAATCAAGTTCTCTAGATCAAACTCGAGATAATACTAAGGACAAGAGATAGGAACAGATGGGGATCAATTCGGAGGAGGATTCTAGAAGATATGGCTCTTGGAAGGTAGCCCCGTCGCACTAGAAAGTAGAGTTTTAGTTGTACCAGGATGCTTACATCCTGATCTTGCGACCCAGATCCTGAGAGATATAGCCAATGAAAATTTGATTTCTATGAACCAAATTCATAATAATAGAAAGGGCTAGAAGTAGGAAAAAATGGGGATCAATTTGGATAAGAATTGAAGAAGTTATGGGCTCTCCAAGATAGGCTCACCGCGTAGTTTTTGGGGCAGAGTCCAGCATAAATTGGACTCTCTGCTGTGTGTAACGGTCTATCGTAGGACCGTCAGAGTTATGTAACGGCCTAGGGTAGGTCCGTCACGCTCTGGGGGTCGAACGGGACAATTTCAGACAAGTTTGACTGTGACAGTCTAATATAGGACCGTCACAGTTCTCTGACGCATCTATACTAGACTGTCACATGTGCTCTGACGCACCTATACTGGACCTTCACACCAATGAAAGAAAATTCTTGGTAGACTACGCGCGACTTTGGAAATTGAAGCGTATCTCTCAAACGGGACAAAACTAGCAAAAGTGGTAGAAGAAAAAATTGTAGATAACTGAGAGAGGAACAACTTGTATGAAAAAAGTAAGTTGAGAAAATGAATGGAAGAGGGAGAAAATTGGTCTGGAATAGAGAGAAAAATTCTGGGACATAGGTGAACATCACAACACGTCGAAAAAATGTGAATAGCTCACAAACGGGGCAGAACTGGCCAACGGCGTAGAAGAAGAAATTGTAGATCTTTGAAAGAGGAACACCTTTGGTGAAGATAACTTTTGAATAGAGGGACAGAAGGAAATGAAAAAGGACCACTTTTAAGACTGTGCTGTGGGAGAGAGCCGATTACTTGAGGGAAGCCGGCCTAAATGGGCCGTAAGTTGACTTGGAAGCCAGAATTTGATAAGATAAGCTCCAGGGCTCTAGAAAATCATGATCTCCAAGACTTAAAGGATAGGGAATGGTAAAAATGGGCTCAAAATCCATCCAAGGAAGCTCCAAAATAATGGCTAATTCAGGACATCAAAATGATGAATAAGAGAAATGACTCAACTTGTGGGCTAAAACGGGTGTCAACAAGTACTTCGCAAAATGGGCCAAAGCTGAAGCATTCACGGAAGTCAAGGCATTGACAGTGGTAAAGTTTATAAAGTGCAATGTCCTCGCCAAGTTTGGCATCCCACGTGACCTCGTCACCGACAACAGGCCTTAGTTCACTTCACAAGAGCTTCGTGACATGTGCGGTAAGTATGGCATCAATTTACATCATTCATCTCCATATTACCCACGAGGTAATGGTCAAGCGGAAACTACGAACAAAACTCTGATAAGAATAATTAAAAATATATGTAAATCTCACCACTATCTTGATTGGCCAGATCACCTCGTTGATGCTCTCTGGGTTTATCGCACCTCTGTCCGAACTCCCACGGGGAAAATCCACTATGAACTAACTTTCGAGACAAAGGCAGCACTCCCATATGAACTATTTGTTCCTTCACTAAGAGTGCAGTTGGATCCAGAGCTCGATCCCGAGTAGCGCCGTGAGAATCTACTGGCCCAGCTGGAACTATTAGATGAGAAACGAATGATCGCGGTCGATCACGCGAAGTCTACCGACAGAGAATTGAACATTTTTATGCTCAAAAGGTTTTGGAGAGAAAGTTCAAAGAAGGTGCACTGGTCTTCAAGAGGAAACTCACTAAAACTACTGGTCCTAAGGGTAAATTGTAGGAAAACTGGGAGGGTCCCTACGTTGTCAAAGAAATCTTTTCGAGAAATGCTTACAAGCTAGTGGATGCCGACAGGGTGGAACTGTCATACCACTGGAACAGAGTTTACTTGAAGAAATTCTATCCGTGAGACCTTGTACATAGCTCCAAAATAAAAAAAGAAGAAGAAACAAGAAGAAAAATCAAATCAAAAGAAAAGAAAAAAATAAATGAAAAGAAAAAAAATCAAAAAAAGTTCAAAAATCCTGTCAATCTCCTGATGATTGTCACGTAGTTACGAGTCATGCATCCTCCCTACATGATAGGTTAGGGCACATTGAAGCCTCGAAATGTTATGAATCTTGGTCTACCAGAACTGGGGAGATCTCTGTCTGGCCATGTCAGCCTATGCTCGTAAAAGAAGACAACACGCATACATGCACTTGTTTTCAGGACTTCGGTAGCGTCGCCAATGGACATGCTTTTTTCCCCGAAGGCTTCTGAAGGGATGTAGTTCTCCTTCTCTTCTCACTCGACCAACCAAGACAGCTGACGCCCTTAAAGCGCTGAGCAAGGCTGCTGAAATGCGACACCCCTAGGGCGAGAGTAGGATTCGTACCTTGATTGCTGTCAGAGCACGAGAAGAGGGCAGTGTTCCCGCAGGCATACAAGAGGGACTTAGAGATCGTAAATGTTAAATGTTTGATCTCCTTAAAAAAATTAAAAAAATAAAGAGGCGAGCTTATTTTACTTTACCCTTTTGGGTGACTTCGGATCATGCCTAAAGTGTTTTTACTTTACACATTGCCCCTTAGGGTATTCTTTTGGTTTTGGCTTGCAGGGCTTTGCTTATTCATGTCAGCCACAGTCACGACCAAAAGAATACAAGTTAAACCTCCCGATGGAGGCTCTGTGATGTGGCACAAAACCCAGGTACGAGATTCATGAGATTTTTTTTCTTTCTTCTTTCACAAAATATTTTTTCATCATTTTTTGTCACCTTATTTTTGTTTCTTTTTTTTCTCCTTTTTTATATTTTCTACTTCATTTTCTTCCGTGAACTTCTCCTTTTTTTCCTAGAAAAATTCATCACCCCCTTTTTTTCAAACTTTCTCTGCCATCCCTTTCTCTCATTTTTCTCTCTCTCTCATCACCCTCTAATTCTCTCTGTTCTCTCTCTCTCGTTATGCTCTTTGAGAAACAAACAAAAAAACAAGGCAAACATGCACCTCACGCTGAGTCTCTATCTCTTTTTTTAACTGCTATAGCTTCTAACAAAGGAAAACGTAAGAAGGGAGCGAGAACAGATAGGAACAAAAAGAAAATGAGAGGGAGAGGGAGAGAATATGGTGGAGAGTGGGGATCTTTTAGTTCACCCTTCTCTCTTTTTTTTTGATAGGATGAAGTGTGAGAGAGAGAAACGAAGAGAGAGTGAGAGAGAAGAGAGAATGAGAAAGAGACAGGGGAGAGACGTTGCTCCCTATCTTTCTCTGTACTCTTCTTTTTTTTTGCTATAGGAACATGCAAGAAAACGAGAGGGTGAGGGGGCAGTGTTATGGGGAGTGAAGAACATGGTGAATTGGTGGGATGGATGGTGGTGGGGGTGGGGGTGAGAAAGGTGATATAGGACAATAGAGGGGACATGAGGGGGGCTAGCTAGGGCTTCTCACCCGTCCCCTTTGTAGGGACGATGCAACCGGCTTCTCGCTTCATCTCCGGGGCGGTGGCAGTGACGACGGAAGGCGATGATGGTTGGCAGTGGAGGAAGAATGAGAGGTGTCGACCGGAGCTTCACACCCGTCCCCATCGCAGGGATGACGCAATCGATGCTTCACGTTTCTCCTCTATGGATCGCTCGAGCCTTCTCAGCTCGAATTTGGGCTTCGCACTCGGGGCTCCAAAAATAGGGAAGAACAAGTAGCCATGGCTAATAGACTTTCTTCATTTCACATAATAACCTTCAACGAGGGTTTACATGTTGGTTTAAATAGAAAAACCATGGGGAGGGGAAAGGCCACCTTGGAATCCCAAGGGGCTTGGGTTCCCATGGGGAGTCCTACATAAGTGCATATATACACATTATATATATTACTTATGACAAAGGAAAGAAAGGCCACCTAGGAAACCCAAGGGGCTTGAATTCCTACGAGGAGTCCTTCATAATGTGATGTATAATATATAATATATATATATATATATAATATATATATATAATATATATATATATATATATATAGATATATATATATATATATCCTATTACGAAACATAACCTCATAGGCACACTAATGTGGCTCAATAAACAAAAGGCAAATCAGAAATAAACAAATATATTTGATAGTTTGCCGATGCCGCTTGATGATTCCGTCGCCACTTGACGATCCCGTCAAACCCCTCCGCTTGGAGGAGGTTCGACCTTGAACCTCGAACTGCAGGACCCCGATTTGATGGGACAAACCGGTGACTTACGCTGATACCATTTTGATGCAGCACAAAACCCAGGTACGAGATTTAGGATATTTTTTTCTTTAAGAAAGAAACAAAAAAACAAGGCAAACATGCACCTCACGCTGACTCTCTTTTTTTTCTTTTAACTACTATAGCTTCTAATAAAGGAAAACGTGAGAAGGGAGAGAGAACATATAGGCACGGTCAGAAATGAAAGGGAGAGGGAGAGAATACGGTGGAGAGTGGGGATCTCTTAGTTCACCCTTCTCTCTTTTTTTGATAGGATGAAGTGTGAGAGAGAGAAACGAAGAGACAGAGAGAGAAGAGAGAATGAGAAAGAGATAGGGGAGAGATGCTGCTCCCTATCTTTCTCTGCACTCTTTCTTTTTCTATAGGAACATGAAAGAAAATGAGACAGTGAGGGGGCTATTTTGTGGGGAGTGAAGAACTCTCACCCGTACCCTTCGCAGGGACGATGCAACCGACTTCTCTCTTCATCTCTATGAAGGTGGCGGTGACGATGGAAGGCAACGATGGTTGGCGACGGAGGAAAATGAGAGGTGTCGATCGGGGCTTCACACCCATCCCCATCGTAGGGACAACACAATCGACGCTTCACGTTCCTCCTCCATGGATCGCTCGAGCCTTCTCAGCTCGAATTTGGGCTTCGCACCCTGGGCTCCAAAAATAGGGAAGAACAAGTACCCATGGCTAATAGACTTTCTTCATTTCACATAATAATCTTCAACATGGGTTTACATGTTGGTTTGAATAGAAAAAACATGGGGAGCGGAATGGCCACCTTGGAATCCCAAGGGGCTTGGGTTCCTACGAGGAGTCCTACATAAGTGCATATATATACATTATATATATTGCTTATGATAAAAGAAAGAAAGGTCACCTAGGAAACCCAAGGGGCTTGGGTTCCTGTGAGGAGGTCTTCATAATGGGATGGATAATATATATATATCCTATTACAAAACATAACCTCGTAGGCCCACTTATGTGGCCTAATAAACAAAAGGCAAATTAGAAATAAACAAATATATTTGATAGTTTGCTGATAAGTGTCAATTTTCTATGATATATCATTACATATACACCATTTTATGTGCACATAATTAGGCAATTATGCATATTTCATAGTTAACCTCAACTCCGCATATAAATTGGGCATTTCATGTAAATTGATTAATTCAATGATATCATTTAGTAAAGTAAAGTTGAGGGCTAGGAGCATTAATTCTCCATTGCATAATCATGAGTATTTGTGATTTATGTGCACATTGTGGTGATTTTTATAGATTAAATCGTAATTATGTGTGTGCAGAACACTAAAGATAATTATAGGCAAAGTCGGGGGCAAAATAGTCCGAAGATAAGTAAGAGAAAACCCTAGGGCGCCATCCTCTCTCTCCCTTCAAGTTTGACCAAGTCAAATGCAGCCACCACCTATTTTTGTTGGAGGGAAGAGAAAATTCAAAATTTTGAATTCAAAGTTTGAGAAGGAGGAAATCAAGGAGGGAAAAGAAAAATCAAAATTTTGAATTCAAAGTTTGAAAAATAGGAATTCAAAGTTTGAAAAGGAGGAATTCAAAGTATGAATTCAAAGTTTGAAAAGGAGGAAAATGACATTCAATATTTGAAAAAGAGATTCAAAGTTGGAAAAGGAGGAGGATCTTGACCAAAAAGGAAGGGGGGTGCCCACCTTGTCTCCCTCCCTCATTCATCTCATTCTCCATCTATCCTAGCCCTCCACCTCTATCAAACTTGATCTCCACCATCCCTTTGACATGTTCTCCCTATAAATAGCTCATGTCAAGAAGGAGAAAGGGAGTTCTTCTTTTAGTAATTTTTCACCCTTTCTCTCCTAACCTTAGGCCGCCGATTTTCTCCCCCTTATACTCTTCTTCTCATCTTGCTTCCTTCACGAAAGTTCCTTATTTTTAAATGCTCTACAACTTCTTCTTCTGCATCGTCTTCTAAGTCATTCTGGTTTTCAAGTTATTTTATGTTTTTCACTATTCTATCCTGTGCAATCATGGACAACATTCTTCTCTGTTCTTCCCTATTTTGCTCCTTCTTCTGTCCCTCTTCGTATGTTACTTACTTCATGAAAGTTCTTTGGTTTTAAATGCTCTACAACTTCTTTTTCTGCATTATCTTCTAATTCCTTCTGGTGTTCAAGTTATGTTCGTCTTTTCAATGCTCTATCTCTAATTTTTACTATTCATATTTTAAAACCTTCATCATCTTCTTCTTCCATCACACCTAGGTAGCCTTAGTTACTCTCTCCTTTATCACCATCCCCTTCTCTTATAAACCATTGCCATCTCCCTTAACTTCACTCTAACCTCTCCCTTCCTCTCCTTAGATCTCTCTCCTCACCCCATACATTCTCCTCCAAGAGTGACTTCAACGATGAAGGTGACTTCCTCCTAGCGTAGACGACATCTTCCGCGAGGTGGTTCGTGATCCAAGGCCAAGTGAGAATGGCACCGTCATCACCATTACTGCTACCTTCTCTAAACTTCAAACTCCAAGCTTTTCTTATTTTTATTACTTTTGTGTCATTTCACTTCATTATAATCTCATTGCGTCATTAGTGTAATTTTGTTTCACATTTCATGTACTCTTTCTTTTAAGTTAATGAAATGAATTGTTCTTTTGATCTAGTTCTTGCTCTTCTTCTCTCTCTACCTCCTTCTTCTATCTCTTCTTTCCACTTCATGCAATTATTTTTTATAGGATAGGCGCATAGTCATAGGCATTTTTAATTAATTGTTAGAATCGTTCTTTGTTTCATCACTTTTCTTCAAGCAATCAAATCATAAATATTTTCCAAAGGAGTCCAAGATTTTTAACTTTAAAAATCTCTTCTTCCCTGTGGAATCGACCTGTGCTTGTCATAGTACTACGTTCTCTTTTGATTATTTTGTGCGAGTTCGATTTTAAGATTGTTAACGTGCGTGTAGTAATGACATACGCTTCCGCGTTATCAATTTTTGGCGCCGTTGCGGAGGAAAAATGATGATTTTTGATTTAAGAACTTTTTTTCCTTGTGTTTATAGTGTACTAATAAAGCTCTCTTTTCTTATTTTTTATAGAAAAAAAATTCCAAAAAAAATCAGAGGTAAGTTTACCTTTCTTTCTTTCATCTTTTGATTTTGTCATTCATTTCAAAAGAGAGAGAGAGAGAGAACGAAGGATTGCGCTTCAAGTAAGTATCCTAAATTCCTCTCATTTTGTGTCATTTCCTTAATATTCTTGCATATCGTGGTTAGATAGGTTCAAAAAAAAAACTCTTCACTTGAACTCAATAAAAATCTTTATTCCAAGAGTAGGAACCACATTTTCATGTTCTAGGCCATGCATCATTTAGGATATAATTTCTTTTTCCTTATTGTTTAATTTGTGTTAATTGCATTGTTGAAGATTGCGGGAGGCAAGGTGAGTTTTTTTTATCTAAACTTTTCGTTAATCACATGCTTATGCATACTTGCATAGAACCCCTTGTTTGAACTTGGTTTGTTGCATATTATTTCTAAAACATCTTAAGGGCAAAACCCATGTTGGATTTTCCAGCGTCTCCCTTGTGATTTGCTGCTCCACGTGGGGTATGGGACTCACGTGGTGCATTGGCGCTTGACAGCCCAACCCACCGCATGGATTATGGGGTCCATGTGCGAAGCCCCTCATGTCCACCCATAGCACGATAGTGTGGGGTTCTGCACTGCCATAAGGAAATACGGTTCCGCCTTCGCTACCAGCTCGAGCTTTTAGCGCAACGGTAGGGGCTTGATCCTATAAACTGGTATCAGAGTGAGGTCGCGGGTTCAAATCCCCCGGGTGTCGCTGGGGGAGAGATTGTTGGATTTTTCAGCGTCTCCCTTATGATTTGCTACTCCACGTGGGGTATGCGACTCACGTGGTGCATTGGTGCTTGACAGCCCCACCCGCCGCATGGATTATGGGGTCCATGTGTGAAGCCCCTCATGTCCACCCACAGAACGATAGTGTGGGGTTTTGCGCTGCCATAAGGAAATACGGTTCCACCTTCGCTACCAGCTCGAGCTTTTAGCGCAACGGTAGGGGCTTGATCCTATAAACAATTGTTGTGCCTCTTATGCCTTGATGATATTGTGTAGTTTTGATGATAGCAAACACTATGAGTCATGTGAGATTAGAATATATAGATGTTCTGCAAGCAATCTCTACTTACATGGTTCAATGCATGTTTCATCTTTCAGTATACATAGTCTGTGCATACTTTGTTTACGCATTGAAAGTCGATGCGTGTACATTGCATCTGTCGGGACTATACATCGCTGCATGTTATCAAGTCTGTACAACCCACGTTGCTTCACTCGACCAAGTCAGTGCAAGCACTATTCATCCATTAGCTCAGTTCGTAGCTAAGTCAGTACAGCCCGTGTTCTTCATGCATATACATAGTTAGTGCATCTTTTTGCATCATTTTGTCTCACGCATACACATAGTCAGTGCATCGATTTGGCTCACGCATACACATAGTTAGTGCATCGCTTTGCCTCACGCATACACAAATACACAAAGTCTGTGCAACTCTTGGTGTTGCAGGGACACAAGTCTGTACAACCTTTGTTGATACGAGGGGTTAAGTTCGTGCGTAGTTTCAATAGGTCTGTACATTATGCATTCATGCTTAAACTCTAGGCACAGCAAGTTGGTGCATCGTCTTGTCCCATGCACCCAAAAGTATGTACACATCTCGGTGGCATGCTTGAGCATTCCTCTTTTAATGTGCATACTTTCCTATATGCATACTACATTACACGCCATCAAGTCTGTACATTCTTTTTGATTTCATGCATACACAAAGTCAGTGCATACTTAGTTACCAAGTTCGTGCAACTCCTGTTGCAGCATGAACTCAAGTCGATGCATCCTTTACTCCATGAAATCAAAGTCTGCACATTCTTTAGTAGCAAGTCGATGCATCTTTTACTTCATGCACACAAGGTCTGTATATTCTCTGGTGGCATGTCCGTGCATTCATCTTCATTGTACATACTTTCTTATATGCATACTGCATTATATGCATCAAGTATGTACATGTCTCGATGGCATGTCTGTGCATCTCTTGTATAGTGCACACAAAGTCTGTACATTCTTTTATGGCATGTATGTGCATCTCTTGTTTCATACATACATAAAGTTCTTGCATGAATATCAAGTCTACACACGGTTGCCTTGATGACTTAGCAAGTCTATACATTCTCGAACCAACTATGTGCATCTTTCTACTATCCTCATATTGCTTCTAACAAATATTAAGTTTGACATTGACAGGATATCTGCTCGAGGAGTTTAAGAAAGGCACGTGATCCAATAACAATCCTCATTCCAAGATGCTGTCACGTGGACTTGTACTCATCCAGATTCTGACAAGTGGCGAGTGTCTCCTAAAGCTTCTAAGTTGGAGCGCTCCCTCCACACGCCTAGGGCAAGACTATGTAAACTCCATCTGATAGAGGATAAATACTCTGTTTTGCTGCAATCAAGAAGATATCTCTCCGGCAGAAGAAGAAGAAAATTAGAGAGAGCAGAAGAAGAGTAGAGGAGGAGAGTGTTCGAAGAAGAAAGAGTGAGCAGTAAAGAAGAAGAAGAAGAAGAAAGAGAGATCGAGAGTTTAGAAGAAGAAGAAGAGAGTCATCTGAAGCTTTGTCTCTACTGGACCGTGGATCAAATCCAGGCCAGTCAGCTCTTTGAGAGCCACTTTGTGTTTTATCGTCTACAGCTTTCTATTGTTGTGTCCTTCCATATTTTGTTTTTCTTTTTACCTTTGTTTCAAACTGTTTGTCAATAGAGCAAGCTGTGTTGCTCAGCGGGCAGAGGAGGATTCATCTGGATGGGTTAAGCTGTAGTCCCCAGGGGTTGCAGAGGTGTGGTATCCTCTGGACGGGTTAAGCTGTAAGCCCCAGCTGATGGCGTAGCTGTAATGCCCAGCGGTCAAGCTGTTAGTCAGCGGTTTGTAGGTAAGCTGTGTCGCCCAGCGGTTTTCAAGCTGTTTGGCTGCGGAATCCACACTTTGGTTTGAGTGTGGGGTAGACGTAGGTCTGGAGGACCGAACCACCTAAAAACTCCCTTGTCTACTGTGGTTTGATTGCCTTATTTGACTCACTAGATGTATGCATAGGCCGATCTGTTTCTTCAGTCTAGTGGAAATTTGATTTGCACAGTAAACACTTGATTCCGATTCCATGAGAACCAATTTGTTTAGATAAACTGAGTAGTCTATGTAGCTTGCATAGCTTGCATAGAGTAGATCTAGAGGTTAATTCATCTGATCTATTTCTCGTTGTTTGAAGTGAGGACCCAAGTCTATCGAGGCTCCATTTTGCTTGATTTCCGCATCTCTGATTGTTATAGATTTTAATTGGGAGAAATTTTTTAAGAGGGATTCATTCCCCCCCTCTAAATCCATCGCACCGATCCCAACAATTGGTATCAGAGCTGGTCACTGATTCATCAGATCCAACGATCTGCAGTAGATCCTGCTATTTCTGGTGCCTTGATTGATTGTGTAGATTGTCTAGCATCTTGTTTAATTATCATGGATTCTGTGCCTGAAGTTCCAATGTTCGATGGATTGTGTTTCTCTGACTGGCATAGAGAGTTTAGGGATTACATGAATTTCGTAGATTCAAATCTGCTGATTTTGATTGAGCATGGACCTTATGATGTACCAGTGAATAAGTCAGACTGGAATATTGGTCACGAGTTGATGAATACTGAAAATAGAAAAGCCCTGAAAATGTTGAAAGGGGCTATAAGGGCTAATGTACTTTCATGTGTGACTAAGTGCAGGAATGCAAAGGAGTTGATGGATGAGCTGATCCTCAGATATGGTGAAGAGAACCATAAGTGCCGTATGACAAAGGATCAAAGCAGTGATCAGTCTGATGACTCTTCATCAAAGGTAAACTCCGAACCAGAACAAAATTCATTGGATGAACTGATTGAGATGCATGATAATTTGCTTGACAGTTATAAATCTTATAAACGTGAAATGAAAGAGATGAAAAAGGCCATGTTGCATGAAATTAGAGAGTTGAAATGTGAAAACGCCAACCTAAAAGGAAGTCTGAAAATAAGTGAAAATTCATGCAATAAATGTGATTCTGTTAAAACATTAAATAATGATCTCCTATCTGAACTTAGGCTGCAAGAGCAACAAGTTGTGTCTCTTAAAGGAGAGATAGAAGATCTGAGGAATAGAAATTCGGAACTTGAGTTGCATGAATAACAATTGATTGAAAATCTGAAAGCTATGAATCAAGATAGTTTGATTGAAGAAAATTGCAAATTGAAAGATCAAAACAAAAGACTAATGGTTCTGAACACTGTCATGTCAGAAAATTGGATATCTATTGAAAAAGGGAAATGTGCTGTAAAGGAAGTTGATGCTGATAAGGAACAAAAACTTGTACAGGAAATTGAAACTCTGAAGAGCCTAAATGATGCACTGCATCAACAGATCATTTCCTGTGAAACTAAAATTGCAAGCTATGAATTGAGCATTACCTCCTTGAACTCTGAAATTCAAGATCTTAAAAAATCACTGACCAAATTTGTTCAAGGAAAAGATAACCTAAACAAGATCCTCGGTGTTACAACAAATTTTCAAAAGGAAGCTATACATATTTCCTCTGTAGAGTCAAGCTGCAACAAATGCTCGATTCTGCGAGAACGTAATGAGGAACCCTACAGTGAAAATGAATGGTTGAATAAATAAATTGCCTCATTTAAAGAGGATCACAAAAAATTGCTTGCTGAGAAAATTAAAGTAGAAGAAAGAAAAGAGGAACAAATTGAGAAACTGGAGTTGATGTCCAGTAATGAAAAATATGATGAAGAAGTTAAGAAGCTGACCAAAGAAAACACTGAACTGAAAGCTGAAGTTGAAAAATTAAAGTGGTTAAACACTGGTTTGTCTAAAAAACTTCTCACCATAGAAAAAGGAAAAACTGTCCGTGATGAAGAATCATAAATTTTGAATAATCTGGAACAAGAAATTAAGAAGTATAAAACTGCAAACAAAGTTCTAAGCGAATGTGTTAATTACAGTGAACAGGAGATAGCCAGTTATGAACTTCACATTGCTTCTTTGGAAGATAAAATTCATGATCTGGAAAACTCAGCATCCGAGTCCGCTAAAAATAAAGGAAAAATGAAAGTTGTCATGAAAGGAGAGGATGATAATTCAAGAAGGGGGATAAGTTGTAGTTCTGATGTTAAGGAAACTACTAGAAACAAGCTACACACAACCTTTGTGTGAAGCTTTGATCTAGCTGGTACCTCAAATCAATCCCCAAAATAAAGTAAAGGTCAGAAATCACCTTCATCATCTAAATTTCAGTTCAAGGTTGGGAAGAATGAAAAACAAACAAAAATTGTTAAGAATAATCAGAAATTGAAGAAGAAAAGTCAAACGAAGGAGGTAAAGACTGTTCTTAGCTTGTTCATGCCCTAAAATCTGCTAGCCCGGTTGAATCTGATGGGTCAATGCACACTGCTCATGCCCATTTTGCTCATTCACATGCATCCAGTCAATCTGTTAGTAACCATGCCACCAGGAAATCACAGGTGTCATGTCATTACTGTGGTAGGCATGGTCATTACATGGATGACTGTAGTGAAATGAAAAGTGATGATATGATACATAATACATTTTTTATAAATCATCATCATAACCCCAAAAGAAACGGGTTTGCTTCAAACCAACACATCATCTGGTATAACTGTAACAGATGGGGTCATAAAGCTGTTGAGTGTTGGTTTGGGTCTTCATGGGGAAACAATGACTCAAAAGGCAAGCACCTAAGGTGCTTCGAGTGTGGGAAGCATGGCCATACAGTCAAAGACTGTTGGCATGCCCAAGGAAGCCATGTTAATGACAAATTTTTTAAATTCTCTGCCAAAAGACCTGTGAACTTTTCATGTTTTAACTGTGGCAAGTCAGGTCACAGTATGCTGAATGTTGGTTGTCAGACAATAGGAAACAAAATGTCCATGCGAATAGCAGGAAACTTCATGCTCATAATCATAAGTCTCAAGCTACTGTGCATCATAGGGCCAGAAAACATGCTGTCTTATGCAGATATTGTGGTAGAATTGGACATTCCATGACTAATTGTCATTTGATGGACTTTGATGACAATGTTGCTAAAAGATTGTTTAGAACACCTGTTAGGGCTAATACAGGACCCAAGGCGGCTTGGGTTCCTATAGGATCGAAATGATTGTCTTGCTGCAGGTGTGCCTTGGAAGCTGATGAATAAAGGGGTTAATAATCCAAGGCACTCAAGAATGTAACCCCCAAGGTCCTACACTTCAGGTTAGTTCTGAAAACTATGTTTAAATTCTATCTTCTGAATTTGTGTGCTCCAGATGCTTGCATATCATGACAATTTCGTTTGATGAATGCATTATGCATCCTTGTTATGATACATATTTGTCAAATTCCCTGCATAATGATATATGCATATAGTCAGGGGGAGTTTGCATGTCCTTGCACCATATAGTTAATTGCATTGCATGTCCTTTATATTGAAAAATCCAAAATGGGTTGATTTATTGCATCTAGATAGGGGGAGCATTTGAGACTCATTAGTCTTCCACATCCTAAACCATTCCAAATCCAGTCACTCAAATCTTTCTCGAGTTGAACTAGACTTCATTGTTGTCAAGTTGATCTGTCTGTATTCCAGACTCAGCTACTGAAATTGATTCTACTCTGTATATATTTGATGCTCTTCTCTCCTACTATCATTTGCTCTACCAGCTTGCACCTATCAAAAGTTGGTCTGATTAATCTGGTTCTTGTTCCAGGAATGATAAGTTGTTCAGTAGCATTGATTGGACTGATCTGAGATTCTTATGTTGTGTACCATGTTTTAGTCTGATTTTTTAAAAGAAATTCCTATCATATAGGTTCAAGAATGTCTACAGATTCAAACTGATATAAGTATTAATGTGTTCTCAGATTTGCATTCAAATGTATTGAAAGTATCTGAATGATGAGTTTTAATAAATTTTAACCAACTGTGTCTTGAATACCCTAGACTCAATCATCTGTAATCTGAAAATGTGACATCTAGGCTATTTTGGCAGAGATTCATAGAGTGAGTATTGTCTTTAAACATTAACCTGAAAAATGTTGACTAAAAGGACACTGAATTCAGAGCAATGACTTGGTCACTGAGAAACTGGATACTCTATCAATGAAATAGAGTAATTCTATGTCATGAAGTACCATAGCTATCTCTGGTGAAAATCTATTGAAAAATCTGACAGAGCAATAGCATATTTGTGTTGAGTAACTGGGGAGTCTGGCCTCTAATCAAGGTGTCTCCTCATGTAAAAAGACACTTCTATTGCTAACTCTGCTCTCGAAGTTGAGAGGAAATGAAAGTTATCACACTAAGTAACTGGGTCACCTCACCTAAGACGTGTTGTGCCTCATGTTGAAAGGTGTTGATCAACTTAAATTGCTCAGGAAAAATGATGTGCTGATTAAAAAGTAAATATTTTGCAACAACAGTCAACTCTTGTTCTTGTAAGGGTGTCTAATCTCAATACTGCTCTATGTGACTCTCAAAGGAGTCATCGAGTTCATTTGAGTAAGATGGAAGATGGTTGTTCTTGAGTACTGCTTGACTAATTGGTTCACCTTTATTAAAACCTACCTTCAGATATGAGTATTGAATTTAATTGACAAATATGGTATACATCATGGTTAAATCAGTTAGGTCATGTCGATTAATTCATAATCCCCTATGATAGGAGAGTCTCTCGTTATGAAGACTTATTACTGTGGTACATGCCATACATTTTCCTCTGATCAGGTTCACCTGTGACAACTTATTCATCATGTCAACTCACCTATTGAAAATCCTGTGCCTTGCTTGCTGTTATTTACTCCTACTCTTGGCTACATCTACTTCATTTACATCATTGTTTCACTCTCCACACTGTTGGAATCTTCCATCTTGTTTCTGTATCCCTGACGAATGACTCTCTTTCACCTGCATTGTTCTGCCCATACAAATGTAAGGTGTGCCATAACCAATTTTGCTTCAGAATTCTTGTGGTGGTGGATTCCGGATTGATTCATTGGATAACCAGAGTTCATCCTTGTGGATACATCCTGTGCTTGCATTTTTGATTCCTTTCATGCTCTCAGGGAGAGTTCTGGGTATTATAGATATTCATGATTATGTCAAAGGGGGAGGACTATTTTACACAAGGGGGAGAATAGGTTCATGCATTATATTATTTTTCACGCAAACTACCTTCTTTTTGATGAAGTCAAAGGGGGAGAATAGTTTGACATGAGCCAGTGTGACTCATAATCTCATAGTGTTGCCATCATCAAAAAGGGGGAGATTGTTGTGCCTCTTGTGCCTTGATGCTATTGTGTAGTTTTGATGATAGCAAACACTATGAGTCATGTGAGATTAGAATATATAGATGTTCGGCATGCAATCTCTACTTACATGGTTCAATGCATGTTTCATCTTTCAGTATACATAGTCTGTGCATACTTTGTTTACGCATTGAAAGTCGATGCGTGTACATTGCATCTGTCGAGACTATACATCGCTGCATGTTATCAAGTATGTACAACCCACGTTGCTTCACTCGACCAAGTCAGTGCAAGCACTATTCATCCATTAGCTCAGTTCGCAGCTAAGTCAGTACAACCCGTGTTCTTCATGCATATACATAGTTACTGCATCTTTTTACATCATTTTGTCTCACGCATACACATAGTCAGTGCATCGATTTGGCTCATGCATACACATAGTTAGTGCATCGCTTTGCCTCACGCATACACAAATACACAAAGTCCGTGCAACTCTTGGTGCTGCAGGGACACAAGTCTGTACAACCTTTGTTGATACGAGGGGTTAAGTTTGTGCATAGTTTCATTAGGTCTGTGCATTATGCATTCATGCTTAAACTCTAGGCACAGCAAGTTGGTGCATCGTCTTGTCCCATGCACACAAAAGTCTGTACACATCTCGGTGACATGCCTGAGCATTCCTCTTTTAATGTGCATACATTCCTATATGCATACTGCATTACACGCCATCAAGTCTGTACATTCTTTTTGATTTCATGCATACACAAAGTCAGTGCATACTTAGTCACCAAGTTTGTGCAACTCCTATTGCAGCATGAACTCAAGTCGATGCATTCTTTACTCCATGAAATCAAAGTATGCACATTCTTCAGTAGCAAGTCGATGCGCATCTTTTGCTTCATGCACACAAGGTCTGTATATTCTCTGGTGGCATGTCCGTGCATTCATCTTCATTGTACTTACTTTCTTATATGCATACTGCATTATATGCATCAAGTCTGTACATGTCTCGATGGCATGTCTGTGCACCTCTTGTACAGTGCACACAAAGTCTGTACATTGTTTTGTGGCATGTCTGTGCATCTCTTGTTTTATACATACATAAAGTTCGTGCATGAATATCAAGTCTACACACAGTTGCCTTGATGACTTAGCAAGTCTATACATTCTCGAACCAACTATGTGCATCTTTCTACTATCCTCATATTGCTTCTAACAAATATTAAGTCTGACATTGGTAGGATATCTGCTCGAGGAGTTTAAGAAAGGCACATGATCCAATAACAATCCTCATTCCAAGCTGCTGCCACGTGGACTCGTACTCTGACAAGTGGCGAGTGTCTCCTGAAGCTTCTAAGTTGGAGCGCTCCCTCCACACGCCTAGAGAAAGACTACGTAAACTCCATCTGATAGAGGATAAATACTCTGTTTTCTTGCAATCAAGATGATATCTCTCCAGCAGAAGAAGAAGAAAGTTAGAGAGAGCAGAAGAAGAGTAGAGGAGGAGAGTGTTCGAAGAAGAAAGAGTGAGCAGTAAAGAAGAAGAAGAAGAAGAAGAAGAAGAAGAAGAAGAAGAAGAAGAAGAAGCAGAAGAAGAGTCATCTGAAGCTTTGTCTCTACTGGACAGTGGATCTAATCCAGGCCAATCAACTCTTTCAGAGCCACTTTGTGTTTTATCGTCTACAGCTTTCTGTTGCCGTGTCCTTCCATATTTTGTTTTTCTTTTTACCTTTGTTTCAAGCTATTTATCAATAGAGCAAGCTGTGTTGCTCAGCGGGCAGAGGAGGATTCCTCTGGACGGGTTAAGCTGTAGTCCCCAGCGGTTGTAGAGGTGTGGTATCCTCTTAACGGGTTAAGCTGTAAGCCCCAGCGGATGGTGAAGCTGTAATACCCAGCGGTCAAGCTATTAGTCAGCGGTTTGTAGGCAAGCTGTGTCGCCCAGCGATTTTCAAGCTGTTTGGCAGCGGAATCCACACTCTGGTTTGAGTGTGGGGTGGACGTAGGTCTGGAAGACCGAATCACCTAAAAACTCCCTTGTCTACTGTGGTTTGATTGCCTTATTTGACTCGTTAGATGTATGCATAGGTCGATCTGTTTCTTCAGTCTAGTGGAAATTTGATTTGCACACTAAACACTTGATTCCGGTTCCATGAGAACCAATTTTTTTAGATAAACTGAGTAGTCTATGTAGCTTGCATAGCTTGCATAGTGTAGATCTAGAGGTTAATTCATCTGATCTATTTCTCGTTGTTTGAAGTGAGGACCTAAGTCTATCGAGGCTCCATTTTGCTTTAATTCCGCATCTCTGATTGTTATAGATTTTAATTGAAAGAAATTTTTTAAGAGGGATTCATCCCCCCCCTCTGAATCCATCGCACCGATCCCAACAACCCATAATCACATAAGGTGGGGATTTGATCACCCTTCCTTGGCCCTCAAACCACAATCTCCTTCATCGTTGCATCACCTAGACCCTAATAAAAATCAGTAGTCATTGGCCCTACAATCACACTGTGATTAGGAGCGGCTTGAGTCTATAATCTTCTTTTGGAAATTGGTGTCTAAGGCTAGAGGTCACCGGCAAACGCCATAAGCGGGCAAGTGGTTTTTAATTAGGACCTTGCGAAAGTAAGGGGAGCCTCCCACTATCCCACCTCTTACCTGGCCAATTGATAAATTAGAAAGTGGACTTAAGTTGTATCTAGTCTCTTTGTGAAACCCAACTTTTAAGTCTAAGGAACACATTAGGTGTCTTAGGTTAATTGTGTGACAACTTGTTTGTATTTGTTAAACAAAAAAACAAAACAAAACAAAACAAAAATAATCTCTCTCATCTCGCTCTTTGTCCTTGTTTATGCAAGGGAGAAGATCTCAACTACCTGACTTAGTTGAGCCGATTAGTGAGATTGAGCGATTCATTTTTAATCAGGCCCAAAATCAAATCCAACCTATGGCTGAACAACACCAACTAGGGGTGCCCAAATAGATGAAGGAATATTTTATTCCTTCGAATTATCAGCCATCCACTTGTATCCAACTGCCTAATGTCCCTGCTTTGTAATATGAGATCAAATCTAGCACTATTCAGATGCTCCCATCCTTTTATGGGAAGACCAATGAAGTTCTTTATAAACATCTGGATGAATTTTTAGAAATTTGTTCCACTGTGAAAACTCAAAATTTCACAGATGATGCCCTCCGCCTGACCTTTTTCCCTTTGTCACTTATGGACAAAGCCAAATACTTGCTAGGGACTTTAGAGAAACCTATTGGCACATGGGTAGATATGCAGCATGAGTTCCTTAAGAAGTTCTACCCCATCAGTAGAACCAACACCATGAGACACGCAATCATAGGATTCGCATAGCTCCCAAATGAAAAAATACATGAATCATGGGAGAGATTAAAGGAACTCCTTAGAAAATGCCCACATCATAGGCTTTCCAAATGGCAAATAGTGCAAGCTTTCTATGAGGGCTTAGATGATCAAGTTAGGCAGATTGTGGATGCATCATGTGGTGGGGCCTTTATGAGCAAGAGTGAGGATGAGTCCTATGCCTTATTTGAAATGTTGAGCGAGAATTCAATCAACCATGCTTCCTTATCGTCATATAAGAGAACCATTGGGCCATCTAAACGGGCCGAGATGTATCGTGTGGAACCTGAAGCTAGAGTGGATGTGAATTTCATCCATCAAAAATTGGACAAGGTTGACATCATGGCCCAAAAGCTAGAACATGTTGATATGCTGGCCCACAAGTTAGACCAGCTCCTGGCCCCAAACAAACAAGAAACCACCATCTCACCTACGTCCAACCCATACCCAGACCCAACACACCATGAGGTGTGTGCTTTATGTGCTAGCCCAGACCATCATGTGTCCGATTACCCAACAACAGCCCAGTTACCACTTTTTATATAGGAGCAAGTCCAAGCAGCCTAAGGGTTCTCATAGTCCAACTATGACCCATTTTCTAACACCTATAATCTGGTCTGGGGGAATCACCCCAATTTCAATTGGAGAAATCAACAAGCTCCCAATCAGCCCACCATCCCCTCCGCGTCTCAAAGTCACAAATCACCCATCCAACACCAATTCCAAGCTCAGCCACCATTTCAAGGAAATGCTTATGGTCGAGGACCGCAAGCCCAACAACCACTTCTCCGATTCAACCAGGGTCAGGCCCCATACCAACCTCCTCAGCCCAATTACGGGCAGTCTTCCAATTCTTAACAAATCTATCAACCTCCTCCGTAACACCACCAGGACTCCCAAACTGATGATAGATTCCATCAGTTACAATAGCTAATTCTGGCCTAAAACCAATCCTTCCAACAAACCATGCAAGCCCAAAGTCAATCTTTCCAACAAACCCTCCATGCCCACCAATAAACTATTTCTAAGATGGAAACCCAATTGGGCCAATTGGCTGAAGCCACCATGAGAAGGGAAATGGGCCAATTGCCAAGTCAGGCCGTTGTCAACCCACAAAATAATCCTCCGGGCTTCCCACAACCAAACTTCCTCATTAATCAGCCAATTCCTTCTCTCCTCTAGCACCCATCAGGCCAAATACCACAAAACGCCCACAACTCGAAAATGCAAAAGTAATTTCGACCTTAAGAAGTGGTAAAGTCCTCCAATATCCCCAAGGGTCCACTCCTACTTCATCAATCCAGGCCCCTGATATATCTTTTGATAGTGAACGGGAGCCCAGCCAGGAAGATGATGTCAAGGGAAAGAGGAAACTAGAAGAAGGGCCTAGCACTTACCAACATACAATGCCATTTCCCATTGCCTTAAAGCCCAAAAATAAACAACCAGCCCATAATGAGGAGATGATGGAGCTCTTCAAACAAGTACACATCAACATCCCTCTCCTTGATGCCATCAAACATGTCCCGGCCTATGCTAAATTCTTAAAGGAAGTGTGCACTCCTAGGCGGGAGCCACGAGTGACCCTAGAAAAGGTTCGGCTCCCTGAGAACGTTAGTGTTGTGGTCCTCAACCAACTTTCAAGGAAGTTAAAAGACCTTGGAGCGTCCCTTATCTCTTGCAATATTGGGGGTGTGACCTTTGATAAGACTCTCCTTGATTTAGGAGCCAGTGTGAATTTACTCCCCACCTCTATCTATGAGCAGTTTGACATCGGTGAGCTCAAGTCTACACCAATTATTCTCCAGCTTGATGATAGATCAATCAAGACTCCAAAGGGCCTTATTGAGGATGTCATTGTTAAAGTGAATGAGTGCTACTTCCCTGCCGACTTTCTTATTTTAGACATAGTTTCTCCCCAAGAAATCAAGCATACTTATATCATTTTGGGTAGACCATTTTTAGCCATGGCTAGGGCTAATATAGACTGTGCTTTAGGAATTATGGACATATCTTTTGGGGACCAGAAAGTCAGCATCAACATTTTCAAGGCGTCCAAATTCCATGATCAAAAAGAAGATTGTTATGTTGTTGACACCATTGAGGAGTTATTGGAGATTGAAGGGGACAGTAGGACCAGAATGAGAGAAGAAGTTGACATCTTGTTAACTCAACTTAGGACGTGGCCCCTAGTTGAACCCTTGCCTCAGCTTAAATCTGAACCAGCTTTGCCATCTTTACAATCCCCTCCTCAGGTTGAATTAAAACCATTGCCGGCCTCCCTTAAGTATGCATTCCTAGGCCCAGACCAAATCTTGCCAGTCATCATACAAGTGACCTTGAACCTAACCACGATGAGAAACTAGTTGAGGTCCTTAAATCTCATAAGGGGGCTATAGGTTGATCTGTCGCTGATCTTAAAGGGATTAATCCATCCATTTGTCAGCACCACATTTATATGGAGGGGAATGTAAAATCAAGCAGAGACATGCAGAGGAGATTAAATCCTCACATGAAGGAGGTGGTCAAAAATGATGTGGTCAAGTGGTTAGATGACGCGATCATCTACCCAATTTCTGATAGCCAGTGGGTCAGTCCAACCCAAATAGTCCCAAAGAAATCAGGACTGCTTGTGATCGCCAATGATCAAGAGGAGTTGATACCTACTAGGTTGACCACGGGATGGAGAGTCTGCATTGATTATAGGAAGCTCAACTCATTGACAAAGAAGGACCATTTCCCCCTCCCATTCATTGACTAAATTCTAGAAAAATTAGTAGGGCAGAAATACTTTTGTTTTCTAGATGGGTACTCTGGGTACAACCAGGTGGCTATATACCCAGAGGATCAGAAAAAGACCACATTCACTTGTCCCCATGGAACATTTACTTTCCGGAGAATGCCCTTTGGACTATGTAATGCACCTGCCACATTTCAAAGATGCATGTTAGAAATTTTTTCTGACATGGTGGGCAACTTTTTAGAGGTTTTCATGGATGATTTCTCTATTTTTGGGGATACATTTGATTCATGTCTAGATCACTTAGCCAAAGTCATGAAGAGATGCATAGACACTAATCTTGTCCTCAGTTGGAAAAAGAGTCATTTCATGGTTAAAGAAGGCATCGTTCTGCGGCATATAGTGTCAGCAAGAGGAATCGAGGTGGAGAAAGTTAAGGTTGAGCTCATTGCCAAACTACCACCACCCACCTCAGTAAAATAGATCCGTTCTTTTCTGGGTCATACTGGCTTCTATCGTCGATTTATTCAAGATTTCTCCAAAGTTGCTAGACCTCTCACTAATCTGCTGGCTAAGGAAGTCCCATTCTATCTTGACCAATCATGTCTTGAGGCTTTTGAATTGTTGAAAATGGCGTTGACCAATGCCCCAATCTTACAAACTCCCAATTGGTCATTGCCTTTTGAAATTATGTGTGATGCCTCAGATTATGCTTTAGGTGCTATTTTGGGGCAAAGGGTGGACAAAAAGCCTGTGGTGATTTACTATGCGAGCCGCACACTCGCTGATGCCCAACTTAGGTACACCACAACAGAAAAGGAGTTACTTGATGTTATCTTTGCCCATGAAAAGTTTCGATCCTATCTGCTAGGGGCCAAAGTCATTGTGTTTTCTGACCACTCAGCCCTTAGACACTTATTGTCTAAAAAAATGCCAAACCAAGGTTGATTAGATGGATCCTATTGCTACAAGAATTTGATTTATAAATTTGGGATAAAAAAGGTAGTGAAAATATTGTTGCAGATCACTTGTCCAAGATTATAACATCAGACACCACACCCTTACTGGACTCATTTCCAGATGAGCACCTCCTTAGTGTATCCCACATTTCACCCCCATGGTATGCACACATTGTCAATTACTTAGCCGTGGGAAAAATTCCTGAAGGTTGGTCCAAACAAGAAAAAGACCACTTCTTTGCTAAGCTCAAGTACTTCTTTTGGGAAGACCCTGGGCTATTCTATTTAGGACAAGACCAAATCATTCGGAGGTGTGTCCCCGAGGGTGAGCAACATAGCATTCTGACATTTTGCCACACCTTATCTTGTGGGGGGCATTTTTTAGGTAAGAAAATGGCAGCCAAGGTTTTACAGAGTGGGTTCTACTGGCCCACATTATTCAAAGATGCATTCAAATTTTATAAATCTTGTGAGCGCTGTCAGGCTGTAGGGAACATGTCACATAAGGACATGATGCCTTTAAACCCTATCCTGGTTGTAGAAAGTTTTGATGTATGGGGAATTGACTTAATGGGACTGTTTCCACCATCTTTTGGTCATGAGTATATTTTGGTAGCAGTGGATTACGTGTCTAAGTGGATAGAAGCTATAGCCATGAGGACTAATGATCACAAAATTGTCATGAAATTTGTTCATAAGAATATTTTCTCTCAATTTAGGTGTCCCAGGGCTATCATTAGTGATGGGGGTTCACATTTCATCCATTCTTAATTTTGGGCTTTGCTTAGGAAGTATGGGATAACACATAAGATTGCTACCCCCTACCATCCCCAGACTAGTGGCCAGGTGGAGGTTTCTAATAGAGAGATCAAGAATATTTTACAAAAGTCTATTAGGCCCGATAGGAAAGATTGGTCAAGAAGATTAGATGATGCTTTATGGGCCTATCGGACCGCCTACAAAACTCCCATTGACATGTCCCCTTATAGGCTCATTTTTAGAAAGCCATGTCATTTGTCAGTCGAATTGGAACATAGGGCCTATTGGGCAATCAAACAATTCAATCTTGATTCAGCACATGCTAGTTCCCATAGAGCCCTTCAACTGAATGAGTTAGAGGAACTTCACAATGAGGCCTATGAGAACTCTAGGATTCATAAAGCCCAGACTAAAGTATTCCATGATAAACACATTTCACGAAAAACTTTCAAATCAACCAAAAGGTCTGGCTTTTTAACTCTAGGCTGTAATTATTCTCTGGCAAATTGAAATCCCGATGGGATGAACCATATATGGTAATTAAAACATTTGACCATGGTGCAGTAACAATTATCGATCCTAAAATTGGTCAAACTTTCACTGTCAATGGTCAACGTTTAAATCCTTACATTGAAAATCTTCCAATGTTGTAGGAGAACTCTCTCAGGCTGAGTGACCCATTGTGAGCTCTATTGTGTCTGGCGGAAGAGGTAAAACTTAGTGCTTATTGGGAGGCAACCCAATTACTCTTTCTCCTTTAAAAAAAGAGTTTTTGATTTTCTTAGGAACCTAGAGCAGCATTCTTCTGACAACGGCATCTCTCTCTCAGGTCGTATCTATCCTTCCCCCTACTTTTCATGGCTTTATTTCCTTTCTATATTTTGTTCATGCCATTGGAGACAATGTCACCTATGTTGGGGGGTAGCTTGAGCTCTAATCTTTTCAAAATGATTGCAACCTTTCGTCACACCTCTAACAAATGCTTCATGTTCATATTTCATGATGAGAAACTTTTCTTAGAATGATAGGACTTAGAGTCTTACTCGTGAAAGTTGCAAGTTAAAGGGATGAATTAATTGATTATGTCTTTAACCTTTTCTTCAGAATACATCTGAAACTCTATTGTACAATAACAAGATTGGTAGATGAGAATGATAATGATGGGGGCATCCCTTGCCCCTCCACTTTTTTTCGAAGCTCAAATGGATCGACGACATGCGTCATTATGTTCTTCACATTTTTCTGAGTCTATCTATGTAATTTTCATATTTTCTTTGAGTCATAAACTATGTAATTTTTCCTTTATTTGAGTCATGTACCTAGGTTAGTGGGTTATCTACCTAAGTCTATGAGTCATTAGGTTGGTTTGAGTAGCCAAATGGGCCCAAAAGATGGGCTTGGCCCATGGGTGCCCCCCACCTGGATAGGCTAGTCATTAGTTAGTTTGTTCAAGGTCATTTTAGTCCATGAAATTGTGTGAGCCTATAAATATGCCTCCACTCCTCTCATATGTAACAACCTTTTATGATCAATTTAAATCAAGTGAGTTTTAGTGTCTTATTGGAGTGGATTCTCCAAATCTCTCTCTCTCTCTAAGGGGTGGATTCCCCTCTCTCTTTCTCTCTCTCTATCCAAGAGGAGGGGGCACCCCTTTTCCTCTCCTCCCCTCCCTCTCTCTCCTCCACATCATCAACCCTTCCTCCCCCCTCATTACTCATCCTCCCAACTATCCCAACTCTCATTACTCCACCCCTAGTCCCAAGAGACCCTCCACCAATCCATACTCCACCACCCAACCACCAACTACCCAATCCCCTTCCCTAAGCACCCTCTCATCTCCCAAGGGAGAATTCCCCACTCCCCAAGCACTCCTTCCCTTCCCCAACACAACCATTCCCATCCCCAAAGCCCCATTAACCACCCCATTTGTCAATTTTCAAACCTTGGAGAGAGAACTCTCCTTCCCTCTCCCCCACCCATCCCAAATTCATAGCTTCTCTCTCACCCACTACAAACACCCCATTCCAGCCCCCATTCTCCCTTTCCCACACCCTAGAACATTCCCTCCCAGACCCCCTCATAGCTAGGGGTCACTCCCACACCCATCCACCCCATTTCCCCTCCCATATACCCCATTCCCCCTATCATCTTCAACCTGTAGTTCTTAATTCGAAGGCAACAGAGCACCAGCAGATTGCAGCAGTGGCCATGGCATCATCGTGAGGATTCAGGAGGCGTACCATATATTGTTGGAATCATCATCGAAGCAGCTTTGCAATGGTGGTGGTTTTGTCCCCGTATGAGTTCGTGACTGCCAAGGCGAGCTATTCTTCTCCGACTGCGCAGGATAGGCCCGGTCAGCAACCTGAAGCCATTTGCAGAGTCTGCCACGGCCACCCTCTTGAGGATCTGGAGGCGGGACTTGGCTGGGATCTTCTACAACAAGGCTAATTTGAGGGACAAGAAGTGGAATCCCGTTCGACATCCGGAGATAAGATTTATCAATTTTCTCCTCCAGGTGCGCAGTTCTGCTCCTCCTGGGATTGAACCGACCCATGTCCACTGTTTGGGCCCTCCCTAACTGCTCCAGCACCCTCTGGCATCCCCGTGACCTCGTTTCGAAGAGGACTTGACAACCTTTCCAACGACTCTGGCCACACTTGATTCGGAGATCGGGAGCAATCGTGACGACTCCGGCTTTCTACTGTAGTGGTGCTGAGACAGTCAGAACTAGAGATCTGAGTCCTTGTTCGTGGCTCTTCCCCGACCAGCACCACCAACCAGCAAATTCCACAAAAATTGGATGTCTTCCTGATCTAATCCGAAGATTTTTACACTAGTCTCATCATCAACAAAATTCGAGAGAAGCCGCAGCGGCATAATCTTCGATTGCATGTCCCCTGTTCCAGAGGGCGGACAGAACTGTCGGCATTCTATCAATTAGTTCCTAGGTCGGTTCTCCCCTTCCCTAGCTTGGCCGGATGAAGGCCCCTCCCTGCGTGGAGGTAGTTTTGGCTGTAATAACTTAACCCCACCCCGAGATCCCCCCCCCTTGCAAGGGGTGTAGTTCATGTAATAATTCAAGTCGCAGGTTTGAAGCTTCATCGACGCGGCGTGCGGGTGCATACCCTCGCCTCCCCGCTCGCCCCCGTCTCCGGCCGGGGTTTGCATCTTCACGCCGACTAGGTGAGCCTCGGTCCCCCTCTTGGCTGGTTTAAATTCCTTGCTTAGCATAGTATTATCATTATTGCTTCGTCGGACGGAGAGTGAGAGCTCGGCCCATAATTGCCATTGATGTGAGTGATCACCGTAGGCGAGTTGTGAGTGATCCCCTACATCCCACACCCTTGGTGTGCTGGCCGCCCGTGAGTTGGGCATCCCTGGCCCATTTGGGGTTCTCCCCAAGCTAGCCAACCATTGGTGCATCAAGGTCCCGCCTCGGACCCTCTCCATCATCGCCGAGTCACCTACGGGCACTAGTGTGCGCCACGCGAGTGAGTTCGCTAGAGTAAGTCTGCCGCTCAAAGATACTTGCTTGCAATTGTAGGTCAAGGGGCATTCGGTCTTGTGACTATCACCCCAAGGTGGTGTCACATCAAGTGGCATCAGAGCAACTTCACAACTTATCTCTATCAAGTTGGTCCTAGTGCGTGTTTATGCATTTAGAGTCCTCGGTTGCATCTCTTTTGTCCACTAGCATGGCCACCTCTTACCGACCTTGCCTATTGTTGACACCCGTTTTTATCCTGCAAGTTGAGTCATTTCTCTTATTCATCATTTTGATGCCCTGAATTACCCATTATTTTGGAGCCATTCATGGATAGATTTCGAGCCCATTTCATTATTCCATTCCTTTTGAACCTTGGAGATCATTATTTCATAGAGCCCTGGAGCCTATCTTGTCACCTTCCGGCCTTCAAAGTCGCCTTACGGCCCATTTAGGCCGGCTTCCCTCAAGCATTCAGCCCCCTTTCATTGCACAGTCTTGAAAATGGTCCTTTTTCACCTCCTTCCTTTCCTCGTTTCAAAATGTGTCCTTCACCAAAGTTGTTCATATTTCAAATCACTACAATTTCTTCTTCTACGTCTTTGGCCAGTTCTGCACCGATTTCAAGTTATTTACAATTTTTTGGCAGACTGCATTGTTCACCTATGTCTCGATATTCTTTCTCTCTCTTCTAGCCCTATTTTCTCTCTCTTCTGATCATTTTCTCATCTTACTTTCTTCATAAAAGTTGTTCATTTTTTAGTTATCTATAATTTTGTCTTCTACCATTTTCGCTAATTCTGCACCGTTTGGGAGATATAATCCAATTTCCAAAGTCACGCAAAGTCTACCTTAAACGGTCGTGTTAATGGCCGTTCATTGTTGTAAATGGTCGGTTGACGACCGTTTAACCCTTAACGGTCAGTCGTTCGACCGTTTATCCAATAAGAGTCTAGCCTGCTGATGTCTGCTCGACAGTCGTTGTTAAAATTGCCGTGCCACACAAATTTCAAATATTTATAACCGCACTCACTCACTTATGGATTTGAAAACATGAGTATAATGGTAAGTACGGGTCGATCCCACGGGGAAGGAATTTGGTTATTTTTCTTAGTTGGAAAATATTCTTGTGTTTTGAAAAATCAATTGTTGGATCTTGGAGTGCGATTATGAAAACTTAAATTGGAAAACATAACAGAATTCAAGTGAAAATAGGGGTTGGAAGAAAATGCATAACTTCAAATATAGATAGAATGAGAAGAAGTGTAAAACATGAAAGTTGTAGAGAATTGAAAAAGGAAGAACTTTTATGAAGGACACAGAAACAGAAAATGAAAGGAAGATAAGGAAAAACTTGAAAAACTATGACCTATTGGTTCGGATGAACAGTAATTGACAGAAAACCAGCACCTTGAAAACTTAATTCTAAAGCTCAAAAGAAGAGGAATTTGTAAAAGTGCAAGAAGAATAAAACTTAGATATACAAGAGAGGAACAACTCTTATGAAGAACTCAGAGTTATTTGAGGACTAGAAAGACTTCAAAATGAATGAATGGAAGAAGGTATCACCACGGATGAACAGTAAATGCACAGGATAGCACTTAAGAAAATGGGTATTAACTCTATGAATTTGGACGAATTTGAAGAAATGCTAAACAGAGAAGTTGAAGAAAACTGAAAAAGGAACAACTTTTGTGAAGAAAGCAAATTGAAATGAAGATTACAACCATGCGAAATAAGGCTAAGAACAGGCTGAATTCAAAAATGAAACTTTTATTGAAATAAGAACAACTTACAACTTTGACTTCAAAAGCTTTGAAAATACAACTTGATGCACTCAACAACTTCAGAAATGTAAAGAACAACTTACATTACAAATGACCAAAGCTAGCTCTCCCTCCCTTGCAACCTTGCCATCTTGCTAATTCTACTTGCTAACTAACTTCCTAACTTCTCATTCAAGACCAATGCACCCTTTATATAGGGGTTACAAAAACACTCCAAACAAGTGTACCCAATTTTAGCCTAAAATGGTAGGCAGGTAGGTTCTGCCCACTTTACCATTTTTTTCGGATTTTTCTGAATTTGTTTGGCATTTTTTTGGCCTTTTTCTTCTTCTCTTTCTCTTATTCTCTTTCTGCGGGCGCAACGCGCCGACCGGTTCGGCCGGGTTCGGCCGCCCGCCCGTGGGCCCGTGTGCGCCCGCTCCAGCTGCCAGCCGCCACGTGTTCGCGCGTGGTGCACGCGCCTGCCCCGCCTTCGTCTCCGTCAGCTCGCGCGCCACGAGCCGCTCCGGCCCCTGCCGCGTGTCCGGGCTCCGCCCGCCTTCGCCACAACCGAGCCACGACCCCCCCCGCCCGCATTCGCCTTCGCGCCTCGTCGCCCGTGCCGGGCGGCGAAGGCGGGAAGGCGGGGGCGGGGCGGGTTTAAATTTTTAAACTTTTTTTTTCGTTATATATATATATATATATATATATATCTAGTATATAGTTAGAAAATTCTTAAAAAATATCAAATAATTTTATTTTTTTCTTCTAATTTTTTTTTCTTATTTTTTTAAACAAATCCTCAAGCTTTTGGCTCATTCAAAATATAATTTTTATTTTCTTTTATTTTCTTTTTCTTGGAGTTTCCTCGAACTGCGTGCCTGTAAAATACGTAAAAATTATCATAAAAATTTATTTAATTTTAGAAAATTAAACGTTTGATACAAAATCAACAATAAGTGTGAGAAGTGTATATTGATCATAATTTAAGCTCATAAATATGTGAATAATGATGAATTAACAAAGAAAACTACACACTTATCACACCCCCCAACTTACTCATTGCTAGTCCCTTAGCAATGCACACAATGAAAAAATTTAGGACTAACAAGAGTTTAAAGATATTCATGCTTCATTTCCAGATCATCTTTCCTAGAATTAACTAAAGATCAGGAATCTGGAATAATTACTATAGACTAGCCTTATATCAGAAATTCAGGTGCATGATCAAGAATTCTAATCAAAATTCAGTAGCACTTGTGCGTGTGGAATACTAAATT
Source organism: Amorphophallus konjac (assembly GCA_022559845.1). Classification (NCBI taxonomy): domain Eukaryota; kingdom Viridiplantae; phylum Streptophyta; class Magnoliopsida; order Alismatales; family Araceae; genus Amorphophallus; species Amorphophallus konjac. Next base: position 172,342,759 of record CM040125.1, read on the forward strand.
CACAATAGAGACAATTGCGTCCCCCATTTGCTATTCAGAACAAATGCCTTTCAATTCTGCATTTCTTAATCAGAGCTTTAAGCACACTAGCTTTTTGTCTGCCTTATTGCTTTTGTCCCATTTGGGATCACTATATATATATATTTTTTTCTTTTCTACTTTCTTTTTCCCCCTTTTTTTTTCTTTACACACATGATGCTGCACTACCCTTCACTGTTTTACACGAACCTCAACACGTCTTAGGTGAAGTAGGACCGGTTCCACAGATCAAAGTTCCCTTTTCCTTTTGACGCGAACCTCAACACGTCTTAGGTGAAGTAGTCCCGGTTACTCAGAATCGGAGCATTTTTCATGGTGCTTTATTTGTTTTCTCGTACTTTTCTATGGCAGAAAGCTTCTAACATATTTCTTCTTCAGAAAATGCAGAATATCAGACAGTTTGTCTCAAATAACAGAAGGCTTGTCCTTCTTGTTTCATTAGCGTGCAACGTGATTTTTCTTTTCTTTGAAAGTGCATCTGAACTTTTACAAAGATTCTTTAAATCAGTTTTCCATGGCTAGAGTAAATAAATTATCCATCATCCGAGTCTCTAGTTATTTCCATTCTAGAATCACTTTTCATGCGACATGAATCAAGAAATTCAACTCGGGGAAAACTGTTGTTTCACATGACAATTCAAGAAAGTAAGAAAAAAAAAATTTGTTGACATTTTTAGAAAATTTTGAAAAGTGTTGAAAAGTTTGAACTTTATCTCCCCCCCCCAACTTAAATGACATTGTCCTCAATGGCATAATTAGTAGAAAGATCAGAGGACATGTAAAAAGATAATAAAGTTGGGATGGAAGGATACAACCTGATGGCGGGGTAAAATGACGAGGGCGTCGGTGCAGCTTGGCCTGACAACTGAAAAACAAACATACTAAAACAAGAAATCAGATCAGAAGCCAGGAATTAACACAAGGAGTGGGACCCAATGAACATGTATTTCCAAAGGAATCGACCAATGATGGCAACGTGAGTTACGGAGCCGGATTTCCGCAGAAATGTCCCCTCAATGCGTGTGTTATGCGAAAGGTGGCCACAACGGGACAATAAACATAACAAATCTTTGGACCAACAAGAGAGAGAAAGTCAATAAAACACGCCTCCGACGTGACCACTCCACATAGTAGAGTGGGTGCGAGATTAACGGGAGGATGACGTGTCGCTAAGGCTATGGCTGGATGTGATGGTGCGAGATGTAGATCACTTGCTCTCCAATCCTATAAATACCCCCCCTTCCCACTCGACTGGAGAACATCGACGTTGTGAGAGTAGAGTCGAGTGAAAAGGTTGCAAAGGGGAGTAGTGAGTGTTGCTCAAGGTTCAGAATGGAGGGTGAATCGAGCTTCAGAGCTGAAGGGGAGTCGTCTCGCTCCTCGAAGAGGAGTAGATCAGGCAGTAGTGCCAGGAGATTCTCTGAAGTTGAAGGTCTTGTGAGTGAAAGGACTCTACCACAGCTTGTAAGTGATTCCTTTCATTCCTTTCTTCTTCTCTGTTCTTTCTTGGGAAAGCTTCCCATTTCTCATTTCTGGCGTATGTGCAGAGTGTGATGAAGTCACACATCTCGTGGGAGCTGGTCGTGGCTGCATATCGAGGGCTCCCGGACTTCCAGAAAGTGAGGTTGGACGTGATGGGATTCGGGCCCTTTCTCAGAATTGAGCCACTAAAGATCGACCTTGCCCTGATCCAAGCTCTACGTGAAAGATGGGACCCGGTAAGTAGGGCATTCCTGATGCCATGGGGGCATATGGTACCCAGCTTGGAAGATGTGGTCCGAATCACGGGCCTCAAAGTGGATGGGGAAGCAGTGACTGGTGTCACCTACGCGGATTACCGTGAAGGTGCCCATAACTTGTTGGGGATGGACTTAGATAATCGGAAAAATAGGTCAGTAGCCAGGGCATCGATCATGGAAGCTTTAGGGCTTACTGACATGCGTCCGCGTGATGATGAGTCCATAGATGAATTTATGGAAAGGGCAGAAAGAAGTGCCCGTGCTATGTATTGTATGGATACCAGCAATTGGGAGCGGACCAATATGGATCTGAGGAGGTTCCTCCTCTTTCTATTAGGCAAGTTGTTGCTGGGGTCCAAGGGAGACAGTATCCACTGTCATTTCTTAGAACTGCTCGTAGACCTGGAAAGAGTAGGACAATACGCCTGGGGAGTTGCTGTGCTGGCACATCTGTTTACAAGTCTGTCGCAAAGGACAGACAAAGAGATGACACTAAATGGGTTTACGCCTTTAATCCAGGTAATGAAAATTTTTGCTTTGTTTTTTTTTTATTTTCTGATTTTTGTTTGTGTTTCATCAATGATACATGATGGTGTAGCTGTGGAGCTACTATTACCTTCCAATGGGGAGGGCTCGACACTGTCGACCACTGACGGTCCCTCTAGCGAGACGGTGGCAACCCATCATGAGCACTGCACCTTTACCCTACCAACTGATGGTGTTCAGGCGAGAGTTGCAAGAGTTCCCTGCAACGATGGTAGGATAATTATTTTCTCAAGTTTTTTTTTATTTTATCATTTATTTCATCTTTTTTTTTTAACTGAGAAGATACGTGCAACCCATTAAAGGTGAACTGGAGGCCTTTTATGAACATGGTCGATGTTGACCAGCCTTGGGTAATTGGAAGCCGCGCCCAGTTTGGACGGGACCTCTAGCTCCATTGCTTAAATGAAATCGAGCCCCTCAGACTGCGATTAGCTATGCGGACCCTAGGGCTGGCTCAAGAATGGGTAGATATGACCATGTCACCTAGCGTCGGAAGGCAGACGCGTGGACCAGCCACCTGTGTTGATTGGAGAGTGCGCTTCCCCGAACAATATGAAGATTGGCAACGGGGAGGCACACTCGTGGAATCTCAAGCACAAGATAGCGATGATTACCTACGCCTCTACAGAGCAATGTATGCAGAAAGGCTCCAGCCTGGAGGGCTTGTAGAGGTAAGGAAACCATGTTTGTATCTTCTACAACATGTTGTTGTTAAATTTTTTTTCTTTGTTTGTGAACTCAAAAGCCATAACTGTAGGATGTTCGTGATACTATAATAACGAACTTACGAGCTCGTCTGGCGGACACGGAGCAAGAGCTGAGTGATACCAGAGCGGCTCTAGGTTCATCAGTAAGTATTTCAGTACATATTCCGGGTAGGCTTTGAGATTCAGGGCGCTAACCACTTAATGTTACCACATGTGCAGCGTGCTCAGCTTGATGCAGTTTCTTCGGCGATGGGAGTAGATGGTGTTTCTTCCAGTCTATGGATTCCCACATCCGAGCTGGATCAACTCCATGAGCAACTTGCTCATGCCACACAACGGGCTGCAGAGGCAGAAGGGATGCTTTCTGTACAGATGAGGATTTCACCATTTAACATCCCTTATTCAAGTAATTGCTATTTGCCTGAGATGAAATGTGTGGCAGGAGAAAGAAACACAAGAGGCACTTGCAAATGCCACTCAGAAGGAAGCTAGAATAACGGAGCTGGAAGAAGAACTACATCGTCGTCCAGATGAGGATTCTTCAAGGGACGCTGTGGAGTTGAGAATCACCCTTCAATTAGAAAGAGAAGATAGAGAGAGAGAATGGGCTCAGAGAGAACAGGACAGAGATAGAGAGAAAGCCAAGAGATCGGCCGAGAAAGAGGAAAAGAGGGCCCTGGAGGCCCAACTTTTTGAATTGAGGACTAGTCTCGGCCTAGCCGAGCAATGGCTGAAGGAAGGTGAAGAACGCTATCGAAGAGCACGAGAGCGTGGCTTTCGTGTCAGTAGCTTCTTTGCTGCCCCCTCAGATCGGCGTCCATAGTGCGGTAGTAATACCGCTGCTCTCGGCTTGGGAATACCCTCTAGAGAATCTTGCCCCAGAGAGCGGCAAGATAAGTAATGTGAAGAAAGAAGGTGGATTCCGATGTAATCTCTTTATTTGCTTTTGTGTGTAATAAAATACTTTTTGCTTGGCTCTCCGTTGTTCTTATCTCTCGAAGCCCTCAACACATCTAATTTCCCACAACAATTTATTACCACACAAAAATCACTTAGGTTGCCTCCTAAGAAGCGCTAACTTTTATGTCGTCAGCCAGACACCATGTAGCTCATTAGCTCATTAACCAACAAGTTGATTTTAAAATGAGCCACCAAACAATTTTATCCTTGCCAAAATTTTCTTTATCATGCCCTACAGAAAACGAATGTGACTGGTGAGCGCAAGGGCAAAGCATGTATCTAGGTGGAGGCATCACAAACAGACCACCCCAATCAGAGAATAGAGGAGGAACATTGGGAAAAATCATGTCATCAATTATGAAATATTCTTCCTTAGAGGCTATGGAATCATCATGTAGAGCAAGAGTAGACCAGTCGGTTGGAAGAACTTCAAAAGAATCACCGTGGTCAAGAATTGGCATAAGCTCTATCCTCTCCTCTAGATTGAAAGTATCATGCGGTACATTCAAATCATTCAATTCCTCATTTACCCCAACTTCATTATTCAGATCCATCTTCACTTCTTCTTCCTTCCCATCTTCAAAGATAATTTCATCAAAGTCATGTCCCATCTCCACTTCTTCTCCATTCCCATCTTCAAAGAGAAGTTCATCATGGTCGGGGAGAGACTTGTGATGAGGTTCAATATATTCATCCTCTCCCCCTAACTGAAGATCATCCACCTCTCTTGCATTTCCCTCATGTTGACAAGCAAGCACTGGCTCTTCAAATCCCTTTGTAGGAGGGGGAATATGATCATTCATCAATTCATCACCGTCATGAATTTCATTGCCATCAAATTCTTCAATCTCCTCAGATTGTCTAGGTTCCTCATTCAAATCGTTTTGACAAGATCTCTCCATAATTCCTTCATCTTCTAAATTAAGATTAATCAGAGGGTAATGCTCTTGGGGAATCATAGAGTGATCATAGTCAGTGGGAAGGACTTGATGAGGATTAGGTTCAGAGGAATCAAAGAATTACTCTTCCTCCATGGTTTTGACTTCCTCAGTAAGCCTATTGATGTGCTGTTGGAGGGATTGACTATGGAGAAGTAACTGAATGAATTGATCATCAGAGGCATTAGGTGTGGGTGGAAGAGATGAATCGTAATGATTTGTCTGTTGGGCTAGGTCATAATGGTCATCAGAGGTTTTGGCCCAAATACGATTTTCATCATTCCCTTCTTCTCCCCCCGACGACTCAAGATCATCATACTCCTCTTCACAAATGGAGTGGGGTTTAGGCTCCTCAGGCTGCTCTTCCGTTACTTCCTCCGCATAAGGCGCTTCCATGATTCCCTCAAAATCAATAGTGATATGAGTGGTAGATTGTGGGATCATAGGTTGAGCATATAGACTTTTATCATTATAACATCCAAGAAGTTGGTCCTCAAGACTTGTGGAGTTGTTAGGCATTGGATCCACTTCCGTTTCTATGATGTTTTCAGCAATCCTACTCACTTGGGCCTCAAAGTTTTGCAGTTGTTCCTGAAAGGCTTGTTGTTGAGTCTGGAAGAGCCGTGTCAATTTATCAAGCATCTCCTCCTTATGTAAATCTGTGTATAGAGGAGATAGATAAGTGGGCTGAGAGTCAGATTGTGATGGATAGTAATTTGAAGGACACTCAGTCTGAAAATCAGGAGGGTGTATTGGTTGCCCTCCATAATAGGGTTGATCATAAGAATGGACTTGATTGTAAGGATCATCGGAATATGAATCCCAATCAGAAAAGTGTGGGTTTGAAGGACTTTGAATGGGGTCTTGATAGGATGCCCAATAGGATGATTGTTGATTTTCCCACCGAGGATATGAAGTTGTTTGAGAAAAATTGGTGGAAAAATTTGATGGAAATTGGTATGACTCTTGGGTGACAGATGAATTGTAAACCCCATTGTGGAAGAGTGAAGAAGTTTGATGATAAGGAGTAAATGAAGAGTTGGAATTCACATAGCCCGCATAATGAAACATCAAAGAATCTATTATTGGGCCTGAACAAAATTAGATGTGGAAATGAAAAAGACCCAAGAAAGAGTGATGATTTTTCACTAAATTTTTTTTTATGTTTTGATTTTATTATTTTTTTTATGCAAAGATAAACAAGTTAGCACACAAATGACCCTAATGACCTAGATGTGACCTGGACCTATAAATAGGGTTTCACAAAATGATTAAAGTGAGACTTAAGTTTACCCTCAATATGACCACCAGCCAGGTAAGGGGTGGGGAAGTGGGAGGTTCCCCCTACTTTCGTAGGGACCTTATTATGCCAAACCACTAACCCGCTTAAAGCGTTTGCTGTCCGACCGTCTTGCCTTAGGCACCGGTTTTCATATGAGGATAAACCTAAATAACACAAGAATCACAGTGTGATCCTAGGGCCAACGTCTACTGAGTTTTATTTTAAGGCCTAGGTAATGCAGAGATGCAAGGGAACTGTGGTTTTCGGGCTAAGGAAGGGTGATGAAATCCCCACCTTATCTTGTTTAGGGGTAGTGCCCTTAACGTATTTTGAAATGAAAATGCACACCACAATTTCAAACAAGGGGTTCTTTATGTAAAAATGAATGCCAGACTGTGATCAGTAGAACGTACCTTGCCCCTCGCGATCTTCAAAATGCAATGCAGAAATTAAACAAAGACAAATTCTAAGCTAAATGATGCATGACCTAGAGCATGAAAGTGTAGTTTCTGCTCTTGCAATGAGGTCTTTTATTTGGTACAAATGAAGATTTTTTGTTTTTGTTTTTGTTTTTAGTTAATGAACCTAACTAACCAGCATGAAAATTTTTCTTTTGTTTTGATTGTTTTTTATTTTTATAGAGTTTTCAAGAAATTTTCAGATTTTTGTAAAATTTTTTCAGAAAGTGGAAAGATAGAACCTGTTTCTTAATTTCAGCCCTTTAGCACTGCTGCCGGGCTTTCAACAACGTTTCATATCCTTGGAATTTCAGATTCGATCTTCCTCTTTCTTTGATTTTCAATTTTTTTTTATTTTCCTGCACAAGTAAAGAAAGCAAAAATCAATATACAAATATACAAAGTAAACACAAGAGTATCAAACTATGAAAAGTATCTCCATCCCCGGCAACGGCGCCAAAAATTTGATGTCTGCTCGACAGTCGTTGTTAAAATTGTCGTGCCACATAAATTTCAAATATTTATAACCGCACTCACTCACTTATGGATTTGAAAACATGAGTATAATGGTAAGTACGGGTCGATCCCATGGGGAAGGAATTTGGTTATTTTTCTTAGTTGGAAAATATTCTTGTGTTTTGAAAAATCAATTGTTGGATCCTGGAGTGCGATTATGAAAACTTAAATTGAAAAACATAACAGAATTCAAGTGAAAATAGGGGTTGGAAGAAAATGCATAACTTCAAATATAGACAGAATGAGAAGAAGTGTAAAACATGAAAGTTGTAGAGAATTGAAAAGGGAAGAACTTTTATGAAGGACACAGAAACAGAAAATAAAAGGAAGATAAGGAAAAACTTGAAAAACTATGACCTATTGGTTCGGATGAACAGTAATTGACAGAAAACCAGCACCTTGAAAACTTAATTCTAAAGCTCAAAAGAAGAGGAATTTGACAAAGTGCAAGAAGAATAAAACTTAGATATACAAGAGAGGAACAACTCTTATGAAGAACTCAGAGTTATTTGAGGACTAGAAGACTTCAAAATGAATGAATGGAAGAAGGTATCACCACGGATGAACAGTAAATGCACAGGATAACACTTAAGAAAATGGGTATTAACTCTATGAATTTGGACGAATTTGAAGAAATGCTAAACAGAGAAGTTGAAGAAAACTGAAAAAGGAACAACTTTTGTGAAGAAAGTAAATTGAAATGAAGATTACAACCATGCGAAATAAGGCTAAGAACAGGCTGAATTCAAAAATGAAAGTTTTATTGAAATAAGAACAACTTACAACTTTGACTTCAAAAGCTTTGAAAATACAACTTGATGCACTCAACAACTTCAGAAATGTAAAGAACAACTTACATTACAAATGACCAAAGCTAGCTCTCCCTCCCTTGCAACCTTGCCATCTTGCTAATTCTACTTGCTAACTAACTTCCTAACTTCTCATTCAAGACCAATGCACCCTTTATATAGGGGTTACAAAAACACTCCAAACAAGTGTACCCAATTTTAGCCTAAAATGGTAGGCAGGTAGGTTCTGCCCACTTTACCAATTTTTTCGGATTTTTCTGAATTTGTTTGGCATTTTTTTGGCCTTTTTCTTCTTCTCTTTCTCTTATTCTCTTTCTGCGGGCGCAACGCGCCGACCGGTTCGGCCGGGTTCGGCCGCCCGCCCGTGGGCCCGCGTGCGCCCGCTCCAGCTGCCAGCCGCCACGTGTTCGCGCGTGGTGCACGCGCCTGCCCCGCCTTCGTCGCCGTCAGCTCGCGCGCCACAAGCCGCTCCGGCCCCTACCGCGTGTCCGGGCTCCGCCCGCCTTCGCCACAACCGAGCCACGACCCCCCCCGCCCGCATTCGCCTTCGCGCCTCGTCGCCCGTGCCGGGCGGCAAAGGCGGGAAGGCGGGGGCGGGGCGGTTTTAAATTTTTAAACTTTTTTTTTTCGTTATATATATATATATATATATATATATCTAGTATATAGTTAGAAAATTCTTAAAAAATATCAAATAATTTTATTTTTTTCTTCTAATTTTTTTTCTTATTTTTTTAAACAAATCCTCAAGCTTTTGGCTCATTCAAAATATAATTTTTATTTTCTTTTATTTTCTTTTTCTTGGAGTTTCCTCGAACTACGTGCCTGCAAAATACGTAAAAATTATCATAAAAATTTATTTAATTTCAGAAAATTAAACGTTTGATACAAAATCAATAATAAGTGTGAGAAGTGTATATTGATCATAATTTAAGCTCATAAATATGTGAATAATGATGAATTAATAAGGAAAACTACACACTTATCAGTCGTTCGACCGTTTATCCAATAAGAGTCTAGCCTGCTCTGGACTCTTATCTCCACGAACCTGCGCGATGTGACTATCTTGCGGCGGCCATAACTTCTAGAATACTTATCCAAATTGATCCCCGTTTTTTTCTACTTCTAGCCCTTTGTATTATTTTTAATTTGGTTCATAGAAATCGAAATGTGATGGGCTATATCTCCTGGAATCGTGGCCGCAATATCAGGTTTTTCTGCTTTTCGTGCAACCAAAAAACCCTGCAGATTAGGTTCCAGAGGCTTCTTCCAAGAGCCATAACTTCCACAATCTTCAACCAAAAAGAGTCATGTTTGTTCCTACGCCTTATCTTGACTATTATCCCGAGAATGATCCAGAGATCTCTAGATTTGGTGGACTCTATCTTCTAAAATCGTGGGAGAAAGTTGGGGGTTTCACCACTTTTTCTATATAAACCTGCCCAGATTTCCTGTGCGACGGGGGCGTGTTTTCAAGGCGACGGCGAAGCCATGCCGAATTTTCTTCATCCTCCTTCAACCCTAGCCTGAAGAGGGAAGTATAAGCTTCATTTTGTTTCCTTATTTGCTTGATTTCATCATCGTTTGCCCTCCTAACTTCACCCCTACTTTTGGCAAATCATCACAATTTGCTGATTTTCTGCTACAACTTCGCGACGGGGGCCTGTTCATCAAGCCGGTGCGGAGTCATGCTTCATCCTTTTCGTCCTCCCTCAACTCCATCTTGAAGAGGGGAGTATTAGCTTCGTTTTCATTATATGTTTGCCTTATTTCTCATACATTTTCCCCCTCTTCCAAGCCCCTACGTTTGAGGTTTCATCACACTGTTCTGCACTTTGCTGAAACTCAGATTTCTTGCGACGGGGGCATATTTGCGTCGCCGGTGCGAGGTCGTGGGGCACTCTTTATCCTCCCTTTCAACTCCAGGCTCTAGAGGGAAGTATAATCTTTGTGTTCCTTGGTTTTGAGCTCATTACCTTGTCATCTTCATGCATATTTTGTCCATGAGTTTTGCTTGATCATTCCATTTTTATACTTAGTCATTTTCCTCCCATGTTCTGCACCGCTCTATTTTCTTGTATTTTCCACCCCATTTTTCACTGGTCTCTTCCCCGTTTTAAACTCTCCTTTATACCCTAGTTTCACCACAACACTCCCACCTTTCCATAGCATCCACTCTTTCTTCTTTTGGTGTTCTATCTTGTGAGATATTCATCATTCTTTGAGTCTATTTTGTGCACTGTTCTGAATTTTCTGCACAGTCTATAATGTTTCCCAAATCTCCGGTGTCATAACTTTCTGTCCCAACCTCCTTTGCGAGTGATTCTTGTTCCTACTTCTTTACAACACTCAAGTCTTTTGTCATCTCAAATTTCTTTTCATTTGGACATCGTTTGCCCTACTGTTTGCATCAGTCTTTGCACCCACTTTACACTGTTTGCACAGTTTTTCTTGTGGCATGCACTTTTGCATCTTGTTTATCTATGTTCATCATGGCATATTAAATCAATTTCTTCATGTTAATCTCATCACAATATACACACATATTGTTTGCACCCTTCCATAGGGGTTAAAAACCCTCCCCCGGTAAGTTTGCCCTCAATCTTTCATGCTACTTTATGCACTTGGGCAGATTTCCACACTTAGCATTTTCTAATGGGTTTTGCCTCTTGTTTTGTGTTTGTTTCGCAGGAAAGCATGGAAAGTGAGGCCCTTACCTTCTAGCCGGCTGGAAGGCAAGGAGAGGTAATCCACATAGTCCCCGAATCTTGATATTGAGCGCGATCATCCTCTTTTTCCAAGGTACACAACGCACTTAGTATTTTATATTCTTTTGGCGTTGTCATTCCTTGGTGGCGATCACGGCATTCTTTTACATCTTTTATCACTTTTGTCTTGTTGTATGATCATGCTACCATGTTTACATAGTCACATGTTCATGATGTTCACTTGATATGCACATTATGTTATCACTTATGCACATATGCTTGCCTATGTGACTCGTGACACCATGCTACATATTTTCCACATCTACACCCTTTTTTGGCGATCACGGTGGGACATCTAGTGCCCATCACTTGTCTCATGCTTTGCTGCGATTTTGGTGTGTATGTCCATGTTTAGATAGCGTTTCATGCTCATATTGTTCACTTTGTTTGCATCGATATTGTTATGTTCACATATGTTCATTTTATCTTGATTTGTTAGATTTAGGCTAGAAATTGCATGCACTCCGGTGCACATAGGGTCATGCATATTGCCATATTGTAGTTGCATTCCCTCTCGGTAAGTGATCCTCTCGCTCCCATATTCCTTGGACTCGACTAGGTGATCTTATCCGGGACCTCCATAAGTCCCCGTGAGCTGTGGATTCTCACACGGACGCCGGGCCGGTTGTACCTTTCCACCCCATAGGCTTGCATTTACATACGTTGTGAAGGAGTTAACCCTAGTCAACCTAAAGTTTGGACCTTATTCTCTATAGGATACCTATCTTGAGGGAATTAATCTTAAAATGAAAATATTTAAAGGCCCACTCAAAACTTTGACAATAAAATACTTCCCATCATATTAACTTGTTTGACTTGGGTGAAATCCTTCATATTGTTTGTGTTGTGTGGGCTTGTCCAAGCCCACTTGTGTTATTTTGTGTTGCATCCCCCATCATCCATATAGGTTTTATTGTTAGGCCCATTTAGGGTAGTCCATTTTGTATGTCCATTTGTCTAGTCTCATTGTCCTAGGTTTCTTTTTCTTTTTCTTTCCTTTTTCTTTGCATTATTGAGTCAGTCCCCCTCCTTTGAGCCCTTACTTCCCTCATTGTATTTCCCTGATTTTTCTGTATAAAGTATCCATTTGCCCTCATGGAGCGCCGTTTTTCTCCTGTATATTACCCTTCTTCTTCCCCATCTTCTTATTCCCGTGTAGATTCCTCTTCCCACGCGGGCCCATCTCCTCGTGACCCTTCCGACCCGCAAGCAAATCATGTGACCCACTTATCATTTGTCGCCTACCAAACGGCCCCAGTCCAGGCCCAAAAGTTCATTGCTAATCTTAATGGGCCTTATTCTGATAACGGGCCTCCCTCTTCTACTCTTAGTGGGGCCCCTTCCTTTAACGGGCCCTCTTATTCTCTTAATGGGCCCCATGTTGTTGCTGGACCAATCGGTCCTTATTCTCATGTTCATGATTTTTCTAGGCCCATGTATCATGCCACTCCTGCAATGGGCTTCCCCTCTTCTCAATCCAGATCCCTTTATCCAGCCCAATACCATAATGCTAGTCCAAATTCACACTCTCTTGCTCAGGCTAGCTTGCATCCTTCTCAATCTCTCCCCATCGAGGAGATGATTGCTCAAACTCAGCGCAGGCTTGATGAACTTCAGCACCGAATTGATCCCCAAACTTCTTTGAGTGTCCTATTCGCATTCCAAGGTCTTCAACTTCCACCGCGTTCACAAATTCCTACTTATCGCTGCTATGGTGGAGCCGGTGACCCTTATGTGCACTTGAAGGAGTTTCTTTGTGAGTCGGCCCAATTCCGACATGACCAACGCTTGATGGCTTATTTGTTTGGTCTATCTCTAGAGGGCTCGGCTCGGGATTGGTTCTTTACATTGCCGCAACACCAAGTGGTGAATTTTCAAGCCGTTTAACAGAAATTTGTTCAGCAGTATCAAGACCCGGTTGGGCCCAAGTATTCTATAGTTGATCTGGCCCATGAGAAGATGAACCCTGACGAGGAGTTCTCTACCTTCGCCGACCGCTGGCGTCACCTAGCTGCGCAAGTCCCGGGGCATATTCCGGAGGGAGAGCAAATCAAAATGATCATTTCTAATGCAACACCCGAGTATCAGTTCATCTTAGCCTTGAATGACATCACCTCATGGCAACAGCTTTATAGCCGAGCCCGCTTCATCCACCAACAACTTTTAGGTTCCCTTGACCCCGAGTCCTCTCCACCTTCTACGCCCACATATGCCTCCTATCCATCACCTTCCCTGAGTCAGCCCTCCACCACATATCCTTCCATGAGTCGGCCTTCCGCTCCCCCACACCCATATACCTCCACATATCCATAGACCTCCACATATCAACCCTCCATGAGTCAGCCTTCTGCCTCTTCATACCCGCATGAACCCCCACCTCCGGTCAAGGAAACACCACACCCCAAGCAGGTGGATGCCGTCTATATACCCCCTCATCCTGCTCCGCATATGCCTTCACCAAATCCTTCCCTTAGCCATGCGCCATTGCCTACGCAACCTCTGCTTCAATCCCCGCAACCTTCTCTATCACCTTCCCATATCCCTCGACATCCCCCTAGCCCGAAGCAGGCTCCTCCTCGCTCTCCATTGCCAGAGTGTTTTACCGACATTTTCAGGGCTTTAATGGCCACTCACGCATTGTCGCTCCCTCCGGTTGTGCCTTGTTGACCAGCGGTTGGGAATATACTTCAGTTCTATGAATTTCACCGCCAGTAGGGGCATTTAGTTGAGGATTACCCCGAGTTCCAGGATTATCTTTATGATCTAGAAGCGAAGAAGAGGATTGATTGGACTGCTATTCATGAGGTCATTCTATATCTCCACAGTAAGCAGCAACAACAGGAAGCGTCGCCTAAGCAGCCATCTCCATCTCAAGGCCAGGGGCACCCCTGTGATTTTGCGTTTACCATAGCGCCCGCTCCGTTATCTACCCCCTTATCCACTTCCCTGCCTATGCCATCGCCTACCCCGTTACCACCTCCATCTCCACCTACCTCATCACCTTCGCCATCTCCTACCCCATCTCCACAACCTCTGCCTACCCAATCTCTTCCTCAGGCTGGTGCCTCCACTTCCACCGCCACTACTCCTACCCCCAACGCCGCTCGACGTGTCGTATCAATACTCCGACGTTGGATCCCACAACCTTCCATCTCCCCTTCATCTCCTTCCTCACCCTCTCCATTTCCACCACCTCCACTACCTCCATTGCCCGCATCGCCCTCTCCATCATCTCCACTACCCCTACAGCCATCACCACCGCACTCACTACCTCCTCTCCTAGCGACCCCTATTCCATCACTTCCACCATCTTCACCGCTTTTGCCATCCCCTTCGCCATTGTTGCCCGAGCCTGAGCAAGCTATACCTACACCTCCACCTTTGCCTTTACCCCCTCCTACGCCTCCACCTTTGCCTTTACCCCAACTTACACCTTCCGAGCCTTTACCCACACCTTCCAAGCCTATTACCTCCACTTCTCCATCCCCTTCCACCCCACGGAGCGGGTGTGTGTTATCTTTGGTGCCCCTTGGGTCTGGTCCCCAGGGAGATAATGAGCCGAGCCAGGTTTCGATTATGCTTTTCAAGATTCAAGATGTCATTTGCCGCATGCCAATCCGGGTCCTAGTCCCTAGTTATTTTGGAGATAAAGAGCCTGCATTTTCAGAAATGTTTACAAAGAAGAGTTCCCTTGCACTAGTGCCAGTTTCTTCACAAGCAAGGCTGGTGGCAATCTCACTGCTCACCGGAGGATTCACTATCGATGTTGTTATTTCTCCTTGCTCCATGGCTATTCAGTTCACTGGCCAAGAGGGGTTCTCTACCCAGATGGTGCTCACTCATGCGGCCGCCAAGAGCCTGATGAATTCTATATGCAAGGGGCAGTTGGCCGTGTTTTCTACATTCTCTAAGGACATTCTGCATCTATTATGCAATCTCCCTCGGTTTATTGGTATGTCGGCCACGTCAACGCCGCACATTACTCCCCCTCAGTTCTGTCCTGCTTTTCTGGTAAGGGAGTTATGCTTCGTGCCCAGTTGCCGAGTAAAGTTTCCGAATCTCCATGTTCTAGTGCCAAGAGATAAGACTCCATGGTTCCATGATACTCATCAACTTGAGGAGTCAGTTGCTCAAGAATGTCCACAGCATGTTAGCACCGTGAGTCTAGGGGCAACCGCCCCGATGAAGCTGCATATTCATAACCGGGCTAGGCCGTCTGCCAGGTGGGCCCGTTATTTAAGAAAGTATTGCAAGACAAGAAGCCTGAAGGCCCGAGTCCGTGCCAGGCGGAGTTGTTTCAAGAAGATTTCTGCCAAGAAGAGGTGGCGACATAAGTATAAAGGCCGTCAGTTGTGCATTCAAGGGTCCACTTCCTCCTCTCCTTCCTCCATCCATTCATCTTTTCTTTTGCTCAATTCTTATCGTTGGGTGGTGTACCTTCCACCACCTGACTATATTTCTACCATCTTCTCCTGTCCTCACCATTCTAGGTCTCTGCCTATGTCCTCCTCTTCCCCTGATCTGGGGGCATCTTCTAGTTTTTCTCCCCGGATACATCCGGATTCTGCTTCTCATCCTTTTCCCCCGACCCTATTGGGGATTCCTTGCGCTCGTTCCCCAACCTTGTCGGGTGGTTTTTCTGATCCTTCCCCAACTTTGTCAGGTGGTTTTCATTTCTTCTCCCCAACCTGGTCGGGTGTTTATGCTTCTTCTTCCCCGCCTTTGGCAGGTGATCGCTACTCTCCTTCTCCGACCATGTTGGATGATTCTTCTCCTCCTCTTTCTTCTCACTCCTCTTCACCCTTTCAGGGTCACCACCCTTTTTCTTGCTATTTTCGAGACTTTAGCCCGCCTTGATCTCAGTTAATCCTTGTTTATTATGTATTTGGTTCCTTGTTATCAGGGCCTCAGTGCCTTAACGAGGGAGTTTTAGCCCTCGTCTCTCTTCCTTTTATCCCTTCTTCGTCCAGTATGATGTCTGCCACTCCTCTATGTCGAGGAATCCAATCCTTTACTATCCTTTCATCCTTTATCCTGACAAGCAAGGAAAACAAAGTTCGTGCTCCTCAAAGCTCGATGATCGAGATCACTTCAGGATGCTGGTTTCCACGCCATGGATTTGCAAAGGTATCTTAATTTTGGGCAAGAAACGTGCTTTCATTTCCATTATTTCTATTATTTCTGCACATAATTTCTTAACATGATTGAGTGGCTTTAGGAGTCTTTGTTTAATTAGATCTTAACTTTGTGTCAAATAAAAAATGTTATTTTCTGCCGCATCCTTAGGCTAGTAATAGCTCCGCGCTGGGAGTCTAGTTTCTTTTCCCGATTATTGAGGGTGACCTTTAGGCATGGGTTTTTCACACACTACACGGCAAGCCATAGTCGATCTCTCTAAGGCGCACCGTTGCTGCTTTGGCCATACTTTGGGTATGCACAAAGGTCTTTTCTTTTCTCTGCTCGGCCAAGTGCATGGGCAAGAGATGGATGGATAAGATGACCAACCTAGACACTCCCCAATATGAGAGAGGTCTCAAATAGGGGCAGTCTTGACCCTCAAAAGTGAGCTTTCATACTATATCTGGCCAATAAGGGCTACCAAAATGAGAAAAGGAATCAATGCAAAATTATGAATCAAAGGCATGGCAAGAGTGGCAGTACAGTTCCCCGCGGGACGTCATGAGCCCGGTCGCATGCGTACCTAATAAATATGGGTCTAAAAATCAAAGACACAAAGCCCCGGCGCAACAGGTTATCTCTTTGAGGGGTAGTGCCCTGGAAGGAATTCGAGCCTTGATATCTCCCATCCTGCACGAAGCTTGTCTCCAATTTATCTTCTGCTTCTCCCTCTTAGGCTGGGTTGTATCCTGGGTATGGCCTTAGTAGGGGCACCGTTCTTTAGAAGCAGTTGGTTGTGGTAAGCCACCCTCACATGCACACCCTGCTTAAGGGAAGCCTTTAGTGAAAGGGGTAGGAACGTCGATCCCTGGCTAGTAGTTTGAGTCCGTCTTTAGGTGCTGCGGATTGCTATGTCAAAATCCAAAAAAAATCAAATATTATCAAAAGTCTAAAAAAATCAAATATTTCAAAAAAATCTAAAAAATTAAATATTGTCAAAAATCCAAAAAAATCAAATACTTCAAAATTTCAAAAAAAAATCAATTATTTCAAAAACCTAAAAAAATCAAATATTTCAAAAAATCCAAAAAAGAAATACTGTTGAAAATCTAAAAAAATAAAAAACATTACAAAAATTCAAAAAATGTGTCTTTTTCATACATTTGCATTTGTTTTAAGGACAGATACGTAATCTGTTTGCTAAGTGTGCAGGTTGCAAGTACTCAGGCGTTCCTTGCTATATCTTTGTGCTCTGCCTCCTGTCCACATCTTTGATCTGTTCTTTCCTTCTTCGATCCACTCTCTCGATCTGTTCTGAAGCTCATGTCCTTCTCAGTTTTTATTTGTAATGATCATATCTTTATGAGAGGGCTTTGCCTCACGATTATGAACCTGGCAGTTCTGCTTCATTCTGATCTTGGGTTTTGATTGAAGGGCGTATCTGTTTATGTCTTTTATCCCGCCGTGTCCTTGTCAAGTGTTTATGTCCCACCGTGTTGTCCCACACATGTTGTTTTATCTCTCACCGAGTGTTGTTAGTTGTCTTGCACATGTTGTTAGTCACCCCTTTATGTCCCATGTTCTTGTCCCAACCATGTGGTCATCCGTCATGTTCTTGTCCCAACCGTGTGTTGTCCCACCGCGTTATTATCTTGTCACACCGTGTTCATGCATGCATGTTGTTTGTTCATGCCATTGTATATGTGCTCGTGTGCCTTTGTTATGTTATGTGGCATTGTCTCCCATTTCATTTGACCATTATGTTATGTCGTGTTGTTTGTCGTTCAGTTGATAGTTATGTTATTTTCTCTATGTTTACACTTGCTTGTTTATCATATTTGTCTTATATATGAAAAAATAAAAAAAATCAAAAAATAAAAAGCAAAAAAATGCCTTTTCGCCTGCACAGGTAAGTCAGGTATGGCCTTCTATCCCTACTCATTGTTGCATTACTATATGGTATCTATATTGTTTTATTATCTCGAGAACCGGCTGGTCATTCATGTGTTCCAGGATCTGACGTTCCCCTCTAACAAAAATGATGATGATCTAGGTGCACATATTTAATCATCGGATAGGCCGTTAGGTTGGGAAAATTAGGGAATGATGGTTCTATCACGCACGCCATGGTTGCGGATAGTGTCTTGACCCTGATCGTTCCAATCTAGCAATACTATTCTCGAGTACTTTCTATTTTATGATTTCTTTGCATTCGTTTTGATGATTTCTTTATTTTAGCCCAGCATGCATCATGTCATATTTTGAGCATTAACGCCTCGTGATCCGTTCAAGGTTGTTCCTCAGTAATGGTTAATTGCACTTCAATTCACTTGGATAAGAGATTCTCATTCACTCTAAATTTGAATGATTTTTTTGATCTTACCGCTTGATCTGGTTGGCCAGCGTGATTCATGTCTGGATTTTATCTCAGTTATATTTCTCCTGCTTTTTACACTATGTTCCTTTCCGACCCCCTTATCGTCTGTGGATTGTGTCCCCGATGAGGCTGGTCGTGTTTCTTTTTTCTCTTGTTAGTTTAGTTGTCCAGACATGTCTCATCCGCGTCATCCAGTCCTGGTGGTTAGTTCGACGATTTCGGGAGAATTCCTGTCGCTTGTTGGTTGTGACGAGTGTCTTTTTACCTTGATGTCCGCTTATCAGTTCTCTCCACTTCATCTTTACTTCATCTCCATTCCACGTCACTTTCGCTTTCGCTCTATCTCCATTCCATTTCGCCTCCGCGTCGCTTTCGCTCGCTCCCTTGCAAAGCGGACATCAAGGAGGGGCATCTGTTGACACCCGTTTTTATCCTGCAAGTTGAGTCATTTCTCTTATTCATCATTTTGATGCCCCGAATTACCCATTATTTTAGAGTCATTATTGGATGGATTTCGAGCCCATTTCATTATTCCATTCCTTTTGAACCTTGGAGATCATTATTTCAAAGAGCCCTGGAGCCTATCTTGTCACCTTCCGGCCTTCAAAGTCACCTTACAGCCCATTTAGGCCGGTTTCCCTCAAGCATTCAGCCCCCTTTCATTACGCAGTCTTGAAAATGGTCCTTTTTCACCCCCTTCCTTTCCTCTTTTCAAAATGTGTCCTTCACCAAAGTTGTTCATATTTCAAATCCCTACAATTTCTTCTTCTGCGTCTTTGGCCAGTTCTGCACCGATTTCAAGTTATTTACAATTTTTTGGCAGACTGCATTGTTCACCTATGTCCCGATATTCTTTCTCTCTCTTCTAGCCCTATTTTCTCTCTCTTCTGTCATTTTCTCATCTTACTTTCTTCATAAAAGTTGTTCATTTTTTAGTTATCTATAATTTTGTCTTCTACTACTTTCGCTAATTCTGCACCGTTTGGGAGATATAATCCAATTTCCAAAGTCACGCAAAGTCTACCTTAAACGGTCGTGTTAATGGCCGTTCATTGTTGTAAACGGTCGGTTGACGACCGTTTAACCCTTAACGGTCAGTCGTTCGACCGTTTATCCAATAAGAGTCCAGCATGCTCTGGACTCCATCTCCACGAACCTGCGCGATGTGACTATCTTGCGGCGGCCATAACTTCTAGAATACTTATCCAAATTGATCCCCATTTTTCTCTACTTCTAGCCCTTTGTATTATCTTTAATTTGGTTCATAGAAATCAAAATTTGATGGGCTATATCTCGTAGAATCATGGCCACAATATCAGGTTTTTCTACTTTTCGTGCAACCAAAAAACCCTGCAGATTAGGTTCCAGAGGCTTCTTCCAAGAGCCATAACATCCACAATCTTCAACCAAAAAGAGTCATGTTTGTTCCTACGCCTTATCTTGACTATTATCTCGAGAATGATCCAGAGATCTCAAGATTTGGTGGACTCTATCTTCTGGAATCGTGGGAGAAAGTTGGGGGTTTCACCACTTTTTCTATATAAACCTGCCCAGATTTCCTGTGCGACGGGGGCGTGTTTTCAAGGCGACGGCGAAGCCATGCCAAATTTTCTTCATCCTCCTTCAACCCTAGCCTGAAGAGGGAAGTATAAGCTTCATTTTGGTTCCTTATTTGCTCGATTTCATCATCGTTTGCCCTCCTAACTTCACCCCTACTTTTGGCAAATCATCACAGTTTGCTGATTTTCTGTTACAACTTCACGACGGGGGCCTGTTCATCAAGCCGGTGCGGAGTCATGCTTCATCCTTTTCGTCCTCCCTCAACTCCATCTTGAAGAGGGGAGTATTAGCTTCGTTTTCATTATATGTTTGCCTTATTTCTCATATCTTTTCCCCCTCTTCCAAGCCCCTATTTTTGAGGTTTCATCACACTGTTCTGCACTTTGCTGAAACTCAGATTTCTTGCGACGGGGGCATATTTGCGTCGCCGGTGCGAGGCCGTGGGGCACTCTTTATCCTCCCTTTCAACTCCAGGCTCTAGAGGGAAGTATAATCTTTGTGTTCCTTAGTTTTGGGCTCATTACCTTGTCATCTTCATGCATATTTTGTCCATGAGTTTTGCTTGATCATTCCGTTTTTATACTTAGTCATTTTCTTCCCATGTTCTGCACCGCTCTATTTTCTTGTGTTTTCCACCCCATTTTTCATTGGTCTCTTCCCCGTTTTAAACTCTCCTTTCTACCCTAGTTTCACCACAACACTCCCACCTTTCCATAGCATCCACTCTTTCTTCTTTGGTGTTCTATCTTGTGAGATATTCATCATTCTTTGAGTCCATTTTGTGCACTGTTCTGAATTTTCTGCACAGTCTATATTTTTTCCCAAATCTCCGGTGTCATAACTTTCTGTCCCGACCTCCTTTTTGAGTGATTCTTGTTCCTACTTCTTTAAAACACTCAAGTTTTCTGTCATCTCAAATTTCGTTTCATTTGGACATCGTTTGCCCTACTGTTTGCATCAGTCTTTGCACCCACTTTACACTATTTGCACAGTTTTTCTTGTGGCATGCACTTTTGCATCTTGTTTATCTATGTTCATCATGACATATTAAATCAATTTCTTCATGTTAATCTCATCATAATATACACACCTATTGTTTGCACCCTTCCATAGGGGTTAAAAATCCTCCCCCGATAAGTTTGCCCTCAATCTTTCATGCTACTTTATGCACTTGGGCAGATTTCCACACTTAGCATTTTCTAATGGGTTTTGCCTCTTGTTTTGTGTTTGTTTCGCAGGAAAGCATGGAAAGTGAGGCCCTTACCTTCTAGCCGGCTGGAAGGCAAGGAGAGTTAATCCACATAGTCCCCGCATCTTGATATTGAGCGCGATCATCCTCTTTTTCCAAGGTACATAACACACTTAGTATTTTATATTCTTTTGGCGTTGTCATTCTTTGGTGGCGATCACGGCATTCTTTTACATCTTTTATCGCTTTTATCTTATTGTATGATCATGCTACTATGTTTACATAGTCACATGTTCATGATGTTCACTTGATATGCACATTATGTTATCACTTATGCACATATGCTTGCCTATGTGACTCGTGACACCACGCTACATATTTTCCACATCTACACCCATCGGCCCTCTCCATCAGTCCAAACCCCCAAGGGATGCCTACCACTAACACACATGACTCCCTGGCCATTTCAACTACCTCATGAAGGCCTTGACCTATGCCAATGAGCGGCTTGATAACCTATCGGGCAGACTCAACCAACTAGGATAAAATGGGCCCGCCCCAAGGACGGATGATAGTAGGGCTCCTCCCCCACCTCCCATCTTTGATGGAACTCATCCTATTGACTATTTAGATTGGGAAGTCTCAATGGACCATTACTTCACTTGGTATCCCATGTCTGAGGATGAGAAAGTCCGATGTGCCAAATCATAACTTACCAAACGGGCTCAAACCTATTGGATACAAATTGTCGGGCTAAGGATAATTAGAAGGGAAGATCCCATCATCACATGGGAAACATGAAGGAACAACTTAGGGCTAGATATGTGTCCCCTTCCTACTCGGATCACCAAAGCCCAAGGAGCACTTCAACTCCACCATCCTCACCCGGCCAACCCAAGACTCCAATTCCCCACAATGCAACCAAAACCCAATTCCACAACCCACCTTACTCAAGGCCCTTTGGCTCCTACCTCCACCTCCACCCCTCACCTTACCCCTTTTCAAAAAGGAAAAGGTCCTATGGAGATAGAAGTGAGTGAAATAACCTCGGGTAAGTGCAAGCCGGAATGTTATAGGTGCCACCAATTGGGGCACATCGCCGGACAATGCCCCACGAGGAAGCATCTTCTCATACCCCTAGTGGTTGAAATCTCTCCCACCCCGGCCACCATTACCCCTCCATCGTCCCCCAACAAGGACACTCCTCCCAAGGACAATCTTCCCAAACCCCCTCAACCCACCCATCTTCCACTTCCTACCCCAACCCAACCTAGACCTCCACTACTTTCCTTACCAATCCCAACCCAAGCCCATGCTTGTTCACCACCTCGGGTGCACCACGCATCGACTATCACCAATTCCCCCGCATTAGACCTACCCACCCCATTATCATTAGAAGTTGTGACCCATACACCCACCCACACGAAAATAGATGCTAGTCCGGATCCGGAACCCACCATAAAGGAAATCCAGGAATCTCCACTTCCACCCACCTCTCATAGTCCAGATCCTCAAGAGCCACACACCCTCACCGTGAATGAGTCCATACTCCAATGGCTCAAGCAAGGCCCCCCCGTCCCTAGTTCACCCCCATACCTCTCACCCATGGGACATCAATCCCAAATTGTGGCCCTCCCCTCCTTTTACACCACGACCCAATCTTACTATGAGGTAGAGGGTTGGGATGATCTCCTCAAGGGTCTAGAGTGGCAATTAGACTTGACTTGTTTGTTGACTCTAGGGGCGGACCGACCTAAGAGCCTTGACCTCATCCACCCATGTACCGAGTCTATCACCTCGATTTGCACTATTGGTTGCTACACTAGCGACCTCCTTTTCCTTCGCCCCATGGCGGAAGTGCCCATCCCGGTCCACTTCCCTACCATTGTGATTCCTAGAACCTTGACCAACCAACCCACCCCATACACCGGCCCAACCATTTCACTAGAAGAGGATGATTCAGACCTTGAGGACGTGGAGTATCTCTCTCTAGGTAACCCTTATCATGATCCCTTTGATCCCTTCCTATGGGAGTCTAGTTCTCCATGTGACTCACTCACCTTACTCACCACTCACCTTACCCTACCCCCACCCACCATGTTGGGCCAAACCCCTCCCTTCCTAGAATCGGGTTACACCATGGGAGCCTTGACCTTAGGCAACATACACTTTGAGATTGATGAATTGCCCCACTCCATGATGTCCCCCTACTTAGATCCCTTTGATCCATATGAGTGGAAGCTCAAGGGCCACCCCACACCCATGCACAAGGAAGTCATCTCTAGGATAGGAATGCATATGCCTAGGCATACCGCACCACTTGACATGATTCATAAGTCGGGTCCATTCATTCATATCACCCACATGTCAAGTAGGAAGCATGAGTGGTCCATATTCGGATGTAATGGTCCACCTTCATTCATCATGAGTCTTAAGCATATTAAGAGTATTCATGGATGTCAGGGTCCTCCGGCACTTATCACACCTACGCATGAGAGGGACATTTATGGATGCCCCGGTCCTCCCAATTCCATCAAAGTCTCCATGGCATTTCTACATGATTGGTCTAAATATGGTTGTCCTGGCCCCCCTATGCATATCATACATTTCCCACTCACATCGCATCATAGTGCATGGCATATGCATCCAAGCAAGTATCAAGCAACAAGCGGTGAGATTCACAAGAAGCGGGAAAAAACTCATGAGCGCCACTTAGACTTCCAAGTTGGCAACTTGGCGATGATGACTTTGGAGTGGTTCTACCCTAGGGTCAACTCCAATTTGAGGGCACGAGGACTTGGACCTTCCCAAGTTTCAAGTAGCTTTGGCAAACTAGCTTATGGGTTGGACTTTCTAATGGGTTTTGGGATTCACCCCACTTCCCACGTGGCAGATCCAACACCCTCTAAGGGCACCACGGTAGATCCTAGTGAGTGCCTTGAGCTTACACCTATCCTTGTGAGAGACACCCTCGGAGTGCCACCACAAATTAGCCTGAGAGCCCGACGTGAGCACACGGCGGCAATACTAGGCAAACAATATCTCATTGCCAACATGAGGGTGTGTACGAGCCACTTTGAAAAGCTGAAGCACCATTCCCCGACTATGGACGGGGGTTGAGCTCATAGATCGTGGCTCGCCTAGAGCTGCATTAGTGTACCACTTCCCCGGTGGACCCATACTAGATGGGGTCGAGTTCTCCCCACCCCGGGGGTATGATGGGGGCATCCCTTGCCCCTCCACTTTTTTTCGAAGCTCAAATGGATCGACGGCATGCATCATTATCTTCTTCACATTTTTCTGAGTCTATCCATGTAATTTTCATATTTTCTTTGAGTCATAAACTATGTAATTTTTCCTTTATTTGAGTAATGTACCTAGGTTAGTGGATTATCTACCTAAGTCTATGAGTCATTAGGTTGGTTTGAGTAGCCAAATGGGCCCAAAAGATGGGCTTGGCCCATGGGTGCCCGCCACCTGGATAGACTAGTCATTAGTTAGTTTGTTCAAGGTCATTTTAGTCCATGAAATTATGTGAGCCTATAAATATGCCCCCACTCCTCTCATATGTAACAACCTTTTATGATCAATTTAAATCAAGTGAGTTTTAGTATCTTATTGGAGTGGATTCTCCAAATCTCTCTCTCTCTCTCTAAGGGGTGGATTCCCCTCTCTCTTTCTCTCTCTCTCTCTCCAAGAGGAGGGGGCGCCCTGATGCGTGACGGGACCACGAACACGACTCGAATGAGGAATGCAGTCCTCAGACACTAGCTGAGCTCGTGATTGTCCCTTAACGAGGGAAGCGTCGGACGTGCACGGTTGAGAAACCGGCAAGAGCTAGGGTGGTCAATTCTCTTTTGTGCCCGGATCGGGTCACGGGACGGTCACACTCTCTCTCTCGCAGCAGCGGTGATATGAAAATATAGCGAGCTAGGTCCTAAAACATGCTCTCTAGCAGCGGCATAAACAAGCATATATGGAAATAAGCGAAATGCCAAGTAAGGAGCGAATACGATACCTCCACGCGCTCGGTGTGGGGAAGACGGACCCGGCCGAAATTCGTACTCCCGGAACAATAATACACGATTGTTACAGCAATGAGTCACTGCCCACTCCACGCAGGGAGGTAAAGGGCTACACAAATGGGTCCGGGAGGACCGAATTCAGGTTGACGGGCGGCTTCTCGCGTAGCTTCGGCAACACCAGAACTTGTGACTGTGGGGCCCACGTGCTGTCCGGAGGGGCCGTGTGGGACCCGGTGGCACCGCTGTAGTGGGGGATGCCTGGATGGGCACTCCCTGGAGTGGAGGAGGCTGGTTAGCCAGCCGGAGGCCGGGCGGCTCCGTTCGTCACCCACCGGGCTAGCTTCCCACGGATCTGCAGCTTCTGGTTTTCAGCGCGCGTCCCGGCGAGAACGGACGCTGCGATCAGCCCCAATGTCGGATCGACACGAAACTGACGCCGTTGGAAAGCCAGCTCAAAGTAATTCGACTGAAGATCAGAGAGAAAAAATGAAGGGCTCCAGATATGGCCTTGACAGAATTTCTAAGCTGCTGTTGTATAGTGGCCGAAATCTCAGAACAGCAGAGGAGTTGTCTGAGAACTACCGTTGACCGCTAGGAAGAACTTGGATTCAGACTTCAACCTCTTCATGAAAGTTGTAGAAAAGTGAACCAGAAAGATGGAAATATTTTTTGTGAGAGGATTTGAGGTGGCTACGAATTGTTATGATTTTTGAACTGGGATGTGGTCGGATCTGGAATCTGGCTGATAGCACTATAGATGAGGTATAACACGATTTTTGAAAAAAATGTATAGATGGTTGATCAAAAAGCAAGAAAATTTGGGAATGGAGGGGTTGATGGACAGAACTCCCGGTAAAATCAGGAGCCCTAACAAAAATCAGAAAAGTGGTCGAAGATGGAAAACTCAGAGCTGCTGTCACTGTAGACAGAGACAAGACAGATCTGGGAGTGAAAGAAGAATGAAAATAGGAAATTACCAAATGAAGGATTTTGTACGTGAATTTTTGTGTGGAGATGTGGATACGAGATAGGAACAACCTCTGAAAATTTCAGATCAAGAAGACGTCGTGGCTGACTGCAGAA
The DNA here is from genome assembly GCA_022559845.1 of Amorphophallus konjac. NCBI lineage: Eukaryota > Viridiplantae > Streptophyta > Magnoliopsida > Alismatales > Araceae > Amorphophallus > Amorphophallus konjac. The sequence goes on from CM040125.1 coordinate 172,368,873, forward strand.
TTTCGTGGAAGTCACCTCTGTCCAGTAGGACAGAACCTTGAAGATGGCTTCGCGGCGGCTCGTAGGCGGCACGAACGGCGGCGGCGGCGGCACAGATGATCACCGGAGATAGAGGGGAGGGGATTGAAGATAGAACCACTCTAGAATTTGGGGTTGGAGGAGATGAACACTAGGGGAGAGGGGAGGGGCACAAGAATCACTCTTGATTTTCCAACAATTTCCTTTCATTAATGCCAACAAATGGAATAACCTTATATATGCTAGGTATCTAATCAAATGTAGACCCTTGGATCTGGGGATGGGGAATGGAGGGCTGGGATGAAGTGTGAATAACACACATAAAAACAATAAAATAATAAGGGGAGGGGCGCCCCGTTGACCAAGAGGGGACAAGTTGGAAGGGTAGGTAGCCTACCTTGGAAAATTTACCTCCTTTGTCTCCCATGTGGTCAATTGGCATTCAACCCTTCTAGATGGCCACCTAGGATGGTTGACAAGCCCCACATGAATGACATGGACCAATGAGAAAGGGCTGAGGGCCCCCTTGCTGGTCCTACTGGTAAATTACATAGAAACCCATACAATCCGTGGGAATGACGCATTGGCTTAAAAAGCCGTACAATTGTGCATATACTTTCTCATGGATATACAAATAAACTAAAGGACATAAATGTAAATAAAAATGTACATGCTCGGCGTCGATTCCCATCAACTCTCCCCGGGTGGGAGGAACTCGACCCCGTCGAGTAGGGGTATGGATGCTCGAGTACTCCGGTGGATCTGTCACTTTGCCAAGTAACGCGGGTACACTCCACTCCAAGTGATCGTCACCTGCTCATCCCATATATACTCGATATGCGTGAACTGCTATGGGCTAAAGGTGGACACTCCGGGTGGAGCACTCTCAAAAGGGAAGGAGGCAGGTCGAAGACTCACTAGGAATCACTGCTGAGTCCCTGTAGGTGACTGATCCGGGTATAGATGTAGAACCGATCCCACACTCATCGAGTGAGTCCAATCACCTCTTACTCATAAGAGAATGGCAACGAGCTTGCACAAGACACATGTAGACAGACATACCACACAAAGAAAAAGCACACCGACTCATCTATGACCCTAGACACACCTAATGTTAGTCCGACCCGTACATGGGTGACGGCGGACCAGGACACCCGAATGTGTGCCATGCATGCATCTGACGTAACCGGTGGTCGACATCATGCGGAAATCCTAGACCTCCTAAGGTGGGCCATGCATGCATATGGGATGTGGATGTGGGAGGGCCAAGAGTATCTCCCCTAGATGATGGTGTATCTTGTAAGGGTACGAGCTTGGTGGACATAGACGACCCGACCCGTGGGGAAGGGGTGTGGTAGCGGACTCCCTCGAAGAAGTGAAGTGAATATGAAGGGTCTAAGGATCCACTAGGGAATGGGTGAAAGGGATCAAAGAAGGTATGACCCCTTGTGGTGGGTTCCCACAAGTCACGGTCCCACGTATAGAAGTTTTGAAGGTGTGGATAGTCACCTTCTTGAATTGTGACGGGTGGGACGGGGATCGTAGGCAAGAAGTATGATTCCTCCCTCAGACAAAAGGGTATGAATGTGGGCTCGTCCGGTAGCGGGAGAAGTAGAAGAACCTCCGTGGTGACACAACCCACGGTGCACTCGGAGGTAATGGACCAGAAGGCCGGATGGGTGAAGCTAAGACTAGCGAGTTGGTCAAAGCCTCGGGCCAAAAGATGCGTCAACTCCCATTGTAAATCTAATCCCATGACAAGATCGTCCAACGTATCAACATGGTGACGAGATCGAAATGTGGTATGGAATGAGTTGACCGGCACTATAGGTAGGATGGGGTCCATGGATGGAAAGGGAGGTGGAACCAAGCCATCCTTGATCTAACTAATAAGCGGCTCGGCGATGTATAGTGTACCCGTTAGAAATACGGGTGGCTCGGGCCTTGGTGGCTCCAAATGAGATGGTTCCGAATCACGTTCGGACATAGAGGGTGGTGGCATTGGAGATCTCGAGGGTGAAGAAGCTCTTATACTTTCCAACAAATCCGAAATCATTTTCTCGAATTCCTCAAAGGAGCGGGTTGGAGTAGGGACCTTGGGGTGGACTCGCTCCTCGCCCCTCGGCCTAGGTGTGATCCTAGGCTCGGCTATAAGCGGGGCTTCCACTCGGTTGGAGGTACTTGAGTGGGTTGGGATGGGGGTGCCAAGGGGAGGCTGGTTGGAGGTGACTGGGTGGGCCACTAGATTGGGGTCGCCTTGGTGGGCTTGGACGGCGGTGAAGGGGTGGGATTGGGTAGAGGTGTGGCCCACTTGATTGTGGGTGAGTTGGTGGGGTTGGTGAGTGGTATGACCTCCATGGTTGGAGGTAGGTGGGCGGGGAAAGTAGACCCTCCTAAGCGCTCTCTTCATTTCCCACCATGACTCGATGGGCCTTAGATTCCTATCCTCCCTCCAATATTTGATGTCCCTCCATGTTTCGGCGGCTTCACCAAAAAGTCACCTTTTGGCAACATCGACTTGCATGGGCCCGTACATATTGTACACCTTGAAGTAGTCGTCCATAATGGCTTCCCACTCTAGGTAGTCACCTGGGTCATCGGACCCGTAGAAGTCCCGGGTTTCGGGCCTAGTGGGGTGGTTCGGGTGGTCCTTCCATTTGAGATAGTATCGCCACCATGGATAAGATCCGGGTGTTTGGTAATCCATGGGACACGGGGAAGCTAGAGGATGGCCATGCCGACACTAGTAGATAAACCAACTAGACAATGGACTACAACCGTAGACATGACGACCAAGACTCGATACATGGCGGAGCTAACTGATCCGAAGATCACTCGCACTAGTGTGCGGCCTTCCCGATAGGCGTAGCCTAACATTCAGACAACACCTTTTGATATACCGAGTAAAGGGATGTATGCGACCCAAAAGACACTTTTTTTTTGACACCCTAGACTCAACTCGCTCTGATACCAAATTGATGCGGGACGGGACCACGGACACGACTCGAATGAAGAATGCAGTCCTCGGACTCTAGGTGAGCTCGTGATTGTCCCTTAACGAGGGAAGCGTCGGACGTGCACGGTTGAGAAACCGGCAAGAGCTAGAGTGGTCAATTCTCTTTTGTGCCCGGATAGGGTCACGGGACGGTCACGCTCTCTCTCTCTCGCAGCAGCGGTGATATGAAAATATAGCGAGCTAGGTCCTAAAACATGCTCTCTAGCAGTGGCATAAACAAGCATATATAGAAATAAGCGAAATGCCAAGCAAGGAGTGAATACGATACCTCCACGCGCTCGACGTGGGGAAGACGGACCCGACTGAAACTCGTACTCCCGGAACAATAATACACGATTGTTACAGCAATGAGTCACTACCCACTCCATGCAGGGAGGTAAAGGGCTACACAAATGGGTCCGGGAGAACCGAATTCAGGTTGACTGGCGGCTTCTCGCGTAGCTTCGGCAGCACCCGAACTTGTGACTATGGGGCCCACGTGCTGTCCTGAGGGGCCGTGTGGGACCCGGTGGCACCGCTGTAGTGGGGGATGCCTGGATGGGCGCTCCCTGGAGTGGAGGCGCGCTGGTTCGCCGGTCGGAGGCCGGGCGGCTCCGTTCGTCACCCGCCGGGCTAACTTCCCACGGATCTGCAGCTTCTGGTTTTCAGCACGCGTCCCGGCGAGAATGGACGCTGCGATCAGCCCCGATGTCGGATCGACACGAAACTGGCGCCGTTGGAAAGCTAACTCGAAATACTTCAACTAAAACTAGAGAGAAAAAATGAAGGGCTCCAGATCTGGCCTTGCCCGAATTTCCAAGCTGCTGTTGTACGGTGGCCGAAATCTCAGAACAACAAAGGAGTTGTCTGAGAACTGCTGTTGACCGCTGGGAAGACCTTGGATTCAGACTTCGACCTCTTCATGAAAGTTGTAGGAAAGTGAACCAGGAGGACAGAAATATTTATTGTGAGAGGATTGAAGGTGGCTACGAATTGTTATGATTTTTTAGTGCGATGTGGTTGGATCTGGAATCTGGCTGACAGCACTGTAGATGAGGTAGAACATGATTTTTGAAAAAATGGATAGAGGGTGGATCAAAAATCAAGAAACTTTAGGGATGGAGGGGTTGATAGACAGAACTCCCGATAAAATCGGGAGCCCTAACAAAAATCACAAAAGTGGTCGAAGATGGAAAACTCAGAGCTGCTGTCACTGTAGACAGAGACAAGACAGATCTGGGAGTGAAAGAAGAACGAAAATGGGAAATTACCAAATCAATGATTTTGGATGTGAATATTTTTTTGGAGATGTGGATACGAGATAGGAACAACCTCTGAAAATTTCAGATCAAGAGGACGTCGTGGTTGACTGCAGAATTTCGTGAAAGTCACCTCTATCCAGCAGGACAGAACCTTGAAGATGGCTCCGCGGCGGCACGAATGGTGGCGGCGGCGGCACAGATGATCACCAGAGATAGAGGGGAGGGGATTGAAGATAGAACCACTCTAGAATTTGGGGTTAGAGGAGATGAACACCAGGGGAGAGGGGAGGGGCACAAGAATCACTCTTGATTTTCCAACAATTTCCTTTCATTAATGCCAACAAATGAAAAATACAACCTTTTATATGCTAGGTATCTAATCAAATGTAGACCCTTAGATCTAGGGATGTGGAATGGAGGGCTGGGATGAAATGTGAATAACACACATAAAAACAATAAATTAATAAGGGGAGGGGCGCCCCTTGACCAAGAGGGGACAAGTTGGAAGGGTAGGTAGCCTACCTTGGAAAATTTACCCCCTTTGTCTCCCATGTGGTCAATTGGCATTCAATCCTTCTAGATGGCCACCTAGGATGGTTGACCAGCCCCACATGAATGACATGGACCAATGGGAAAGGGCTGAGGGCCCCCTTGCTGGTCCTACTGGTAAATTACATAGAAACCCATACAATCCGTGGGAATGACGCATTAGCTTACAAAGCCGTACAATTACGTATATACTTTCCCATGGATATACAAATAAACTAAAGGACATAAATGTAAAATAAAATGTACATGCTCGGCGTCGATTCCCATCACGCCCCTTTCTCTCTCCTCCCATCCCTCTCTCTCCTCCACATCATCAACCCTTCCTCTCCCCTCATTACTCATCCTCCCAACTATCCCAACCCTCATTACTCCACCCCTAGTCCCAAGAGACCCTCCACCAATCCATACTCCACCACCCAACCACCAACTATCCAATCCCCTTCCCTAAGCACCCTCTCATCTCCCAAGGGAGAATTCCCCACTCCCCAAGCACCCCTTCCCTTCTCCAACACAACCATTCCCTTCCCCAAAGCCCCATTAACCACCCCATTAGTCAAATTTTAAACCTTGGAGAGAGAACTCTCCTTCCCTCTCCCCCACCCATCCCAAATTCACAGCTTCTCTCTCACCCACTGCAAACACCCCATTCCAGCCCCCATTCTCCCCTTCCCACACCCTGGAACACCCCCTCCCAGACCCCCTCATAGCTAGGGGTCACTCCCACACCCAACCACCCCATTTCCCCTCCCATATACCCCATTTCCCCTATCATATTCAACATGCATTTCTCAATTCGAAGGCAGTAGAGCACCAGCAGATTGCAGCAGTGGCCACGGCATCATCGTGAGGCTTCAGGAGGCGTACTATATATTGTTGGAATCATCGTCAAAGAAGCTTTGCAACGGTGGTGGTTTCGTCCCTGTCTGAGCTCGTGACTGCCAAGGAGAGCTATTCTTCTCTGACTGCGTAGGATAGGCCCGATTAGCAACCTAAAGCCATTTGCAGAGTCTGCCACGGCCACCCTCTTGAGGATCTGGAGATAGAACTTGGCTGGGATCTTCTACAACTAGCCTACTTCAAGGGACAAGAAGCGCAACCCCGTTCGGCATCCGGAGATAAGATTTATCAATTTTCTCCTCCAGGTGCACAGTTCTACTCCTCCTGGGACTGAACCGACCCCTGTCCACTGTTCGTGCTCTCCCGATCTAATCCGGCACCCTCTGGAGTCCCCGTGGATCTCATTTCGAAGAGGACTCGACAACCTTTCCAACGACTCAGGCCTGGAGCAATCATGACAACACTGACTTTCTGCTGCAGTGGTGCTGAGACAGTCAGAACTAGAGATCTGAGTCCCTGTTCGTGGCTCTTCCCTGACCAGCACCGCCAACCAGCAAATTCCACAAAAATTGGACGTCTTCCTGATCCAATCCCGAAGATTTTGCCACTGGTCTCGTCATCAACAAAATTCAGAAGAAGCCACAGCGGCATCGTCTTCGACTGCCTGTCCCCTGTTCCAAAGGGCAGAAAGAACCGTCGGCGTTCTATCAATTAGTTCTTAGGTTGGTTCTCCCCTTCCCTAGCTTGGCCAGCTGAAGGCCCCTCCCTGCGTGGAGGTAGTTTTGGCTATAATAACTTAACCCCCACCCCTAGATCCCCCCTTGCAAGGGGTGTAGTTCATGTAATAATTCAAGTCGCAGGTTTGAAGCTTCATCGACGCGGCGTGCGGGTGCATACCCTCGCCTCCCCGCTCGCCCCAGTCTCTAGCCAGAGTCGACGTCTTCACGTCGACTAGGTGAGCCTCGGTCCCCCTCTTGGCTGGTTTAAATTCCTTGCTTAGCATAGTATTATCGTTATTACTTCATCGGACGGAGAGTGAGAGCTCGGCCCATAATTGCCATTGATGTGAGTGATCACCGTGGGCGAGTTGTGAGTGATCCCTTACATCCCACACCCTTGGTGTGCTGGCCACCCGTGAGTTGGGCATCCATGGCCCATTTCGGGTTCTCCCCAAGCTAGCCAACCATGGGAGCATCAAGGTCCCGCCTCGAACCCTCTCCATCATCGCTGAGTCGCCTACGGGCACTTGTGTGCGCCACACGAGTTAGTTCGCTAGAGTAAGTCTGCCGCTCAAAGATACTTGCTTGCAATTGTAGGTCCAAGGGTATTCGGTCTTGTGACTATCACCCCAAGGTGGTGTCACATCAGATAAACATTAGGATGATGGGAATTTTACTTAACACTTAGGTGATGATTGATATTATGCCCATTCGTTGAAAGTAATCGTGAGGAAAAAGCTACCTGCCAAAAAAAAAGAAAAATGCCCCTGGACTTAGTAACTGAGCCTGCTTCTCCTAAGGCAAGAGTTGAGGTTCGCGTAAAACGGCGAAGGGATGTGCAACACCGTGTGTCAAAAAAAAGAATGAATAAACATGTAGAGTGAAGCTACCTGTAATTCGAGAAGCTTTAATTCAAGAGGTGGGTAGAATTGAAAATCATCTTTAAGTGAAAGGTAGAAGACTCATTCATCCAGACTATTTGGTAGTCACTAGTCAAGTTATTTCACTCCTAGACAAAGATAAATTTTTGAGTGTATCCTTAGAAGAGGTCTAAACACATGGACTGATGAAATTTCTACTAAATACATACTACTTGAACTTGTAATACTCTAAAGTCTAAATTATTATGCATAATGTTCTTGTCATGAACTATGACACATGAGTGTTTGCTAGTCCTAATTTTTTAATTATTTATATTGCTAAGGGACTAGCAATGTTCAAGTTGGGGGGTGTGATAAGTGTCCATTTTCTATGATAATTCATTGCATATACACTATTTTATGTACACATAATTTGGCAATTATGCATATTTCATAGTTAACCTCAACTCCGCAAATAAATTGGGCATTTCGCGCAAATTGATTAATTCAGTGATATCATTTAGTAAAGTAAAGTTGAGGGCCAGGAGCATTAATTCTCCATTACATAATCATGAGCATTTGTGATTTATGTGCACATTGTGGTGCTTTTTATAGATTAAATCGCAATTATGTGTGTGTAGGACACTGAAGGTAATTATAGGTAAAGCCGGGGGCAAAACAGTCTGAAGACAAGGAAGAGAAAACCCTAGGGCGCCCTCCTCTCTCTCCCTTCAAGTTTGACCAAGTCAAATGCAGCCACCACCTATTTTTGTTGGAGGGAAGAGAAAATTCAAAATTTTGAATTCAAAGTTTGAAAAGGAGGAAATCAAGGAGGGAAAAGAAAATTCAAAATTTTGAATTCAAAATTTGAAAAAGCGAAATTCAAAGTTTGAAAAGGAGGAATTCAAAGTTTGAATTCAAAGTTTGAAAAGGAGGAAAAGAATATTCAATGTTTGAAAAGAAGATTCAAAGTTGGAAAAGGAGGAGGATCTTGACCAAAAAGAAGGGGGGGTGCCCACCTTGTCTCCCTCTCTCATTCATCTCATTCTCCATCTATCCTAGCCCTCCACCTTTATCAAACTCGATCTTCGCTAGAGAGGGGGATTTCTGTAGCCCATCTAAGAGCAGTCGAACCAGGTCCAGCAAGACCAAACGAGGCCCAGCTCATCTAAGTGACCGCCCCGCAGGGCCCACTTAGCATAAAAGGCCAATAAGATCACTTGGGATCAAGCACTTCCTCGGTGGCCTTTAGGCTCGGAAGGGGCGAGCGTCGGTCCGGTCGGAGGAAGACCCAAGCCCGACCTATCCCTCTCGTCGGGATAAAGACTAGCGCCCCGCGCCCACTCTGACCGAGCCTCATCCGAGCTATGCCTATCGCCCAGATATGGTTAGCACTCTTCATGCTTGGATCGACTGACGATTGCTTATCTACACTGCCGTTGAGAGCCATTTATGAGTAGGAGTTCACAAAGATAAGGGACCCACGAATCCTCATGGCTATAAAGAGCCCACGATGAGGACGTAAAGAGCCCACGTCACGGACGTAACCCCCGCCTGAAACTCCTCAGCTTACGGGGCTCATGAGGCTAGCGCACTATTTAAACCGGGGACTCCCTCCAGTGAAAGGTGAGGCCTACACACGTCTAAAACTCCCTGAGCAGGAACCACTTCACCACCTTGGTGGAGAGGGATCTCGTGGACCTCCTTCTTCCTCCTTTCATAGCTTCCGCCACTGCTCTACTGACTTAGGCATCGGAGGGTTTTCCCCAGGGAACCACCCTGGGGCCCCTTGATCCGTTTCCCTTCCTTGCAGTTCACTGATCGGTGATCATCCCCCCAGCTCAGGACTAGCGCGAGATCACCCTCTTCATCTGGCACGGTCTGTGGGAAACGATCAAAGAGCCAGCATGGTGCGAAGAAGTACACGGAGGAGATCCGCCGGTGATATGGGGAAGGCCATGGTGGTGGGGGGAGAAGGCCCTTCTCAGGCCGCACAAGACCCCCCCCTCCAACGCCAGCACCCCAGCCGATGAACCGCCTCCACCCGCGGCGGTAGGGCGACCATCCAACGAGGGCGCTGACGCTTTCCAAGCCCTCAACATAAAACTGGATGTCCTCGTGGAACTCATGAGGACCCAGGCGGCCAGAGAAGGAAGGTCACGCATCCCTCCGGAAAGCCCTCCCCGTGGAGACGCATCCCAGCACACTGTCGGAGGTCGCTTCACCCTCCGATGACGGCAGCTTATTCGAAACAGGTCAGAAGGACCTTCACAAGCCCCTCCTCCGGAGCAAGAGGCCTCCTCCACGCCAAAATGGGGAAAACCTGGGGCACGCTGTCCGGACCCAGAGACCGAAGTCCCCAGGGAAAGCCAGGACAGCCTGCCATTGCGTCCCCCTAGCCCCACGGTGCAAGGGCAGCCGGAGTTATCACTGTTGTGTAGGTGGAACGGCGATCTAGAGGGGGGGTGAATAGATCCGCCTCCAAAATTAGAAACTATTGCAGACTTACATGAACTATTTAATCTATGTGGGTTATGCAGAAATCTAAGTGAAAACTCTAAGCAAAATATAGACGGTCCTAGGCATGCATCTAGCAGAGGTCACAAACGAATACAAGCAATCACACAAGGAGATAGGGGTTTTTAAGGTGGTTCGGCCAGACAACCAGTCTGCCTACATCCACCCCTCACCAAACCTGGCGAGGCTTCCTTCCGCTGACTCACAACTTGAATACACCACTGACTCACAACTTGAACACTCCCCTAATTCATAGCTTGATCAACCTCAGATCCGAGCAACCCAGCTTGATCTGAACATACCACTGACAAATAGCTTGATTAACAGAATAGAAAAGTAAAATGAAAGATTGAATAGAGATATAAATACATATATAGTGTAGAATTCTCCTGATGATTGGGTATCTCGATCTGTAGATGGAGTTCACCGAGCTTCTTCTCTGATTTCAGATCTCGGCTAATCTTGTACTGCTGTCGGTGCTTCTCCTGCTGGCGCTTCTTCTACTGCTGCCCTTGTTTTCTTCTTCTCCTTCTTCTTCTTGATCTAGGTCGCACATGCCCCTTTTCTCTTTTCTTCCCACGAGATGCAGACACTTCTCTCTAGATGAAGCGCACTTCCTTTTTCCAGCAACTTCTTCCTTCTTCTTGATCTGGGTCGCACAAGCTCTTCCAAGTCTGCTTCTTCCCACGACCTGTAGATTTTTCTCTCTATATGCAACGCACTTTAGATGCAGCACACTCTTTTTCCAACAGCCACCTTCCCTTTAGTTCGCTGCTTCTCTGCCATTCAGCCGTCATATCCATGAAAGGAACGAAAACCTGATAAAGACCCATGTTTCTTGGCTTATCTGGACCCTCTATATGCGTGCCATAAAGGATCCACGGCTTGGGTATCATATCTGGAGAAAGCTAGGTTCATTTTAGGGTTTACAATTCGCATCTCCTGGGTTGGTCGACTCAGAAGCCCTTGAGAGTCGACTCTCAGCACCTGCCAGAACCAACTTGCTTTCTGTCTGGACCCGAAGTCGACTCTTGAGCCCTTAGGTGTCGACACCTGCAGTTGTCCAGAACCTGGGTGGTTCTGTCTAGGCTTCCAGAATCGACTCCCAGTGCTATGGGTGTAGACTCTTGTCTCCAACCAGCAAGGTCTTCTCCAGATTGGGGATCTTGAAGGCTGCACTTTTTGATGGTGATTTGGTTCATCCCTCTTCTTTGACTGATTTCTTTAACCATCAATGTACCTGCATTTGGCATTTAAACATTAACATGTGCAAGCTAATATTCATGTCATTGGACATCCTTATTAATGACCAACCAAGGTTCAGTTTAACACATCTCATACTTTGAGGGTAAATACAATGAGTTACAGATTGTCATCATCAAAACAAGAGGTGCTCAACAATCCCTCCATCTGTGAGAGTTCGAGAGGCGCTTCGCAGAGTAGGAGCGTGCCTTACGCGCCTTGCAGTAGACCTCCCCGATAGAGGACGAGGAGAAATCCCCGTTCTCTGACTATATCTTGAAGGCAGAGGTATCTCCCAGAATCCCCATTCCAACCTTCAAGTCTTACGATGGCCAGGGTGACCCGGCCGACCACTTCGACACCTTCGACACCCTAATAACTCTTCACGGGACGTCCGACGCCATCAAATGTCGAGCTTTCATGACCACCCTGGTCCAAGGAGCCCAAGCATGGTTCTGGGCCCTCGCCCCCGGATCCATCCGAGACTTCAAGCAGTTTGGGCGAGTATTTAAGGAGAGTTTCACCGGCAACGGCACCCCTAGGTCGGTAGCGAGGCTATTGGCTCTCAAACAGGCGCAAGGGGAGAAACTCCGGGCCTACATCAACCGATTTAAGTCAGAAGCTCTGAGAATCCCCCACATGGATGTAGCCTTGGCCATAACCGCGTTGACCGGAGACACCCAGGATGAAAACCTCTGCCGCGAACTTGTCCTCCACCCTCCCTCGACCCTTGCCGAGCTAGTGACTCTAGCCTTATGCCTTGCTGAGTGCGAAGAAGTTCTCAACGCATGCCGAGGCGCAACTGACTCGGGTCGGAAGGGGGACAAGAAGCGAGCACCCAAGTCAAGCTCGGGCCAAGGGAAAAGGTAGAATCGAGACGGGGAGCATAAAGAACCGTCCCGGAAGTACGAGCGGTACACTCCCCTAACCGCTCTAATGTACGAGATATATGAAGACATCAAAGGCTCGGACCTCCTCCACCAACCTGAGCCAATGAAGTCGAAGAGCCGCAATCGCAGTAAACATTGCCTGTTCCACATCGACCACGAGCATCACACCGGCGATTGCCACCAGCTCCAGGATGAGATCGAGCGCCTCGTCCGCCAGGGACACCTATCCCGGTTCGTGGCCGGGCATAAGGAAGACCGAGGTGCCCCAGAGGAAATCGACAATGCCCCTCGCGGGGTCCACGTCAACGTCATCGCTGGAGGAGCTGCATCAGGAGGGGACAGTTGCCGAGGAAGGAAGCGTCATGCTGAGCGGGCGAGCCGTGCCATTGAGCCTCCCAAAGCCCCGCCAAGTGAGACCCAGGTCATAGTCTTCTCCGACAAAGATCTGGAAGGGCTGAACACCCCGCATGACGATGCCCTAGTCATATCGGCCACGATAAACCATTGTAACGTTGATAGGATTCTAGTTGACAATGGAAGTGCCCCTGATGTGTTATCTTATGAGTGTTTCCTTAAGATGGGGGAGAAACCGTCTAAACTCTGCCCGATCTGACCCCCCCTTTGCGAGTTCAATGGCCAGGCCACTTATCCCGAGGGAGCCCTAAGCCTGCCGGTTACTCTCGGCACCCCACCCAAAACCGTTACGATTATGGTGGATTTCATAGTGATCAAGGGTATGATAGCATATAATGCAATCTTCGGCCGAGGGATCCTTAGCCGAACGAAAGCGGTGCCCTCTACCTATCACCAAAAGATGAAGTTCCCCACTAAAAATGGGGTAGGGGAAGTCCGGGGCAACCAGGCGATGGCCAGAAGGTGCTATAATATCTCGGTTGAAGCCACAAGGCCGGACGGGAAGAACAAGGGCCCCCGGGAAGTCGAGGAAAAACCCATAACATCCGAGCCTGGAGGCGAGTTGTTAACGGTTTTCCTAAACGATGATCCGACCCTAGGAGCAAAGATTGGAGCTGACCTGCCATCTGAGGTTCAGCAGTAATACAAAGAATTTCTTTTCGGGTACATCCGAGTCTTTGCATGGTTTGATGATCAACTCCCCGGGATACCGAGAGAGACGGTAGTGCATAAACTCAAACTCGACCCAACCGTGAAGCCCGTACAACAATGCAGAAGGAAGCACGTGCCAGAGAAGCAGGCGATCATCAAGGAGCAAGTCACCAAGGGGCAAAAAACTGGTCTTTTTAGATCGGTCATGTACCCGACGTGGCTGGCTAACGTCGTCCTGGTGCCAAAAGCTTCAGGAAAGTGGCGAATGTGCGTGGACTTCACCGACTTGAACAAAGCCACACAAAAGGACTGCTATCCGTTGTCGAGCATCGACCTACTGGTTGACTCAACCTCGGGCAACGAGATACTCAGCTTCCTGGATGCCTATTCAGGTTACCACCAGATCAGAATGGATCCAGAAGACATCGAGAAGACCACCTTCATCACCGACTTTGGCGTATACTGCTACACCCGGATGCCTTTCGGGTTAAAGAACGCGGGAGCCACGTACCAGAGGTTGGTCAATCATATATTCGAAGGACAGCTTGACCGAAACGTCGAAGCCTATATTGACGACATGCTCGTCAAGACCCCCAAGGCTGAGGACCACTTCGCCGACCTAGCAGAGACCTTCAACACCCTCCTGAGGTACAATATGAAGCTCAACCCCACCAAGTGTGCGTTCGGAGTAAGGTCCGAGAAATTCCTGGGCTTCTTAGTCACCCAGCGTGGGATCGAGGCCAACCCTGACAAGGTCCAGGCCATCCTGGACATGCGCCCACCCACCCGCACAAGGGATGTTCAACCCCTTACCTGGCGCATTGCCGCGCTCAGCAGATTCCTGTCCCGTGCGGCCGAACGATGCCTACCCTTCTTCAAACTATTGAGGGGGCCCAAAATGACATCTGCTACGTTCGCATGGGATAAGGAATGCCAAAGAGGGTTCGTCGAGCTTAAGGAGTTCCTGGCTTCACCCCCGGTGCTGTCCAAGCCTGTCCCAGGTGAAGCCTTGCATCTCTATCTCTCGGCAACTCCATCCACAGTTAGCTCGGTCCTGGTCAGAAACTACTCGAGAGTTGAGAGACCGGTCTACTACACCAGCAAGGTGCTCAATGAGGCTGAAAGAAGGTACCCCGCAATAGACAAACTCGTGCTAGCATTGGTTACCTCGGCCAAGCACCTTCGACCCTATTTCCAAGGGCACTCCATCATCGTGCTGACCAACGAACCACTGAAGAGGATCCTCGCTCACCCTGAAGCCTCGGGATGCCTCGTCAAGTGGGCCATCATGCTCTGGGCCTATGATATATCATATCGGCCTCGCTCGGCTATCAAAGGGTAGGCGCTCGCTGACTTCATCGCCAAGAGCACCATCCCGATAGAAGAAAAATCTCTGTCCGTGCCCGGGCCAATCTGGGAATTATTCATCGACGGATCCTCCAACTTGGTTGGGAGCTGCGCCGGGATCCTCCTGAAGTCCCCCGAACGAGCAGAGCTGCAATACACCTTGAAGTTCAACTTCCAGGCATCCAACAATGCCTCTGAGTATGAAGCCCTTATCTCGAGAGCCCGCATGGCCCGGCAGTTGGGGGCTATACGAGTCAGAATTCACACTGACTCCCAACTGGTCGCTAGCCAGGTCAACGGGGATTACGAAGCTCGGGAAGCACCGATGGTCAAATACCTCCAGCTGGTCAGAACCGCGGCACAACGGTTCGAGAGTTTTGAAGTAGTCCGAATAACTCGGGAGGAAAACTCCCGAGCGGACGCCCTCTCTCGACTGGCCTCCTCTCTTGACCCCGAAGGTATTCGATCGGTCCTTCTCGAAGAGCTAGAGCGACCGAGCATTGATTCGGAGCTCATGGCTATTTACTCGGCCTCCCCAAGCGACTAGCGTACCCCCTATTTGTCGTGGCTCCAAGACTCTCAGGAGCCTCCCGACCCTCAGGATGCCCGGAGATTGAAGTACCAAGCTCGGTGATTCGTCATTCTGGACGTCACTTTATACCGCAGATCCTTCTCTGGTCCCCTCCTGAAGTGCATCAGTACTGACGAAGCCAACCGAGCGATCCAAGAGGTTCACGAAGGCCTGTACGGAGCGCATCTAGGTGGAAGGTCACTCGCTAGGATCTTACTTCTGCAGGGTTACTGGTGGCCCACTCTGCAGTGTGACTGCTCGACCTACATACAATAGTGTGACCGATGCCAACGATTTGATCACTTGGTCCATCAGCCGGCAACGGAGCTCGTCACCCTAGCCGAGCCTTATCCTTTCGCTCGGTGGGGGATCGACATCCTTGGGCCGTTCCCTACGGCTTAGGCCCAGAAGAAGTTCGTCATCATCGCCATCGACTACTTCACCAAGTGGATCAAGGTCAAAGCCACAGCTAGGATCACCGAGACAGTCGTCTGGAAATCTATCATCTGTCGCCACGGCATCCCCCGGGTGATAGTGAGCGATAATGGCCGGTAATTTGATTCTTGTTATTTCCGAGACAGATGTGCCGACCTAAGCATTCACAATCACTTCACTTCGGTGACCTGAAGGAAACCCCTGTGACCTGGCTTCGCACTCCCACTGACGGCATCCCATTCGGACTCCGGACCGGCTGGTGGTAGAGTTCGCCGGCGACCTGCGCGCTGCTGCGAACCGGCAGATTACCGTTCGGGAACCTCCTCACGGCCAACCCTTCACCGAGTGCCGCCCGTCAGCCCGTGCATCGGCAGCCCCGAATCCATATGTTGTAGCCTGTTATCTCCCTGCGAGGAGTGGGCATTTTTGGTTGGAGTTGTATTATTGTTCATCTTGTGTATCGGGGTTGTTGATCTCGGCCGGGGTTTCTTCCCCACGCCTAGGCGTGGAGGTACGTGCGACGCTTCCCTTGTTGGCATTTGCTTTACTAGTATGCTTTCTAGTATGCCGCGTGAGTGTTTAGGATCCTAGCTAGTCTTTTAGTCACCGCGTGACTGTGAGTTGAGAGCACCCATTCCGTGGCCCTAGGCGAGCGCCGAGCTCGGACTCGATTCCCTTAGACGTACGGCGGTTCCTTAGCCGCTGAGATCCCCGCGCTTCCCTCATAGGGACGGTCGTTGGGCTTGAGTTTCTTGTTGAGAGACGCCTCCACCCGGAGGAACGCTACGGAGGTCAGCCGCCCGGCTTGCCTTTGGCGTGCGAGTGCTGGCCGCACTGTGTTGCATTCGTAGGTCCTAGCCCTTTCAGTCCCGTCCCGCATCAAATTGGTATCAGAGCTTAGGGAACCAGTTTGTTCTAACAAATTGGGGTCTTAGGTCATTTGAGTCCTTAGGATGTATAGGGTGCAATTGAGCATTATGTTTGTCTAAGTTGCATTTGAGTCATTAGATTTGTTTTAGGTGCATTTGAGTCCGCATTCTTCCCCTTTTCCATCACCATTTTGAGTTGTGTCTAGTCCCGTGCCTTAGTGTCTAGGGTGCATTGAGTCTCTTAGTTCATCTAGGTAACCTACCATTGCATTGTCATTTTAGGTTTGTGTCTAGTTAGAGTTTACCCTTGTCTCATTAAGTCTTGCATGTCCAGCTTCCCGCCAGCCCCATGGCAGTTCCTCGAGCCCGCGTGTCAGATTGGTCATCCCTGGTGGCCCGATTCGAAGCTCTTATGGCACGACCCCTAGGTGTCGCCCCTACCACTCAGTCGTCGGGAGACCCGATCCCTATACCGATGACCGAGTCATTCCAGCGCCCTGTCGTATCCGTAGCCATCCTACCTAATGGGTTGCATACGTAGATCGACTTCATCAGTAAGGTTCCATATAATTATGTCTCACAGGACATTGTTGAGTCTCTCTCTAAGACTGGGGAGATTGTTCTCCGCGGTGGCTTAGCTTTTGCCGAGTTTCAACGATGGTTCGGCCCTGTTCTATATAACGATGGTGCATGGTGTAAGATCGGCACACTTGCTGGTCCATGCATCATTTTAGGGCAAACTTGGTTGGACGAGAGAAGAGCGACCATCGACCTGGACAGGAGGACCTGCACCTTACACCCATCTCACCTTCCAGGCGAGTTCATCTTCCACGACGGCGCTACGCCGACCACCTCCGTGTCGCTAGCCACCCACCCCCAGCGATCCACTCCGCCTCCGGGCTCATGTCCCCCACCACTCCCGGGGCCACCCCTATGGCCCCCTGTAGTGGCGATGCCCAGTTCTCTGACCAGTGTCCCTCACGTTCCCCTATCTTGGAGGACACGCATTCGGAGGATGCCCCACCTGGGTTTGTTCCAGTGACTTACGAGGCTGAACAGGAGTTGGCCAAGGAGTACCTAACTGAGGTTGAGGAGTTAGGGAGTGATCCCATGGAGCACCCAGTCGTGCCTAAACCTATGGAGGTTGGGACCGGCACTCTCGTCCCGAGACACTCGATGGAGAGCCAAGGTGCCACCAACATCATAGAGGACCCCTTTACCCCACCTGAGGGAGAGACTCCCTTCGACCCTCATCTGGAGCCATTCTCGCCTCCCCAGGGTGAACTTATCATTGAAGGGCCTTTAGCTAGCTAGTTAAAGAAGGGCCTAATTCTAGATGCTCCGATCCCTTGCTACCCATCCATGGAGCCAGCTCTCCCAATAGTACCCCTTAACTCCTTTCACACCACTTTTCGGTCCTTCTCCTTTCTTGAAAATGTGAAGGACTTCCTTAGGAGTTTAGATTGTCAATGGGAGTTGACATATATGTTGACCTTAGGGTCTAACCAACCCTATCATCATAGCTTTACACTCCCTGCTATGGGGTCTATTACCTCGGTCTACACCATAGGACATATCACCTCCGAGGTCCTTTTATTCTTTCCCATACCCGTGGAGGTTGATTTTGTCCCCTCTTATGGTATCACGGTCCTGAGGGAGGAACCTAGCTTTCCTTGCCTCCCTCATGAGCCACCTGCCCCATATATTAGAGCCCCTGAAGGTGATCATCTGCACCTGGGCGAATGTCGGACATGGGCAAGTATAGTGAAGGGACCCATCGGGAGGGGTCATCATTTCTTTGACCCATTCGATCCCCTCCCTAGTGAGCCTCTCGACTCGTATTCTTTTCCCCACCTTGTCGAGGAGGTCCATTATCACACCCCATCCAGACCTGCTAGTCAACACCTCACCTTGCATACACCCAGACGCCAGAGTTTAGGAGGCCAGGGACACATGTCTCTCTCTCATATTTCTCCATGTCTCTCATCATATAGGGGTAATGTCATGAGTGAGTTTGGGGTTATTCATCCTCCTGAGTCTACCATATTTAGTAGGACACATGTGCATCATAGGTCATACTCTGGTTGTCCAGGTCCTCCCCATGTTGTCAAGTTTGGTAGATGTCATAGGCATATTAGATCCATATTTGGATGTCCAGGACCACCCCTGCATTCACGTAGGTATGAGTCTACCCATCTTATTCGGAGTCTGCATCATCACCACCTTGAGGCCAGCAACGCACGTTATAAGGAGTTAGCGGACGCGCATCGACACACCCGTGAGTTCCGTAAGTGAGAGTACGTCATGATCAGGGTCAGACCTGAACGGTTTCCTTCAGGGGCCGTGAAGAAACTCCAGGCCTGCGGTGCTGGACCCTTCCGAGTCTTGAAGCGAATTGGGTCGAATGCGTATGAGATTGAGCTGCCAGAAGACTATGGGATCTGTTCGATGTTCAATGTCTCAGATTTATTGGCATATCGGGACCCCACGGTGATTCCCAATGAGCCTTTTGAGCCCTCCCCTCCTCTTGAGAGTGTTACACCTTCGGAGCGTCCACCTCCTCCAGCCCTATTACAGAAATGCGAGCATATTGATTGCATACTGGATGAGCAGGTGACCACTATCAGGAGCGGAGCCTACCAACGCTTCCTAGTGCGTTGGAGAGGGCGCCCTGCGACAGACGACACCTGGATCACACGTGGAGAGCTAGAGAGGATCGACCCGGACTTGCTGGAGCGCTATTGGAGTGACCAGGACCCTTACTCGACAGGGTCAAGTTCTTCCCACCCGGGGAGAATTGGTGAGGACACGCGCCGCAGCTCACGATGGAGTACACGGACCACGCCGGCATCCCTTTGGCTAGGCGATCACTTGGCGGACTAGCGGAGTTATCTTCATGCTTTAGGCCATGGTGGGCCTTGGATTAGTCCCTGCGTGGACACTTTTTATTATTTGTGGACCTTTGTAGGCCAATTGGAGCCAATTAGGCTTTAGTTGAGTCATTTTTATGCTTATTAGGTAGGAGATAGGGCTATTGGGCCATTTTCTTGGTTCAAGCCTTGGCCCATTTGGCATGGCTGGCCAACCAAGGCTTGGCCCACCTGGGGAATTGCGCCCCCCCTCCCTAGGGTTAGGGTTTTGGGCGCCCCCCCCCCCTTTTCCCTCCTCTTGGAAGGTGGCAGCCGCCCCTCTCCTAGATTATAGGAAGAGGGGTGCGGCCCCCCCCTTTTCCCTTCCCCATCCGACCACCCCCTCCCTCCTTTGGCCGCCCCCCATCCCCAATCTCCTCCTAGAATCTAGGAGTGGTGCGCACCCCCCCTTTTCCCCAAGCACCTTGCGCACCCCCCTTTCCCTCTTGACTAGGGTTTCAACCCTAGCATTCCCCCTCCCCATATAAAAGGTTTGTATTTTTCTTTGGAGGATTATTATGAATGAAAGAAAAAAATTTGCTGATTCTCCTTGAAGGTGGCTGCGCCCTCCTCCCTGTTCCTCCTTGCTCCTGCGACGGGAGCAAGCCCGGGGTGTGACTCCCCACCCCTCGGTGCGACGCCGAGGTTCCCCCTCTCTTCCTCCTTGCTCCTGCGACGGGATCAACCTGGGGTGCGACTCCCCATCCCCTTGGTGCGACGCCAAGGCATCCATCCTCCACGTTCCTCCACGCCGCCCTCGCAAGCCCTCGTCTTCATCTCCACCATCAAGCTTGAAGATCAAGATAATCTGCACCCTGCGGATCCGAGGCAGAATTGAATCCCTACTTGCAGAGGCGACCCCGACGTCCACAGTGCGAATCAGGCCGAGAGTTCTTCCGTGAGTTTGTTCCTCCCCAAGTCCTCTTCGATCCAGAGGTGGTCTCGCCTTGTTTCGACTTCGGCACTGTTCGTGGCATCCGTTGTCCCACGACTGCGCAGAATCCATTCGAATCAACCCGCCCAGAGGGTGCAGTTGGGTGTTGTTCTTGTCACGATTTCTACATCAGTTTTCTGCCCACGTCTTCTTCTTAAACGTTGTAGCCCTCGGTGTCCCGGAACCAACCCATGTAGTTTCGTCGGATTCCGACCTCGTTTCAGAAAATTTCACCACGGCCATCGTACCTCTGTCCGACTGCTCGCCCAGAGGATAGAAGCTTACCACTGTTGCGACTGCGCCCAGCCTGGTGACGTGATGAGGCTCATCTTCTGATGGTTCGAACAACTTTTCATCCTCTTTCCAACGCCATACGTCTCGCCTCATTTCGACGATCGTGCTGTGCGTGGCGTTCATTCTCGTGGGACCGCGCAGACTGATCCTGTGCAGTCTGACCCCAGTACCAGCGACATGTTGCAGAAGCCACCACGGCTTACCTCGACGCAATCTGGTCAAACCTTTTGATCAGAAGTTTCTGCTACGAGTCCCCGTCGTCCTCCCACAGGCGGAATCACGTTCGCACACCGGAGCATTAAGTTATTAATTTTCTAGCTCGAGCACGCTGTTTTGTGTGCAGGAAACCAGTCACGGATTGCAGATGACCTCACGGCAACCATGGTGTGAATCTATGCACCTGCTTTGGCTGACGCGTCCCCCTGTGACCTGGGTTCGCACTCCCACTGACGGCGTCCCATTCAGACTCCGGACCGGCTCGTGGTAGAGTTCGCCGGTGACCTGCGCGCTGCTGCGAACCGGCAGATTACCGTTCGGGAACCTCCTCGCGGCCAACCCTTCACCGAGTGCCGCCCGTCAGCCCGTGCATCGACAGCCCCGAATCCATATGTTGTAGCCTGTTATCTCCCTGCGAGGAGTGGGCATTTTTGGTTGGAGTTCTATTATTGTTCATCTTGTGTATCGGGGTTGTTGATCTCGGCCGGGGTTTCTTCTCCACGCCTATGCGTGGAGGTACGTGCGACGCTCCCCTTGTTGGCATTTGCTTTACTAGTATGCTTTCTAGTATACCGCGTGAGTGTTTAGGATCCTAGCTAGTCTTTTAGTCACCGCGTGACTGTGAGTTGAGAGCACCCATTCCGTGGCCCTTGTCGAGCGCCGAGCTCAGACTAGATTCCCTTAGACGTATGACGGTTCCTTAGCCGCTGAGATCCCCGCGCTTCCCTCATAGGGACGGTCGTTGGGCTTGAGTTTCTTGTTGAGAGACGCCTCCAC
The DNA here is from genome assembly GCA_022559845.1 of Amorphophallus konjac. Lineage (NCBI taxonomy): Eukaryota > Viridiplantae > Streptophyta > Magnoliopsida > Alismatales > Araceae > Amorphophallus > Amorphophallus konjac. The sequence goes on from CM040125.1 coordinate 172,390,179, forward strand.
CCGGAGGAACGCTACGGAGGTCAGCCGCCCGGCTTGCCTTTGGCGTGCGAGTGCTGGCCGCACTGTGTTGCATTCGTAGGTCCTAGCCCTTTCAGTCCCGTCCCGCATCAAATTGGTATCAGAGCTTAGGGAACCAGTTTGTTCTAACAAATTGGGGCCTTAGGTCATTTGAGTCCTTAGGATGTATAGGGTGCAATTGAGGCATTAGGTTTGTCTAAGTTGCATTTGAGTCATTAGATTTGTTTTAGGTGCATTTGAGTCCGCATTCTTCCCCTTTTCCATCACCATTTTGAGTTGTGTCTAGTCCCGTGCCTTAGTGTCTAGGGTGCATTGAGTCTCTTAGTTCATCTAGGTAACCTACCATTGCATTGTCATTTTAGGTTTGTGTCTAGTTAGAGTTTACCCTTGTCTCGTTAAGTCTTGCATGTCCAGCTTCCCGCGAGCCCCATGGCAGTTCCTCGAGCCCGCGTGTCAGATTGGTCATCCTTGGTGGCCCGATTCGAGGCTCTTATGGCATGACCCCTAGGTGTCGCCCCTACCACTCAGTCGTCGGGAGACCCGATCCCTATACCGATGACCGAGTCAATCCAGCGCCCTGCCGTATCCGTAGCCATCCTACCTAATGGGTTGCATACGGAGATCGACTTCATCAGTAAGGTTCCATATAATTATGTCTCACAGGACATTGTTGAGTCTCTCTCTAAGACTAGGGAGATTGTTCTCCGCGGTGGCTTAGCTTTTGTCGAGTTTCAACGATGGTTCGGCCCCGTTCCATATAACGATGGTGCATGGTGTAAGATCGGCACACTTGCTGGTCCATGCATCATTTTAGGGCAAACTTGGTTGGAGGAGAGAAGAGCGACCATCGACCTGGACAGGAGGACCTGCACCTTACACCCATCTCACCTTCCAGGCGAGTTCGTCTTCCACGACGGCGCTGCGCCGACCACCTCCGTGTCGCTAGCCACCCACCCCCAGCGATCCACTCCGCCTCCGGGCTCATGTCCCCCACCACTCCCGGGGCCCACCCCTATGGCCCCCTGTAGTGGCGATGCCCGGTTCTCTGACCAGTGTCCCTCACGTTCCCCTATCTTGGAGGACACGCATTCGGAGGATGCCCCACCTGGGTTTGTTCCAGTGACTTACGAGGCTGAACAGGAGTTGGCCAAGGAGTACCTAACTGAGGTTGAGGAGTTAGGGAGTGATCCCATGGAGCACCCAGTCGTGCCTAAAACTATGGAGGTTGGGACCGGCACTCTCGTCCCGAGACACTCGATGGAGAGCCAAGGTGCCACCAACATCATAGAGGACCCCTTTACCCCACCTGAGGGAGAGACTCCCTTCGACCCTCATCTGGAGCCATTCTCGCCTCCCCAGGGTGAACTTATCATTGAAGGGCCTTTAGCAAGCTGGTTAAGGAAGGGCCTAATTCTAGATGCTCCGATCTCTTGCCACCCATCCATGGAGCCAGCTCTCCCAATAGTAGTCCTTAACTCCTTTCACACCACTTTTCGGTCCTTCTGCTTTCTTGAAAATGTGAAGGACTTCCTTAGGAGTTTAGATTGTCCATGGGAGTTGACATATATGTTGACCTTAGGGTCTGACCAACCCTATCATCATAGCTTTACACTCCCTGCTATGGGGTCTATTACCTCGGTCTACACCATAGGACATATCACCTCCGAGGTCCTTTTATTCTTTCCCATACCCGTGGAGGTTGATTTTGTCCCCTCTTATGGTATCACGGTCCTGAGGGAGGAACCTAGCTTTCCTTGCCTCCCTCATGAGCCACCTGCCCCATATATTAGAGCGCCTGAAGGTGATCATCTGCACCTTGGCGAATGTCGGACATGGGCAAGTATAGTGAAGGGACCCATCGGGAGGGGTCATCATTTCTTTGACCCATTCGATCCCCTCCCTAGTGAGCCTCTCGACTCGTATTCTTTTCCCCACCTTGTCGAGGAGGTCCATTATCACACCCCATCCAGACCTGCTAGTCAACACCTCACCTTGCATACACCCAGACGCCAGAGTTTAGGAGGCCAGGAACACATGTCTCTCTCTCATGTTTCTCCATGTCCCTCATCATATACGGGTAATGTCATGAGTGAGTTTGGGGTTATTCGTCCTCCTGAGTCTACCATATTTAGTAGGACACGTGCATGATTGGTCATACTCTGGTTGTCCAGGTCCTCCCCATGTTGTCAAGTCTGGTAGATGTCATAGGCATATTAGATCCATATTTGGATGTCCAGGACCATCCCTGCATTCACGTAGGTATGAGTCTACCCATCTTATTCGGAGTCTGCATCATCACCATCTTGAGGCCAGCAACGCACGTTATAAGGAGTTAGCTGACGCGCATCGACACACCCGTGAGTTCCGTAAGGGAGAGTACGTCATGATCAGGGTCAGACCTGAACGGTTTCCTTCAGGGGCCGTGAAGAAACTCCAGGCCCGCGGTGCTCGACCCTTCCGAGTCTTGAAGCGAATTGGGTCGAATGCGTATGAGATTGAGCTGCCAGAAGGCTATGGGATCTGTTCGATGTTCAATGTCTCAGATTTAGTGGCATATCGGGACCCCGCGGTGATTCCCAGTGAGCCTTTTGAGCCCTCCCCTCCTCTTGAGAGTGTTACACCTTCGGAGCGTCCACCTCCTCCAGCCCCATTACAGAAATGCGAGCATATAGAATGCATACTGGATGAGCAGGTGACCACTACCAGGAGCGGAGCCTACCAACGCTTCCTAGTGCGTTGGAGAGGGCGCCCTGCGACAGACGACACCTAGATCACACGTGGAGAGCTAGAGAGGATCGACCCGGACTTGCTGGAGCGCTATTGGAGTGACCGGGACCCTTACTCGACAGGGTCGAGTTCTTCCCACCCGGGGAGAATTGGTGAGGATACGCGCCGCAGCTCACGATGGAGTACACGGACCACGCCGGCATCCCTTTGGCTCGGCGATCACTTGGCGGACTAGCGGAGTTATCTTCATGCTTTAGGCCATGGTGGGCCTTGGATTAGTCCCTGCGTGGACACTTTTTATTATTTGTGGACCTTTGTAGGCCAATTGGAGCCAATTAGGCTTTAGTTGGGTCATTTTTATGCTTATTAGGTAGGAGATAGGGCTATTGGGGCACTTTCTTGGTTCAAGCCTTGGCCCACTTGGCATGGCTGGCCAACCAAGTCTTGGCCCACCTGGGGAATTGCGCCCCCCCCTCCCTAGGGTTAGGGTTTTGGGCGCCTTCCCCCTTTTCCCTCCTCTTGAAAGGTGGCAGCCGCCCCTCTCCTAGATTATAGGAAGAGGGGTGCGGCCCCCCCTTTTCCCTTCCCCATCCGACCACCCCCTCCCTCCTTTGGCCGCCCCCCATCCCCAATCTCCTCCTAGAATCTAGGAGTGGTGCGCACCCCCCCCTTTTCCCCAAGCACCTTGCGCACCCCCCTTTCCCTCTTGGCTAGGGTTTCAACCCTAGCATTCCCCCTCCCCATATAAAAGGTTTGTATTTTTCTTTGGAGGATTATTATGAATTAAAGAAAAAAATTTGCTGATTCTCCTTGAAGGTGGCTGCGCCCTCCTCCCTGTTCCTCCTTACTCTTGCGACGGGAGCAAGCCCGGGGTGTGACTCCCCACCCCTCAGTGCGACGCCGAGGTTCCCCCTCTCTTCCTCCTTGCTCCTGCGACGGGATCAACCTGGGGTACGACTCCCCATCCCCTTGGTGCGACGCCAAGGCATCCATCGTCCATGTTTCTCCACGCCGCCCTCGCAAGCCCTCGTCTTCATCTCCACCATCAAGCTTGAAGATCAAGATAATCTGCACCCTGCGGATCCGAGGCAGAATTGAATCCCTACTTGCAGAGGCGACCACGACGTCCACAGTGCGAATCAGGCCGAGAGTTCTTCTGTGAGTTTGTTCCTCCCAGAGTCCTCTTCGATCCAGAGGTGGTCTCGCCTTGTTTCGACTTCGGCACTGTTCGTGGCATCCGCTCTCCCACGACTGCGCAGAATCCATTCGAATCAACCCGCCCAGAGGGTGCAGTTGGGTGTTGTTCTTGTCACGATTTCTACATCAGTTTTCTGCCGACGTCTTCTTCTTAAACGTTGTAGCCCTCGGCGTCCCGGAACCAACCCAGGTGGTTTCGTCGGATTCCGACCTCGTTTCAAAAAATTTGACCATGGCCATCGTACCTCTGTCTGACTGCTCACCCAGAGGACAGAAGCTTACCTCTGCTGCGACTGCGCCCAGCCTGGTGACGTGATGAGGCTCATCTTCTAATGGTTTGAACAACTTTTCGTCCTCTTTCCAAAGGCCGTAAGTCTCGCCTCATTTCGACAATCGTGCTGTGCGTTGCGTTCATTCTCGTGGGACCGCGCAGACTGATCATGTGCAGTCCGACCCCAGTACCAGCGACATGTTGCAGAAGCCACCACGGCTTACCTCGACGCAATCTGGTCAAACCCTTTGATCAGAAGTTTCTGCTACGAGTCCCCGTCGTCCTCCCACAGGCGGAATCACGTTCGCACGCCGTAGCATTAAGTTATTAATTTTCTCGCTCGAGCGCTCTGTTCTGTGTGCTGGAAACTAGTCACGGATTGCAGATGACCTCACGGCCACCACGGTCTGAATCTGCGCACCCGCTTTGGCCGACGCGTCCCCCTGTGACCTGGCTTCGCACTCCCACTGACGGCGTCCCATTCGGACTCCGGACCGGCTCGTGGTAGAGTTCGTCGGCGACCTGCGCGCTGCTGCGAACCGGCAGATTACCGTTCGGGAACCTCCTCGGGGCCAACCCTTCACCGAGTGCCGCCCGTCAGCCCGTGCATCGGCAGCCCCGAATCCATATGTTGTAGCCTGTTATCTCCCTGCGAGGAGTGGGCATTTTTGGTTGGAGTTGTATTATTGTTCATCTTGTGTATCGGGGTTGTTGATCTCGGCCGGGGTTTCTTCCCCACGCCTAGGCGTGGAGGTACGTGCGACGCTCCCCTTGTTGGCATTTGCTTTACTAGTATGCTTTCTAGTATGCCGCGTGAGTGTTTAGGATCCTAGCTAGTCTTTTAGTCACCGCGTGACTGTGAGTTGAGAGCACCCATTCCGTGGCCCTAGTCGAGCGCCGAGCTCGGACTAGATTCCCTTAGACGTACGGCCGTTCCATAGCCGCTGAGATCCCCGCGCTTCCCTCATAGGGACGGTCCTTGGGCTTGAGTTTCTTGTTGAGAGACGCCTCCACCCGGAGGAACGCTACGGAGGTCAGCCGCCCAGCTTGCCTTTGGCATGCGAGTGCTGGCCGCACTGTGTTGCATTCGTAGGTCCTAGCCCTTTCAGTCCCGTCCCGCATCATCTGGTGAGTCACGGACTCGGAACTCCAAGCGCCGGTCCATCATCGGTACAAGGATGAACTGATCCTCAGGCAAGAAGTTAAAATAGTCACGCCAATCAACTCTGGTCTTCAAGTGTGCTATCTTGCATCTTAGCTGATCTTCAGGACCAAAGATGGCCCTTGCTGGATATAGGGCACTCTTCTTGAAGATGCGGGAAGTAGTCGTCACTGTGTCGTCAAAATCGAAGCACATGTGGACCTCCATCCACACTTGCAGCAAATAAAGTCTCCACATCGCTCTTCCTCCCATGCTCATCTGTGTTAGCCCGCAGTACAGATGAGCTCGCACAAGAGAGTCAGTGGCCCGATGTTCACTCGCATCAACACAACCCCTGATGTCGGGAATGTTGTGTCCTTGGTTTTGATGATGTCTGACTATGACTCATTGATGAGTCTAATGTGGATTTGATGATGTCAACATGCATTAAGTTCAAGTCAAAGAATATCAATAGGTATGATAGATCTCTCCATGCAGCAACATCAGCAGCCTCAACAACAATAAGAAACAACAACAACAGGTTGTAGTGGGAATCCTATGCAAAGGGTAGATTGGGGAGGTGATTTTTGGTAGATCAAGATATCATGAATCTGGACATGGAGTTTGGAAGCATCTCACTCAACCAACCTTAGATGGTTGGGGGAATTGAGTAAAAGCAGGCAAGTCAACTCAAGCTCCAGTCACATGACAACACAGACTGAAAGAAGCCCAAGGTGCAAAGGTCTTTGGACGCATAGAAACCAAGAAAGGCAAAAGGGCTGGCCAGTTAGTCAACAATCAACTTATAAGAAAGAGAAAAACCAAAATGAACAAGGCTACATCGACTCCATATCTAAATGCATCGACTCAGGATGGCCTTCAGAAGTAGCTTCAAGTGTACATAAGCAAGTCCATCGACGCTATTTTCTCAAGGAGTCGACACAGGGCCACTTCACAGAAGCCGCTTCGGATGCATATTTACAAGGATGCGTCGACGCACCCTCCCAGTTACGTCGACGCACAATGGCTTAGCTCGCAACAACCCAAACGGAAGGACTAGATGCATCAACGCAACTCCTTCACTACGTCGACGCATACTCTTTCAAATCTCACTCTGGCTCGCAGCAGCCCCAGTTGATGAAGAAGTGCGTCGACCAAACTGGCATTCCAGCAGTGCAAACAATGGTCAGCAACAGCATAGAAAGTCGACTTAAAGTACACGCGAGTCGACTCAAAAGTAATTCTTCTGGCAAAGCTCAAAGGGGCAAGTTGACTCAGATCTTTCCAGAGGCTTGGACTATAAATCCTCAATTGAAAAAGTCGACTAACTACGATAGCGCGAGTAGTCTTCCGAGGAAGAGTCGACCCAGGGAGTTGACTCCTTTTTTCCTCTGTTCTGGTCTGGCAACTCTTTGTACAAGACACGTGAAGTCTGCCAAGTAGAGTCAACAGGGCACGTGACAACTTAAGTGATCACATGTCTGTTTGCTCCAAGTCAACATTTTTGACTCCAGGACATGTTTCAAGGTCCAAAAAGGTCCTAGGACAGAGATATGTCCTTTTTATCATGTAATAGTCAGAACACCTTTTTTGTGAGAAGGTTCTGTCAGAAAATAGATTTGGAAAAAGGCACTTTCCAGGTTGTCCTCCTTTTTCCATCAGACCAATCTGGTTACCTTTACTAAAGATCCTAACAGAAAGCAAATCTGGAAAAAGTCTTTGTCCATACTTTCTTATATACATGGGGCCAATTAAAAATTGCCAGGAAAAAGGTTTGTGCACAAGAACCGTATTTTTATATTGGACTTTTCAGCATGCGGATCTGGAGGGAAAACCTTCTACCCTCTTCGTCTATAAATATGAAGCTCTAGCTTGAAGAGAAGCCCACTGCTCCTTGGAGAAGATTTGAGCAGGAAAACCAGAGAGTGCCTGAGCCTTGTAGAAGAAAATCTGAGAGCAAGAGAAGAGAAGAGAGAGAAGCCCAACCCTGGTTCGACCCAGTCCAGTGCTGAGAAGAAGAGAAGAAGAAGAGAGATCAGATCTGACCAGTCTTCAGATTTGAGTCTGGATTTGCAGCCACAAGCTTCTAGATCTTCATCTGAAGCTACATCAGTTTTTCTCTTGTTTCGTTTTGTGTTTCTCTTTTGAAAACTACAAATCTGTTTTAGTGTGTTGTGATGTGCTTACAGCAGTGTGTCCGGTGCTCTGTTTAGAGCCAGAAGTGATTTTGGCTGTTGTGCAACCGTGTGTGTCTGTTGGGACCGTCCCCGTGGTTTACAACATTTGCAGCGTGTGTTATTTTTTGTTTTGTTTGTTTTGGGGTTCTTCCCCATGTGGTGCTGTGTGTAGCACCGTGAGGACTGTGTCCACATGAGGAGCTTGCTCTTCGTGTAAGCTATGTATCTACGTGTGCGGCTTGTCCCCGTGTGTGCTGCATGTAGCAGCATGTGTGTGTGGGGGGGGGGGTTCGTCGCCGTGTGGTGCTGTGTGTAGCACTGTGAGGACTGTGTCCTCATGAGCAGTTCTTCCTCATGTCAAGCTGTGTGACAGCGATTGTAGGGGACTTGTCCTCGTTGCTGTAGTTGGAGCATAGTATAGCCTCATCAGATTTGGTGAAGGGTGGACGTAGGTCTGAAGGTTTGCAGACTGAACCACCATAAAAATATATTGTGCAGTGGTGTGTGCTTGTGAGATTGTTCCTTCTCCTCTATCCCCATTCACAGGGAATCCTGTTTCAGATTCACACACACTTTGTTATGTTAGCACACCGCACACACTCATTCCAATCTGCTCAGTCCTTACACGCACTCTAGTGTGTGGTGGTTGTCCCGAGTAGGAAAAGCATTTGAGCTCCAATGTGTTCAACACTGTGATCTTTCATTGTGAAAGACTGTCTTAGTCCAATTCAGCACAGCTTGTTGTGAACATTAGTGTTCCCTTATTCTGCATTTCATTAAGTGACTGATTTAGTTTTTAAAATCGGGCATTATTTCTAAAAGGATATATTCACCCCCCTCTAGATCCTAATGGCGCACCCAACATTTGGTATTAGAGCGGGTCTCTGCCATACACAGATCCAACGATCTACAGAGAAGATCCTGGTGCACTTTCTATAATGGGTTCGATTACTGAACAAGTTTCTATGATTTCTCCGCCAATGTTCGATGGTTCCGATTTCACAATTTGGCTAGGAAAAATGGTTGTCTTTGTTAACTTGGTAGATTCAAAAATGTGGAACCTGATATCCCACGGTCCTCATCAGCTGCCATCAGATGAGTCTGAATGGTCTACTGAACATAGGACTAAAAATGTTGACAATGTTGCTGCTTTGAACCTGTTAAAGGTTGCAGTTGATCCTACTTCATTCCCATTTGTTTCTACCAGCAACATAGCCAGGGAAGTCCTGAATGGCTTGGTCAACATCCAACAAGGAAAAGAAAGGAACGAAATGCAGATATCTGATCAAATAATTCATCGATCCTCGGTAGCGGATACTTATTCTTGATGGTAAGGTGGTTCAACTGCCGATAATCGATGCAGAGTCTCATCGATCCATCCTTCCTCTTTACAAATAGTACAGGCACTCCCCACGGGAAAGTACTCAGTCTGATGAATCCTTTCTTCAAGAGCGCCATCAATTGTTCCTTAAATTCCTTGAGCTGGGCGGGGGACATCCTATAAGGTACCTTAGAAACCGGGCCAGCACCAGGGACAAGGTCGATGGTGAAGGCCACTTCTCTTTACGGGGGTAATCCGGGCAAATCTTCCAGGAATACATCAGGAAACTCTTGAACCACTCAGGTGTTTTCTATCTTAGACTCCTTAATTTCCGTGGCAGTCACAAAGGCTATGAAAGCCACACACCCTTTTCTTAAGAGCTTACTAGCTCGGAGGGCCAAAATAAGGGGTGACTTGATTCGACTTCGTGGACTAGTGTAGACAAGTTCCAGGAACTCCTTAAAAGTTACCTTGCCATTTCGGCAATGTACAACTGCCTTGTGTGTGGATAGCCAATCGGCTTCAAGTGTGACATCATACCCGTCCATATCTAGGCATATAAGATCGGCGGGTAGATTTTTTTCCTTTCACCATAACTTCACAATTTAGATAATGATGTGAGATCTCAGATTCGTTTCCGAGAGGAGTTGAAATAACTAGATCTATCCACTCCGGTTCCATAGGTAATGGATCAGCAAATCTTTTGGAAACAAAGGAATGAGTTGCGCCGGTATCAAACAAGACATGAGTAGTCTTAGAACAAATCTTTAATGTACCTTCCATATGTCCACCTTCATCTTGCTCCACCTCTTGAAGCGCTTAGAGACGGGCTTGCTTCTTGACCGGACACTTCTTGTCTCCGGCTTGATGATTAAGTAGAGGACAGTTGATAATCCGGTGATCACGGCTCCCGCATCGGAGATATGGTCCCAATCGCCGCTAGCATTCCTCGACCTTATGGCCGGCCTTGTCATAATGTTTGCATACCTCTTTGGAAGGTGTGGTAGTCATAGAGAAGGGCTTGTTATTCTTCTTGAACTTCTTCTCTTAGGAGGAATCTCTTCCATTGCTTAACATTTTCTTGTTGAAAGTAGGTTTGAAAGTACTGGAGCTTGTAACGTGCTTATTCTTGTCCTTCTCACGGATCCAGTCGGACAGCTCTGTGGCATCTTCTAGTAGTTGTGCGTGCCTTATCATCTCTGAGTAGACTTGGATGCCCATCGGCGCTAGTTGAGTTATATACTGCGGCCTAAGTCCGTTGAGGAATCTTCGGGCCTTCATCTTCTCTGAATGCACTAGATGCGGTGCATACCTTGACAGATGGGAGAATTGAGCCTCATACTCGGCCACTGATAAGGTCATTTGCTTGAGGGCGGTGAATTCTGTGGCCTTCTTCTCTTGTGTACGGTCCGAGAAATATTAATTATAAAAGTATTCTACGAACTCGCCCCACGTGACGTGATCATGAGGCAGTGTAGCTTCTACTGATTCCCACCTAAAGCGAGCATCCCGCTCTAGTTGGAAGCTTGCTAATAAGACCTTTTCTTCATCCGTGCATTGCATGACACGGAATATACGTTCGGTCTCCTTAATCTAGTGTTCGGCATCGTCTGGGTCGGTCAAGCCAATGAACTTTGGTGGGTTCATATTACAGAAACTACAGTGTAGGTCTGTCGCTCCACGGTTTGCTCCGCCCTGTGCCACTTGTTGTAGTTCCTGGGTAAGACCTTGGACAGTGCGTTGCATGTCGCGCCATTAAGCACGTTCGGCAACCATGATCCTACAAGATTTAAGTAACTATATTAATATATGATTAACCAAGGGTCTAAGTCCCCAAGTTAACTTAACCCATGGCTCTACCCAATCTCACCGAGTGAAGGTATAAACCTATCCTTGGACTTTGTTTCCTAGGAGTTGAAGACTTTATCTTTGAAAAGCTTATGGATGCATATGACGAGCTGGTTAAGCAATACAAGAAGGTAAAATCATAAAATAAAATGTAGAAAAAGAAACTTGAGAATAACCGTCATGTTGATTCCTATTGTAAAAAATGCACTACTTTCAAAGAAATGAATGAGTCTCTTTTGGTTGACATAGATCTGCATAAAGAACAAATCGATTTCCTAAGGGATGAAAATGGAACCCTTCAAAATGAAATCTCTGAGTTGAAAGTGAAATTACAGTCAATGTCAAATGAGCAAACGCTGGTTGTTGAATTGATACAAAATGAGAAGCTCATTGAGGAAAATAAAAAACTAAAAGAATAAAAGGATATGTTGATTGAAAAGCTATCCACCTTTGAGAAAGGTAAATATGTTACTGATGACTACTTTGAACAGTTGCATGTATTAGAGCTAGAATTTGAAAATTATAAAAGTGTTAATGCTATGTTGAATGAACAAATTGTTGCTTGTGAGGAGGATTTGGCTAGTTCAGAACTGCATATCTCCTCACTAGAAGATGAAATTAAAGACTTGTATAACTCAAGGTCAAAATTTGTTCAAGGGAGAGAAAATCTAGATAAACTATTGGGAACTAAAGTGAACTTTCCGAGAGAAGGTCTACGCTACAATCTTGTGAACAAAAAGGGCTTTGAAAATAAACTGTATACATCCTTTGTCTCTAGCTCAGATGAACCCCATGCTTTAAAAACACCACCAAAACCATCTACAGTCCAGAAAAATCAAAAATAGAAAAGCAACTTTCCTAAATCTCATGTGCATGCTAAGAGTTTGTATGATAAACACCATGTTTCCCAGAAAAAGGAAGTTTCATGTTTCTATTGTGGACAGCACGGTCATGTCATGCATGATTGCTATGTCATGACAAATGATGAATCAATAGCATCCAAGAACAAAACTGATTTCAGTCACAACAAAAAACCCGCCAAGAAAACTCAATCTTGTTGTTGTCATTATTGTGGAAAGCTTGGACACAAAGTGTCAAATTGCTAGAAATTGAAAAAGAAAAATGTGAAATCTTCTGTTTGCACTTCTCACTGTAGAAAACTTGACCACACATTCAAAGACTGCTGGCAAACAAAAAGAATAAACAACTTCCATGCTAAAATTGGTAGCATCCTGATTCACCATCAGAAATTGAATGCATATGCACATAAGAAAAATGTGAAATCCCTTATGTGCTATTTTTACTGTGGTGACTATGGACATGTCATTGATGATTTCCCTTGCATGAAAGCTGATGATGTGAAGGCAATGAGAATGAGAAAGAATTTGATTGGTAGAAGTGTTACTAATCCTCTTTGATCCAAGAAGGCTTGGGTACCTAAAAATATCAAATGAGAAATGCTTGACAGGGATGCCTTGAGGCTAAATAAAGGATGATGAAAAATGGATGCTCAAGGCATAGGTTTGTAAATGATATTCTAATTCATGTAAATATTGCATGTTAGGTTCTCTTTGAATTTTTGTAATTAACTTGTTTCTGCTTAAGTCTCCTAAATTGCTAAAAACTCCCTACAGTTGAAATTAAAAATCTGAACTGGGTTATGTGATTGATACCTGATCTGAATTATTTGGTATATCAAATGGTGATATGTGAAATGACAGATTAAGTCTCTCAGGAAGCTATCACTAAGCGTGAGGTGATCTTCGGATCTAAGTTCTCCGCCTAGTACAAGAATTCATAATTTCAAATGCTTGATTCTTGAAAAAATTGTTATGCTGGTCTGATCATGAGCTCATTGATATACATTGCTTGTTGTTCAGTTTCATATTATTTCACTCTTGGATGCCATGTTAGCTTTGTTAGCTTGTGGTCTACCAGTGCTAACAATTGTTTTGATGTTGTCCATCCTGGCTGCATTAAAATCTAATTTATTAATCTTGTGGACACTTTCATGTGTATTAATAAAAAAGGAGATTGACAATTCTATTTTTCAGATCAAAATGTTTTGCAAATATGCTTTGAGTCTGCACGTGCTTCTGCATTGTCAATATCATTCTGTCCTCTCATGCTTTCTCATGCATATCATGCTAAGTGGGAGTTCGAAGAATTCATGTTTCATATTAGAAGGTACTACATTTTCTATGTTTCATCATGTCATGACCCTTCGGTATAAAGAATGGTGATTTGTGGAGGGTTGGATTAGATCCAACTGAAAACTATCACTATGCGTGAGGTGATCCTCGGATCAAGTTCTCCGCCTAGTACCATGGGTCAACTGTTCATATACGTCATAGGGTGCATATTTCTCTGTCAGATTTCACTAGGGCCTTTTGAAGCTCATGCACATGTTATGCGGGAGCCAGCATTGAAGTCCGGTATGCATAATTGCATAATACCCCTTCTAAACTTTCATGTCACGCCCCAAGCGCGGAAGGAACCCGGTACGCATGACGAGTTTATATCGATCATATCAATCAGAGCATAAGGAATTTGATCTGATAGATAGAGTGCACAAAAATAAAGATAACAAACCAAATCCTTTATTCTATTAATACCTTCAATTAGTTCCATACATAATCTTTTAAAGTAAGAAATACTTAATGACAACTAGACTCAATAATGAGGAAAATATAAGAATCGACTTAAGAAATAGGAAAAGACACGACTGCATAGACGCTTCCAAGTTCGGGTGGCTCTATGCTCTTCACTCATGTCCGTCCCCATCCGAATGATCTTCGTCATCGGAGTTACCTGAAAAATAGGGGGGAAACTAGGGTGAGCGAACACTCAATAGGAATTATATCTCAAGGTCAAGCTTGCTTTAAGTAAATTACATGTTACATGAACTATGCAAGTATAATGTTGCATGTATGCAAGATAAAGACAAGAATAGAGTATCGAGAATTAATATAGATGAACTCGCAAGATTTCAAGATAGTCATGTGAAATATATCAAGATTGTCAATCATGTAAGTATCAAGTCTAGTCATGTGAATTGGCTATTATAACATCAAGCAAGTAAATACCCATTCTGCGTCACGCAAGTCATGCCAAGGCAAGTCAAGTACGAGTCGTGGAATGTGAAAATCTAGAAAGTCATGCACTTCGGTGCAATGTCACACCGTGATCAATCAACTCCCATGGGCACAAGTACTTTCAGGTGCTCCTCCTAGGACCAGATCGAGTCGTATATGCACAAGTATTGAGTCATGTATATTTTTAGATATCCACTATAGTTTATAGCCAATATAGAGTTCCAAAAGAATAAGTCATTGTAGGATGATAAGGTAGATTTCACGGATTTATGAGTTCAAGCATAGAACTTTGGACAAGGAAGTCATACCGATAAATCACATGAAAAATCAAGACATGTCATGAAACTGGGTAATTGGCATCCACTCAGTCGCCATCAATTACAGAAACAGCGCCCACTGTGTGTTCGCTAATTCCTGTGAACAATACAAGCACGGTGAAATAGCATCCAGGTTCAGGTCGCTAAATCAGTAATCTGTGCCACTGTCCGGGTCGCCAATTCCTTTTGGCGCCCAAGGCATGGTCGCTAATTACTGACAGAGACAGACTTCTCAAAAGAGGCCAGCAATAGCGCTCTATGAGGGCTAAAGCATCATGTTTCTTCAGAGTGACGTGACAAGTAAGGTTCCAGGGTTTTTAGGGTACAACCTGCTCGGCTGTCTTGAGGGAATCGAAGGCTAGTGTAGACTTACGGAGGTCTCAATGAAGAAAGTACCAATCCAAAGGAAGGAATATCCTGTAGAGGGTCTAATCATCACCAAGAGTTTAGTGTGTAATCGATAGAAAATAAAACGGGGACTCCATCTACGGATGTGAGATGAGAGTGCCAAGTAAACCCGCGATATGGGCTAGAAAACCGATGAAAATTGAGAGACAAGAATTGGTGTCTACTCAGAAGTCGCTATATCTATAAATATCGGCTCTTTGAAAGGTCGCTCAATCTTATATTTAAAAATAATAATAATTAGCAACACTGTGCACGGGCGCTAATTCTTCAAATTTCCAAAAATGTACATAATTTTAATTTTAATTCATGACCGTTTACAACGGCACCCAATCTTTAAACAATGCCCACTTATTGTGTTGCAGATTCATGATTTTCATAGATTTTCTATTTTTCTAAATTTCTTACAAAACAGCTAGCGCCTCCTTACAGGGACGTTCATTCTTTAATTAACGACTGTGGGATAGTCACTCATTCCTTTTTGATGCTACTTCATAGACACAATTTACTATTCATTGGTACATGAACAGTAGCATTTCACTATTTACATGAAATTTCTAGAAACTAAAGACATGGATATGGAATTGTAATTTGCAGCAACCTTTAACGAGGGCTAAAGCTAAATCTTTAGCAGGTGGTTCTCATTCTTCCACTCATTCCCACTGATTGGTCCAACTCTGATATGGAATATCTATGGGATAGGCAATGCCAAGTCTATGAGAAGTATTAAAAATCATATTAGAAGAAATAAAGTTCAAGTGGTATGTATCATTGAACCTAAGATATCTTTTGACAAATTGGAAGAAACTCGACTAAGGCTGCACTTTGACCATGCCTATGCTAATCCGGAGGATAACCCCAAAATTTGGCTGTTTTGGCAATCTTCAATATCTGTTTCGGTTATGCAAAGGCATGCACAATTTATTACTATTCAGGTGCAGATTGGAGGAAATGTGGAATGCTATGCCACATATGTGTATGCTTCTTGTGATGCAACTGTTAGAAGACAACTGGATGATGAACTTACTCAGTTTGGAGGTTGTATTAATCAACCTTGGATATTGGGAGGAGATTTTAATGCAATTTTGTCGCCAGAGGAAAAGAAGGTACCATGGGATTTATTAATTCCATGGTTGATTTTCAGGGGTTTGTGGCAGTGGCAGGTTTGATGGATGCAGGTTATATTGGAAACCCTTTCACTTGGACTAATAATCAATCTGGGGTGGGGAATATTAGAGCTCGACTTGACAGGGTGTTTTTCAATGATAGCTGGGCTGAGAAGGCACCCACTGTAACAGTTAAACATCTGATGAGAGAGCCTTCAGATCAGTCTCCAATGCTCTTGTACTATCCTCTAATGAACTCTAGTCCGTCTCGATTTGTTTTTCAACACATGTGGCTTGAGGATGAAAACTTTAAAACTATGGTGCAGAATGCATGGGATTATGTCCAAACTGTTCATTACAATGCCTTTTTCAACCTACAGCATAAGCTCAAAGCAATTAAGGCTGTGATCAAACTGTGGAATAAGGACCATTTTGGTAACATCTTTGAGAGAAAAGATAAAGCAGAGGAGGAGGTGCTTATGGCTGAAGCTGCATTTGATGATGACCCATCTGAGGCTAATAGAATTTCTTTACAGGCAGCCCAAGCTGAACTTCAGAGATGTCTTCACAGGTAGGAAAATTTTTGGGGTCAAAAAGCAAGAACAAATTGGCTACAGCTGGGGGATCGTAACACTAAATTTTACCATCTACAGGTTAAAGAAAGGAGAGCTAGAATGACTGTGCATATAATCAGATTAGAGAATGGTGACTGGTGTGAAGAGGAGGTTATTATCAAGGAGAAAGTTGTGGAATTCTTCAAACAACAATTCACCTCATCAGACCATCAAACTAAACATGAAGTGTTGGAGAATATCCCATCTCTTATTTCAGAAGAGGAAAACAGTGCTCTTACTGCAATCCCTGATGCGGAGGAAATCAAAAATGTTGTTCATGCCCTGGCTCCTGACAGTGCTCCAGGTCCCGACAGATACACGGGGAGGTTCTTTACATCATGTTGGGATATCATTACAGATGATGTTATTAAAGTTGTCCAAGGTTTTTTTAGAGGCATTCCCCTGCCACAAGGCACCGCTTCATCCTTGATTGCTCTTATTCCTAAAGTGGTATCTCCAAGTTCTTTTGCTGATATGAGGCCTATAAGTTTATGCAATTTCACTTACAAAATTATATCCAGAATCATAAGCCATAGGATGGTAACCATTCTTCCTTATATTATATCTGAAAACCAAGGGCCTTTCGTATAAGGCAGGAATATAGTTGACTCAATATCTCTTGCTTCGGAACTGATGAAAGAGATTGGAACGAAGGTGAGAGGTAATAACATCATTCTTAAATTGGATATGGCGAAAGCCTATGATTGGCTGGAGTGGGATTATCTTCTAGCGGTAATGAAAGCATTTGGCTTTTCCAACAAACTCTGTTCACTTATTTACATGATGCTTAGCAATTGTTGGTTGTTTATTTTATTCAATGGCACTCCTACATGTTATTTTAAGTCCACTAGAGAGGTCAGACAGGGGGATCCTTTAGCTCCAGCCCTTTTCATAATTACTGAAGAGGCACTTAGCAGGGGTATATCCAATTTATTTTCTAGTGGGCAGATTCAACATTACCATGTGCCTAAAGGATGCCAGCAAGTCTCACATCTCCTCTATGCTGATGATATTTTAATTTTCATAAATGGAATGGCCAAGAACATCAGAAGACTCTTGTCATTCATTAGAAGTTATGAGGAGTCTTCGGGCCAAAAGGTAAACACTAATAAAAGCAGTTTTATTGTAGCACAGACAGCAGCCCCTGCGGTTATAAGAAGACTATCTGGAATAACTGGGTTTCAACACAAAACTGGACTCAATTCTTATTTAGGAGTTCCTCTCTTTGAAGGAAGGAAAAGGGTCTCTCACTATAAATATTTGTTGGACAAAATATGTACTAGGTTGGATAGCTGGCAATCAAAGTACCTTTCTCAAGCTGGTAGAAGATGTCTTATAATCGCTGTGCTTCAATCTATTCCCATATACACTGCAAGTGCAACATGCCTGCCAGCCACCTTAATTGGCATTATTAATAAACTATGTGCCAACTTCTTTTGGAGTGGAAAGGGTGGTCATAAGCGACAATGGGTGTCCTAGTCAAACATAACCAAACCTATTGAGGAAGGGGGTATTGGTATAAGAAGTATGCAACACATTCAAGTAGCCATGGTCGCCAAACAAATTTGGAGAATTATTAATTGCACCTCATTATGGTCTAAGTTTGCAAGGTCTAAATATATCAAGGGGCACCTTAGCACCATAGACAAGCCTTTTCCTGCTGGTGTCAGAAAGGACATATACACTAGAGCAAGGCAGACTGTTTTGGCCAACACCCAGTGGATTCCAATGGATAGAAACTCTATAGATATTCTGAAGGATAATTGGTGCGATACAACTTTGACTCCTCAAGCAAATAGATCTTATTTTTTTTGTTATTTTTCTTCCTAAATTGGCTAAGAAGAAAAGGACAAGAGGATACTAGAAGGATGCTGGTTGGCCCTTCCAGTCTTCAATTCCCAGTCAACCAACCAGCCCAGCTCCCCAGAACCGCTGCCAGGCATTCTCGGGGACTAATCTCATGCCCTCCAAAGGTAACATTAAGGGAAGCTATCCTTAATCCTAGGCACAATGTATGGTCTTATGTTCCTAACAATATGAAGCAATTGATTGGCTCCACCCAACTGCAAGAGAGGTCGGACATAAGTGTTTCGGCTGCTCGCACAGATGGCCTATTCTCCACTAAATCAGCATACAATTATGTCAGAGTGCAAGGGAATAAAAGAATTGCTCTTAAAAAGATATGGGGTAGACATATTCCCCCGCAGGCTTCTCTATTCTGTTGGCATTTGCTTCACCTTGCAGTACCCGTGCACTGTGTTATCAGAGGTAGTGGCATCAACCTTCCATCTAAATGTGTATGCTGCAAGGAAAACAACAAAGAAGAGAGCCTTAATCATCTATTCTTGAAAGGTCAATTAGCTAACTCTTTGTGGAGGTTTTTTATGCCTCTCTTTGATTCTCAGTGCAGACATTCAGACTCTATTACTATTTTTTGCTGGGATATCATATGTTCTGCAGACACATCAACACCTTATGGCTTTGCTGCTATTCTCACTATGTTGTACATAATATGGGAGACCTGGAAGGCCCAGTGTAAACTGAAATTTGATGAGAAAGGCCCCTCTATTAGAGTGCTGCAACAGCAGGTAATTAGGTAGGTGGAGTTTACTATTCAAAATATCCAATTCAGTAAAGCACCTACAGCAAGTGAAAAATCAGCTTTGGAGCAACTTAAGTTCTCAGTTAAAGTCAAGGAGAAACCTCCTAAAATTATCAAGTGGCCTTGCCCAAACACAGGTTATGCATTAAATGTGGATGGGACTGCCAAAGGCAATCCAGGTCATGCTGGAGGAGGCGGATGCATCAGGGGCTGTAAGGGTGAATTCATTTATGGATTTTCTTATTACTACGGTGTTGGGATGAGCTTGGTGGCAGAGGCCAGTGCTTTATTAGATGGGTTGAGAATGGTGGAGAAGAGCGGGCTGCCAATAGCTATTATCTACTCAGATTCCATGGCCATTACCACTATGATCCAGTCTACCAACTCTCCGCCGTGGAGGATTTACCATTGGTGGGATGAAATTAAAGATATTCTTACTAGGAATAATTGGAAACTACAGCATATACACAGGGAAGGAAATTCTATTGCGGATGCTCTTGCATCATTAGCATGCTCTACACGAACCAATCAGGATTACAAATGTTGGAATGATCTCCCTAGTAGAGCTCGGGGATATGCTACAGTAGATGCAGCGGTCTTCCAAGCTGGTGGAGATAAAGGCCTATCCTAAATGAAGCAGCGGTCTCTTTGTTATCCTTTTGATTTTTGCTACACAATCAGGGGTATGCCCCGGGGATTATTTGTACATGTCTATTCCTTACCAATAAAATTAGGGCCGGTTACTTTTGGTGGAGATAGCACAAATTGTGCACTTCCCCAAGAGTAATCCTTGGTCTCATTTATTAAAAAAAAGGCATGGATAGACAGAGAAAAATATCAGGAATCTAGAAACATGCTCATGCAGGAATTTTAACGCAAGGTTTCATAGATATTAAAATTTTAAACATGGGTAATTATTAATTCCATTCTCAGTAAATAGCGGCATGAGTATGGTTGCTCATTAATGGGCGACCAGAAGACTATCGCAAATTAAGAATTTATGACCTTCTGCGCGGTCGTTCATTAATAGGCGGCCAGTACTTGGTCGCTATTTTGATACAGACAATAAACTCAAAAATAACTTCGTAAATGGAATAGCAAGAGATATGAATCCATGATTTAACTATACTTATACATGCCATAGACCTTTACTATTGATCTTGGGCTTAGAACTTGAGAAAACCTACCTTGTGTGGGTTTGACGGAACGACGAACGGAAAAGAGATGAGAAAATACTATGCAGCAGCAACTGCAATGTAGGTAGAAGAACACGGCAGGCTTCAGTTTCCTGAAATTTCATGTAAACATCAAAACGTCAATATTCATGCTAATTAGAAAGAAATGAATAGTGCTATATGCCTGAGAACGTACCTGCCTGAAATGCCGTCTTGTGAATATCCTCATCTTTTATTCTCAATTGATGATATCTCGACCTGAGATCAATCTTTGAGAAATACTTGGCTCCAGATATCTGATCAAATAATTCATCGATCCTCAGGAGCGGATACTTGTTCTTAATAGTAAGGTGGTTCAAGTGCGGATAATCGATGCAGACTCTCATCGATCCATCCTTCTTCTTTACAAACAGTATAGGCGCTCCCCATAGGGAAGTACTTGGTCTGATGAATCCTTTCTTCAAAAGCTCCATCAATTGTTCCTTCAATTCCTTAAGCTCGGTGGGGGACATCCTATAAGGTGCCTTAGAAACCGAGCCAACACCAGGGATAAGGTTGATGGTGAAGGCCACTTCTCTTTGTGGGGGTAATCCGGGCAAATCTTTCGGGAATACATCGGAAACTCTCGAACCACTCGGATGTCTTCTATCTTAGACTCCTTAATTTCCATGGCAGTCACAAAGGCTATGAAAGTCACACACCCTTTTCTTAAGAGCTTACTAGCTCGGAGGGCCGAAATAAGGGGTGACTTACTTCAACTCTGTGGACAAGTGTAGACAAGTTCTGGGAACTCCTTAAAAGTTACCTTGCCGTTTTGGCAATCTACAACTGCCTTGCGTGTGGATAGCCAATCGGCTCCGACTATGACATCATATCCGTCCATATCTAGGCATATCAGATCGGCAAGTAGATTTTTTCCCTCCACCATAACTTCACAATTTAGATAATGATGTGACATCTCAGATTCGTTTCCGAGAGGAGTTGAAATAACCAGATCTATCCACTCCCGTTCCATAGGTAATAGGTAAGCAAATCTTTTGGAAACAAAGGAATGAGTCGTGCCGATATCAAATAGGACACGAGCAGTCTTAGAATAAATCTTTAATGTACCTTCCACAAGTCCACCTTCATCTTGCTCCACCTCTTGAAGCGCTTGGAGACGGGCTTGCTTATTGACCGGGCGCTTCTCATCTCCCGCATCAGAGACATGCTCCCAATCGCCTCCAGCATTCCTCGGCCCTATGGCTGGCCTTGTCATAATGTTTGCACACCTCTTTGAAAGGTGTAGTAGTAATAGAGAAGGGCTTGTTATTCTTCTTGAACTTCTTCTCTTGGGAGGAATCTCCTCCATAGCCTGACCATTTCTTGTTGCAAGTAGGTTTGAAAGTACTGGAGCTTGTAACGTGCTCCTTATTGTCCTTCCCACAGATCCGGTCAGACAGCTCCATGGCATTTTCTAGAAGTTGTGCGTGCCTTATCATCTCCGAGTAGACTTGGATGTCCATCGACACTTATTGACTCATATACTGTGGCCTAAGTCTTGTTGCATCACTATGGTTTTGATGATGTCTCACACTATAAATCAACCTCCTATCTCTAGATTCATGCTGGTTCATCACCTAAGTGAGTTCAGTTCATATGATGTTCCATTATTTCATCTATCTACACTGTTTGGTTAATATCAACAGCAGTGGGTCGACTCATCAGCAAGGGTGGGTCGACGCATCAGAGCATTGATAGTTGGGCACAAAGTCTATACACCAGCTTGATCCATTTAGTCTGTACATTGGCACATCTTCTTCAAGTCTGTACATCGGGCACCTTCTAACTGAAGTCTACACATTGATCCTAATACTCTAAGTCTGTACACTGCCCGACCAGTCAAGTCTGCACATTGCCAAAGTCAGTTCAGCTCAACCCTATACATCCTTCCAAGCTTCAACTCTATACATTGGATAGTCAAACTTCATGTCTATACACTGGCTGCTGCATTCTAATGAAGTCTACACATCCGATAGTGTATGTCTATACATCGCCCAGAGTCTTGTTTGCAAAGTCTGAACATTGCTTCAGAGATAGCTTCAGCAAGTCTATACATTCGGTTCCTTGGGCAAAGTCTATACATCGCTTAGTCTGCACATTGCCTTCAGCCCAAGTGCTCAAAGCCAAGTCTATACAATGCCAACCCAACACATTAAACAGTTCTCCAAGTCTATACACTAGACTTCATTTCTCTAAGTCTATACACTGGTCTGTGATTCACCAACTCTGTACATTTGATATCTTTTCCTACGCATTGGCCAAGTCCATACACTCAACATTTCCCTACGCTTTCCTGGCCAAGTCTGTACATCACTAAGTGTGTACATTGCATGCTGCTCAAACGTTCAATGTCTTCAAAGTCTGTACAGCGTCCGTCTTAGCCAGCGTCTCATGCTGCGTCTTAGGCAAGTCTGTACATCGGCCTCATTCGTTCAAGTCTATACATTGAACTGCTCTTCAAAGTCTGTACAGCGTCCGTCTTAGCCAGCGTCTCATGCTGCGTCTTACGCAAGTCTGTACATCGGCCTCATTCATTCAAGTCTATACATTGAACTGCTCTTCAAAGTCTGTACAGCGTCCGTCTCAGCCAGCGTCTCATGCTGTGTCTTAGGCAAGTCTATACATCGGCCTCAGTCGTTCAAGTCTATACATTGAACTGCGTCTTAGGAAAGTCTGTACAGAGGCTTCGATTTACCAAGTCTGTACAACGCTGAAGTCTTCATAAGTCTGTACAGTGCTTGAGCTTCACAAAGTCTATACATCGCTTCAAGCGATTCAAGTCTATACAGACTGCCTTTACATTCAGAGTCTGTACATCGATTCATCAGCCGATCGGTTCATTCAGAAATCTCCAAGTCTGTACAGCCGAGTGTCTAATGCATCGTCTCACTCTGGCAAAGTCTATACAGTGCTCACAGCACATTGGTTCAAAGTCTGAACACTGGCTCAAGCATGTCGAAGTATATACATCTCCGTTGGGGTTCAAGTCAGTTCATTGCTCACCGTCTTATTAAGAGTCTCACACAGGTTCCAAGTCTGTACATTGGTTAGGCTTCGTGAAGTCTATACAGTGGCAGAAGCTTTGTAATGTTTACACACTAGTAAGGATCGTTTGCATTGTTCATAGTCTATACACTGCCATTCATTTGCATTGTTCATAAGTCTATACACTGCCTTCGTACATGCGCTTCTTTCATTAAGTCTGTACATTCTCTCACGTTGTACACACTTAATCAGTTGAAGGTTCTGAAGTATATACATTCATGTTAATAGCCTGAACTAACTAAGTCTACACATTCCATCTGTCTGTCTGCAGGCGATTCAGGCTGATGATTGGGCACGTGAACCGAGGTTGGCACCTGGCACGTGATCCAAGACAACAGGCGCATGACACGTGGATGGCAACCTGGTCAGGATGCCGCCATGTGGTCAAAATTCAAATGATCTGGCCAAAAGTGCATGGGCGGGAACCTGGCAGCCACACGCCAATATCTGCTATAAATATAGAGCTTCATCCTTCAGTAGAAGCTTGATCGTGAATAGAGAAAGCAGAAGCCATTGGTGAGAGTTTGCACGATCCAGAAAAGAAAAAGAGCAGAGAGTTCCAGATCCGAGAGGAGTTTGTTCGAGAGAGAGAGCAGTGTGTGTGGATTGATGAATTGCTTCATTTGAAGCTACATTTGTATTGGGTTTTCAGAACCGATTTCTTCTTCATTGGTTTTTGTTTCTACTTTGCTTTCGTTTCATTTTGTTCATCCTTCTGATTTGAATTGTTTTCCCTCCGGTGTGTGGAGGAAGGGAGTATCACTCCAGTTTCCCTCTGTGTTGCAGAGGAAGAGAGATCGGTGATCTCTGGTGGTCTTAGTGACTGGTTGTCATTAACAGTTTCCCTCCGGTGTGTGGAGGTAGGGAGAGGATTCTCCGGTTGTGTTCTAGCTGGGAGCTAGAATAGGTTTCAAGTTCTGTGGGTAGCAGAACTTGGTTGAGGGATTTGTTTCCCTTTGTGTTCAAGCTGTGTGGCAGCATGTTGTTCGCAGACTGAGTCTGCATTGATCTAGCATCGTCTAGTGGAATCCTCACTCTAGTTGGAGTGAGGGGTGGATGTAGATTGCGGACTGCAATCGAACCACCTAAAAATCGAGTGCCTCCTCTGTGGTTTGCTACTGTTATCTACGCTCTTCATCTGCTCGTCTCTTTGCTTCCATGTGATCAGTTCTTCATTCTCATTTACATTTCTCTGTGTACGGTTTAAGGAGGTGCGTTAGCAGTAGAAATTATTTTTCGCCTAAGTTTCTACAAATTGGGAGTGATCTATTCATCCCCCCCTTCTATATCACTCTTGCTGCACTAACAGTTGGTATCAGAGCAGGTTTATGCCATGTGGACGAACGGTCAAGGGAATGCTGGTGGTCCTAGAACCTTCATGGCCGAAGGTCAATCCATTAGTCGCCCTCCTTATTTCGATGGTAGTAACTATCTGTTTTGGAAGAACATGATGGAAGTGTTCATCAGGGCTCAGAGTCATAAACTGTGGAGAGTAATCACGGTGGGGCCATATGATCTGCCACCAAACGAGGATGCTTGGACAGATGACCATGTCAAGCTCTCTTCACTCAACTGGACGGTGCTGAACATCATGCAGTGTGCTGTTCATCCAGAGGAATATGCTAGTATATCTGTATACAGAACTGCCAAGCGAATGTGGGATGAGCTGCAATTGATCTATGAAGGTACAGCTCAAGTGAAAGCCTCGAAGGTAAATCTCTACACTTCTAAGTATGAAATGTTTAAGATGAATGCAGACGAGAATATAACTGAGATGTATGCCAGGTTGTCTTTAATCACAAATACTCTTAAAGGGCTAGGGAAGGATCTTGCTGAGGCAGATATAGTCAGGAAAATCCTTAGATCTTTATCCCCGGCATGGCACACTAAGGCCATTGTGATTGAGGAGTCAAAAGATTTGACTATCTTGACTGTGAATGAACTCATAGGATCTCTTATGACCTATGAGATAAATTTCGAAGGAGGTGGAGAAGGAAGTGAGAGGAAGGGTAAGAATGTGGCTTTAAGGGCATCCCGCAACAAGGGTAGCAACAGTGGGAGTAGCAGCAGTAGCCCCGAGTCTGTGTCCGAGCTTGAAGGTCTGTCAAATCTCGACCAGGAGGAGCAGGCAATGCTCACTAGACAGTTCAGAAAATTTCTGAAGAAAAAGGGAAAGACCTTTAGGAAGAAGAAGGCACACCCTTTCAACAAGAATGCTGAATTTACTAGTTACAGGGATAAAAATCCTAAGAGACTAACTTGTTTTAATTGTAACAAACAGGGACATATGAAAGGCGAATGCCCAGACCTCCAGAAGAAGGGTCCCTATCTTCAGAAGAAAAACATAAAGGTGCAGAAGAAGAAGAAGCCACAAGCGATAGTCTGCACATGGAGCGAGGAAGAAGAAGACCCAGAAGAAGCTCCCTCAGAAGAATATGAAGATGGAATTTGCCTTATGGCAAACAGTGAAGAGGAGGTAATAAACGTTTTTGAAAAGTTCTCAATTGATGACTGGGAGGATGCTTATGGTGACTTGCTAGATAAATTTAATTCCCTTAGCAAAGAGCACAGAGTTCTGAAAAGAAAATTTAACACAAATGTTGAAGAACAAACTCTGATCTGTGAGGAAAATGAGAAGCTAAAAGAACAACTAGAAGAAATGACCTCACTAAGGAAAGAAAATGATATGCTCAAGGAAGAAACTCAAGGAAGTCAAAAACAGCTCAATGAATTCAAAACTAAAATTGAAGAAAGCATGAATGAAATTAGAGTGAATTCAGAGAAATATGAAGCTGTGAAGAAAGTAAATGTTGAACTCCTAAAGAACTCTAAGTTCCTTCAAAAGGAGCTGGAAGATAAACAGAAAGTCTTAGAAAAGTTTGTCCAAGGAAAGACTAGCCTAGATGCTATACTAGGGACTATGGTCAATTTCAATAAGGAAGGTCTAGGCTATGACCCAACCAATAAGAGACCCATGCAATTCAAGACCATCACCTTCTGCCCAGAGAAGGGAAAAGAAAAGCTGGACACACCATCTAGCTCAAACAGCTCTAAGGAAATTCAAAGTCCTAAAGAAAACACAAAAATTAGTACTGGACAACCTTTTAAGATGGGAATGAATTTTATGAAGAATAACACTAAGCCCACTTACCAGAACACAAATGGTAGATGGACCAAGAAAGTAAATCAGAATAAGAGCTGGAATTACAACAATCAGATGGGTCCAAACAGGACCTACTGGAGAAATAACTTTCATGGTCAAAGATATGCTAATGAACAAGCCTACAGGAAATTTCCTAGGAATAGGAAGACTAATGAATGGAATAGAACTCACTTCTCCAGTTCAGCTGGATTCAACTTTAATAAACCAGAAAGGAAGGTGCCAGAGAAAACCATGCTAAAACAAATCTGGATACCTAAACACTTGATCAGAGATTTGAACAATGTCATTGGACCCAACTCATCTTGGGTTCCAAATCACTCTGCTTGATGTATCTATATAGGTCGGCCTGGCAGCTGAAGACAACAAGTGGTACCTCGACAGTGGCTGCTCCAAGCATATGACAGGAGACCGATCCAAGTTTAGCAAGATAGAAATGAAGCCAGGGGGTCTAGTCAAGTTTGAAGGAAAGAACAAAGGTAAAATAATTGGAGTTGGAACAGTAGGTAAGTCTTCCACAAACTCCATTGAAAAAGTCTTACTTGTGAAAGGGCTTCAACACAACCTGATTAGCATTAGTCAATTATGTGACAGGGGTCACAAGGTTGTATTTGATGATAATTCATGTAAAATCCTTGAAACAAATTCTGACATGGTTAAATTTGTAGCCAACAGGATTAATAATGTCTACATTGTAGACTTAGATGAGAAATCTGAATCTACTATTTGCTTATCTGCCAATTCTGAAAATGATGCCTTTGAATGGCATAGACGTCTAGGTCATGCTAGCTTTTCAACTTTAAATAAATTGGTCAAGCATGATTTAGTTAGAGGCATGCCTAGAATTAAATTCAACTCAATATCAAAAGCATGTGATGCCTGTGCTCTAGGCAAACAGACCAGAAATTCTTTTAAATTAAGATCTGAGCCATTGTCTTCTAGACCAATGGAACTTCTTCATATGGACCTTTTCGGTCCAACTAGAACTCAGAGTCTTAATGGAAACAGGTTTGGCTATGTCATCATAGATGACTTTTCTAGATATTCATGGATATTTTTCTTAGCAAATAAGAGTGATGCATTTCAAAAGTTTAATCTATTTTTCAATAAGGTCAAACAAGAAGGGAAGTACAAGGTTAGTTCTATTCAATCTGACCATGGAGGTGAGTTTGAAAACTCCATGTTTACTGATCTTTGTGACAAAGAAGGACTAACTCACATGTTTTCTTCTCCCAGGACACCTGAACAAAATGGGATTGTGGAGAGAAGAAATAGAACAGTGGTGGAGATGGCCCGAACCATGTTGATTGAAAGCAAATTACCTGGAAGGTTTTGGGCAGAAGCGGCCAATACAGCAACCTACATAATCAACAGGGCCATGGTAAGACCCATACACAAGAAAACACCCTATGACCTTCTAAAAGGTAAGAAACCAAACTTGTTTCATTTCAGAATTTTTGGAGCAAAATATTTTATTCATAACAATGATAAGAAAGATTTAGACAAGTTTGAAGCCAAGAGTTCACCTGGAATATTCTTGGGTTACTCTGAAGTGTCAAGGGCATATATGGTATTTAACATATCAGATCAGAAAGTGGAAGAATCTCCACACATCCTTTTTAGTGAAAAGAAAGATGTTTCTAATGTTGAAAATCTTGACAGGGATTCCAATCATGGTGGAGATTTTCTAGAAGACCAACAAGAAGAAGAGAAGACTCAGCAGAGTGGAGAAACAAATTCCCCAAATCAGGAAGGTCCAAGAGAAACAGGTGAGTCTTCAACAAATATTAGATTTCTTAAAGACCATCCTTTAGATAAAGTCATAGGCAATCCTGAAGATCCTCTTCAGACTAGGTCTCATTTTAGAAATATGAATAATGATGACTTAATTGCATTAGTCTCACAAATTGAACCCAAAACAGTAGAAGAGGCCTTAGCTGATCAAGCTTGGGTCAATGCTATGTGTGAGGAATTAGGTCAATTTGAAAGGAATAATGTCTGGGAGCTTGTCCCAAGACCTGATGGTATAAATATCATAGGAACCAAGTGGGTGTTCAAAAATAAGATGAATGAAGATGGAATCATCTCAAGGAATAAGGCCAGATTAGTAGCCAAAGGCTACTGTAAGGAATTTGGTGTAGACTTTGATGAATCCTATGCACCTGTTGCTAGGATGGAAGCTATAAGATTGTTGCTTACCTTTGCATGCTCAAAGAATATAAAACTCCAACAAATGGATGTTAAAAGTGCCTTTTTAAATGGAGTTATTAAAGAAGAAGTTTTTGTTGAACAACCTCCTGGATTTCAATATTCTCCTCAACCTAACCAAGTTTTCAGGTTAAACAAAGCCTTGTATGGTCTAAAGCAGGCTCCAAGAGCTTGGTATGAAAGATTGTCTGAATTTCTGATCAGCAAGGGCTACAAAAGAGGTAAAGTTGATCAGACTTTATTTACTAAGGGCATGAATAAAGATCTCATCATAGTTCAGGTATATGTAGATGACATTGTATTTGGATCAACTAAGCATGAACTATGTGATGAATTTTCTACCATGATGTCTGCTGAATTTGAAATGAGCTTGGTTGGTGAACTAAAATATTTTCTTGGATTGCAGGTCCAGCAGCTAGAAGATGGGTGCTTCATCAACCAAACCAAATACACAATGGAACTGTTCAAAAGGTTTGGCATGGAAAACTTAAAGCACATTACTACACCCATGGGCACCAATACTTCATTGGATGCAGATGAGACAGGTAAAGAAGTAAATGCCAAACTTTATAGAGGTATGATTGGATCACTTCTTTACTTGACAGTCTCTAGACCTGATATACAATTCAGTGTAGGAATGTGTGCAATGTATCAGTCTAGACCTACTGAATTACACTTAGCTGCAGTTAAAAGAATCTTCAGATATTTGTCAGCTAGTCATTCTCTTGGTTTATGGTTTCCTGCTTCCCACACACTTAACTTAGTAGCATACACAGATGCTGATTATGCAGGCTGTAAACTAGACAGGAAAAGCACTAGTGGCCATTGTGAATTCTTGGGTGGGTGTTTAGTGTCTTGGGGCTCCAAGAAACAACATTTTGTGGCCCTCTCCACTGCAGAAGCTGAATATGTGGCTGCAGGGAGTTGTGGAACACAAGTAATATGAATTAAACACCAGCTTCAGGACTACCAAGTAGACCTGGGGTGCACACCTATTTACTGTGATAATACTAGTGCCATCAATCTTGCTAAAAATCCTGTTTTGCATTCACGAACCAAACACACAGAGATAAGACATCATTTTATAAGAGATGAGGTGTCTAAGAATAATTTTCAGCTGATTCATGTAGGCACAGATAATCAGATTGCTGACATATTCACAAAACCTCTGGATAATGAAAAATTCACCACATTGAGAAGAGAATTAGGCTTATACAAATTGTCATAATTATGAAACCTGCTCTTGATGTGAGGGGGAGTTGTGTTTGTCTGAAAATTAGCCTTCTTTCATGCTGGTTTAAGGGGGAGTTCAGAATGCTTACTGGTTAGCTTTCAGAAATACTTTGAGTAAGGGGAAGCTTTGAGATTATGCTGAAATGTTTTATTAAGGAATGCTATGTCTTAGGGGGAGCTGAGTTGTGATGTGAGAAGAGAAGTTCTTTGACAGATTCAAAAGGGCTGTCCAAATGTGTAACTTTGCTGGTCTTGCATGACTGATCTAGAGTGGTTCTCTCAGACAGTAGAGTGTCACTTATCTCTTAAGTCTATAAGTCAGTGACTCTAATCTCCAGATTAGAATCTTTCCTTTAGTACTTCTTCAGAGATTTGGACTAATTGCATAAAGTATATCTTCCTACATTGTCATTGATTCTGGTTCAGGCCAAAAACTTGTATGTCTTGTTATCTGACCCAATCAACTTGAAATCTAGACTTCAAGACTCAACTCAAGAAATAGTCCTCTTGGTATTGTTTTCAATCATTCTATCTCTTTAACTCAAGGGCTTAACTGAACAAAAATGTTCTGTTTTGATCACTGAGAAACTGGGAGTTTCATCAATGAAATGAATTTTTCTCCCATGTCATGAGGTGTCAAATGCTTAAAATGAATGAAAAGACATGACAGAGCAATGGTGGCTTGCTGGTGAGTAACTGGGGACTCTGGCCTCTAATCAAGGTGTTTCCTCATGTCAAAAGTCACAGTTACTATGTATGTTCCCTAATAACAAAAAAAAGGGAAGTAATGAGGTACTCACTCTGAGTAACTGGAGATTCAGGCCTCTAATCAAGGTGTCTCTCTAATGTCAAAGGAGTGAACCACCAACTTACTCTTTGATCTTCTTGAAAATAATCTCCAACAAAAATTCCTTGTTGTTATGCAACTAATGGATTGCTTGTCTTCAATACCTTGAGAACACCTCTCTGATTTAGTCTCTTGCTGTCTTGTGGGATAGTTGAATGATCAGCTATATCTGACCATACTTGTGAACTCCTGCTCTAAATCATCCACTATGTATGCTGATAAACTTATCTATCATTCTACTTCTCTATTATGTACTGAAGTATAAAGAATTTTCTCTTGAGATTAGAAACTCACTTATTCTCTTAAGACCTACTCGTGACTTTCTGCACTAAGAAATTACTGCTCTTATTCTTCATGTCTCCAGCACTGTTATACATTCTGTAGTTCTTTTTGCTGATGTCAAAGGGGGAGAGAAGTTTGTAATATTTGCAATTTCAGTGAGAAGTTCTGTAATATCAGTGAGTCTTGAGCTTTGGGGGAGTCATGTTGCTTCGTGGAAGATATGGTTATGAGTTGAGGGGGAGATGAGAGTGTGTTGTAGGGATTGTATAATTCATCTGCATGTGCATGCCTTGAATTTACTTTGTCTGTTGCAGCTGATATAAATTCCTTGATATTGCTTGATTCATAGTGTTGTCATCATCAAAAAGGGGGAGATTGTTGCATCCCTATGATTTTGATGATGTCTCACACTATAAATCAACCTCCTATCTCTAGATTCATGCTGGTTCATCACCTAAGTGAGTTCAGTTCATATGTTGTTCCATTATTTCATCTATCTACACTGTTTGGTTAATATCAACAGCAGTGGGTCGACTCATCAGCAAGGGTGGGTCGACGCATCAGAGCATTGATAGTTGGGCACAAAGTCTATACACCAGCTTGATCCATTTAGTATGTACATTGGCACATCTTCTTCAAGTCTGTACATCGGGCACCTTCTAACTGAAGTCTACACATTGATCCTAATACTCTAAGTCTGTACACTGCCCGACCAGTCAAGTCTGCACATTGCCAAAGTCAGTTCAGCTCAACCCTATACATCCTTCCAAGCTTCAACTCTATACATTGGATTGTCAAACTTCATGTCTATACACTGGCTGCTGCATTCTCATGAAGTCTACACATCCGATAGTGTATGTCTATACATCGCCCAGAGTCTTGTTTGCAAAGTCTGAACATTGCTTCAGAGATAGCTTCAGCAAGTCTATACATTCGGTTCCTTGGGCAAAGTCTATACATCGCTTAGTCTGCACATTGCCTTCAACCCAAGTGCTCAAAGCCAAGTCTATACAACGCCAACCCAACACATTGAACAGTTCTCCAAGTCTATACACTAGACTTCATTTTCCTAAGTCTATACACTGGTCTGTGATTCACCAACTCTGTACATTCGATATCTTTTCCTACGCATTGGCCAAGTCCATACACTCAACATTTCTCTACGCTTTCCTGGCCAAGTCTGTACATCACTAAGTGTGTACATTGCATGCTGCTCAAACGTTCAATGTCTTCAAAGTCTGTACAGCGTCCGTCTTAGCCAGCGTCTCATGCTGCGTCTTAGGCAAGTCTGTACATCGGCCTCATTCGTTCAAGTCTATACATTGAACTGCTCTTCAAAGTCTGTACAGCGTCCGTCTTAGCCAGCGTCTCATGCTGCGTCTTAGGCAAGTCTATACATTGGCCTCATTCGTTCAAGTCTATACATTGAACTGCTCTTCAAAGTCTGTACAGCGTCCGTCTCAGCCAGCGTCTCATGCTGCGTCTTAGGCAAGTCTGTACATCGGCCTCAGTCATTCAAGTCTATACATTGAACTGCGTCTTAGGAAAGTCTGTACAGAGGCTTCGATTAACCAAGTATGTACAACGCTGAAGTCTTCATAAGTCTGTACAGTTCTTGAGCTTCACAAAGTCTATACATCGCTTCAAGCAATTCAAGTCTATACAAACTGCCTTTACATTCAGAGTCTGTACATCGATTCATCAGCCGATCGGTTCATTCAGAAATCTCCAAGTCTGTACAGCCGAGTGTCTAATGCATCGTCTCACTCTGGCAAAGTCTATACAGTGCTCACAGCACATTGGTTCAAAGTCTGAACACTGGCTCAAGCATGTCGAAGTATATACATCTCCGTTGGGGTTCAAGTCAGTTCATTGCTCACCGTCTTATTAAGAGTTTCACACAGGTTCCAAGTCTGTACATTGGTTAGGCTTCGTGAAGTCTATACAGTGGCAGAAGCTTTGTAATGTTTACACACTAGTAAGGATCGTTTGCATTGTTCATAGTCTATACACTGCCATTCATTTGCATTGTTCATAAGTCTATACACTGCCTTCGCACATGCGCTTCTTTCATTAAGTCTGTACATTCTCTCACGTTGTACACACTTAATCAGTTGAAGGTTCTGAAGTATATACATTCATGTTAATAGCCTGAACTAACTAAGTCTACACATTCCATCTGTCTGTCTGCAGGCGATTCAGGCTGATGATTGGGCACGTGAACCGAGGTTGGCACCTGGCACGTGATCCAAGACAACAGGCGCATAACACGTGGATGGCAACCTAGTCAGGATGCCGCCATGTGGTCGAAATTCAAATGATCTGGCCAAAAGTGCATGGGCGGGAACCTGGCAGCCACACGCCAATATCTGCTATAAATATAGAGCTTCATCCTTCAGTAGAAGCTTGATCGTGAATAGAGAAAGCAGAAGCCATTGGTGAGAGTTTGCACGATCCAGAAAAGAAAAAGAGCAGAGAGTTCCAGATCCGAGAGGAGTTTGTTCGAGAGAGAGAGCAGTGTGTGTGGATTGATGAATTGCTTCATTTGAAGCTACATTTGTATTGGGTTTTCAGAACCGATTTCTTCTTCATTGGTTTTTGTTTCTACTTTGCTTTCGTTTCATTTTGTTCATCCTTCTGATTTGAATTGTTTTCCCTCCGGTGTGTGGAGGAAGGGAGTATCACTCCAGTTTCCCTCTGTGTTGCAGAGGAAGAGAGATCGGTGATCTCTGGTGGTCTTAGTGACTGGTTGTCATTAACAGTTTCCCTCCGGTGTGTGGAGGTAGGGAGAGGATTCTCCGGTTGTGTTCTAGCTGGGAGCTAGAATAGGTTTCAAGTTCTGTGGGTAGCAGAACTTGGTTGAGGGATTTGTTTCCCTTTGTGTTCAAGCTGTGTGGCAGCATGTTGTTCGCAGACTGAGTCTGCATTGATCTAGCATCGTCTAGTGGAATCCTCACTCTAGTTGGAGTGAGGGGTGGATGTAGATTGCGGACTGCAATCGAACCACCTAAAAATCGAGTGCCTCCTCTGTGGTTTGCTATTGTTATCTACGCTTTTCATCTGCTCGTCTCTTTGCTTCCATGTGATCAGTTCTTCATTCTCATTTACATTTCTCTGTGTACGGTTTAAGGAGGTGCGTTAGCAGTAGAAATTATTTTCCGCCTAAGTTTCTACAAATTGGGAGTGATCTATTCATCCCCCCCTTCTATATCACTCTTGCTGCACTAACAAGTCCGTTGAGAAATCTTCGGGTCTTCATCTTCTCCGTATGCACTAGATGCGGTGCATACCTTGACAGATGGGAGAATTGGGCCTCATAATCGGCCACTAATAAGGTCCTTTGCTTGAGGGTGGCGAATACTGTGGCCTTCTTCTCTTGTATACGATCCGAGAAATATTTGTTATTGAAGTATTCTACAAACTCGCCCCACGTGACGTGATCATGAGGCAGTGTAGCTTCTACCGATTCCCACCTAAAGCGAGCATCCCGCTCTAGTTGGAAGCTTGCTAATAAGACCTTTTCTTCATCTGTGCATTGCATGACATGGAATATATGTTTGATCTCCTTAATCTAGTGTTCGGCATCGTCTGGGTTACTCGAGCCAATGAACTTTGGTGGGTTCATATTGCGGAAACTATGGTGGAGGTCTCCCGCTCCACGGTTTGCTCCGCCCTGCGCCACTTGTTGTAGCGCCTGGGTAAGACATTGGATAGTGCTTTGCATGTCGCGCCATTGAACACATTTGGCGGCCATGATCCTACAAGATTTAAGTAACTATATTAATATATGATTAACCAAGGGTCTATGTCCCTAAGTTAACTTAACCCATGGCTCTACCCAATCTCACTGAGTTAAGGTATAAACCTATCCTTGGACATGGTTTCTTAGGAGTTGAAGACTTTACCTTTGAAGAGCTTATGGATGCATATGACAAGCTAGTTAAGCAATACAAGAAGGTAAAATCAAAAAATAAAAAGTAGAAAAAGAAACTTGAGAATAACCTTCATGTTGATTCCTATTGTGAAAAATGCACTACTTTCAAAGAAATGAATGAGTCTCTTTTGGTTGACATAGATCTGCATAAAGAACAAATCGATTTCCTAAGGGATGAAAATGGAACCCTTCAAAATGAAATCTCTAAACTTAAAGTGAAATTGCAGTCAATGTCAAATGATTAAACGTTGGTTGTTGAATTGATACAAAATGAGAAGCTCATTGAGAAAAATCAAAAACTAAAAGAACAAAATGATATGTTGACTGAAAAGCTATCCACCTTTGGGAAAGGTAAATATGTTGTTGAAGACTGCTCTGAACAGTTGCATGTGTTAGAGCTAGAAATTGAAAATTATAAAAGTGTTAATGCTATGTTGAATGAACAAATTGCTACTTGTGAGGAGGATTTGGCTAGTTCAGAATTGCACATCTCCTCACTAGAAGATGAAATTAAAGACTTGTATAACTCAATGTCAAAATTTGTTCTAGGGAGAGAAAATCTAGATAAACTCTTGGGAACTAAAGTGAACTTTCAGAGAGAAGGTCTAGGCTACAATCCTATGAACAAAAAGGGCTTTGAAAATAAACTGCATACATCCTTTGTCTCTAGCTCAAATGAACCCCATGCTTTTAAAACACCCCCAAAACCGTCTACAGTTTATAAAAGTCAAAAATAAAAAAGCAACTTTTCTAATTCTCATGTGCATGCTAAGAGTTTGTATGATAAACACCATGTTTCCCCGAAAAAGAAAGTTTCATGTTTCTATTATGGACAGCATGGTCATGTCATGCATGATTGCTATGTCATGAAAAATGATGAATCAATAGTATCTAAGAATAAAATTGATTTCAGTCACAACAAAAAACCCGCCAAGAAAACTCAATCTTATTGTTGTCATTATTGTGGTAAGCTTGGACACAAAGTGTCAAATTGCTGGAAATTGAAAAAGAAACATGTGAAATCTTCTGTTTGCTCTTCTCACTATAGAAAACCTGACCACACAGTCAAGGACTGCTGGCAAACAAAAAGAAGAAACAACTTCCACACTAAAATTGGTAGCATCCCGGTTCACCATCAGAAATTCAATGCATATGCACATAAGAAAAATATGAAATCCCTTGTGTGCAGTTTTTACTGTGGTGACTATGGACATGTCATTGATGACTGCCCTTGCATGAAAGCTGATGATGTGAAGGCAATGAGAATGAGAAAGAATTTGATTGGTAGAAGTGTTACTAATCCTCTAGGACCCAAGAAGGCTTGGGTACCTAAAAATATCAAATGAGAAATGCTTTGCAGGGATGCCTTAAGGCTAAATAAAGGATGATGAAAAATGGATGCTCAAGGCATAGGTTTGTAAATGATATTCTAATTCATGTAAATATTGCATGTTAGGTGCTCTTTGAATTATTGTAATTAACTTGTTTCTACTTAAGTCTCCTGAATTATTGAAAACTCCTTGCAGGTGAAATTAAAAATCTGAACTGGGTTATATGATTGATACCTGATCTGAATCATCTGGTATATCAAATGGTGATATGTGAAATGACAGATTAAGTCTCTCAGGAAGCTATCACTAAGCGTGAGGTGATCTTTGGATCTAAGTTCTCCGCCTAGTACCAGAATTCAGAATTTCAAATGCTTGATTCTTGAAAAACTTGTTATGCTGGTCTGATCATGAGCTCATTGATATACATTGCTTATTGTTCAGTTTCATATTCTTTCACTCTTGGATGCCATGTTAGCTTTGTTAGCTTGTGGTCTACCAGTGCTAACAATTGTTTTGATGATGTCCATCCTGGCTGCATAAAAATCTGATTTATCAATCTTGTGGACACTTTCATGTGTATTGATAAAGGAGGAGTTTGAGAATTCTATTTTTCATATCAAAATGTTTTGCACATATGCTTTGAGTCTGCACGTGCTTCTGCATTGTCAATATCATTCTGTCCCCTCATGCATTCTCATGCATATCATCCTAAGGGGGAGTTTGAAGAATTCATGTTTCATATTAGAAGGCACTGCATTTTCTATGTTTCATCATGTCATGACCCTTCGGTATATAGAATGGTGATTTGTGTAAGGTTGGATTAGATCCAACTGAAAACTATCACTATGCGTGAGGTGATCCTCGGATCAAGTTCTCTGCCTAGTACCATGGGCCAACTCTTCATATACGTCATAGGGTGCATATTTCCCTGTCAGATTTCACTAGGGCCTTTTGAAGCTCATGCAGATATTGTGGCGCAGCCAACATTGAAGTCCAGTCTACACAATTGCATAATGCCCCTTCTGAACTTTCATGTCACGTGTCGAGTGGGGAAGGAACCCGGTATGCGTGACGAGTTTATATCGATCATATCAATCAGTGCATAAGGAATTCAACCTTATAGACAGAGTGCACAAAAGTAAAGATAACAAACCAAATCCTTTATTCCATTAATACCTTCAATTAGTTCCATACATAATCTTTCAAAGTAAGAAATACTTAATGACAACTAGACTCAATAAAGAAGAAAATACAAGAATCGACTCAAGAAATAGGAAAAGACACGACTAGATAGACACTTCCATGTTCGGGTGGCTCTATGTTCTTCACTCATGTCCGTCCCCATTTGAATAATCTTCGTCATCGGAGTTACCTGAAAAATAGGGGGAAAACTAGGGTGAGCGAACGCTCAGTAGGAATTATATCTCAAGGTCAAGCTTGCTTTAAGTAAATTACATGTTACATGAACTATGCAAGTATAATGATGCATGTACGCAAGATAAAGTCGAGAATAGAGTATTGAGAATTAATAGAGATGAACTAGCAAGATTTCAAGATAATCATGTGAAATATATCAAGATTGTCAAGCATGTTAGTATCAAGTCAAGTCATGTGAATTGACTATTATAACATCAAGCAAGTAAATACCCCTGATCGAGGAAATTAAAGGAGTTTTCATTAAAATAGATTTTAAGCCAAGATCGAGGAAGTAACCCTGGTATGATAAAAAAATGCAAAATAAGTGGGATCAATTAAAAGAAACCCATGATCGAGGATTAAAAACAACCCAAGGATTTAGAAACCAAATGGAATGAATATAAAGCAGAATTGGGATCTGTTGAGATCTGTTATGATGGGACCATAAGAAATAACAAAGAAAGCAAGTCGTCGCCAGAAGGAGGGGCCATTGGACCCTCTGGGCTACCCTTACTCGGGCTAGCAAACCCGAATTTGTTGAATACAATCATTCACCTCAAAAAAATAAATACATATGCGAATGAAACATAAAAAAAAGCCCTAGTGGCATCTATCTGGTGTTACCTCCCCTTTGACCCCGTGTTAGGGGGAATAATGAATGTGCCTTCGCTATCACGCCCTGAGCCTTTATTACAGCGGAAGACAATCTTGGGATACGTGAACAGCCGACATGGTAAGTCTCTTGCGAGCAAGAACGATCAGAGTGCAAGACAATCACACCAAAAAATGTAATTGCACAATAAGTTACTCAAACCTTCACTTTTATTAATAATGAGAATAACTCAAATACATCAACTAGTCAACTCTTTTAAATCTACTTGACTCAATAAAAAGGAAGATTTCAAAGACTCGATCTAAACAAGATTGACTTCCCTAAGTCTTCACTCTCATTTTGATACGACTTTCATTCTCTCTCGAACCCGCTACTTGTATAACTTGAATCCGAATTTGAATCACTTCCATCTCTTGAAAAGATTGAAAAATAGGTAATGAGCACACTTGCCCAGTAGGTATCTTCGCATCAACATTATTGACAATGTTAAAGTGATTAACATTTAGCTCTAAAGAATAAGGTAAAATCATGCGAATGCGATAAATCACGTGTATAACTAAAATAACAAGATGATCATGTGATATATGAATGAGCAAGTATGATTAAGCAAGAATGTAATTATGGCCTTTCATGAACAAGAATGAACTAGCAAGCCACGTAATAATCACACAAATACCTTTTGCTTAAGAGCAAGTACTTGGTGAATTTCTGTGGAATATCATGTAACAAGCAAGAAAGTAATATATGTCGTGAATTTTCACTTATTTATAGAGAAAGTACTCCCAACGTAATGCGACACCAGTAGCATCATACCCCATGGTTTACAGTATGTTTCCGACAATCAGCCGAGGGGACTAGCATAGAGCCCTTGAACACAATCAGTGTTCGATCCGCATCTTCAAGTATAAATCAAGCTACTTCCAAACATGTAATAAAGTTGGCCAAGAATGTTCAATTTCAAAGATAATTCATGATAAAGTAACCAAAAATACGAATGCTTGTATAAGGAAATAAGGAATTTCAATAAATACTTTAGTGACTAGGTTATGCCATGGAAATAAATTGGCAGCATAACAATACATTTCTTAACTTTCATAATTTAGTTAAATCATCTTGATAAAGGTGACATGTTCGAGGGATTTAATAGTCTTTTTAGGATCATATGGATATTAACCCTTGGATCAAATCTTGGGTTAACTGAACTCAAGAATTTTAGCGGTCTATAACTGGGCCGTTACATGAATATAGCGGTCTAGTTCTGGACCGTTAAGCACAACTTTGATATTTGAAACCATGTTCTCTAGAATCTTTGGCGGTCAAAGGTAGATCCGTTAAGGTCCCTTTAGCGGTCTATATAAGGCGCGCTAGAAGACTATGGCGGTCAATTATTGGGCCGCTAAGATCCAGAAATACAAAACATCGGTAGTGGTTTCTAGACAAATGGGCTTTAATGGTACAACCAACTCGGTGTCCTAGTGGGAATCCCAGGCTCGCGAAGAATTACGGAGGCCTTGAAATAAGATTTCCTAGTCCATTGGAAGGAATATCCAATAGAGAGGTCCTCAAGTCCAAGAATGTGTCCCTATAGTGCAAAAGTGTAACTAGTGGTCACATATCGGGGTATATGCCACGTACTTAGAGAAAATGACTCTATAGTTGAGAAAGAGTGTGTAACATGGATAAATCAACGTTAAAATCTCATTAATATAGCATTTAGATCATGGATTTAGTAAAAACTATAGGGTTTTACTATAAAATTAGCATATGCTTAAAATAACCTCAAAGTACCATAAAACATGAAATTACTACCATGAATCAGTAAATAAACTCAGAGTCATGAAAACAGGTTAAAACTTAGATAACTAGGCTTATTTATAAGCTAATTTGACTGTTCTCAATTCTGTCTCGGGTTGACAGAACACAGCACTCTGGCGGTCTAAGACAGGCGTGTCATAGTGATGTGGCGGTTTATCGTGGGGCCGCAAGAGTAATTTTAGCGCTCTACTTCTGGTCCGCCAGAGGTTTCATGAAAACGAGATTACAAAGTGTCTAGCAGTTCATCGTATGGCCGCTACATAGAGATGTCAGTCAAACCCTAAGCCGCTAGAGCACGATAGCTAATAACTTAAATAAGAGGATTCTAAGGTTTTTAACTCACATCATGTCTGAAAATCAACATATTAATAAAACTACTACATGATAGAACGAGAAATAGGTTGTAATATGCATGGGAATCATGTATTGGAATAAGAGAATTTATTTGGTTCATTAAGGTTAATGCATATGCATGAATGAAATACCAAGTGCATAGATCCTATTAAAACATGAAATTCTCCATACATAAAGCATGAAATCGAGTAAAACCAGAGGGCTTTTATCACTAGAGTGATGTTTTAGCCGTTCATAGATGACCTACCACTTTATAAGCTTCTAAACTTCGGATTTGGGACTGCAAGGTACGCCCTAGTCCTTCCCTTCCTGTGAGTTTTCAGCAACTTCATGTCGTTCTAACTCCTTAATCTCTTGACCTATAGACGTGAAATTTGGAGGGTAACAAGACGATACTACTGGGAACAAAAAGTTCTAAAGAACCAAACTCTAAATTATAGAAATAATGCCCACTATGTGGTCGCTAATTCTTGTGAACAATATAGGCATGATGAAATAGCGTCCAGGTCCAGGTCGCTAAATCAATAATCTTTTATGCCTGTATCCAGGTCGCGAATTCCTTTTGACGCCCAAGGTATGGTCACTAATTACTGACAGAGACAGACTTCTCAAAAGAGGCCAGAAACAGCGCTCTATGAGGGCTAAAGCGTCACGTTTCTTCAGAGTGACGTGACAAGTAAGGTTCCAGGGTTTTTAGGGTACAACCTGCTCAGCTGTCTTGAGGGAATCCAAGGCTAGCATAGACTTACGGAGTTCTCAATGAAGAAAGTACCAGTCTGAAGGAATGAATATCTCATGGAGGGTCCAATCATCACCAAGAGCTTAGTGTATAATCGATAGAAAATAAAATTGGGACTGCATCTATGGATGTGAGATGAGAGTGCCAAGTAAACCCGCGGTATGGGGTAAAAAATTGATGAAAATTGAGAGATAAGAATTGGCGTCTACTCAGAAGTCGCTATATCCAGAAATAACGTCTCTCTGAAAGGTCGCTCAATCTTCTATTTAATAAAATAACAAGAATTAGCGACACTATGCATGTGAGCTAATTCTTGAAATTTCTAAAAATCAACATAATTTTAATTTTAATTGGTGATCGTTCATAATGGTGCCTAATCTTTAAACAATGCCCACTTATTGTGTCGTAGATTCATGATTTTCATAGATTTTCTATTTTTCTAAAATTCTTACAAAATAGCACCTCCTTACAGGGGCGTTCATTCTTTAATTAACGATTGTGGGATAGTCGCTCTTTCCTTTTTGATGGTACGCATCCGGCAGACACGTTCATAGACACAATTTACTATTCATTGGTACATGAACAATAGCACTTCACTATTTACATGAAATTTCTAGAAACTAAAGACATGGATAGATAGAGAAAAATATCAGCAATCTAGAAACATGCTCATGTAGGAATTTTAATGCAATGTTTCATAGATATTACAATTTTAAACATGGGTAATTATTAATTCTGTTCTCAGTAAATAGCGGAATAGTAGGGTCACTCATTAATGGGCGACCAGAAGACTGTCGTAAATTAAGAATTTGCGACCTTCTATGCGGTCGTTCGTTAATAGGTGGCCAATACTTGCTCGCTATTTTGATGCAGACAATAAACTCAAAAATAACTTCGTAAACGGAATAACAAGAGATATGAAACCATGATTTAACTATACTCATGCACGACATGGACCTTTACTATTGATCTTGGGCTTAGAACTTGAGAAAACCTACCTTGTGTGGGTTTGACAGAACGACGAAGGAAAAGAGATGAGAAAATACAATGCAGCAACAACTGCAATGTAGGAATAAGAACAAGGCAGGCTTCTTCTTCACGCGCGATGGCAAAATCAATAGCAACTACATCAAGGGATGAAGCACTAAAGCTCGACGGAAGAAGAAGAAGCCTGCCGTGTTCTTCTTCCTACATTGCAGTTGCTACTTCATAGTATTTTCTCATCTCTTTTCCGTTCGTCGTTCTGTCAAACCCATACATGGTAGGTTTTCTCAAGTTCTAAGCCGAAGATCAATAGCAAAGGTCCATGCCAAGCATAAGTATAGTTAAATCATGGTTTCATATCTCTTGCTATTCCATTTACAAAGTTATTTTTGAGTATACTTTCTGCATCAAAATAGCGACCAAGTACTGGCCACCTATTAATGAATGATCGCGCAGAAGGTCGCAAACTCTTAATTTGCGACAGTCTTGTGGTCGCCCATTAATGAGCGACCCTACTCATGCCTCTATTTACTAAGAACAGAATTAATAATTACCCATGTTTAAAATTTTAATATCTATGAAACCTTGTGTTAAAATTCCTGCATGAGCATGTTTCTAGATTCCTAATATTTTTCTCTGTCTATCCATGTCTTTAGTTTCTAGAAATTTCATGTAAATAGTGAAGTGCTACTGTTCATGTACCAATGAATAGTAAATTGTGTCTGTGAACATGTCTACCCGATGCGTAGCATCAAAAAGGAATGAGCGACTATCCCACAGTCATTAATTAAAGAATGAACAC
Source organism: Amorphophallus konjac (assembly GCA_022559845.1). Taxonomy (NCBI): domain Eukaryota; kingdom Viridiplantae; phylum Streptophyta; class Magnoliopsida; order Alismatales; family Araceae; genus Amorphophallus; species Amorphophallus konjac. The sequence continues at coordinate 172,432,998 of CM040125.1, forward strand.
CCCTGTAAGGAGGTGCTATTTTGTACGAATTTTAGAAAAATAGAAAATCTATGAAAATCATGAATATGTGACACAATAAGTGGGTGTTGTTTAAAGATTCGGCACCGTTGTGAACGGTCGCCAATTAAAATTAAAATTATGTTGATTTTTGAAAATTTGAAGAATTAGCGCCTGTGCACAATGTCGCTAATTATTATTATTGTTTTAAATATAAGATGGAGCGACCTTTCAAAGAGCCGTAATTTCTAGATATAGCGACTTCTGAGTAGACGCCAATTCTTGTCTCTCAGTTTTCATCGGTTTTCTAGCCCATATCGCGGGTTTACTTGGCACTCTCATCTCACATCCGTAGATGGAGTCCCCATTTTATTTTCTATCGATTACACACTAAGCTCTTGGTGATGATTAGACCCTCCATGGGATATTCCTTCCTTCAGACTGGTACTTTCTTCATTGAGACCTCCGTAAGTCTATGCTAGTCTTGGATTCCCTCAAGGCAACTGAGCAGGTTGTACCCTAAAAACCCTGGAACCTTACTTGTCACGTCACTCTGAAGAAACGTGACACTTTAGCCCTCATAGAGCGCTGTTTCTGGCCTCTTTTGAGAAGTCTGTCTCTATCAGTAATTAGTGACCATACCTTGGGCGCCAAAAGGAATTGGCAACCTGGACAGTGGCGCAGATTACTAATTTCACGACCTACACTAGGATGCTATTTCATCGTGCCTGTACTGTTCACAAGAATTAGCGACCACATAGTGGGCACTATTTCTGTAATTGATGGCGACTGAGTGGACGTCAATTACCCAGTTTTATGACATGTCTTGATTTTTCATGTGATTTATCGGTATGACTTCCTTGTCCAAAGTTTTGTCCTTGAACTCATAAATCCGTGAAATCTACCTTATCATCCTACAATGGCGTATTCCTTTGGAATTCTATATTGGCTATAAACTATAGTAGATGTCTAAAAATATACATGACTCAATGCTTGTGCATATAGGTCTCGATCTGGCCCTAGGAGGAGCACCCGAAAGTATTTGTACCCATGGGAGTTGATTGATCACAGTGTGGCATTGCATGAAGTGCATGACCTTCTAGATTTGGACATTTCACGACTCGTACTTGACTTGACTTGACTTGACTTGCATGGCCCGGAATGGGTATTTACTTGCTTGATGTTATAATAGCCAATTCACATGACTTGACTTGATACTTACATGCTTGACAATCTTGATATATTTCACATGATAATCTTGAAATCTTGCTAATTCATCACTATTAATTCTCGATACTCTATTCTCATCTTTATCTTGTGTACATGCATCATTATACTTGCATAATTCATGTAACATGTAATTTACTTAAAGCAAGTTTGATCTTGAGATATAATTCTTACTGAGCATTCGCTCACCCTAGCTTTTCCCCCTATTTTTCAGGTAACTCCGATGATAAAGATCATTCGAATGGGAACAGACATGAGTGAAGAGCATAGAGCCACCCGAACATGGAAGCGTCTATCTAGTCGTGTCTTTTCCTATTTCTTGAGTCGATTCTTGTATTTTCCTCTTTATTGAGTCCAGTTGTCATTAAGTATTTCTTACCTTGAAAGATTATGTATGGAACTAATTGAAGGTATTAATGGAATAAATGATTTGGTTTGTTATCTTTACTTTTGCGCACTCTGTCTATAAGGTCAAATTCCTTATGCTCTTATTTACATGATCGATATAAACTCATTACGCATACCGGGTTCCTTCCGTGCTCAGGGCATGACATTTCAGCATCATCATGTAAACATTTGAATTGATTGCATACTCTCAAGGGGAGTTTGAATTGTTTAACAAACTTGCGCATTGTTAGAATTGTATGCCTCCTGTGCATGCCTCTTGAATTAAATGGATGTTTTAAGGAGAAATTTAAGTTTCAAATAAAATGGAAAAGCATGTTTGAATTTGCCTTCTTAATGTGTAAATATGGTTTCAATTTTCATGATTGGAAAACGAAAAATCTGCCATGATTCATGTTTAATTTAAGAAAAAATATTGTTGAATGCTTTCAGAATCTTGCAATGCCTTGTTAGAATTTTAAGAAGAGGTTGTAAGGCCCCAAATCTTGGCGAAAAGATGAAAGGTGGTCTAGTCCCGTCGGGCGTGCCAACTCATCGGACGCACTACGGTGTTCGGGTCTTTTCATGCTCTTAATCTTATTTGTAGCATTTTTTTTATCTTTCAGCATTTTATTAAGTGTGAGGGCGTGCCAGTCACCTAGGTGACGATTTATTCGAGTTCCGACACTAGAGTGGTCCGGAACTCAGGATGCGCTCCGTCTGACTAACCACACGACTGTAGATATCGGGTCGGGACTGGAGACCCGCCGTACCATAAAGGTCACGACGTTAATTACATCTCCCGTAGAGGAAAACCTTTGATTAGTCGGCAAGATTTAGGGCCTCATGGCCTGAAAAAAAATTTTCATGAAAACAAATAAAGGATGTATTAAACAACATCAAAATCCCATGTGCTAGGGTGCAAGAGATGTATCTGAAACCATATCGATCATGTAATGACCAGTTCATTGTTCGGACGAGTGTCTGGGTTGAAAGCATCATAGATACGCATGTAGCATAGGGACATATGTATGCCGGGGTACGACAAGTTCAATATTTGAAGCAGGGGATAACTTTAGACAAATCACGGTTAAATGGTTTAAAAATCAACGATGTTGTCAATCCGGAGCAAAGTGGGGCTATGGCTATAATGGGGAGATCCCTGAAGGACAAGCACGCCTTGCGAAGGGACATTCATTATTCCCCCTCACACGGGGTCAAAGGGGAGGTAACCCTGGATAGATGCCGCCAGGGCTTTTTGTTTATGTTTCATTCACATATTTATTTATTTATTTGAGGTGAATGATTGTATTCAACAAATTCGGGTTTGCTAGCCCGAGTGAGGGTAGCCCAGAGGGTCCAATGGCCCCTCCTTCTGGCAATATTCCATTTGGTTTCTGAATCCTTGGGTTGTTTTTAATCCTCGATCATGGGTTTCTTTTAATTGATCCCCCTTGTTTTGCATTTTTTTATCATACCAGGGTTACTTCCTCGATCTTGGCTTAAAAGCTATTTTAATGAAAACTCCTTTAATTTTCTCCCAAAGAAGACAATTACGAAGGCTTGAGATAGCCATTGGACCAGTATAGATCATTGGGATGCAGGTTAAGATCCTGGGCAAAGCATGCATATGCATAAAAGGGGTATAAAGGGCGAGAGATCAGCAGACTTTATTGCTGGAATCATGGGGAAGTCGACTTGGGGCGGGGCCAAGTCGACTTACACTAGGACAGACTTCTGTTTTTCTCCTTTTTAATGGTGATGTGAAGTGCAGTGATGCATACTTTGGTGACCGAGGAGGCCATACCCTCGGGAAAATGAAGGAAGATGATTTCATGAATTCATATGTGTAACATGCAAGGGGTTTCATCACACACCCATGCGGAGTAATCCTTGGTACGAGGTGGAGTATTTGACTCACGCATAGCGAGGATTTTCACCCGGACTTGATCCGAGTTTCCGTTTCTCACTATTTGTTATACCAAATGAGTTATGGCATGCAAGCATTCAAGCATAAGAAAGGTGTGAGATTCTTATTTGAATTTTTGGGTTAATGCATGCATGGGGGAGGTGTAAATGCTATGCTTGTGTGGCATTGTTAGGGAGAGGGCAAAATTGCCTGGAGTCCATGCAAGTTCATGAGACCCATATAATGTAGGAACTCCTTAAGGGATAATGTAGTGATGATTCTCATATCATGCTGGCATAGGTGTGCACTTTGAAGTTGTCATGCGAGTGTATTTACATCTTGGCTTCATTTTCATCCCCCTTTTGTTTTGGGTTTCTTCTCCCCCTTTTCTTTTATTGACGTTTCACAGGAGGGTGAGGGCAGACCCCAGGGAGTCGACTCCTAAGCTACCCTCAACCCAGGAAACCCGTCCATGTTGTGCTATGCTTGTGATTTTGATGACAACAATACTTTATGTATGTGTGAGAAAGTATGGTTGAGTATGGTTGAGAAAGCATGTTCTAAGTGAGCTCAATGAAGCATTTTGAGTGAACAAGTCTAATGTATTATTCTTGATTGATAAACTTTGATCCTCATGCAAAACAATTATTTTTTCTTGTTTTTTCAGGATGGAAATTCATGGTTGTATCTTTAGTGTCAATGGGTTGCATAATCATATCATTTGGATTCCACAAAACTGTCAAATTATTGAGCTGGCCTGGAAAGGGTCGATGTAACGTCCCGAGATCCGATCCCCAATTTATGGGTATATGTCACGCCCCGACGCAAAAAAAATCAGAATATGTGGTAGTTATAACATTCATGATAACCATAGTAACAAAAATAAAATTTAGAAAAGAATGCATAAATGCAAGATAAAGGAATTATTCAAAAACTGCTAGTTTATTCAAAATGAGAAGTAACTATTTCCAAGTACCAACTGACGACGATTAACACGACATCCAATTTAAATTAAACAGAACAAAGATTTCAACTCTCCAAGGACCAAATAACAACTGACTCTCTTAAGGATAACTTATAGCCATAACCAAGACACCACTAAATGCTAAGACAGCCACCAAGCCCATCATCTAGAATGGTTCCCTCTAGGGTTTTCACTCTTGCCCAACCCCATCCGATTGCGAGTCATCCTCGGAATTACCTGAAAGGGGGGACAAACTAGGTGAGTGAAAGCTCAGTAGGTAATAGCAGGCAAGGTTTAAGTAATTAACCAATTAAATGTGTCATGCGAAATAAAAGAATGATAAACAAAGCTGACAACAACAATGACGGAAAATTATATGTGAACAATAGAAATAAGTAGAACAGAGCTATATCCTTTCCATGTATTGGCCGATCAAGCACGCAAGTAATAAGTCATGCAGAGATAGAATTTCATGTAGGAATTTCATATCTTGTAGAAGGGAATATTAATGTCGTAGATAACACGCTAGCAACTACTTGGTGCAATACCTCACCATGTCATTACAACTCCCCGGGGCACTAGTACTTTCCGGGTGCTCTTCCCAGGACCAGATCGGGCCCTTATGATGCGTTGGCATTGATTTGGTGGATCCAAGATCCCAAGAAACCATCTTAGACACTCATTGGAATCGGCCAGGAATTCCAAGGTCAAGTTATGTAACTTATCATCTAGGACCAAGTGATCTTTCAATAATTGAACATGAAGCCATGAGTTTAAGGAATATGATCAGGACAGTTTTACAGCACAAGCCATCTTGACTCGGCTATTGAAGCACACAAGACACACAGGGAAACAAGCTCTGAACAAGTTGCGGTCAGGAATGGGTCGTAACAATGAAGAAATGGTCTATAATGGACCGCAAGGGTCAATACTGGGCCATAAGGATGAAACCCAACGTCGAAGAGTGAAAATGGTCTGAGTGTGCTGCAACAGGGATAAAGACGGTCCTCACTAGGCCGCTTCAAATAGAAATGGTCCAAGGCTGGCCGCAACTAGGTTGGGCCTAGCAATGGTTTTCCAGTCGACTTAGCTGATCCTTGGCCAACCTGGGCATGGTGGAACTAGACCAGGGTCTAGCCCACATATCCCAGATTAGTCCAAAAGGGGGCTTAGGTCAACTTACACATGGCTAGGTCAGCTTAAAGTCAAGGAAAAGTCGACCGAGCAATTAATACACAGGCCAGATCAGAAATAGAAATACAGTCACCAAATGGCTATTGAGTTATGGTTTTGATGATTGTTGTGATTGTTAAGTTATGGTTTTGATGATAACTAAACATAATGTATGATTAAGTGTGGTTAACTAAACTTGTGATTGATTGCTCATGCTCTTGTTATCTATATATGGTTGAGATGGCAAATGGCAACGGTTACATGGTCTTGATCCGTGGTTTGCATATGTTGGTTTACAAGAGACAAGAGGTTTCATAATCCCTTAAATGTGAACAAGCATGGTATTAACCTTAACTATCTTACTTGCAGGATCAACCTTATAATCCCATGGCAGTTGCCTGGTAAACCAAACATGTGGACAAGTACCTTGCTCCTCTACAATCTAAAACAGGTGGTATATGTCATGTACTTCAAGAACCATTGGTAAGGCTCTTACCCTGTTATACACTCCTTGTTATTGAGTGTTCCATGAGGTTATTTCATGAATAATTTACTTGGGATGATTGAGTTTAATCTCTTGATCCTTAGCCCAGAACTTGACCCTTACCTTAGAACATGTGTGTTTCAAAGTGTTCATATGCACCTAGGTCATGAGGTTTCAAGCCCTTGCAAAACTCGCCATCGTGCGCCATCGCACGCGGATCGACCTTCGCGGTCAGGTCGCGGGGGTCAAGGGGGTAGCGCCCCTTGAGGGGTTTCTGGGGGCGGAGCCCCCGGAACAAAATTTTAATTTCATACTTAATGGTTTGCATGAAGCTCATGCATTCATCATATGGATGTTTGAGCTATAGTTCTAACGAATTATCCATGTGTTTGCGGGTCCATATACTCAGTACAAATCTTCAAGGTCGAAGGAGTTTGAATCCACGGACTGCAAATGGTTTTTAGGGGTTGAATGATCGAAATCTGGAAAATCCCAGATTTTGGTCGACCGCTAGCCTAGGGGCGGTCGACCTATTTTCCCAGCACCTAAATCTTTGAAACCTGTAAAATTCCGGTCGACCGCCCCATGCTACCGGTCGACCGCCAGTCCCGAGGCCCCCTTTTGTTGACTTTTGTTTCAAGCTCGAGGAGAGGTCTTTCCACCCATTTGTTTAATCCCAATGAGCCCAATTAAGCCATAATTTATGGATTTGGTCTGGGGCTTGTCCATGGACCATTCAAGGGTTATAAAATATCTCTTTGAAGCCATAAACCTAATCTATCCAAAAGATCCAAGGGGAGACTGTCCAAGGAGGAAGAAGAGGATAATGTAGCTCCGTGAACAGTACCTCGTGCAGCAAGTTCTTCATCTATCTACAAGCCATTCAAGGTACTTCTCAAGCCAACAAGTATCTATGAAATGAAGAATCAAGCAACCAACAAGGAGAGATCAAGGGTGAGGTTATCAAGAATCAAGCAAGGGTTTCAAGAAGAGATCAAAGGAAGGTTATCCAAGTGAAGAAGGAAGAGTACTATAGCCATGAACAGTACTCTGTGCAGCAACCCTACATCCACCCCAAGGCCATTCAAGCTTAATTTGAAGCCATTCAAGTGAAGTAGGAAGCATCGTTCCAAGCTCTACATCATACACTCAGTGGAAGCCAAATCATGAGTCTTCTAAACTGTGTTTCATTATCCTTGTGCTTTAGACTTTATGTTTGTGTTCTTTATAATCTACAAACAATCGTGTGTGTGTGGATCGCTTTGGATCCGTGGTCATGAGTGGTCGTGTGTTCCATTCGTGTGTGTATAGATCTTCTTAGATCTGCGTGTGTTTGTGGTTTTATCCAGGCATTAGTGTTTGTGTGTGGAGAGCGCTACATCTGTCGCAGCAAGTGTGTGTGTTGTTGATCCGGTTGTTGGATCGTGTTGGAGACATCATCTCCGTGTGTGTGTGTGTTGGGGTGCATCCTTGTGTGTGTGGGCAGGCGTCGTCCTATGTGTGTGTTTGGAGCGTCGTCTCTATTTGGGGATTTATCCCCGAGTGAAGCCTCACTAGGTTTGGTGAGGGGTGGACGTAGGATTACCGTCATTACATCTGAACCACCTTAAAAATCACTGTGCAATGTGGTTTGAATTGTGTGGTTTGATCCATTTCCTCTACCTCCATTCTACATAAGTGTTAGTGTAAATTGTTGTTCGTGATTTATCCACGTATATCTTGCATAATCTATATCTCACCATATAAAGTTTGATAAATCCAATTTATGTACAAATAGTTTTGAATCTCTTTACTAGCATTCTATCACATATTTCAAAAAGGGCAAAAGTTTTTGTAAAATTTGTAAACACCCAATTCACCCCCCTCTTGGGTGTCATTGATCGCGGGACTCCAATGGCCGCATACTGGAACATGGCGGTCTTCATGTGATCGCTAAAGATAGTAGTGGTACCAGAAGAGTCGCAATCAGACAGAACAGTCTCGAATTGGGCTGTGAAACCACGCGATTCGATCGAGCCGATAAGTTCAGGCTTTGGGGGTACAACCTGCCCAGCGTCATAGTGGGAATCCCAGGCTCGCGGGGTATTACAGAGGTCTCATAATCGATGTCCTAGTCTGATGGAAGGAATATCCGGCGGCGAGTCCTAACTATTACAAGATTAAGGGTTATGAAAACATGGGAAACGGGGTAATGTGCGGTCAGCCAGCACCACATGAGTGGAGTGACTATCAAACAATCCTAGTAAATTTTTCCACATTATCAATTAACATTGAAGTAATAATTTCATAATTGAATTGTATTATATGTGGCAAGAGGAACAATAAATAAGATATGATTGCGGATGATCCCAATTAAATCAGGCATTTCAATGTTCCATAAAAATCCATTTATTGAGTGTGTTTCTACCCTACACACAGTCTAAACAAGGTGATCATAATTAAATGAATAAAAAAATAGTAATATAATATGTACGTAAATGGCGGTCTGTCGCGCAGCCGCTAGGCTCAGAAGTGGTCAGAAACTGGCCGCAACCCAACTTTTAGCGGTCTAGTGCGAGGCCGCTCACATGTAACGAGCGTAAAAATCTAAAAGATGGAAACGGTCTGTCGCGAGGCCGCCATGGTCCGAGGTGGTTCCTGTTGTGACCGCACCCCGTTCGCCGCTTCGGGCCTCCGACGAACTCCGATAGACCTCGATTACGACATGAGATTCACGTGGTATGGTACATGAAAATTGGGCAAAATGCTATTAATAGAAAGAGAACAAAAAGGCAAACAATATAGCATGATCGATAAGGATTTGAGCTTGCTTAAACCTAACATTGAATCGATATAAAAGGAAGTAACGAGATCGGTGCCCTAGTTTTGACATGCTCAGACCAAAACAGGAAATACGCATGCTATAGGGTATAACAATTGGGGCTTTTAATATCAACAGAAAGAGGACTCGAAGACGCTTCTAATGATATGTTTTTATTAGGGTTTAGTCCACTATCACCTACCTCAATCGAAGATCAAAGGGGATGCTGGAAGCTTAAATCCACACGAACTCCGCGCTCCAAATCTCGATGTCTTCTCCCCGATTTGTGCACACCGCCAGCTGTCACAGCAAATGCGGTTTCTAGTTCGATTTAGGGTTCTTTTTATAGAAGCTAATTAGAGCTAGGGGCGATGATAAGGCTGGATAGAGTCCGCGAACTCAACGCGTGTGGAAATCACACATTGACCAAGTCAGGCCACCTTCACGTTCAAAATTAGACTCCTAGGGTTATGGTTTCGGAAGGGAACAAAAGGGGAAACGGGTCTCCTACAAGGGCTGATCGAATGGACCCAGTTTGGGCTTGAATGGTTATGAATTGGGTTCGAATTTGGTGATCCAAGGCTCAATCAAACCAACCCCGATTTTCGCCCTAAAATCCTTAATTTGACTTGATTGGAATTTTATTTAGGGGTCAACCAAGAAGACAAAATGTCTAGGAATTGGGTCCTCTTCATGATTACAATTTTTCCATATTTTTATAAATTAGTTAAAATCTAACCTAAAGGGGATTATAATTTAATATTAAGAAATTCTTGTTTATTACACGGTTATATTATTTATTTAAATTTCGGGATGCTACACCCTCCCCCACTTTAAAGAATTTGGTCCTCCAAATTCACTACACTTAACCAGAAAGGGGAAAAATCAGGATAACTGACCTTAAAATAACTCATGATACTACTTCCAGATTGCTTCTTCGGACTCCCACGTGGCTTCTTCAGTTCCACGCCTACTCCACTGAGTCTTGACCATCGGTATGGATCGGTTCTTGAGCTGTTGCTACTTTCGATCCAAAATCTTGATGGTTTTTCTTCATAGGATAAATTTCCCTTCAATTCTAGGTCCGCATGCTGAATGATATGCGCAGGGTCGTACACATACTTCCGTAGCATGGATACATGAAAAATATTATGCACACCTGACAACTGGGGTGGTAATGCTAATCTGTAGACAACCTCATCAACTCTTTCTAGAATCTCAAACGGGCCAATAAATCTTGGACTCAACTTGCCATGGGTGTTAAATCTTCAGACTCCTTTCATGGGTGAAACCTTCAAGAACACATGCTCGCCCACTTGAAATTCCAAATCTCTTCTTCTATTATATGCATAGCTTTTCTATTTTGACTGTGCATCTTGTAGATGATTCCTGATAATCTGGATATTCCTGGATGATTCTGAAATAAGATCTGGTCCCAGCCATTGCTTCTCGCTGACCTCTTCCCAACACAAAGGTGATCGGTAACTCCTCCCATACAAGGCCTCGAACGGTGCCATCTGAATACTGAACTGGTAACTATTGCCGTAGGCGAATTATATTAGGGCCAAATGTTCATCCCAGCTACCACGAAAGTCAATCATGCAAGTCCTTAACATATCCTCGACAATCTGATTCGTCCTCTCAGTCTGCCCATCTGTCTGAGGATGAAGAGCAGTACTGAAATTTAGACAGTTTCCTAAGGACTCTTGTAATCCTTTCCAAAAATGTGAAGTAAGCCCATTATAAAATCCATGCCGATACTCTCCCACTTCCATTGTGGTATATCGAGAGGCTTTAATTTTTCGGCAGGTCTGAAATGCTCAGCCTTCACTTGTTGACATACCAAGCAGCTACTTACGAACTCAACCACTTCCCTCTTCATGTTTTGCCACCAAAAGGTCCTTTTAAAATCCCGGTACATCTTAGTAGCTCCAGGATAAATGGTATACTTGGACCTGTGGGCTTCCTCAAGGATCTTGCTCTTCACGCCAGCTAAATCAGAGACACAAGTCCTTCCCCAGAACAACAACCTTCCATCATTGGCAAATAGAAAATCTGGTCGATTGCTCAAACTTCCTTTGATCTCTACCAACATTGGGTCATTATCTTGCAAGGTCTTGATCTCCGCCAACAGTTCTGGACGAAGTTGAACATGAGTGATGATAACATGATCCTTCTTCTTACCAACATTAAGCTCCAGACTAGCCATCTGTTCCAACATTCTCCACTATTGCAACATAAGACTTGACAACACTATCGACTTATTGCTCAAAGCATCAGCCACTACATTACCCTTCCCAAGGTGATACTCCATGGAGAGATTAAAATCCTTCAAATATTCCCGCCATCTTCTCTCCCTCATGTTAAGTTCTTTATGACAGAATATATACTTCAAGCTCTTATGACTAGAAAATACAGTAAAGGTCTCTCCATATAAGTAGTGCCTCCAAATCTTCAAGGCGAAAACCACTGGAGAGAGCTCTAAGTCATGTATATGATAGTTCTCTTCATGCTTCCTCAACTGTCTAGAAGAATAGGCTATCACCCTACCATGCTGCATAAGCACACAACCTAGACCAATACCCGAGGCATCAGTGTAGACTTCAAAACTCCCTTCTCCAGAAGGCAAAGCTAAAATAGGGGCAGTGGTCAAGCATTCCTTTAGAGTCTAAAAACTCTGTTCACATTCTTCCGACCACTCAAATCGTTTCTCCTTGCGGGTTAATCTAGTCAAAGGTACCGTAATTTTGGAGAAATCCTTAATGAATCTCCGATAATAGCCTACTAGGCCTAGAAAACTTCTTACTTCGGTTACATTAATAGCCCTAACCCAATTCTTCACCGCTTCTACCTTAGAAGGGTCTACAGAAATGCCATCTTTAGTAATGATGTGCCCAGAAAAGACACTTCTTGTAACCAAAATTCACACTTACTAAACTTGGCATATAATTGATGATCCCTCAGTATCTACAACACCATCTTCAAATGCTCTTCGTGCTCCTTTTGGCTCTTGGAGTATATCAGAATATCGTCGATAAATACCACGACCCCCTGATCTAAGTAGGGTCGGAACATACTGCTCATTAGCTGCATGAAAGCTACAGGAGCATTAGTTAGACCAAAAGGCATTACTGCAAGTTTGAAATGCCCATACCTGCTCTAAAATGCCATTTTAAGAATATCCTCGTCCTTGATACGCAATTGGTGATACCCTGATCGAAGATCAATTTTGGAAAAATACTACGCTCCCGCTATCTGATCGAATAGCTCATCTATTCTCGGCAACGGGTACTTGTTCTTGATAGTCAACTGATTCAATTGGCGGTAATCAATACACAGTCTTAACGAACCATCCTTCTTCCTTACAAACAGCACTGGGCTCCCCACGGGGACATACTAGGATGAATGAACCCCTTCTCGAGTAACTCCAATAATTACTTCCTCAATTCCCTTAACTCTACGGGAGACATATGGTACGAGGCCTTAGAGACTAGTGACGTGCCAGGAACTAGATCAATAGAGCAAACTACTTCCCTTTCATGGGGAAGTCCTGGCAAATCTTCAAGAAAAACATCTGAAAAATCTCGGACAATCGAAATGTCCTTCAACTCTAACTCCTTCTTGTCGGTCAAAGAGACCAAGGCCAATAATGTCTGACATCCTTTCCTCAACAACTTCTCGGCCTGAAGTGCTGAAATAAGTGGCACAGACTTAGAATGTCTAACCCCAACATAAGAAAGCTCGGGGTGCCCAGAGAAAGACACGGTGCCCGATTTACAATGAACGCTGGCCCCATATCTAGCTAACCAATCTGCTCCTAGGATTATATCATAATCCTTCATCTTCATACAAACTAAATCAGTCGGCAAATTCTGGCCACTGACCAAAACCCCACTAGAAGGATAATAATATTTGATAGCTGAACCTGAACCAATAGGGGTCAAAATTTCTAGTTGAGAATTCATCAACACAGGTTCCGTAGATATAGACTTAGTAAAACTTTGAGAAATAAACGAGTGTGTTGCTCCAGTATCAAAAAGAATGAATGCTGGCTTATCAAGAATAATGAGTGTACCTTCAACCAATCCACCCTCCTTGGTGGCTTCTGTCTCAGTTTCCTGAAGGGCTTGGAGCTTGCCCTGATGCCTTTGGCTTCCTTGTGGCTTATCCGATGTAGCTTGGTCTGATAAAAGAGGACACTCAGGAATACAATGGTCCCTGCTTCCACAACGCAGACGCCTAGCTTGCACCAGCACTCCTCCAACTTGTGACCCGGACGATCAGAATACTTACAAAGGGCCTTGGATGGTGCAGCCGAACCTATCTTCTTGTCATCATTTCTCGGCTTCTTGTCCTTCCATGAACTAGACCCGCCAGTGGGCCTCTTCTTGCCGTTGTTGGGTTTGAAATTCTCGGGACTAGTGGTCTGCTCTCACTTGGTGTTCCTTCCTCGGATCCACTTAGTCATCTCCATGGTATCTTCGAGAACTTGTGCTTTGCTCACAATCTCGTCATAAGTGTGGATCTCCAAAGGTGCCAATTGGTTAATATACTGAAGCTTCAATCCATTCAAAAATCGCTTGGCCTTCATCTTCTCAGTAGATACCAAATGCGACGCATAGCGAGATAATATAGCAAACTATGCCTCGTATTCAGCAATTGACAAATTCCTCTGCTTTAGCGAAGCGAACTCCACCACCTTCTTCTCTTACACTCGGTCCGAGAAATACTTACTGTTGAAAAGCTCCTCCAATTCTTTCCACGATACATGCCTATCTCCTAGTGTGGCTTTTGATGCTTCCCACCACGCATGAGCATCATGTTCCAACTGGAAAGTAGTCAAGAGAACGCGCTACTGATCACTACATTGCATAACTTGGAAAATCCAATCCATCTCCTTTAGCCAATGCTCGGCTTCATCGGGATCCGTCGAACCACCAAATCATGGGGGATTCAATCCTCAGAAATTCTGGTGGAGATCACCGGCTCCACAGTGTGCTACTCCTTGGGCCACCTACTGGAAGGCCCGAGTCAAACCCTGCACTCTACGCTGCATGTCCCTCCACTGTGGACACTCAGCTGCCATCGGAACAGGCTCTTACACATAGGAAAAATTAATTAGATCGACCTATCGAGATTTCTTTTAAAGATTATTAGTTAACTTTACCCGATCTCTATCCCATCTCACCAGGTTGGATCCTTAGACTTTAACAAGTTCACAGGTTCTACAACACCACTTAGAAACCTAGGGACTTAGAAAACCTAGGCTCTGATACCACAAAAATTGTCACGCCCCGACGCGAAAAAAATCGGAACGGGACAGTTATAACATTCATGATAACCAGAGTAGTAACAAAAATAAAATTTAGAAAAGAATGCATAAATGCCAGATAAAGGAATTATTCAAAAACTGCTACTTTATTCAAAACGAGAAGTAACTGTTTCCAAGTACCAACTGACGATGATTAACACAACATCCAATTTAAATTAAACAGAACAAATATTTCAACTCTCCAAGGACCAAATAACAACTGACTCTCTTAAGGATAACTTATAGCCATAACCAAGACACCACTAAATGCTAACACAGCCACCAATCACATCATCTAGAATGGTTCTCTACAGGGTCTTCACTTTTGCCCAACCCCATCCGATTGCGAGTCATCCTCGGAATTACTTGAAAGGGGGGAAAAACTAGGTGAGCGAAAGCTCAGTAGGTAATAGCAGGCAAGGTTTAAGTAATTAACCAATTAAATGTGTCATGCGAAATAAACGAATGATAAACAAAGCTGACAACAGTAATGATGGAAAATTATATGTGAACAATAGAAATAAGTAGAACAGAGCTATATTCTTTCCATGTATTGGCTGATCAAGCATGAAAGTAACAAGTCATGTAGAGATAGAATTTCACGTAGGAATTTCATATCTTGTAGAAGGGAATATGAATGTCGCAGATAACACGCTAGCAAGTACTCGGTGCAATGCCTCACGATGTCATTACAACTCCCCGGGACACTAGTACTTTTCGGGCGCTCTTCCCAGGACCAGATCGGGCCCTTATGATGCGTTGACATTGATTTGGTGGATCCAAGATCCCAAGTAACCATCTTAGACACTCATTGGAATCGGCCAGGAATTCCAAGGTCAAGTTATGTAACTTATCATCTAGGACCAAGTGATCTTTCAATAAATGAACATGAAGCCATCAGTTTAAGGAATATGATCATGACAGTTTTACAGCACAAGCCATCTTGACTCGGCTATTGAAGCACACAAGACACATAGGGAAACAAGCTCTGAACAAGTTGCGGTCAGGAATGGGCCGCAACAATGAAGAAACGGTCTATAATGGACCACAAGGGTCAATACTGGGCCATAAAGACGAAACCCAGCGTCGAAGAGTGAAAATGGTCCGAGTGGGCTGCAACAGGGATAAAGATGGTCCTCACTGGGCCACTTCAAACAGAACTAGTCCAAGACTGGCCGCAACTAGGTTGGGCCTAGCAATGGTTTACCAATTGACTTAGCTGATCCTTGGCCAGCTTGGGCATGGTGGAACTATACCAGGGTCCAGCCCACATATCCCAGATCAGTCCAAAAAGGGGCTTAGGTCGACTTACACATGGCTAGGTCGACTTAAAGTCAAGGAAAAGTCGGTCGGGCAATTAATACACAGGCCAGATCAGGAATAGAAATACGGTCACCAAATGGCCACATATTGGAACATGGCGGTCTTCATGTGACCGCTAAAGATAGTAGCGGTCCCAGAAGAGCCGCAATCACACAGAACAGCCCCGAATTGGGCTGTGAAACCACGTGATTTGATCGAGTCGATAAGTTCAGGCTTTGGGGGTACAACTTGCCCGGCGTCCTAGTAGGAATCCCAGGCTCATGGGGTCTTACAGAGGTCTCATAATAGAGGTCCTAATCCGACGGAAGGAATATCCGGCGGAGAGTCCCAACTATTACAAGATTAAGGGCTATGAAAACTCGGGAAACGGGGTAATGTGCGATCAGTAAGCACCACCGGAGTGGCGTGACTGTCAAACAATCCTAGTAAATTTTTCCACATTATCAATTAACATTGAAGTAATAATTTCATAATTGAATTGTATTATATGTGGCAAGAGGAACAATAAATAAGATATGATTGTGGATGATCCCAGTTAAATCATGCATTTCAATGTTCCATAAAAATTCATTTATTAAGTGTGTTTCTACCCTGCACACGATCTAAACAAGGTGATCACAATTAAATAAATAAAAAATAGCAATAAAATTTGTACATAAATGGCGGTCTGTCGCGCAGTCGCTAGGCTCAGAAGCGGTCAAAAATTGGCCGCAACCCAACTCTTAGCAGTCTAGTGGGAGGCCGCTCACATGTAACGGGCACAAAAATATAAAAGATGGAAACGGTCTGTCGTGAGGCCGCCAAGGTCTGAGGCGGTTCCTGTTGCGACCGCAACCCGTTCACCGCTTCAGGCCTCCGGCGAACTCTGATAGACCTCGATTGCAACATGAGATTCACGCGGTATGGTACATGAAAATTGGGCAAAATGCTATTAATATAAAGAGAACAAAAAGGCACACAATATAGCATGATCGATTAGGATTTGAGCCTACTTAAACCTAACATTGAATCGATATAAAAGGGAGTAACGAGATCGCTGCCTTAGTTTTGACATGCTCAGACCAAAATAGGAAATTTGCATGCTATAGGGTATAATAATTGGGGCTTTTAATATCAAAAGAAAGAGGACTCGAAGACGCTTCTAATGATATGTTTTTTTTAGGGTTTAGTCCACTATCACCTACCTTAATCGAAGATCAAAGGGGACGCTGGACGCTCGAATCCGCGCGAACTTCGCACTCCAAATCTTGACATCTCCTCCCCGATTCGTGCACACCAGCGGCCGTCATAGCAAATGGGGTTTCTAGTTCAACTTAGGGTTCTTTTTATAGAAGCTAATTAGAGCTAGGGGCGATGATAAGGCTGGATAGAGTGCATGAACTCAACGCGTGCGAAAATCGCGCATTGACCAAGTCACGCCGCCTTCACGTTCGAAATTAGACTCTTACTGTTAGGGTTTCGCAAGGGAACAAGAGGGGAAACAGGTCTCCTACAAGGGCCGATCGAATGGACCTGGTTTGGACTCGAATGGTTACGAATTGGGTTCGAATTTGGCGATCCAAGGCTCAATCAAATCAACCCCGATTTTTGCCCTAAAATCCTTAATTCGACTTGATTGGAATTTTATTTAGGGGTCAACCAAGAAGACAAAATGTCTACGAATTGGGTCCTCTGCATGATTACAATTTTTCCATATTTTTATAAATTAGTTGAAATTTAACCTAAACGGGATTATAATTTAATATTAAGAAATTCTTGTTTATCACACGGTTATATTATTTAATTAAATTTCTAGATGCTACTGTATATTTTTTTTCATCGGACCCCGCGACGTCACGTCATACGTATCGCGGAAAGACAGAGACACACACACACATATATATATATATATGAATGTATATACGCAAGAGAGAGAGAAACCATAGTCACAAGGAATGTAAATATATCACAACCATTCATAATTCAAAGGCTACATGTCTATTGCACAATTACATATGAGTCCATACAGGGTCACCAACCCACAACTAGCCATAACATGATAGATAGATATCCATTGCCTACCTTGACGTAGGCAAGACTAAACTACTCCTTGGCAGCAGCCTCCTCCTCGACCTCCTCAACAGCGTCCCCTGAAACGTGTGTCACAAAGGGGGTGAGTTTGACGCTCAGTAGGTAGCCTAATCAAATCAGGCTTAACTCACATTAATATAACCAATCTATATTCATAACTTCAACGATCATAACAAAACTGTGCAAAAGACCCATATGATCTCTCTAAAATCCTCCGTAGCGATCCTTAAGATCAATCAAGAATTTCGGGATAATGGGGCAAGGATGGAACCCAACCATCCCAATCTACACGATGAGCCATTTGTAAAATGAGGTACCTGAGAGAAAAATAACAACTTGTTATTTCTCATGAAATTGGGAGAAATAATCTTAAAGCTAATTAATTATCTTATCCCGGGCTCTACCCAATTCTCACATGGGTATGGAAATTTCTTCCTTAGTTTATAGGTAGGGGTCCTTAAACCTTGGAGTTTTCCTATGACATGTCTCTTCTTCCTTAGTCCTGAGACTTAGGCTCTGATACCAACTTAACTGTCACGTCCCGAGCCTTTATTACAGCGGAAGACTAACTCGGGGAGTGCGAGCAGCCGACATGGTAAGCCTCTTGCAAGCAAGAACGATCAGAGCGCAAGACAATCACACACATAAATGTAATTGCACAATATATATTCAAACTTCAACTTTATTTCAAAATAATCAAGTACAACCACTAATTCAATTTCCATTATGCACTAGACTCAAGAAATAGAAAAATTACATAGACTCAATCTAAACAATTTAGACTTCCTAAGTCTTCACTCTCATCTTAATAATACTTTCATTCGCTCTCGGACCCGCTACTTGTATAACCCGAATCCGAATTTGAATCACTTCCATCTCCTGAAAAGATTAGAAATAGGTAATGAGCACACTTGCCCAGTAGGTATCTTCGCATCAACATGAAGACACTATTAAAGTAATTAACAATTTAGCTCTAAAGAATAAGGTAAAAATCATGCGAATGCGATCAATCACGCGATTAAACTAAGTAACAAGACGATCATGTATGATAGAATGAGAGCAAGTATGAACTAGCAAGAATGAAACAAGAACATGATATGGCCTTTCATGAACAAGAATGTATCGAGAATGTACTAGCAAGTCACATAATCATCACTCCAGTATCTTTTGCTTATGAGCAAGTACTTCGTGAATTTTTATGAAATATCAAGCAAGAAAGTCATGTACAAGAATGTCATGTCGTGCCGTGGATTTTCACTTATTTATAGAGAAAGTACTCCTAGCGTAATGCGACGCCAGTAGCATCATACCCCATTGTTTATAAAATAGTATGTTTCCGACAATCAGCCGAGAGAACTAGCATAGAGCCCTTGAACACAATCAGTGCTCGATCGCATCTTCAAGTATAAATCAAGTTACTTCCACGCATGTTAACAATAAAATATGGCCAAGAATGTAATAAGTTCAATAAGCTCATGATAACAATAATTCAATGAATGAATGCTTCAATAAGAATCATGAAAAATCAAGAATGACTTAAGCAAGGTTATGCTTATGGAAATAAATCGACAGCATAACGATACATTCTTTATCTTCCATTCATTATATTAGGTTTCTTGATCAATATTATAAGTTCTAGATCATCAAGAGTCTATCTAGAACCTTGGAATATCAACCCTTGGTCAATCCTTGGGTTTAAATACTCAAGTAGTGTGACGGTCGTGTACTGGGCCGTTACATGATGTAATGCTCCAGTATTGGGACCGTTACATTAGTCTGAATCCATAACCAAGAAATCGGACTCGATGGAATGTGACGGTCGTATATTGGGCCGTTACTTGTGCCTGACGGTCCAACATAGAGCCGTTACATTACTGATAACCAAAATCATCGATAGTGTAATCTAATCAATGGGCCTTAATGGTACAACCAACTCGGCATCCTAGTGGGAATCCCAGACTCGCGAAGAATTACAGAGGCCTTGAAACATGATTTCTTAGTCCATTGGAAGGAATATCCAATAGAGAGGTCCTCATGTCCAAGAATAGTGTTCCTATAGTGCAAAGTGAACTAATGGACAACATACCTGAATCTGTGCCATATACTTAAAGAAATGACTCTATAGATAGGAGAGAATGTGTAACATTATGAAACCAAGATAAAACTCTGTCAATACAACTTTGGAAAATCATGATTTAGAATACAAAACTATAGAGTTTTAGCCAATAAAATTAGCATAACTTAAAATAACCTAAGACACATTAATCATGCACTTTGATTATGAATCAGAAACTAAACTCAAAGTCATGATAATAGGTCCAAACTTAGCTATCTAAGCTTATTTATAAGTAAACTTAACTGGTTATTATTCTGCCTTGGGCCGACAGAACACAGGTGTCTAACGGTCTAGGATAGGTGCGTTACAGTGTGTGACGGTTTATCGAGGGGCCGTTACAGTGATGTAACACTCCTGTTAGGGTGCGTCAGAGACAATAGAACAAATTAAAGCATAACAGGATGTGACGGTCTATCGTAAGGCCGTTACATTCATGTGACGGTCTTTCGTTGGTGCGTCAGAGAACCTGCTGGCAGTAAACTAAAGTGAAGGTTTATGAAAACATAGCATGCCTGGAAATCAACATATTACCACTGTCCTAGTCATGATAACGAAGTATAGGCCAACTATATGCATAGGTTTAGTGAATAGACAGGATAATATCTTTTAAATTTCCTTTTAGGGCTAAGAAATGCATGAATGTATAAAACTATGAAATCATGAAATTCTTAGTCTATAATGCATGAAATCAAGCACAATCAGAGGGCTTTTATTCCTAACAAGTTGTTTTTACCAATCATGAGATAACCTACCTCTTCTAGAACCTTAAAACTTCAAATTTGATGCTAGGTGCTACCCTTAGTCCCTTGTACTTCTTGTGATAAATCAACAACTTCAATCTACTCTATTTCCTCAGCCTCTTGACCTAAGGATGTGAAATTTTGAGGGTGAGAAGATGAAACTATTGGTAACAAAAAGTTCTAAAGGATCGTACTCTAATTACCTCGTTTAGTCATCCTAATCTCTTGATCTTCAGGAGACTTGCGTTCAGATTCCTGGGTTGCTAAGGTTGAATCAACAACTTTGGAAGCTTCTATCTCCTTGGTTGCTCGATCTCCTAGCATGAAATTTGGAGAACCATTAGTCTAAAGTATACTAAACAAAAGCTTCTAAAGAACTTACCCGAATTTATGACTCCTTACCTTGATTCTTCACGAGCCAAAAGTAAGGGTCGCTCAGTTCAGAACTAGGTCCTATTTATAGGGTTTTGACTAGGGTTTGAAGATTATATCGATTCTAGAGTCTTTAATTTGCCAGAACCTAATCCCTAAGAGTCCTTAGTAGTGTTATAAGCTTCCCTAAGTCGATCTCTTGTGGATAGGATTTTAAAGTTCCAATCTTTTTGCAATTTCCTCACCTTACGGAATCTGCAGTAACGGTCGTGTCTAGGTGCGTTACATGGCTGTGGCGGTCGCCCGATAGACCGTTACATGTAACGCATATAGAGTTTCAATTTGATAAAACTCTTTTATTCATTTTTCCATATAATTATCTTATATAATTAGTATTTATCCTTAAAATACGTGAATAAGCTAATTACCCTTCTAGAATATGGGCCAAACTTAATGGGCTTAGTCCATTAACCTTTTGGATAATAATTAGATAGGCTAGGTTAACTAATTAGCCTATTTGAGACTTATAATGACTTATTAATCCAATAATCCTTCATTAATTTATTTAGGCCTTTATAATTTCTAGAAAACTATTTTATAATTCAAAAATTATATATATAAATTCTGGGGTACTACATACCGATAACCCGATATCATTGATTTACCGATACCAAGAGCTCGGGGAAGCCACCCAAGAGGCTGATGAGGTCCCGTAAGGGTTAGTGAGTGTTTGTCGTGGGGATGCATAACGAATAGAAATTACACGCGCAATCTTAATTAAAGCATTCATTTGAACTTTAAATGGAAGTAAATACATATAACAGAGTGGTAAATTTATACAAGTAGTCCATATCCATATATCACAAGTCCCACACTATACAATGGTCAAAAATAAATAGCTACACGGGACATACCCCGGCCAAAAGAAGAAAAAGAACAGACTGACCACTAACCGACCACTGACAGACCACTATTGGCTCTAAGACTTTTCGCCAAAAGCACGAGAGAATCCTGCAGCCGGTTGCTCCGCCTCACCTGTAAAAGGAAGGGGTGAGTCTCACAACAGAGACTCAGTAGGGTTCATAGCGATCCCTAACTCGCAACTAACTAAAGGAAAGCTGTAAGGCATGCATTAGCATAAATAAATGACAATTTAATAAAGCTGTAAAACTAACTAAACAGTTTATAAACTGCTAACTAATATGCCAATTGTAATTTAAATACGAGTACTCAAAATCTAGCAATAGACAATCATTTCCAAGTGACAAGAGTGAGAAGGAGAGGAGATCCACCAGAAGAAGAAACCAGATGCGTCCATTGACGGCTTACACTGCGTCTCAAGCATCTACGCAAGTCTAGATCACGACAAGCGAGACGCGTAACAGTACTAGAACAAGTAACTAGTCAGAGCAACACTCGTCAGTGTCAGCCCAAGTCTCTGACCACGTGTGGACACACTGGCTCGTGCCTAGAGCCAGGCCTCTAGCTAGTATTCCCTTTTGTAGGACACTACGGTTGGACTGGGCCCACAGAACTGGCTTAAAAACCGTGAAACTGAGATATCCCGCCACCTCTCCCGGGTGGGATCAACACTGAAAGTCGTCGAGCTACGACTGGTGGTTCCATCACTAGGAAAGAGAATGAAGCTCTAATGGGATCTAAAAACATGCCATAATTTATGATAACGATTTAAACATGGCAAATATGCAAGACAAAAAGTATGATTAACTGAATATACTAAGATGGCCATTATTCAATAATTCAATGCATAAATAATTGAATATGCTAAAATAATTATTCCATAACTAAATGCATAAATTATTGAATATGTCAAAATGGTAACTATTTCATAATTAAATGCATGAATAATTGACTATGTTAAGAATTGAAATCTGTCGGGGTTTAACGGTTGAAAGAAAACCGCCCTAGTCGATAAAATGACTTAAATATGGCGGAAATGCTATATTACATGCATGGTTTAACGAACATGCATAGTTTCAAAACAAGCGGCCGAACAACGAACCACCGCGTGTTGTTATACAGACTGGCCGTGAAGTTTCTACCGCTATTCAAATTTAATTTATTTATGCGGTCTAATCATTAGCTGCTTGGGTCAATAAACGGTTTATGGTGGACCATTATAAAATCTAAAATAGATTAAACATAGTCCTTACCAGAGAATCAGATCCCTTCCCGGTCGACTCAAATCGACGGGAATTATAATTTTTAACATGTTCCCTGCCAATCCATCATCTCAATATAATGATTTATCATCTATGAACTCAACGATAATGGGCATTCGATAGATTATAAACTGTCGCATGCCCATCGTCGCTGAGTTCATAGAGGACTACTTGTATAAATTTACCACTCTGTTATATGTAATTACTTCCGTTTAAAGTTCAAATGAATGCTTTAATTAAGATTACACGTGTAATTTCTATTCGTTATGCATCCCCTCGACAAACACTCACTAACCCTTACGGGGCCTCATCAGCCTCTTGGGTGGATTCCCCGAGCTCTTGGTATCGGTAAATCGATGATATCGGGTTATCGATATCCGGATCTCCTGGGTCGTCATAGCGTGTACCAAAAATCATGGTGAATGATTAGTTTACACATTACCACATTTTCATGAGTTTCACATTCTTGTTATTCGTGGAACCAAACAGCTGTCGCAAACACAGGAGCCCCCCACACACAAACGAAAGAAAGAGTATTGTGTAAACCCGAGAGTGAACTCCCACGTAGACTCCTGCCGCACGGGGCATTACGTATCGCCGTCCCCCGGGTTCTATGGCGTTATGTATCGCCGACAGAATGAACCAGCCGAATCAATAGTATTTTAACTAGGGCATTATGTATAGCCGTCCCCTGGGTTCTTTTACTTTCGCGACGTTACGTATCGCCGTCCTGCAGAACGGACTGAAGTCCAACCTCATAGAATATTGTTATTTTCCGCTCATAACGTTCACATCATATTCACATTCACATACATATTCATATTACATTATTAATATCAATCTTCTTTTTATACCGCAAGCATGCTTCTATATGGTTTGTTACTATGTTACACATGCGTAGAAATAAATCATACTACAAATGCAGAATTTCTATGAACACGAAATATTTACCATAAGTTACTTAGTCTTCTATAAATTTCCAATTTTTCAGATTTTTCTGAGTTGGAATGGCCTCTCAAAACTTTCTTATTCTTGGTTTTGGGAATTTTGAGAAAGGACACTGACTGCCTCGATGAAGTCAGCCCTCCAACGAAGGCTGCATCGATGCAACTCCTTGGCTGCATCGATGCAGTTAGCCACACTGAAGGGACTGCGTCGATGCAGCCCAGTGTTGCATCGACGCAGGTCAGTGCAAGACTCAAATTTTGATAAAACTCAGAGAAACCTCACGATAGTACGTAATATGATGAAAGGAAAATGAAGAATAAGTATAGTGATCAATCCTTCATGCCCTTAGTCCCTCTTTAAAAAGTAGAAATTAATTTGAAAAACATTCTAATGCTTCGTTGACCCCTACGATTTGAGGATAGGTGCATACGTTTGAAGGTGATAAACTGACGACTCGGGGATGGAATCCATACCCCATATTCACCTAATGCTTCTCCCTTTCGATCCAGGGATGAGATCCACACCCCAGATCCCCTAAGACTTTGCCCATCGTCCTAGGAACTGTAGGATCGTCCTCCTACGCAGGGCCAAGGTCCCTCACCTCTCTTTCTTACTCAAAAGGAACCGTAGATGGTAGATGATTCAAAATAGGGGTTGCTAAAGGCTTACTACCCTTGAAACCTACCTCTTTATATAGATTTTTAGCCTCCCAAGGGCTTTTCCCACGTCATACAAGGCTCAGTCCAGCCCCCAAGGTCGCGGGTTGAAGAGGAGTTAATGCCATGCACCTCTTCGATTTGAACAGATGTGACCTTTCGTCTACCTAGTCATAGATACGAGTGGGCACACTTTTCTCTTGGGATTTGGGTTGGGACATCTTCAGATGGAATTAGGAGGATTTCCAGATCTAACCCTGGGTCATAGTTTCATTAAATTTCAGTATCTCTAGCATGAGTTATGATTTTCGTAATATTAATATTTATTTCCCCCGTTCCAGTCACGACCTTTTGGTAGCCCGAGGTAATTTGAGTATAACTCTAGTATCCAGGCGGAATTTGGCCTCGACCTCAACATAGAAGATGTAGCTGACATCCCATTCGAGATTATGGACTTGATTTCAGGTCGTTTAAATAACACCAAACGAAGTTATGAATTTTTAATTAATTACGTGTGAATTCCCCAATCAGTCACACTTCTTCATGACGGTTGGTGACAATGGGCTCAGAACCTTGGGTTTTAGTGTTAATTGGGTTCCCATCTCAATAAAAGAGTTTGGCTTAAAGGCCCAATCTTTCTAATGGACCTGGTTTTAGCACATTTGGATGACTATGGGTTAAGATATCCTTATTTCAACCGGTGATAGTATTTATTGTGACTGTTTCGACCTATGATCATAAACTCCGTCTTATTCCCTATTAGGCCTTTTATTTAGAAGTTATAATCTTCATCTAAGTTGTTCTTTACCCAATGGCCATTGCATGGCTATTGGTTTCAACTAATTACGACCTTCCTAGGTTAAGTTATGAATTTCCTAACAAACCTTCATTAATCTGTTTGAATTTTGGGTTTTGTGTGTTGATGGGTCAGGATGGTACCCAATTGGGCCAGTGCCCAATTGGTGGTCGTAACAGTCGACCCCCTCTCTGTATGGGTCAACCCCTGCGCTGTGTTTGCTTTTGGGCAAAACAAGTCAATGTGGAAAGTTGCTTGAAATGCTAACTTGATAAATTTGTGATCGTGCAAGTCTTTTATGTTTGAATTCAAATTTCATTATTCAGATCATGGCATTGAGGTTGATTGTGTTCTAGCTTGAACTATAAGTCATATTGTGTGTTTTCCATTTATGGAATGGCAGTTATAAAGGCTTGAATGTTTGATTCTCAAATAACAACATTTTGATTCAAGGGGCCATGTGAGGTTGGTGATGGTTTGGTTATCTTTTAATGGTGTAGTGGCTTAATGCTCATTTGAATGCTAGTGTGCTCATGCGATGGAAACTAACTTGGTATTTATGAGTTTTCATGCATATTCTTTACGGGTTGTTAAACCCATGATTGCGGTTCATGGTTTCTTCATGGATTTTGAGGCTCTTAATGTGCTTAATTAATTCATATAGAACTTGATGGAATTTGGGTTGAATGATGCTCATATTGTGGCTAAACGCATGGCCATTGATTCTAACTTTTGGTTGTGAAAGTATGCATTTTCCTTAAAGGACAAAGGTATGAAATGTTTGATTTTCAAATCAATACTAACTTGATTCCATTGTGCATTTTTCAGGTGACAATTGCTTGGAAGACACCTTAGAATCACTTGAATGGATGGTAACATCATTTAATATTTTAGTCAAGGTTTTGGGGCTTTATTTCTTGCTTGGGTCTGTCTTGGATAGACAGACCAGCAAGAGTCGACTCTAGGAGTCGACTCTTGTTGGCCTGGATGTTGTCCAAGTAGGCCAGCCAACAAGAGTCGACTCCTAGAGTCGACTCTTTTCTGGCAGTGTTCGGGTTTTTGTCCTCTGGCTTGCACAGGGTACAAGCGTCGACTGTCGACACTTTCTGACAGGTCCGCGATGCGGGTTTCGAAACCCATTTTTCTCACTTTGTTTTGACCCCATTTGTTACCCTTTTGCCCCTAGGGTTATGATACATATCTTAGAGGGTTTTTGAAGGGTTTTAGTTTGGGTTTCTTGGTCTTTTGCCCTCTCTTAGGTTCATATATATCTGAACTCCGAATTTGAGAAAAAAATCTTCTAATGTGCTTATTTTCTATCTTGTAGGAGAAGAAGGCCAAGGAGGAGAAAATGATGACTTGGGAAGGGGATATCATCTACATCCATGCATCTTTGAAGCTCGTGGTAGAAGGAAAAGATGAGCGGATCGAGGAGAGGAACAAGATGATGCCGACTTTGTGATCATTCATCTACGAAGAAAGAAGAGCCGGATCGTTTTGAGAAGGGGGAGCTTTACATTTCATATATGTTATTTGGTTCAGTCTTTAGAAGTTGTTTTGGGTTTATTATATCCATTTCTGAACACTTCATCCATTTCTGAAAGAATATTTTGTGTGGGTGTTCGGAGATTTGATCTCCGAGTGTTTGTGTTGGCGTGTGTGTGTCGTTCTGTGTGGAGGAACTCCGCGTGTGTGATTTGGGGATTGTTCCCCATGTGTGGTTGGGAGTTTTCTCCCGTGTGGTTGCGGAGCTACTCCGCGTGTGGTTTGGGGATTGTTCCCCATGTGTGTTTGGGAGTTATCTCCCGTGTGTGTGCAGGTGTCGTCCTTCATGTGTGTTGGAGCGTCGCTCCGTGTGTGCTGTCTTGAACGGGTCTTTGTAAGATAGTGGAATCCTCACCGGTTTGGTGAGGGGTGGACGTAGGCGCACAAAGGTGTGTGGCCAAACCACCTAAAAATCTCTGTGCCTCGTGGTTTACTTGTGGTTTGCAATTCCTCTATTATTGTTCTTCACTATTTGTGGTTTTGGCACAGCGTTCCACACACACACATATTCACATCTTGACTAATCACGCACGAGTGAGTTTTGAGTGCGTAATTCATCTTGCTATATCAAGTTCTTGTTTATAAAATCTAAAAGAGAATAATTGCCTATCTATTCATCGTTCTTCATAGTTGATATTAATTACTTGGAAATTAATTTTTAGTAGGCCAATCAATTCACCCCCCTCTTGATTGCCGTTCCCCTGGATCCAATAATTGGTATCAGAGCCTCGGCTCTATTTATCCTGAGATCTCACAATCTATAGAGTGATCCTAGGTAATGGCAACCTTGAGCGAAATGGCCGAAATCTGTTCAACCTCTTGTCTGCCATGCTTTAATGGTTGTAATTTTATTTCTTGGAGAAATATGATGTGTGTTTATCTTGGTTTGCATGAACCCAATGTTTGGAAGGTGATAAGTGAACGTCCATACAAACTTCCTACTGAACATAACAAATGGGATGATATGCATGTCAAGGAAAATGCAATGAATCTTAGAGCATTAAATTTTCTCATTGGAGAGGGGTAAATTAGCGGCCCAACGATTGTACGATTGAGAGCGGCCCAACCAGGTCTAACCTGACACAAACAGGCCGAAATCTCCAAGCGATCGCCCCACTTACGGGCCCATTTAGCTTGCAAGCCCAAAGACGCTCGGACCAATACTTCCTAGGCGGACCCCTGGCCCGGAAGCCCGAGCAACCGTCAAACGGGGAAAGGTCGAGCAGTGCCGGACCGTAATGGTAGGAGGGAAGATCGGGAGTCAATGAAAGGGGAGACCAAGGGAATAAGCCACAAACGGCCGAGTAACGCCCCCCATACTCTCTACCTCCTCCAAGCGCCTTACGGAGAACAACACTATATAACCCAAGGGAAACTCTCCAAAACAAAGGTAGATCTTGAGCACCTAACACCACACCCACTGGTGGAGAGCGATCTCGTGCTCCTCATTTCTTCTCCTACTCTCCTCCCACCTACGCCCTATAACTTTGTTGACTTTGAAATCGGAGGGTTTTCCCCAGGGTCTCAACCCTCGGCTCCTCTGACTCGTTTCTTGCTCTGCAGATTACCGTTCAAGGTGCCAACATTCCAAGCTTGCCCAGCATCGTGCGGCTCAGGACTAAGCGCGAGATCACGCCTCTTCATCTTACGCCATCTATGGGAAACGAACGAAGAGCCAACATGGTGCGAAGAAGCTATAGTAGGAGAAATATCAGCGAAAAAGGGAAGGCACCAACGGTCGAAGAAAGGGAGCCTGAGCCTCACATTCTCTGATGGGCACCCCCCCGAACGACCAAGCTAACAACCCACCACCGCCGGCCGAAGGGGGACAACTTGCTCCTGGGAACCCGAATGCCCTCCAAGCCCTCAATGCTAAAATGGACGTCCTTGTAGACTTGATGAGGACCCAGATAGCTGGAGAGGAAAGGTCGCGGCTTCCTCGGACAAACCACCCCTACGCGGAGGCCTCCCGGATGACAGTCGGAGGCCGATTCATCTTTCAAGGAGGACACATCTTCCGGAGCGAGCGGGGTGGACCTTCGCAGCCCCCACCTCCAGAGCAAGAGGCCTCCTCTAGCCCAAGAAAGAGGAAGTCTGACCTCAATCATCAACGCACGAAGGAGGATGTTCCAAACCTGGAATGCCAGGAGAACAATCGGAGCCCCCCGGCCCCGTCCCGGCGATAGGCAGAACTATCCCTCCGGCTGCGAGACTTCGAGCGGCATTTTGCCAAGCAAGAGCGCGCCCTTCGCACCCTCCAGAAAAACTCTACCTCGGAAGATGGGGAGCAATCCCCATTCTCCGACCAAATCATGAAGGCTGAGGTCTCCCCGAGAGTGTCGCTCCTGGCCTTCAAACCTTACGACGGCCAGGGCGACCCAACCGACCACTATGATAGCTTCGACGCCCTCATGACCTTGCACAGGGCGTCTGACTCGATCAAATGCCGAGAGTTTGTGACTACTCTAGTCCAAGGTGCACATGCATGGTTCCGAGCGCTCGCCCTTGGGAGTGTCTCCAGCTTCCGATAACTCGGGCGACTATTCAAGGAGAGCTTCGCCGGTAGCGGCCCTCCACGGTCGATAGCGAGATTACTGGCCCTCAAATAGGAGCAGGGGGAAAAGCTGTGAGCTTACATTAACCGCTTCAAAGCGGAAGCTCTACGCATCCCCCACCTAGATGTGCCCTCCGCCATCACCGCACTGACCGGAGGTACCCACGATGAAAGTCTTTGGCGAGAATTGGTGCTCCACCCTATCTCCTCCCTCGCCGATCTTGTGACCTTAGCTCTACATCATGCGGAGTGCGAAGAGGTCCTCAACGCCTACTGAGACCCCGCAAGCTCGGGGCGAGAGGGGGAGAAAAAGAGGTCATCCAACCAATCTTCAGGGTGAGGGAAGAGGAGGAATCAAGAGGGCGACCGAAAGGAACCCCCGCACAAGTTCAAGTGCTATACTCCTCCTTATACCCCCATCTACCAGATTTATCAAGAAATAAAGGACTCAGGGCTACTCCGCCTTCCCGAGCCGATGAAGGCCGACCCCAAGTGTCGGAGTCACCAAAAACACTGCTAGTTCCATGACGATCACGGCCACCACACGGGAGATTGCCACCAGCTCAAGGACGAGATCGAAAGTCTCATCTGCCAGGGGCACCTCTCCAAGTACGTGGCCAAGTAGAGGGAAGACCGTGGAATTCCTCATGAAGAAATTGACAATTGCCCCCAAGGAGTCCACATAAGCGTCATCTCAGGTGGACGGGCCTCAGGCGGAGATACCAGCCGAGGGAGAAAGCGTCATGCCGAGCGAGCCATCCGAGCTTCCGACCTACCCAAAGCTCCTCCCCCGGTGACCGACCAGCAGTCCTTGGTCTTCTCAGACTAGGATCTCGAAGGAGTGGTCACCCCACATGATGACGCCCTTGTTATCTCGGCCACGATAAACCGTTGTAACATGGATCAGATCTTAGTGGATAATGGAAGTGCCCCAGATATATTATCATACGAGTGTTTTCTAAAGATGGGTGAAAACCTGTCGAAACACTGTCCGATCCAAACCCCTTTCTGTGGGTTCAATGGCCAGGTGACCTATCCCGAGGGAGCCCTAAGCCTACATGTTACCCTCGGTACCTGGTCAAAAGTCATAACCTTTATGGCAAAATTCGTAGTGGTCAAGGAGATATTGGCCAATAATGCCATTTTCGGCCGAGGCATCCTCGATCGAATCAAGGTAGTGCCCTCCACATACCACCAAAAAATGAAGTTTCCCACTAAATACGGCACCTGGGAAGTCCAAGGTAATCAGGCAATGGCTAGAAGGTGCTACACGATCTCGGTGGAAACCGTAAGGCTGGAGGACAAGGGCAAAGAGCTCGAAACGATTGAAGACAAAACAGCAAGCAAGCCCAGGGGAGAACTACTTTCTATTTTCCTTACAAATGATCCAGCATGCGAAGTAAAAATCGGGGAAGATCTACCACCCGAACTACAAGCTCAATACAAATATTTTCTTTCAGAGTATGTGCACATTTTCACGTGGTCTGACGAGGATCTCCCTGGCATTCCCAAGGAGACAGTAATGCACCACCTCAACCTCGACCCCGCGGTAAGGCTAGTACAACAACGGAAGAGGAAGCACGCCCCCGAGAAACGGGCGATTATTAAAGAGCAGATCAACAAGGGGAAGAAAACCAGGTTATTTAACCTAGCCCTTTACCCTACCTGGCTCGCCAACATCATTCTGGTACCCAAAACCTTAGGTAAATGGCGGATGTGTGTCGACTTCACCGACCTCAATAAAGCTACCCCGAAAGATTGCTACCCGCTGCAAAGCATCAACCAGCTCATCGATACAACCGCGGGCAACGAACTTCTAAGTTTCTTGGATGCGTACTCTAGATATCACCAGATCCAAATGAGTCCCGAAGACATAGAGAAGACCGCCTTCATCACCGACTTCGGCGTCTATTGCTATACCCGAATGCCATTCGGACTAAAAAATGCCGGAGCTACTTGCCAGAAGCTGGTCAATCAGATCTTTAAAGATCAGATTGGGCGGAACGTCGAAGCCTATATCGATGACATGCTTGTAAAGTCGTAGAAGGCCAAACACCATTTTGTCGACCTGGACTAGACCTTCAGCACCCTCTAGAGGTACCAGATGAAGCTCAATCCCGCCAAATGCGCCTTCGGGGTCAAGTCTGGGAAATTACTGGGCTTCCTGGTGACCCAACGAGGGATCGAAGCCAACCTCGACAAGGTCCAAGCCATCCTGGATATGCGGCCACCCACCTGCTTCAAAGAGGTGCAACGATTGATCAGCCAGATTGTCGCGCTAAACCGATTCCTATCTCGAGCGGTAGAACGCTGCCTGCCCTTCTTCAAGTTGCTGAGAGGGCCGAAGTTGGCAACCCCTGCATTCGCAAGGGATGAGGAATGCGAGAAGGCATTCACCGAGCTTAAGGAGCTTCTGGCATCACCTCCTGTATTATCCAAGCCAGTGCCGAGAGAGATTCTATACCTTTATCTCTTGGCAACACCGTCCACGATAAGCTTGATCCTCATTCGAGAAGACAAAGGAAGACAAAGGCCTATGTATTACATCAGCAAAGTGCTCATGGATGCCGAAATAAGGGACCCCACAATCGAGAAACTCGTGCTAGCGTTGGTTACCTCGGCCAAGCGCCTCCGGCCATACTTCCAAGGACACTCCATTGTGGTGCTGACTAGCTAGCCTCAGAAGAAAATTCTGGCCCATCCAGAAGCCTCGGGTCGACTTGTCAAGTGGGGAATATTGTTCGGGGCCTACGACATTTCCTACCGGCCCCGCACTACAATTTAAAGGACAAGATCTCGCCGATTTTATCGTAGAGAGCGTTATTCCTCCAGGAGAAGCGTCCGAGACTACGGCCAGCCCGGCCTGGGATCTCTTCGTGGATCTTCCAATTCAACCGGCAGCGGAGCTGGCATCCTCATCACATCCACAGGTGTCAAGCTCTAGTATGCCATGAAGTTCAACTTTCAAGCCTCCAACAACGCCTCCGAGTACGAAGCCCTGATTTTCGGGGCTAGGATGGCAAAGCGCTTGGGAGCCGAGCTAGTCAACATCTACACCGACTCTCAGTTGGTTGCTAGCTTAATCCATGGAGACTACGAAGCTCGGGCCACAGATGGTTAAATACCTTCACCTGGTGAAAGAGATAGCCCAATCATTCGAGAGCTTTTAGGTAATCCAAATAGCTCATGAAGAAAACTCCTGAGCGGATTCCCTCTCTCGATTGGCCTCTTCCAACACCACAGAAGGGACCAGGTCCGTCCTACTCGAAGAGTTGGACCGACCAAGCGTGGCAACCGAAACCGTAGTAACCATGCAGGCATCTCCTGACGACTGGAGAACCGCATATATAGCCTGGCTAACTGACTATTGAGAGCCCGCTGACCCTCGGGAGGCTAGGAGACTCAAATACCAAGCTTGGCGATTCGTCTTATTCGACTAGAATAATTACAGACGATCCTTCGCCGGCCCCCTCCTCAAGTGCCTTAGCGCTCCAAAGTCCCAGTAAGCCGTTGAAGAAATTCACGAAGGGATCTGTAGAGCACACCAAGGGGGGAGGTCGATAGCGAGGATCTTGCTACGCTAAGGTTACTAGTGGCCCACCCTCCAACGAGACTACTCCACATATGCTCGAAAGGGTGATCGCTGCCAGAGGTTCGACCACATGATCCACTAGCCAGCCTCGGAGCTCATAACTCTAACCGAGCCATACCCTTTCGCTCGGTGGGGAATTGATATCCTTGGGCCCTTCCCAGTGGCCCGGGTTCAGAAAAAGTTCCTCATCGTCGCCATCGACTACTTCTCAAAATGGATTGAAGCCGAAGCTATCGCCAAGATAACGGAAGCGGTGATCTGGAGTTTCGTGTGGAGGATGATCATTTGTCGTTTTGCCATCCCCCGAGTGATTGTGAGCGATAACAGTCGACAGTTTGATAGCGCTTATTTTAAGAATAAGTGCGCTGACCTACATATTCGCAACCACTTCACTTCAGTAGCTTACCCCCAGGCCAACGGGCTGGTCAAAAATGCCAACAAAACCATCCTTAAAGGCATAAAGACCAGGCTCGGTAAAGCCAAGGGTAATTGGCTTGAGGAATTGCCTAGCATACTATGGTCGTACCGAACCACTCCGATAGCCGCCACAGGCGAAACTCCATTTCAGCTGGTCTATGGCACCGAGGCAGTCATCCCGTTAGAGGTCGGTAGCCCGTCCCTTCGGGTTATCCACTCCCCATCTGAGTCTAATGACTAAAAATTGCTGGAGAACCTGGACCTGATTGATGAAGTACGCGAAGTTGCAAGAATCTGAGTGACGAAATATCAGTGGCACATGATTCGGTACTACCACACCCGGGTCTGAGATAGACAGTTCCATCCAGGTGACCTCATCCTCAGAAAGGCCGGAGAATCTTGACCACTGGAGGCGGTCGGAAAGCTAGCCCCTAACTGGGAAGGCCCCTACCGAGTGATCGAGATGCTCGGGAAGGGAGCATACCGACTAGCCACCATAAAAGGGATGCCAATCCCTTGGACTTGGAACACGGCGGCCCTAAGGAAGTTCTAGCTCATCCATACATGTAAGAAACCAATAAAGACAGTAAACTCTCTATTTCATTAATGTCAAAATTTTGGGACATCAGATGGGCCGTAGCCAGCACAATGTTCATAAAAAAATATAGATATCTGGTACAACATGGATTGATTACTCGCTGCAGATGAGGTTAGCAGTTCCAAGCCGAGCCACTGACTCCACACAGTGTAGAAACTGGCTTGAATAACGGGACAGCTAACTCTGGCTGCTCGGGAAGTTCGGAAGAGATGGTACCAGTAGGAAAGAAAATATGCCCGACCGCCAGAAAACAAGAGAAGGCCTCCTCTTCCAACTCTTTGGAAGAGGGAGTAGAACAAAGCCAATAATGGATGGCGCGGGCAAGAAGAAACAAAAAGCAAGCACCCTCTAAGTGGTGCGAGCAAGGAAAGAGGAGGAGCAGAAAGAGGGCATCCTCCAAAGAGTGAAAGAAAAAGGAGGGTGGAGGGGGAGTGGAGGAGGAGATGAGAAAGGAGCAAAGCGAGGCCATAGTGCCGAATGCCCTCCTTCTCTCGGACTCCGCCCGCTTCTACCTTCCTAAGTAGGGGCGGCGGTCTAGAAGTTGGGAGGGAGCATGTCGCCATGCTCCGTCCCTTCTTGTCCACCGACCACCCCTCGCCGTCCATTCTTCTATGCCAAAGTCATCTAGACGCCACCACCAAAGCCTTCATCGACGTCGGACTCCATACTTCACCAGAAGACGACAACGGAAAATAAGGTGGTGTCGGCTCTTACCGTAGAGAGAAAGAAGAGCAGGAGACTTAGCAAAACCCCTGCTGCAATGTGAAGAGGAAGAGGCGCCCTTCGGGACGTTTTATAGGCCGAAGGGGGAAACCCCTACCTTAATTGAACCTCTCCTCAAAAATACACAAGGGACTACAAAGTGAAGGCGAATACCTCCCCAAGGAGTAATTGCACCTCCCTGCCATTAAAAGCTCTCTTTGGGAATACGTGAAAGGATGACTCATTTAAAGCGTTGAAAGATGGAAAAATGCCAGATAAGCACCCTTTGGTTAGCCGATCAACATGATGACTAGATTTTTCGACAGAAGAATCGAGGGAGATATTTGATTTACCAACGATATGCCATATCAGATCCAGTCAAGTACGGTAATGAGCAATTAAGTATGCCATACCATTGTATTTCAAAAAGAAAAAAAGTGCTAGGTGAAGTTACCAAAAGAGGGCCCCATACAAAAAGAAGGAAGGGCCAGCAAAACAAAGATGACCTAATCGATCGAGATGGGAAAAGAAAGGGAGGTCGGTGATCGTCCCAAAAGCCTAGTAGTCAGAACGCCCGTGGCGTTCGGCCCCACTCCCACAGACACGTGTAACTCATCCTCGGCTCCCTCGGTGACGGCCAGCCCAGACACTAACCCCACCTGTACGGGAAGTATCTCGGTCGGGTGCCCTCCCGAGGCCGCCTGACTCGGAGAGCCCTCAACCTCGGGAGCGGAACTATCCTCACTACTATCCTCGCCACTCGACGCCGTAGAAGAGGGGGGGGGGGGTAAAACCTCCTTTATCCGAGTCATACCGCTGATCGGGAAGGAAGACGAGCTCGCCCGAGACCTGTCGTCGCGCCTCCCTGACGGCCCGATCAAAGCCTTGAGCGAAACCCTTCCGCAGCCCCCGACGATAACCCAGCTCGTAGTAAGCAAAGGCAATCTTTTTTGGGGCCTCAAGGTACTCCTCCGAGCTCAGATATCGCTCGATGGCCCTTGCCTCGGCCTCGGCCAGTCTGGCCTCGGCCTCGGCCAGCTTCAACTCAATCTCGGCTTGCTTCACCCTAGCCTCGACCTGCATCATCTCGGCCTCCTCCCTCGATCGATCAGCTTCCAGGAGATGGCTTCTGAGCTCATCCCGCTCAGCCTCCCACTACCTTGAGCTTGCTACATGAAACTGGCACTCCTCTTCTAGGAGGTGCATTTTTAGCTCGGCGATGCGGCGGGCCTAAGACAATTGCTCGGACAGAGACCGCACACCCTCCTGATGCGCTCGATCCTGCGCCCGGAGCAAGACCACCTCCTTCCAGAGGACCCCAAGCTCGGAGGATAGTTGCTCGGCCTTTCGGTCAGATTCGGCATGACCTTTGGCCTGATCCATTTTGCTACTCTCCATTTTCATCTAGTGACCGACGATCTCCGCCCCTAATTGGGCCATGAGCATGCATCCCTGATGTGACACAACCTAGGACCTAAATTGCAAGCATCCCAACGATTTGGTCATGTCACATAAGCGGACTCACTCGCGTTGGCACACTCGTGTCCGCAGGTGGACCGGCGATGGGGTGAGGGTCCGAGGTTGGACCGGAGGTTTCCAAGGGTACAGCTGGCTTGGGGAGGACCCCTATGGGTCAGGGGTTGCCCAAATTCACGGGCGGTCAGCACGCCGAAGGCTTGGGTTGAATGATCACTCTCACAACTCACCCACGGTAGCCACACAATTAAACGCTAATTCGGGTTCGGGCACTCTCTTAACGCCGATGGCACTAAGATGCAATACTAATTAAGCAAAGGAATCCAGCAAAGAGGAGTGTTTAGTGGCTCACCTGATCGGTGTGAAGACACCGATCCCGGCCAGAGACGAGGGCGAGCGAGGAAGCGTGGGCTTACCCGCACGCCGCGCCGGAGAAGCTTCAACCTGAAATTTCAGATTACATGCACTACACCCCATGCAAGGGGGGGACCTTGGGGAAGGGAAGCCAGTGACTACACTCAAACACTACCTCCACGTAGGGAGGGGCCTTCAGCCGGCCAAGCGGGGAGGGGAGAAACCAAGCTAGAAGTAAAGAACGGTAGCCGATGCCGATGCTGTCCACTCTCTGCGCTTCAGGATAGACAGTTGGTTCTCTGGACGCTGTGGACACTCCAGAATTTTTCCGATGACGAAACAACTTGGATATTACTCGTAGCTGAGCCGGGATAATGTCTGAATTTTGATAATTTCATCGGGCACTGGTGCTGGTCGGAGTAGGAGCTTGAACAGGGGAGTAGATTAACAGTTCTGACTGTCTCGGGATCTCAGCAGCAGGAAGCAGAGGATGGCACGACCGCTCCCGATCTCCGAATCAGGTGCCTCTAGAGCCGTTGGAACCTTTGACGAGTCCTCTTCGAAGAAAAACTAGCGGGGAAGCCAAACGATGTCGGAGAAGACCGGTGGGCTCTGATCACTGATGAGAGGTCGGTGCAGACTGTGGGGAAGCAGAACCGCGCACCCGGGGGAGAAAATTGATAACTCCGGGTTCCGGATACCAAATTGAGCTCTGCTTTTTGGAGAAGAAAGAATACTCGTAGGAGAAGCTTTTTGAAGAAGAACTCTCGATCAGATTCCATGTAGGATCGTCGCAGTCGGGCGTCCACTCTGGCTCTGGTCTCCTGCCAGGGAGGCTTTCCGCAGTCAGGGAAGAATGGCTCCCCTGGGCGATCACGAACTCCGAACGGGATGGGACCCCCGCCGTTGCGAAGAGAACTGGGAGACGCTTCCAAAGATGGCTTTTGATAATTCATAAACATCCGGAGAAAGCCGTGGTCGCCTCTGCAAGCTGTTACTCTTCTGCAGATCTTCAATTGGGAGCTGTAGGTTGAAGATGACGGGGGGGAATGGGGTATATGGGAGGGGAAATGGGGGTGGATGAGTGTGGGGAAAGCCCGGGCTGTTAGGGGGTCTAAGAGGGGGTGTTCCAAGCTGGGGGAAGGGAAGAATGGGGTCTGGAAGGGGGTCTAACAGGTGGTGGGAGGAGGAGCTACGAATTTGGGCTTGGAGGGAGAGGAGAAGGTGAGGGGGGCACAAGTGGGTGGAGGGAAGGTGAGTTTGAATTTTTCTTAATGGAGGGTATTCAATGGTGGTCTTGGGGATGGGAGGGGTTGTGTTGGGGAAGAGAAGGGGTGCTTGGGGTAGTGGGAAGGGTGCTTGGGGAAGTGGGTGGGGTAGTTGGGGGTTGGGAGGTGGAGCTAGGATTGGTGGAAGCTCTCTTGGGACTAGGGGTGGAGTAATGGGATGTGTGGGGAAGGGGAGTGGCCTTTAATGGGGGTAGGTGGGAGAGTGGTGGTTGGGAAGGGAGGAGAGAGAAAATTTTTGAAATTGGGTGTGGAGGATAGAGAAAGGAGAGTGAAAGAGAGAGATTAAGAGAGGGATGGGTGGGGAATCTCTCCCCTAGAGTCTCTCACCCAAATAATGGAATCTCTCCACTAGATAAGAAGTTTGAACTCTCAAAATGGCAAGTTTTTCATTCATTGATTCATTAGTTCAAAATGAGGGGAATGGGGTCCTATATATAGGCAACCCAAATTTTACAAAAAGTCCCTGACATTTGACTTAATGACGAATAACCGAGGAAGGTGGGGGGCGCCCATGGGCCAGCCCAATGAATTGGGCCCAATAACAACCTAATCAATCCAAATGACACTTAAACTTAGGTAGATGACTCAATGACCTAGGTACTTGACTCAAATAAAAGGAAAATTACAATGACATGACTCAAATAAAATATGAAAATTACATGACTCGATTCAGAAAAATATGACGGACACAATGGAGCTATGCCGACGAGCAATCAAAGCTGTGGAAAAAATGTGAAGGGCGAGAGATGCCCCCATCATACCCCCGGGGTGTAAAGAACTCGACTCCGTCGAGTATAGGTCCGCCGGGGAAGAGGTCCTCCAATGCAGCTCCGGGTGAGCCACAACCTTCAAACTGAACCTCGCGTCCTTAGCCGGGGACTGCTCTTCATCCTCTCAAGGTGGCTCGGGCACACCCTCTTGCTGGCAATGGTACCCTGCTTGCTTAGTATTGCCTCCGTGCACACGTCGGAATCTCAAGCTGATATAAGGAGGCTCTCCGATGTTGTCACTCATAAAGGTTGGGGTAGGCTCAAGCTGCTCACTAGGATCCACCGCGGTGCCCTTAGAGGGTGCTAGATCCGCCACGTGATAAGTGGGGTATATCCCAAAATCCCATCGGTAAATCCAACCTGTAAGCCAGGTTGCCAAAGCCACTCGGAACATGGAAGGTCCAAGTCCTCGTGCCCTCGATTTGGAGGTGACCCTAAGATTGAGCCATTCCAAAGCCACCATCGTAGGTTTGCCTACTTGGAATCCCAAGTGGCACTCGTGAGTTTTTGCCCGCTCATTATGAACCTCATCGCTCGTTGCGGCTTGCTTGCTTGGATACACATGACATGTATTACGGGGTGGTGGGTGTGTGAAAATGTGTGTTGATAAAGGTGGACCAGGACATCCATAGATGGACCTATCATGCCATGATGTCATATAGACCTTGATGAGCCATGGTGGGCCGAGGCAACCAAATGTGGCCCTATCATGCATAGACTCTCTAACAAAGGTTGGAGGGCCGGGGCATCCGTAGGTGATCCGGTCATACATGGGGGTGACAAATGACGGGGGACCCGGACATCCAAGAATGCTCCTATTATGCTTAAGACTTATGATGAGTGAAGGTGGACCATTACATCCGAATTTGGACCACTCATGCTTTCTACTTGACATGTGGGTGATATGAATGAATGGACCCAACATAGTGTTCATGTCAAGTGGTGTGGTAAGCCTAGACACATACATGCTTTTCCCAAAGGTGACTTCCATGTTTATAGGTGTGGGACAACCTTTGAACTCCCATTGGAAAGGATCGAATGGATCTAAGAAGGTGGTCATCATGGGGTGGGGAACAACCACATTACATAGGGATATGTGGCCTAAGGTCATGGCTCCCAAGGTGTAACCCGGGTCATGGATGAGGTGGGTTTGGCCCAATATGGTGGGTGGGGGTAGGAAAGGGTGGGTGGTGGGTAAGATGGTTGGGCCACATGGGTATAGGAAGGGGTCAAAGGGATCGTGGAAATGGTTACCCAGAGAGAGGAACTCCACATCCTCAAAGCCCCAAAAATATGGGTCATCTTCCTCCAAGATAATTGGGCCATGGTCGTTAGTGGGTTGGCCGACTAAAGCACTTGGGATCTCAATGGTAGGGGAGTGGACCAAGATGGGTTCTTCCACCATAGGGAGAAGGAAAAGAAGGTCACTAGTGTAGCAACCAATGGTACAAATCGAGGTGATAGACCCAATGCATAGGTGTAGGAGGCCAAGGCTCCTAGGTTGTTTGGCCATAGGGGTCAACATGCTAGTGAACTCAATTTGCCATGCTAAGCCCCTAAGAAAATCCTCTAAGGTATTCACTTGATAGGATGCTTGGATTGTGGTGTGATAGGAGAAGAAGGGCACTAGGGGAAAATTTTGTTCTATGGTAGGGCAAACATGGGCCGAGATCTCTCTAATTAGGCTCTCCCTTAGCCACCTAACAAGAGACTCTTCTAAGATGATTTCGGCCTTATCTAGAGGGGGTGGTGTAGGGTGAAGATCCTCGTGCGAGGCTTCCTCTTCAATTGGGACATGGGTGCTCTCCATAGAGGGGATAGGTTCCCGAGGGGTATTTGTCTTCATGTGGCAAAGCAGGTGGACTACTTCTTCCAAAGCTAATGGAGTGGGAAGGTTCTTTGATGGTGGGCTGATGATGGCCGGAGTATGGTGCACCCGGGGTGGTGAACAAGGGCGGGATTCCCGCAGGTGGGAGAATACAAGGTTGTTGAATTTAAAGGTTCCCGAAAGGTGTGGCGGATGCACTAGGCAAGTCTGACGTGTTGGGTCGATGTCGGCATTCCTTTCATCTAACCATTTATTACCTAGGATTATACATGGACCTACCAATGTTCCCTTTTGACACCAAGCCCCATCCAAATACTTAGTCTTCCCAAACCATTTATGGAATTCAATAAAGACTTGGTCTCCATTGTGCACAATTTGTCCGATCCTACAAAGAGAGGTAATGATATCGGGGGACACCCAATTTTCAGATTCTAGGTCAATGAAATCAATTTCTACGGGCTCTCCATTAGGTAAGCATGCATGGGATATGATTGGGAGAGGGGCCATGTGACCCAAGACTCAATGTTAACAATGATGGTTTGACAATGCACGGTTCGGACAAGAATGCAAGCATGCCCTAGGACTTGACTTGATAGAGACAAGTCAATGACTTGCCCTGATACCAATTTGATGTGACACAACCTAGGACCTAAATTGCAAGCATCCCAACGATTTGGTCATGTCACATAAGCGGACTCACTCGCGTTGGCACACTCGGGTCCGCAGGTGGACCGGCGATAGGGTGAGGGTCCGAGGTTGGACCGGAGGTTTCCAAGGGTACGGCTGGCTTGGGGAGGACCCCTATGGGTCAGGGGTTGCCCTAATTCACGGGCGGTCAGCACGCCGAAGGCTTGGGTTGAATGATCACTCTCACAACTCACCCGCGGTAGCCACACAATTAAACGCTAATTCGGGTTCGGGCACTCTCTTAACGCCGACGGCACTAAGATGAAATACTAATTAAGCAAATGAATCCAGCAAAGAGGAGTGTTTAGTGGCTCACCTGATCGGTGTGAAGACACCGATCCCGGCTGGAGACGAGGGCGAGCGAGGAAGCGTGGGCTTACCCTCACTCCGCGCCGGAGAAGCTTCAACCTAAAATTTCAGATTACATGCATTACACCCCATGCAAGGGGGGGACCTTGGGAAAGGAAAGCCAGTGACTACACTCAAACACTACCTCCACGCATGGAGGGGCCTTCAGCCGGCCAAGCGGGGAGGGGAGAAACCAAGCTAGAAGTAAAGAACGGTAGCCGATGCTGATGCTGTCCACTCTCTGCGATTCAGGATAGACAGTTGGTTCTCTAGACGCTGTGGACACTCCAGAATATTTCCGATGACGAAACCACTTGGAGATTACTCGTAGCTGAGCCGGGATGATGTATGAATTTTGATAATTTCGTCGGGCACCGGTGCTGGTCGAAGTAGGAGCTTGAACAGGGGAGTAGATTAATAGTTAAGACTGTCTCAGGATCTCAGCAGCAGGAAGCAGAGGATGCCGCGACCGCTCCCGAACTCCGAATCAGGTGCCTCTAGAGCCGTTGGAACTGTTGACAAGTCCTCTTCGAAGCAAAACTGGCGGGGAAGCCAAACGATGTCGGAGAAGACCGGTGGGCTCTGATCACTGATGAGAGGTCGGTGCAGACTATGGGGAAGCAGAACCGCGCACCCGGGGGAGAAAATTGATAACTCCTTGTTCCGGATGCCAAATTGAGCTCTACTTCTTGGAGAAGAAAGAAGACTCGTAGCAGAAGCATTTTTAAGAAGAACGCTCGATCAGATTCCAAGCAGGATCGTCGTAGTCGGGCGTCCACTCCGGCTCTGGTCTCCTGCCAGGGAGGCTTTGCGCAGTCGGGGAAGAATAGCTCCCCTGGGCGATCACGAACTCCGAACGGGATGGGACCACTGCCATTGCGAAGAGGACTGGAAGACGCTTCCAAAGATGTCTCTTGATTCTTCAGAAACATCCAGAGGAAGCTGTGGTTGCCTCTGCAAGCTGATACTCTTCTGTAGATCTTCAGTTGAGAGCTGTAGGTTGAAGATGACGGGGGGGAATGGGGTATATGGGAGGGGAAATGGGGGTGGATGAGTGTGGGGAAAGCCCGGGCTGTGAGGGGGTCTAGGAGGGGGTGTTCCAAGGTGGGGGAAGGGAAGAATGGGGTCTGGAAGGGGGTCTAACAGGTGGTGGGAGGAGGAGCTACGAATTTTGGCTTGGAGGGAGAGGGGAAGGTGAGGGGGGCACAAGTGGGTGGAGGGAAGGTGAGTTTGATTTTTCCTTAATGGAGGGTATTCAATGGTGGTCTTGGGGATGGGAGGGGTTGTGTTGGGGAAGGGAAGGGGTGCTTGGGGTAGTGGGAAGGGTGCTTGGGGAAGTGGGTGGGGTAGTTGGGGGTTGGGAGGTGGAGCTATGATTGGTGGAAGCTCTCTTGGGACTAGGGGGTGGAGTAATGGGATGTGTGGGGAAGGGGAGTGGCCTTTAATGGGGGTAGGTGGGAGAGTGGTGGTTGGGAAGGGA
Organism: Amorphophallus konjac; assembly: GCA_022559845.1. NCBI lineage: Eukaryota > Viridiplantae > Streptophyta > Magnoliopsida > Alismatales > Araceae > Amorphophallus > Amorphophallus konjac. The sequence goes on from CM040125.1 coordinate 172,476,091, forward strand.
GGAGAGAGAAAATTTTCAAAATTGGGTGTGGAGGAGAGAGAAAGGAGAGTGAAAGAGAGAGATTAAGAGAGGGATGGGTGGGGAATCTCTCCCCTAGGGTCTCTCACCCAAATAATGGAATCTCTCCACTAGATAAGAAGTTTGAACTCTCAAAATGGTAAGTTTTTCATTCATTGATTCATTAGTTCAAAATGAGGGGAATGGGGTCCTATATATAGGCAACCCACATTTTACAAAAAGTCCCTGACATTTGACTTAATGACGAATAACCGAGGAAGGTGGGGGGCGCCCATGGGCCAGCCCAATGAATTGGGCCCAATAACAACCTAATCAATCCTAATGACACTCAAACTTAGGTAGATGACTCAATGACCTAGGTACTTGACTCAAATAAAAGGAAAATTACAATGACATGACTCAAATAAAATTTGAAAATTACATGACTCGATTCAGAAAAATATGACGGACACAATGGAGCTATGCCGACGAGCAATCAAAGCTGTGGAAAAAATGTAAAGGGCGAGAGATGCCCGCATCAATCCCTCCATCACCCTCTCGAGGAGCATCGAAGGGGGGCATTGCCAAAACTCTCCCTGGATAGACGGAGACTCCAACTCTAAGCTCCGCTGGTACAAGGAACCTTGAATGACAAATCGCCCCTGCTGCAGAGCAGAACCCCTCCGAGGTGGAATCTACAAGGGAGTATCTTCTCCAACGACTCCCGAGCTCGACGCAGCAACACTCGGCCCAGCAGGGACCCCAGCACCGACCTCTTCCATGCACGCCCTTGCAGGCTTGGTTGGACCCTCAGAGCCTACATCCGCTCCTCACAGCCCCGCGGAATCGATGGCGACCTCTTCAACTGGCACGTATCTCTCCGACATGGCTACTAACGAGCCCGAGCAACAAGCAACCTTCGCCAAAGACTCCCCCATTGAAGGAGGGACCTTCATCTTCTTACGCCTACTCTTCTGGATGATCAAGTCTTTCATCGCCCCCAACAGTAGCGGTGCCCCTGGAGCTTTCCATTTGGATCCTCGTCGCCCCGGCTCATCCTCTCGAGCGACTCGTTTGCCCTTATCTCGGGCGGGAGAAGAATCCTCGGGACCCCTAGGCTCAATTGGGGCGGTGGCCTCCATTCACTCGGCGACCTCCGGCTCTAACGACAGTTCCTCGTCCTCACCGCGCCTCGCGTCTACTCACCAAAGGCATCTCGTTAATAAAGGTTCTACAACATGCAGCAAAGGGTTTTGAGGTCCCTAACATCAGGCAGTGCTCGGCGAGAGAAATCTTCAACAAAGGCAGGAGTCAACAACTCGGCGGTCGATCGACGATTATCCTGTAGAATTTGAATCTCCCTCTCCAAATCCGGTGAAATCACTGGAGGCTTCTCAAGAAGAATCGATTGAAGCTTCGGCTCAACAGGGAATTCCCACATATAGCCAACTTTGGTAAACACCACCTAGAAAAGCTGAGTTTTCCACCCTTTGTGCGAGGAATCCCGGGGGAGAGAGTCACACAACTCCTCCCTCTCCTCGCCTGAACAAAGAAGAAGACCTTCCCGGCATGGTCATGTTACTTCAACTTGAAGAAGGCATGAAAAGGATCTAAAGAAACGACCACACCGCACGAGCCGCAGAGAGCAAGGAAAGAAAAAATAAAGGTGTAAGCATTCAAAACCAACTAGACAGGAGCCAGCTGGTAGAATTTCAGAAGCCCGACAACAAAGGGGTGGAGGGAAAGACAGAAGCCACACTTCCAAGCCAGAAGAAATGTATAGAACTTGCCCGAACGAGTATCTAGGCAAGACTCGTGGGGTTTAGCAGAAGAGAAGAAATACCGCCAAAGCAACCTATAGCAGATCTCAATCTCCTTCATCGCGGACTCTGTTAGTTCGCTACGAGGATGGTCGCTAGACGCTGACTCCACACTTACTCCTTGCTCAAATTCCTGGATTTCGGCTACAATATCGTGGTCCACCATGGAAGGGAGGGAAGATGAGGACGGGATGCCAGAATCGGATAAGCTAGGTGGAAGCAAAAGCTATCGGACGGCATCCGCAGTAATGTCCACTAGCTTTGCAAAAGCTTCTGCGAGCGTCTGCTCTCTCTGGCCACTTCTCCGATGCATAAACCCTCCTCTGAACCCGCGGAAGAAAACCCTAAGCAGAGAAAACGTAAAGCGCAAGCACAAGCCCCTATTTATAAGGCCCCAGCGATCCCAAGTGCCGCCGTTGTGACATTTCGAACTTCAAGAAGGGTGATTTTTGAGCCCAAGAGCAGCATGTCATCATCAAGCTCGGCCCCCCATGCGACAGGACAGCCATATCTTCGACCCCTAAACGCAATCGACCAATGCACCACCGAGCCAATACGACGCCGCCACAACCCGGGCCCCCCATCACCTTGAGCCATGACAGCCCAATAAATGGCCCCTGAATTTTGAGACGGGGACAGCTCACAAACGGTCGATCCCCAACCAAGCCACAATTGCTATCAGATTATACCCTACTCTCCGAGCCCAATCGTAAGGCTCGAGAGTAAGGGGGGGCTAGTGGAGAGGGGTAAATTAGTGGCCCAACGAATATACGATTAAGAGCAACCCAACTAGGTTTAACCTGACCCAAACAGACCGGAATCTTCAAGCGACCGCCCCACTTACGGGCCCATTTAGCTTGAAAGCCCAAAGACGCTCAGACCAATATTTTCTAGGCGGCCCCCTAGCCCGGAAGCCCGAGCAACCGTCGAATGGGGAAAGCCCGAGCCGTGCCCGACCGTAACGGTAGGAGGGAAGATCAGGAGTCAATGAAAGGGGAGACCAAGTGAGTAAGCCACAAACGGCCGAGTAACGCCCCCCATACTCTCTGCCTCCTCCAAGCGCCTTACGGAGAAGAACACTACATAACCCAAGGGGAACCCTCCAAAAGAAAGGTAGATCCTAAGCGCCTAACACCACACCCACTGGTGGAGAGTGATCTCGTGCTCCTCATTTCTTCCCCTACTCTCCTCCCACCTACGCTCTATAACTTTGCTGACTTTGGCATCGGAGGGTTTTCCCCGGGTCTCAACCCTGGGCTCCTCTGACTCGTTTCCTGCTCTGTAGATTTCCATTTAGGGTACCAGCATTCCAAGCTTGCCTGGCATCGTGCGTCTCAGGACTAAGCGCGAGATCACGCCTCTTTACTCATGAATGCCATTGAGTCTAATATACTTTCACAAATTCAAATGTGCAGGTCGACAAGAGACCTTTGGGACGAGTTGGCGCGAAAGTATAAAGAAGAAGTAATGGATCCATGCTTAATGGCTCATGGTGACGAAAATTCAGATGAGGTAAATTCTGACTCCGAAGAACTTTCTATTGAAGAATGGCAATTAGCATATGCTGAAATGAATGACAAATGTAAGAAACTCAGGTCTGAAAATAAAACATTGAAAAAGAAAATTAATGAGAATGTGCATGGTAATCTTCCTTGTGAAAATTGTAAATTGCTTGAATCAAAAATTGAAGACATTATGCATGCTAATCCTTCTTGTCAAAACTGCAAAACTTTGGAGTCACAAATTGAAAATCCAGAAAACCAAAATGAACTTCTTGAATCTAAAGTTGAATTATTTTCGAATGAGATTTCTTGTATGAATAAAGAGCTTGACATGACTAGAAAAACTAATACATCCCTTGCATCTGAAAGTGATTGTCATGATTTGCTTGAACAGAACAAACTCCTATTTTCTAAAATTTCCATGCTTGAGAAATTAGAAGAATGCTTAAGAAGTAAGCTAGATTCCTTGTCTGACGATGAAAAAATGTTTGAAAAGCTCCTTGATACTGAAATTGATAGCAAAAGCATTATGATTGAAAATGAAGATCTTAAGAAGAAAAACGGTGCAATGCTATCTCAGATTTCTTTGCTTGAAGGTAGTTTGAAAAGTCTTGATAAACTTGAAAAAGGAAATTCGTTGTTAAAATATGAAAATGAACGATTACTTGCACAGGTTTCAAAGCTTGTTGAAATTGAAAATGTTCTTCAAAAGTTAACAGAAAAACTGCAATGCATAAATGCTGAAAATAAGGAAGTCATGGAAGAAAATGTTAACTTCAAATCTGTGAATTACTTGTTAAGTGATAAAGTGTCTGCATTGTAAGAAGAAATGACAAGTGCCAAATTGCATATTTCTACTCTAGAAGAAGAGGGGAAAATTTTAAGTTTGATTTGTCTAGATTTGTCCAAGGGAAGGAGAACTTAGATAAAATGTTAGGTGTTAAGGTGAACTTTCAAAAAGAGGGTCTTGGATACACCTCCATCAACAAAAAGTCTTTTGAATCCAAATTGAAAACTTCTTTTGTTCATACTTCTGATATTCCTAGCACTTCGAAAGCACCTCCTCCTATTGCTCATATGAAAACTTCTGAAAATCGTTTTAAGAAAAAGAAAATTTTCAACACAAAGCCCACTATGCAAAATAGATTTCAAAAAGCTCAAGGTGGGCAGAAAATGAAATCGAATGTTGAATGCTTTTATTGTTATATGTATGGTCATGTCATGAATGATTGTGATGTCATGAAGAAAGATGACCAACATGCATGTGAAGATAAATTTCCTTTCAAAGAACAAAGAAAAGTTTCTTATTTCTATCGTGGTTTGCATGGGCACATCATGAAAAATTGTTTTTCAAAGCACAATGATGATCTTAATGCTATGAATGCTAAGTTTGATTTTCAAAGAAAATTCAGAAATGAATATATTTTTCATGGACAAAGGTTTTCATCTTATAAGGAAAGGTTCTTTGGAAAGACTCATGCTCATAATGAAAAATCATCCAGTAGATCCACTCCTCCTTGTTATTTTCACTGTGGTAAATATAGGCATGTAATGAAAAATTGTTGATTTTTGAAAAATGATAACTTTCCTACTTCTAGGATGAATGCTAGGTTTAATTTTGCTAAACCTAGATCTTTTGAAAATAGAAGATGGAATGCTTTTGAAAACTCCTTTACTCATAAAAGGAAATCTTCTGCTAGAGTTATTCCTCCTCAATACTTTTATTGTGGAAACTATGGTCATGTTATTGAGGATTGTAGGATCATGAAGAATGATGATATGGTGGCAATAAAAATGTCAAACAAAGCTTTTGGTAGCAATGACCCTAACCTCTAAGGACCCAAGAAGACTTGGGTGCCCAAATCTGTTAAATGAGTTGGCTTTCATGCAAGTGTGCCTTGAGGTAAATAGAGAATAAAGGGGTTCCAATAAAAGGGAACAAGACACACTCATTTGGTAAAATCCTGACTTTGCTTCTTCTTTGTCAAATTTGGTGATTTTGATATTTTTACTTATGTTAATCTGTTGTCTTTCTCAAATCATGTTATGTTTGAATTACATTTCTTCCCAAGTCATACAAGATCTCATTGAATGAATTTTTGGTATATCAAATGGTGATATGTGAAATGACAGATTAAGTCTATCAAGAAGCTATCACCATGCGAGAGTTAGATCCTTGGATCAAGTTCTCTGTCTTGTACCAAAATTTAGAAATTAAAATGTTTGGCTTATGAGGAAACATTTATTCTGAATGAAATTAATTTTCCTTTGATTTGCATTGCTTTCAAATTGAATCTGAAAAAGTTCTTGTTTCAAGAAGGCAAAAAGCTTTTGAACAGTTTTGAATGATCATGGTTAAAAGCTTGGGTTTTGCAGGTTGATCAGTTAAAAAGATTCATGTTGTTTCAATTAGTACTTTTGCATACACTGACATCTACATGTTGCATATTTTGACTCATGTGTGCTTACATGTCATCTTGCATGAGTATATTGTCAAATCCCTGCATGCTTGGTTGTATATAGCTTACAAAGTAATTTCTTGAATGATTCTAAGACCATATACACCTTGATAAATAAATGCTGCACTGATTCAAACTAGATGTGTTACATGGCATATACTAAGGGGGAGAAGCCTTATATGGTAAGTGCATATACTCAGGGGGAGGATATCTCATGTCTCTTGTATGATTCACAGTATATACTTGAAACAAAACCCCTACACTTTGAAAAACTTGTGTATAATGTCTTTTAACCATAAAGATTTTGAAAATTCTTTCTAGCACTTACATGATACTATAAGCTCTACATGATCATTAGGAGTAATCGTGAGGAAAAAGTTATCTGCCCCTACAAAAATTGAATAAGTGGAAAGTAGATCCTAGTAACTAAGAATCCCCACTAAAATAAATGAGAAAACTTGTGTGAAAAGGTAAAACAAAATTCCACAAGAAAAATATAATGTGTGATGGATCCTAGTAACCGAGAATCCCCATTGAGACATATGAGAAGACTCGCGTCAAATGGTGAAGTCCTTTTTTAAAAAATAAAAAGAAAGGGGCTGTGTGAAGCTGCCGATAGTCAATGATCTAAATGAAATTGTAGAGTGAAAAGACATCTGTTAGTGTTATTTAGAAATTCTATATATCTTTATGTTTGAGATTCATTACACACTTTTGAGCACATGCACTTCACGGAGTTTCTATTTTGGGCATATCTTGTGAATTTATCTATATACATGATTATACGAACTCTTTGTACATGCACAGCTTCTTTAGTTTTGGCTCATGCTATGCTTCTAGCTTTTGAATCTATTGCACTTTTCTTATCCCACTCCCTGAGGGAGATCTATCTAATATATGCTTATTTTTGCATGTCTGAAAAGAATGTTTGTATGCTTGCATGGCATTGCATAATTATTACTTCATTGCATTCTTTCACCTTTGCATTACTTTCTGAAAATTTAATGTGCATATCTCTCATACTTGATGTTTATCTTCAACAAGTGGTGTTTCGGTTCCTTACAATGATAGTTGTCATGGCTCTTATGATTCTGAAATTGAATCTTCTGTTTCTCACAAATTGCCCCACTTTTTGATTATGCCAAAGGGGGAGAAGAATCATTTGTCATAAAGTATTATCATCATAAAAAGGGGGAGATTGTTGTGCTATGCTTGTGATTTTGATGACAACAATACTTTATGTATGTGTGAGAAAATATGGTTGAGTATGGTTGAGAAATCATGTTCTAAGTGAGTTCAATGAAGCATTTTGAGTGAACAAGTCTAATGTAATATTCTTGATGCATAAACTTTGATCCTCATGCAAAACAATTGTTTTATCTTATTTTTTCAGGATGGAAATTCATGGTTGTATCTTTTGTGTCAAAGGGTTGCATAATCATATAATTTGGATTCCACAAAACTGTCAAATTATTAAGCTGACCATGAAAGGGTCGACCCCCTCTCTGTATGGGTCGACCCCTGTGCTGTGTTTGGTTTTGGGCAAAACAAGTCAATGTGGAAAGTTTCTAGAAATGCTAACTTGATAAATTTGTGATCGTGCAAGTCTTTTATGTTTGAATTCAAATTTCATTATTGAGATCATGGCATTGAGGTTGATTGTGTTCTAGCTTGAACTATAAGTCATATTGTGTGTTTTCCATTTATGGAATGGCAGTTATAAAGGCTTGAATGTTTGATTCTCAAATCAACACCATTTTAATTCAAGGGGCCATGTGAGGTTGGTGATGGTTTGGTTATCTTGTAATGATGTAATGGCTTAATGCTCATTTGAATGCTAGTGTGCTCATGTGATGGAAACTAACTTGGTATTTATGAGTTTTCATGCATATTCATTATGGGTTGTTAAACCCTTGATTGTGGTTCATGGTTTCTTCATGGATTTTGAGGCTCTTTATGTGCTTAATTAATTCATATAGAACTTGATGGAATTTGGGTTCAATGATGCTCATATTGTGGCTAAACGCATGGCCATTGATTCTAACTTTTGGTTGTGAAAGTATGCATTTTTTTTTGGCACAAAGCATCTAATGGGATGAAGAGAGAGTGCACTCCTTTCCATAGGAAAGGAATGTTCTCACTCCACCATCTCACCACTAGATGAGATTTTTATTGATTATGAGAGTGGTAAATAGTACATGGGGGGAGCAAGCCCCTAAGTCACAAAGAAAGAAAACAAAGAGGACAATAGCTACAATCACCGAATACGAATATTCGGAAGGCAGAAGGCATCAACCATAGCATAACCTTTGGCCAATAGAGGCAACTCCCTTATAGATAGGAACTCTGAATTATGGCCCATAATTGTTGCATGCTTCGCTAATGAATCCGCTAGCTGATTATGGCAAATAGTATGCATTTTACTTAAAGGACAAAGGCTTGAAATGTTTGATTTTCAAATCAATACTAACTTGATTCCATTGTGCATTTTTAAGGTGAGAATTGGTTGGAAGACACCTTAGAATCACTTGAATGGATGCTAACATCATTTAATATTTTAGTCAAGGTTTTGGGTCTTTATTTCTTGCTTGGGTCTGTCTTGGACAGACATACCAGCAAGAGTCGACTCTAGGAGTCGACTCTTGTTGGCCTGGATGCTGTCCACTTTTCTGGCAGTGTTCTGGTTTTTGTCCTCTGGCCTGCACAGGATACAAGTGTCGACTCCAAGAGTCGACACTTTCCGGCAGGTCCGCGACGGGGGTTTCGAAACCAATTTTTCTCACTTTGTTTTGAGCCCATTTGTTACCCTTTTGCCCCTAGGGTTATGATACATATCTTAGAGGGTTTTTGAAGGGTTTTAGTTTGGGTTTCTTGGTCTTTTGCCCTCTCTTAGGTTCATATGTATCTGAGCTCTGAATTTGAGAAAAAAATATTCTAATGTGCTTATTTTCTATCTTGTATGGAGAAGAAGGCCAAGGAGGAGAAAAGGAGGACTTGGGAAGGGGATATCATCTACATCCATGCATCTTTGAAGCTCGTGGTAGAAGGAAAAGATGAGCGGATCGAGGAGAGGAACAAGATGATTCTGACCTCATGATCATTTGTCTATGAAGAAAGAAGAGTCGGATCATTTTGAAAAGGGGGAGCTTTTCATTTCATATATGTTCTTTGGTTCAGTCTTTAGAAGTTGTTTTGGTTTTATTATATCCATTTCTGAACACTTCATCCATTTTTGAAAGAATATTTTGTGTGGGTGTTTGGAGATTTGATCTCCGAGTGTTTGTGTTGACGCGTGTGCATCGTTCTATGTGGAGGAACTCCGCCTGTGTGATTTGGGGATTGTTCCCCGTGTATGGTTGGGAGTTTTCTCCCATGTGGTTGCAGAGCTACTCCGAGTGTGGTTTGGGGATTGTTCCCCGTGTGTGTTTGGGAGTTATCTCCCATGTGTGTGTGCAGGCATCGTCCTGCGTGTGTGTTAGAGTGTCGCTCCGTGTGTGCTGTCTTGTAAGGGTCTTTGTAAGATAGTGGAATCATCACCGGTTTGGTGAGGGGTGGACGTAGGTGCACAAATGTGTGTGGCCGAACCACCTAAAAATCTCTGTGCCTCGTGGTTTGCTTATGGTTTGCAATTCCTCTATTATTGTTCTTCGCTATTTGTGGTTTTGGCATAGCGTTCCACACACACACATATTCACATCTTGACTACTCACACATGAGTGAGTTTTGAGTGCGTAATTCATCTTGCTATATCAAGTTCTTGTTTATCAAATCTAAAAGAGGCTAATTGCCTATCTATCCATCGTTCATCATATTTGATCTTAATTGCTTGCAAATTAATTTTTAATAGGCCAATCAGTTCACCCTCCCTCTTGATTGATGTTGCCCCGGACCCAACAGGCCAGAACCCGACTGGGACGGAGTCGACTCCCAGAGTCGACTCTCCCCCAGCGAGCAGTGAAATCTCAACTTTTTTTTTATTTCTCATAAAAACATAGGGAAGTTATTATGGCCATGGAATTGGATGAGCTCTCTGATTTAGAAGGACAGCGACTTAAAGCCCAGCAGAACATATAGGCCTATCAGTCTCATATGGCCCTCGCCTTCGACAAGCTCGTTAAGGAGCGCGAATTCAAGAAAGGGGACCTTGTTATGGTCAAAAGAAAAAAAGTGATGGCGGAAAACCCCAAAGGCAAATTGAATGAAAATTGGGTGGGACCCTATGTGGTCCAGAAAGTCTATGAAGGCAGTGCTTATATCATCGTCAACCATAGGGGGAAGTCCAAATTTCACCCCTTAATGGGAAACACTTGAAGCTATACCATGTGCCGCTCCCTCAGTTCGGTGATCAACTGAAATCAACACCCCAGAATGAAGAAGACTGTATTTTACAACTCTTCCAGTGAGCTACCACTTCACTCGGTGCCCATGGCCTTCCGGGGTCTTAACAGAGAAGTACGTACACGATGGACCTTTCGTCTGTGGCCGCATAAAACCCGCTATCCATGCATTGGCATTTACCCGAATGCCGATGAATCCACCAATGGCTGAGGCTTGACTCCCCGTCAGAATCGGCCACTTAAAACCCAAATGGCTTAGACCTTCTGTCTAAGACCGGCTTAAACACTTTCCTTGCATTGGCATATACCCTATGCCGATGAATCCACTAAGGTTGACGCCTGATTCCCTGTCAGGATCAACTGCTTAAAATCCAATGGCATAGACCTTCCATCTAAAGTCGGATTAAACGCTATCCTTGCATTGGCATATACCCTATGCCATTGAATCCACCAAGGTTGACGCCCGATTCCCTATCAGGGCCAACCGCTAAAATCGCTAAAACCCAACGGCTTGGACCATACGACCAAAGTCGGCTTAAACGCTACCCTTGCATTGGCATTTACCCAATGCAGATGAATCCACCAAAGGTTGATGCCCGGCTCCCTGTCGGGGCCGACCGCTAAAACTGCTAAAATCGCTTAAACCCAACGGTTTGGACCTTACGTCCAAAGCCGGCTTAAACGCTATCCTTGCATTGGCATTTACCCAATGCTAATGAATCCACCAAAGGTTGACGCCCGACTCCCCGTCGGGGCCAACCCCTAAAACCGCTAAAACCCAACCGCTTAGACCTTAAGTCTAAAACCATCTCAAACACTAATCTTGCGTCGATACGGACCCAATATCGACAATATCATCTCGATTGGCGCGTGACTTTTGGTCGGGAACAGTCAGCAATGTTCATGGCCGAGACCTTTCAGTTGAAGCCGAAGATGCTCTACCTCGATGTCAACGGCTTGCCAAGCGAGAAGCTGCACCGGCAAGCCCCGCTCCCTTGTCCCTCGTTCGCGACACTCGCGGGTGGGGGCATTTGTTGGCACTAAGAAAAAAATTATAAGGAGGAAAATGGCCCAAAAATGGGATGGGCAAATGAAATGGGCCAAATTAAATGGGCCAAAAGAAGAAGGGGCGCACAAGGGCATGTACACAAATAGGAGAAAGAGAGGGGGGAAAGAGAAAAAAGAGAGGATTTTTTAAAAAAAATAATGAAAATAGGAGAAAATTCATGGGCACTGTTCATAGAACAGTGCCCCGTGTCTGTGTCCCTCCCCCGTGTTTCTCACTGTTCACTCCTTCTCTCTTTCTCTTCGCACTCTCTCTCTCTCCATGTTCTCTCCCACGCTTGAGCATTCAATGCTCGTTGACGCCGTGCTCTCTCGTGAAGTCAATGGTCGACGCTCGAACGGCATGGCTTCCCCTCTCCGATCGCCATGGGAGCCCATCCTCCGGCACCTACTCATCCTTGTCTGTGCGAGGGAGAGCAGTGACTAACGACTGAAGACAAGGGACTTCAACTCCCCTATAAAGTGCAGGCCATTCGCAGAAGCCTCTTCCTTCGGGGGAGAAGAAATCCCCCCCCCCCCGCTGGCTGATCTCTCTCTGGTGCATCTGCGCTCGAAGCTCCCCGCCACTACTACTACACTACTCCTACTAGCTGGCCTCAGGGTGCTGCAGAGAAGCGAAGAAGAGAGGGAAGGGAATGAGTGAGTGCCCGCGTGTGAGCCTCGGAAGAGCAGAGAGTCGGGGAGTGAGGGAGAGAGGAAAAGGGTGTTTAAGCAAGGGTGGGTCCTTGTACTCCTTCTTTTGTTTTTTTTTTCTTTTCTTATTTCTTCTTTGTTGCTCAACAAAGCCCACTCCGATGTACTCTTGCATTGCTTTTAAAGGAATAAAAAGCTTTGGACTCTATGCTAGATTTCTTTTCATATGTAGCTCTACATCTCCTCAGAGCTTCAATAGAACTGCTGCTTATTCTTGTTATTGGTTGGCCTTCAGATGACTATGTGAGGGGCCATCTCATACCAAATTGGGGTCACGATGGGCGGAGCCAGCCGAGGCATGACACCATGGATGCGGACTCCTAGCACACGACGGGCGGAGCCGGCCGAGGGCGAGATGCAGACTTTTTTCTTGTCATCTTCGGCACTGTCTGCCAATTTCCTTGGTCTTGTGTAGGAGCCAGGATAAATGTTTCGTAGGTGTGCTTTGTACAAGCTTCTGACACCTCTTCAGGCAATTGTTGATATAGAGATATCATATTTGATGTTGCCCCTAGCACATGCATCTCGTGCGGGCAAGGTGGATCCACCTTGTGTTCCCCCCATCTAGAGCTATCCCTTCTTGATTAGACCTTCGATGACATCTTTAAAGATGTAACAGTCCTCAATAGGGTGCCCAAGCATTTGATGGTATGGGCAGTATCGAGGATCATCCTTCCTCTTAGCGTCGCCGGGTCTCTTTGGCTCCGGGAGGGTGATTTTGTTTTATTTAGTGGCCCATTCAAAAATAACCCGGGTCTTCTCTGTAAGGAAGGAGTAAAGTTTCTTCATCTTGGATCGCAAGGAGGGGCCCTCTTGCTGTTCAGCTGTCTTAGGAGGAGGAGTGTTGGCGACTCCTTTGTCCTTTCTCTTCTGCTGCTCAAAGGTGTTGAAATTGACTGTGTTGACTTCTTTGGGCGCAGGCCGCTTGTCGGTTAACTTCGCCTTCTGGATTGAGGCATCTGGAGTAGATGAATATGTGGCGAGGAAAGCCTCGATTTCCGCCACCACATTGTTTAATCAGTCGAAAGACCTAATTTCCATGCCAATCATTCTTTCGAGGACTTCCTGCCTCAAGTTCTGTTTAAAGATCTGGATAGCGTCCTCTTGATGCGGCGGCCACCTGCACCTCATACTGAGGTTCTGCCATCTCTTGATATACTCTTAGGCAGTTTCATCATTCTTCTACCTAGTAGCATAAAGTTCAGCAATGGTAACCTCCCTTTCTGTCACATGGAACCATTCCCGGAACTTTCTTTACATATCTGGCCAGTCGCTGATGCTCCCCACCGGCAAGTTTGAGTACCACTCAAAAGCGAGTCCAGTGAGTGAGGACCCAAAGAACTTGAGCAGGTATGATTCATTAACCGCCAAATCGCCCATCACGTTGATGTAATAGGCTATATGTTCCTTTGGCGATCCTTGGCCATTGAACTTATCAAACTTCGGTGGCTTGTTGACACCGGCGGGCAATCTTTTAGCTACATGATGAAAAGGGAAGAGCACCTTGTACACATCAAAAGAAGTATATTCTTCGCCGCCTCGATCAGCAAGCTTCATCTCGATCATTTGCTCGATCATTAGCTTGTTCGCCATTATCGGGTCCACAAGCTCCGGGTAAAAATGAGTTGGTTGCATTTGCGGCGCCACCAACACCGTCGCCTAGGGTATGGTGGTGGTTGCTTGGTGTTAAGGTGCCAGGGGTGGTGTCGGGGCCGTGCCCCTAGTGTAATTAGGAATTGGCTGGGAAGCCGTTATCTGGGGTGAGCCCTCAAATTCATCAGCACCTCGACGGGATGTTTCAGGAGGAGCTTCGACTTGCTTCGAGGCTGACGCATGCATGGTCAACTCGCTTACTTGCCTCTTCAGAGCTTCAATCTCCTGCTGATATGCTTGGAGTAGCATCATCATAGTCGGATCAGGGGTGGATGAGCTGGGAGCTTGGCATCCCCCTTCCATTGGAGCATCTAGAGAGGGTGCTAGCCTCTCTCCTTCATCTTCAATGGTAATGACATTCGCCGCCATGGTGACCGCATCTGAGCTTGTTTCACCGGCAAGGGCTTGTATTATCTCAACTGTAGTTCTTCCTCTTCTGGTGATGGCACCTAGCCTTTCGGTGAGCCTGGCCACCCCTTCATGGTCTTCTGGGAGGGCCCCGTATTGGCTGGCTACTCCGGCCATGTTGCAAGTGAAGATCTGCATCTTCTTGTTTCTTCGTATTACTTTCCTGGCTCGCTGCCCAAGGAAAGTCAATCTATCGAACATTGAGATTCTTGGTGCGGCTTCTTCGTGGAGTAGTGGCCCGTAGCATCTTGACTCTACATCTTCAATGTCTCCCCGACCGACTGATTGCCCCCGGCTTTGCCTCATATCATCCAAGGCTTCTATGAGCCGTTGTGTTTCCATACAAGAATTTTCGAGGCCATGGAGATATTCTCATGTGGCCTGAGTAATAGCATCTTGCCCATTGGTAGGGCAGACCATGGGTGGTGGCACTCTAGCTTGTGCTGGTGACTTATAGGCGAGGCACCTTTGCTCGGACGTCCTGCCGTATCTCCCATTGTTGGAGTAAATGTTCGCCAGCTGGCCATAGGCCCGGAAGGCTGGTCTCCGAGATGCCGCAGCTGGTGTAATGCCCAGGAATTTTCTAGGAATGTTTCGAAGTATAAATAAAATTATTAAGCATTTAAAAGGCTTAATAGGCTAATTTAATGAATTATGGGTTAATTCAATCAATTTAAAGGCCGTATATTAACCAAAGGGCTAAGCCTAATTTAAATATGCCCAAGAATCCAACCCTAAAGCTTTTTGGCCCAAGCCCATTACTAGAAAAGTAATTTAGGCTATTTATAGATTTAAAATTGGATAAATAGGATGATTAAAGGGATAAATAGGATATAATTAGAAAATCTGAAAATTTCAGATTTAACCACAAGAACGCGGTTTATCGCGCGACCGTGTTCTCACGTAGGTGGTCGAAACCTAACCGCTAATAGGTTCCGTGAACGAGAGTTGAAGAGGCGTAGAAAAATGAGATTTTTGGCATCCCAATCCACATGATTCGATTCTATTCGGCATGAAAACTTAGTCTAGGACTCTTGGGGATTGATCCTACTCTAAATTAGAACTTCTGATCGATCTAAGCCTCAAACCCTAGCCTTACTCTATAAATAGGGTCCAAGATCGACCTGCGTGAACCCTCGTTTTGGCTCGCCTGGTTCGATGGTAAGATGATAGTATTTTATGTTAGTCCTTTAGAACTTTATGTTCCTGTTAGTATTATCTAACCCTCTGTCAAATTTCATACTAGGAGACCTAACATCTAAGGAGATAGAACGTTCGCAACTTGATGTTCCTCTACAGGGCGCTCAGGAACCATCGTATCTGTCCGAGAAAGATCCGAACTTTAGAAGCCTTAGTAGAGGCAATTTCACGTTGAGTCTTTAGAACAAATTGTTCTCCTTATATCTTCTACCTACCCTCCAATTCTCATGAACTAAGGTCAAGCGGTTAAGGAGTTAGAAGGCCAGGAAATTGTCAGTTCCACGCAGGACGGGCTGGAGCTTGTTAGGAAATAGATGGGTGTATGGAGAGATCCAGAGGGGGGGTGAAGGGATCTAACTACAAAACTTTAGCCCAATTTGAAATATAGAGGATTGAAATAAAATGCAGCAAATCAAAACAGGAAAGTTACAGATGACAAGAAGGTAAACATCTACAAAGCATATGCTCACGGATAACTAATAGTTCTCATGGAACTGAGCTCGAACACTTGGGACATGATTACAACACATAAGAAGAAGCGAACAACAAACAAGGGTTCAGACAGAAACACGATCAAACATATAGTGGTATGCTAGAAATGAACACATGCTGACCTTGGCAAACACCAACGAAGGTGATCGATCGAAATCAGTTAAGCATTCATTCAAATAGAATAGTCTATCGAACGCTAGCTAGTCAATCCAATTCAGAACATAACAGAATATTAGCTCGCGTACAGACCTGTGAATGGGGGATAGAAGATAAGGAATAAAAGCACTAGCAATCCACATAACACCGGGATTTTTAGGGGGTTTGATCTGCTTTGCAGATCTACATCCACCCCTCACTCCACATGAGTGAGGCTTCCCTTTGCAAATGTAAGATCGCAGACTCAATCTACAACAACTACTGATACATAGCTTAAGACCCAAGGGAGACAAATCCCTTGACCTTCGATCCTACACCCAGTAGAGATTGAAGCACACTACGCAATGCAACACTCCAAGGACAATCCTCCCTTCTTCTATCTTCACAGAAGGAACCCCGTGAATGGCACCCAGCCACTCACAAACCTGGAGGTCAAAGCCTCTCTTTCTCAACTCCAGCCAAGGGGACACCGGAGATCACTCTCCCTTCCTCTGAAACCTCAGAGGGAACCCCGATCCCCAAACAGGGTATCAGAAAACAAGAAGAAAAGATGAAGAACAAGCGAAAAGATAACACAAAAGAATGAACAAACAAACTATAGCTCCTTAGGAGCAGAATAGCTCTGGATTTAATCCATGAGCTAAACAATACCACAGTTCTTCAATTGAGCCCTTGGCTGCACTCACTCTCATGAAACTGGCTGCTTCTCTCTCTTTCTCTTCTTCTCATTCTCTCTCAGATCATGTCTCTTCTCTTCTCATTTTATTTATGGCTCTATGTTTTTTTTCTTCCTCTCAGATATTTCCATGTATGCTTTCAAAGATGGCCTCCTTCTCTTTCTCACAGCCGTTGTATATTGCTTCTCACTCTCTTCTTGGAGGAAAAAGTCCCCTTATATAGAGCAGGGGTGCTGGAAATGCCTTTGGATAAAATAATTTGATTCCATCCTTTTCCATTGGACCACATGGCAGGAGAGAGTAGAATATTTCTAACAATGAGCCTCGGATCACGTGCCCATCATTGCTCACTGATGTTTACGTGCCACTTGCCTACTGTACCAATAATTGGTCAAACTCACGTGACTGCCTTGAGTTCTCACGCTTCAATTTAAGTGATGCTGCTGCCAACCCAGTGTTCGGCCGTTTGTCAACCTCAGCTACTTATGGTCAATTGACCTTTTTTCATCTTGAACTACTGATGCTGCTTTGTTAAACTGCTCGACTGTATGAGCTTGCTGCCGCTGCTGATGATCATATGACTAGGCCGCTTAAGCCCTTGAGTTTCTCTTGATAACTCTTGATGACTTTGTTAGAGGAGTCAACACTTGTTAAGCTAACGGTCTTGTAAACCTAAGCATAGTGATGCATTGACTCAATGTACTATGAGGTTGATGCATTTGGGTTGTGCTCACTGAGGCATTTCATCAACCACTTCTTCTTCATTGAATTTGACTCATCTGGGCAAGGCCCACTGAACATAGGCTAATCCAACTTGTGAGATAACATCTAGTTTCATCTAGCTTGATTAGAATATGCTTGCATGCAGGTGTAGACTGTAATCATATTGGAGACATTAACTACTTCTACTGCATTGACCTTATGCATGCGTAGAAGCAATATGCATCATCCTATCTTTGTTCAGGCAGAAGATTTGAGCTTCTGCACTGACCTGTCCAAGTAATGGACGAACTACTGCATCGACCTGATAATGAGTGCTCAACCGTTTTTGGCTATGAATTGCTCTAATGCCTCGACCCGAGTCACCCAATTAACTCTGTTGCATCGACCTAATGAGTTTTATGCGTTGGTGCAAAACTCCTGGATACTTTAAACTTGTTGACACAGTGGCTGGTGCCACCCTCAGTGCATCGACGCAGTAGCTTGTTGCATTGACCTATCTCCCCATACATTCGTGGCTGCTGCTTAAACCTGATCTCATGAGAAGCCTTGGTGTGTCGACGCAGCTCTTGCTTGCATCGACCTGTTGACCTTTAGCTGTGCCATTGCATCGACCTGTCCTCTTCTTTCCAGTATGTAATCCAGCTTCTTTATTCTGCTACATCGACGCGGCTGATGATTACACCAAACTGACTAATGATATAGCACTTGATGCATCGAGGCATTTGCACAACATCACTTGATGCGTCGACCTATTAACTCTTCAGCTTCACTAATCTCTTATACATGACTGCAGTGACTATCTCTTCATGACTTTTTGATTTATCCTCAGAGCTTGTTCTAGCAGAATACAACACACATCTTCCATATATAATAAGATCATCATACGAGCAATCATGATATCAAAAAGGTAATGTATCACAGTCACAATGCATCAATACAACATCAACACATAAGTCTTCATCTAAACCATATTCACACTTAGACTCATGATGACATTCACACTCAGAGCAATATTGACAGGATCTGTTTCTTTGACCTGTTAGCTTCATGAGGTTGAAGCCACTTCACAAATTCAAGAATGCTCATATTGAATTAAGACATCATATGGCATTAAAGCAAGGCATAATTAAAACCAAGGATTGGAATGCTCAGAACAATGCACCTAAACAATGCACTTAACACCAAACATATGACATGTGCACTGAACATCAAACATATACATCCATACATATGACATCATCAAAGTATGAAAGCAATACACTGACTCATGAGGAGTCATAGTGTTTGACATCATCAAAACCACATGGACACAACATTCTCTCCCTTTTTGATGATGGCAACACTGTGAGTCATAAAACATCATGCTCAAATAATACACACACATGTAGACTAAAGTAGCTGACTCATGCTGACTCATTTGTTCTCCCCCTTTGACTTCATCAAAAAGTAAACAATAGTTAAAAAAAATAGCAAAGATATTCTTCCTTAACTGTTCGCTCCCTTGTCATGAAAGAAAATTTCTCCCCCTTAATGATGCAACTAACTCTCCACATTAGATATTGATTCAGCAAACTCTTCCCCTTTTTGACAGAAAAATGAGTTTAATGCTCTGTGGACATGAGCTAGTTCAAATGAAACATATTCAGACATGCAGAATTTTACATCATAACACTAGAGTTCAGTGAGAAGATCAAAGCATATTCAAGAATGTGAAGACCAGAAACTCTTCTCCCCCTTTGTGATAGAAGAGGCTCATCAGAGTAATATATGATCAATCAGCTCAGACAGGGCATCAGAAGATAGTGCAGCCAGAATTTATAAGTGAGTGACTTGAAAACATTGTAGGTGTTGACACCCATTTTATGACCAATGAGTTGGGTCATCTCCTTATCTATTTTATGATGTCCCGAGTTATTCACCGCTTATTGGGCTATTATGGTTACTTTTGGGCTTATTTTCATGGGTCTCTCTCCTTGGTTAGACCTCGTTCCTTGTCTTTTCCGTCGCTTTAAGCTTAGTGGACTTTCGTATCTTTTTACCACAACCCTACCCCTAGCAGTCTATCAGACGATCGTTAGATAGCTTTTGGCGGTCTATTGCTAGTCATTAGCCAGAGGAAGAGTCCTGCTTTAACGTCTTTCCTTTCAATCCTTATCTTGTAATGGACGATCAGCTCATGCAGTCTATCGCATGACCATTAGGGGATCTCTAGCGGTCCTTTGCTAGACTGCTAGGCATACAGAGAGTCATGTTGAGTTTCTTTGGTCTTATCTCTTTCCGGGCGACTGAGCCATGCGGTCTATCAGTCAACCGTTTATGGAGCCTTGCGGTCTATCGCAAGACCATTAGGGGAGACAGAGAGTCCTGCTTTGTCTGTTCTTCCTCTCTTCGGCCGTGGACGAACTAGAGTCCATGATTTGATGATTTCTCTCTGAGTAGTGATCCTCAGAACCTTTTGTTTGTTTCCCTGGACTCTTGGGAGTATTATTTTCAAGATTTATTTATGTTCAGGTCCTATTCCATGTCATTATCTCTCCAACTCGACCAGAGGGTGTGGGGGTCTATAAATAGAACCTTTGACTTCATGGCTTGAAGGAGGAGATTTTTCTGGAGTTTGCCATGAAGTGCTGCTACATCCTGGAGCAAGTACCAACCAGGGAGAAGTCATTTCTACGTCCTTAAGACTTCTGGTCTAGGGAGTATTGAGTTCCATTGGTTTAGTTTGTGTCTTTCTTTCTTAGTTTTCTTTCTTCCCCTTTGCATCTTCATAGCATATTCCCTCTTCCTCTTCCACGTTCTTCTGCACTCACGTCATTTTCAAACACCCTCCTACTCTTTTCCACGCCCCTCAGGGGTTAAAAAACCACCAACCCCCAGGTATTCACCCTTCCTTTTATGCATCTTAGTTTAATTGCTTTATAGACACTACACTAGTCCAAGGGCTTATTGGGTTGTTTTTTTCATGTCTACATTCTTTTGTAGGTTTATAGGGTTTATTGTATGAGGCCCAGCTTTTCTGTCCGGCCAGGAGGGGCGGAGATACAAGTTCCACGTTGCTGTTTTGGGTGCTCTTGCGGCCGTTTGGAAGACCATTTGTGGATCTCAAGCGGTCTATCACAGGACTGTTTGACGTTGTTTGGCGGTCATCTTAAAGACCATTTTCCTTCCACAGTGTTTGGTTTTCTCTCTCCTACAGACGGGTGGCCTCACTCGGCTCTTTCCAAGGTATGTATTGTGGTTTTACCGCATTATTCACCTTGGTGGCGATCACACCTTCCTTTATTTGGGTATTGGTCATCTCTTTCGTCATCTTTCTTACTTTCTCTTTTATTTTTAGTTGCTCCACACCTACAATGTGTGTCTTTCTCTTACTCCTTTGCTCCACGCCCCGACGTGTGTTTTTATTTCTCCTTCTTTATTTCTGCAGTATTGAGATGACATGCTCACGAATTTCATGTTGATTGCTTGAGTTAGCGCACCACTTGCTCACATATATTTCACATCTTTCATATCTCTCACATCACATCATCAACACACACCATCACAAAAATATCAACAACCTTATTTCTTTGGCGATCACGGTGGGACATCTAGTGCCAATCGTGCTGAGTTATTATTTAACCTGCTGTTCTTTGTTGATCTCAGTTGCCCTTGTGTTTTTCTCGATTTTCCCATTTATTCCCTGTTATTTTCTGCTCTCTAGTTCCCTGGCAGTCTCCTCCCTGGACGTTTCTGGCCTAAAAGCGGTCTAGCGATAGACCGTCTTATCTATTAGCGGTCTCCCATGAGACCGTTTCTCCAGTTATAGGTACGCACATCGAGGTTGTTATTATTTCTATAGTTTTTGGCTGTGTTTATTACTCATGGGTGCTATCTGGTCTCCTCCTTTTGTTATGGCATATATTCACATCATTATTTGCATATTGTTTGCTAGTTTCTAGGCTAGAAGTTGTATGCACTCCGGTGCACATAGGGTCATTCATTTTTCCATATCATAGTTGCATTCCCACCTTGGTGTATGATCCTCTCGCCTCCATATTCCTTGGGGTCGACTAGGTGACCACACCATGGACCTCCGTAAGTCCCCGCGAGCCGTGGATTCTCACACGGATGTCAGACCGGTTGTACCTTCACCATCCTGTGTCTAGGTTGCATAAGTAGAGGAGAGTTAACACCTAGAGTTAACCAAGTTCCCGATATCCTTCCCATTAGGGACCTATTGTTGGATATAATATTTTAATTGAAATCATTAAGGTCCTAAAGAAGGAAACCAATAAAGTTTGTGCATTATCATAACTTGGTTGGCTTTGGGTGCCTCTCATCCCTTTCTTATTTTCATAAGTTTGAAGTCTTCTTGTCTAGTTACTCATTTGTGGTTGTTTGTGTTTTGTTTTTAAGTTGTCACATTGCATGTGGAGTTGATTTTGACCCTTAGATTTATCTCTGAGGAGCAATTCCTCTTTCACATCTAACTTCAATCCTTTGTTCCAGTCCAACATGTCTTCCTACGATCTTCCCCGTTCCCATGAGGAATCTCTTCCCCGGCGTCTCTTAGAGGACCCGCCCAGGGTCATCCAACTTCCATCCGGAGAAGGGTCCGTCCCTCCTCCATCCTCTGTCTCCATGGAGGGCGCGCAACCCTCCCTTTCCACTAATAATCCCACCGGTCACATCTTGCAAATGATGGCCTAGTTGGATCCGGCCAAACTTCAGGCCTTTTATCAGACCTTGTAGGGGTCCAGCGCCCCCTCTCCCATGATCACACAAGGTTTGTCCACCTCTTCCATCTCTTAGTATACGGTTGATTGGCTCGGGCTTCCACCCATTCCTATTGATCTTACCCCGATTCAGCCTAAGATCCTTTGGTTCTCCAGTCTGGAGGCAGGCCAGTCCTTTAGATCGACCCCTCAAGTCCTTGATAAAGGGAAGACTGTTCTTCCCTCATCCACCCAGTCTGATTCTTATAGGACCATTCCATCGGTGCCACAAGTTCTTTTTGGCCCGGTCGATTTCACTTGCCCTCAGCAAGGGGCGGCCCATGTCCACTCCAATTTGGGTCATCCTTCAGCCCAATATCCTTCTTATGGGCCTCCCCCTCCTTTCGTCTACCCTTTGGCTCCTCGCCTTGAGCCTACTCCTTTCACTCCACCTACTCCATCTCGGGAGCAGGAACTCCTTGACAAATGGGCTATCATGCAACAACAACTCGACTTCCTTCAAAAGCGGGTTGGCCCACAATCTTTAGCGGATATTCCAGTTCTCGGTTTCCACAATATCTGATTCCCTCCTCAATCTGAGCTCCCCACATATGGCAAGTATGACGGAAACAACAATCCTTTTATTCATGTGAGGGATTTCATGTATGAGTCGGCATAGTTTCAGTATGATGATAACCTTATGGCGTATTTATTTGGCCGGTCACTAGATGGAGTTGCACTGGAGTGGTTCTATGCTTTACCACTAGAAGACGCCAAGAGTTTCAAAATTGTGAAGGAGAAGTTTATTCAAAGGTTCCAGGACCGGGTTGGCCTGGAATATTCATTCACAGATCTTGTGGCCGAGAAGATGAAGACAGACGAGGACTTTGCTACATACGCTGACAGATGGAGGCAGATGGCCGCCCGTGTGCCGGGTCATATTCCGGAGGAGGAGAAGGTCAAGTTGCTCATATCCAATGCTACACCCTCTTTTCGCAACATATTGGCCATGAATGATATTGCCAACATGCACCAACTTTATAGCCGGGCGAGATTTATTCTGACCCAGTTCAAGGACTCCCCTATCCACTATCTCTCTGAGGCCCAAAAGCGCAAATATAATAAAAAATCTCAGGGGCCCGTTACCGAAGGAGTCCAGACCAATGAACAAGTACAAGCCGTTGCCTTGCCCTTTACAAACCAGTCCACCCCACTCCGCTTTTCACAAACCCCACGTAATCCCCAATTCTCCACTCCTCAAAATCCTCAACCCATTTTCCCCGCTTCACCAAACACCCAGCCTACCTTCCCCGCTCCACAAAATGTCTTCCTCGCTCCACAACTACACCAACAACCTCCGCAATATCACAATGTCCCCCACCCAATGGTTACACAAATAAATGCTTGGCTCCGAAAATGGCGCAATATCCTCCTTTGCCCGAGTCCCTCACAGACATCTTTTCTGCTCTCATGTCGATAAGTGCAATCTAGCTCCCTCCGGAGCAGCCCAACTGGAACCCGACCATCGACCAATCCAAGTATTGCATGTTCCATAGGCAGCTCGGGCACACCATTGAAGGATGTTTTTAGTTCCAAGATCTGGTATACGACCTACATGAAGGGCATCGCATTGATTGGGCCGAGATGCATCAGGCCATTGTTGAGATAAAAGAGAAAAGAAGGCAAGCGCCAAGGCAGCAAGTGCAGCAACAAGCATCGCAGCCACAGCCGCAACAGCAGCAACCCATTCAGGATTTGAGGATCCACCATGACCCCATGCCAAATCATCCCCCTGCTCCGCAACCCCAGCCGCCAGCACCGGCTCAAGTTAATCTTGTTCAACTCCCGGCTCCTGATGCCGGGTGGTCCTACGACGATGAAACTTCAGTACAGCAGCTCATGGCCCTCCACCACAACTACCGCAACCCTTCTCCACTTTCTACCCCCATCATCCTCCCGCTTAACCATCAAACCCCTCCACCCTCCACGTTCGTCAAACCCCTCATCCTACCACCCGCTTCCTCTATTGTTCCGCCTATCTCCACTCCACCGCCAACACCTATCCCCATCATTACCTCGCCTCCACTTAACCCTTCACCAGTCATCCTCCCCCCGCGGCCTGTTATCTCCACCACTACTCCTATCACCCCCATTACCTCCACTACACCCTCCACCACGTCATTCATCCACCCCGTCGGGCCCATTAAGCGGCTAATCTTGAACCCATCTGATGCCGTGCCGGCCCAGAACCTTGCCCTACAAAGCGGGCGTTTGTTACATAGAATCTATCCTTACACTGGTGCACCTGCACCCAATCCCCAGTCCTCGCAACAGGCTACTGATCAGGAGGAGCCAGATCCGCTGCAGGTACCCAATATGATTTGCTACATCATCTGGATAGGGTGCCAGCCAAGATTTCTATGCTAGAGTTGATACAAAGGTCCACACTTCATCAAGATGCCCTCCAAAATTTTCTTCAAAAGGTGATAGTTAATGAAGATATGGCAGCGGATAGTTTGCCGACAGCCCTAGCTACCATCTCTAAGGGGCCTGCAATTACATTTTGAGAAGCCGAGCTAGCACCTCCTGAGGCTCGATAGATGCCACTATGCATTTCTATCATCCTAAACAAAGTAAGCATAGATGCGGCATTAGTAGACACAGGGGCCTCTATCAATGTCTATCCTCTCAGTACTTTAAGGGCCTGCAACTTGTTAGAAGATTTACTAAGGTTGACCCCGACTACTATTGCAGCATATGACAATTCCAGAAGAGCATGTCATGGGGTAGTCACCATTCAAGCTGAGCTTGGGCCTCTTACAATGTCGATTGAGTTTTATGTGCTGGACATCGATCCTATGTTCAAGGTCATCTTGGGTCGCCTGTGGATTGACAATCTTAATGATGTACCATCCACCACTCATCAGTGCCTCAAGTTCACTTTTCAAGGGAGGGTGGTCAACGTAAAAAGCATATCCACGGTCCAATCCGTCAAAGCCATCTCAGAAAAGATTTTTTCAATGCTATGGCCTAGTAATCCGCCTGTCATTTCAGTATTAGATCTAGATTTTCCATGGGCCTATACACCACGCAAGCCTGCGCCGGTCAACATCAGAGAAAAGCCCAAGATCAGAGATTCAAAGGGCTGGTCCATTGTACTGAAACTGGGTTATCAGCCGGGGAGAGGTCTCGACACACAATTACAAGGGCGGATCAAGCCGGTCCCCAAGGGCAGGAAAATGAACAGGAGGGGCCTCGGTTATCGAGAATCCTCATTCTTAGTTTTGGGTGACTCTGGACCATTAACTTGGGACTACTGCCAATATTTTGTCAAGGGCCCTCTCCAGCCAGGCACATTGAAAGCATCACCAAGTCAACCAGATACAGCTTATACAGTTGATAGCCCACCATTGCTCTCAAAGGGGCCCATTGATGATATGATCGACATTAGCCAGGTATTTGCAAGATTATTTCATGAAGAAGACAATTGCCAAAGAAACCAAGAGGTGCGGCTTGTGCATTATTGGCCGAAGAAGCCAGCTTACCGCACGCGGAAAAGGGGGAGCTCACTTGTCATCTTCACTTGATCTCTTCCCCGTTTGATGTCTCTTTTCCAAAAACTGGATTTATACCTTGATCACCTCCTATCTTGATCAATCCATTACTATTTGAGATTCCTACTAATTTTCTCATTGTCAGGACATGCAGTTGCTGTCCTCCGGTTGATCTATCTACTCCTTTCTTCTCCTCCTCCGATCCTTTTCTCGATCTCTTCTGTCTGTCCATGTATCCCCTCAGGCTCCATCCTCTGTCTTCCTCTCCATCTTGCTGCATAATCTCCACTGATCTCCAAAAAAAACGTCGAATTTAAAATGGAGATTTCAGTGGAAGATTACGCTATCTTCTCTCCATCCTCCTACCAGGGGCATGAGGCCCCTGCTGCCTCCCTCCCACTAGATTTTCTCTCTCCTAGGTTAGACGTAGGGTCCGTCGAGTCTAGGGAAGTAGAGTCTGTTAAGTCTAGAGAAGTATGATATCGTTCTAGGTCATCCAACCCATCTTTGCCTGAGTCGCGCCCGCTGGCACGACATTCTAAGTCCATTCCTGATAGGTTCTTACAGGATCTAGCACAGAGATGTAGTGCTCTTCTTAAATGCCCATAGTTCATAGCTATGGCAATTGTAATCGAAGAAGATGAGGAGCAAGGCGGGGTGTGGAGCGACGACGGATTGGGAGTCTATGAAGTCATGGATGAAAAGGAACCAGTTGATCTTGAGGACAGTGACGTAGACGACACTGCCGATTTGTATGCGTAAGGCTTAAAGAGATTTGATGAGCCGTCGTCAGCAGTGGATGAACCTATGAAGGAAATAAATCTAGGAACTGATGAGGACCCTAGGCCTATTATTATTGCTGCAAGTCTCCCTCTAGAAGTTGAAGAAGATTTAGTCAAGGTCCTAAGGGAGTATAGCAATTCTTTTGCCTGGTCTTACGAGGTCATGCCGGGTCTTGACCTCTCTTTGGTAGAACACCGATTAGTGCTTAAGCCAAGGGCAACACCCGTTAAACAAAGGCTAAGAAGATTTCACCCCCCACATGGCCTTGAAGATGAAGGAAGAAGTCGAAAAATTGCATAAGGCCAGGTTCATTAGAGTTGTTTTATATCCCTAGTGGGTGGCGAATATACTCCATGTCATCAAGAAGGATGGAAAGGTGTGCATTTGTATCGATTTCAGGGATCTTAACAAAGCATGTCCCAAGGATGATTTCCCGCTACCTCATATAGACGTGTTGGTGGACAACACCGCTGGGTATGAAGCATTGTCATTCATGGATGGTTATTCAGGATACAACCAAATCCATCTCGCTCCTGAAGATCAAGAGAAAACCTCCTTCACCACACCCTGGGGCATGTACTGCTACGTGGTGATGCCGTTTGGGTTGAAGAACGCATGCGCCACCTATCAAAGGACGATGATGGTTATATTCCATGATATGATGCATGTTTACATGGAAGCCTATGTGGATGATATCTTGGTGAAGTCAAGGATGAAAGAAGAATACCCCGCCATTCTAGCTAAGGTGCTCCAAAGAGCTAGGAAGTACCAGTTGAAAATGAATCCAAAGAAGTGTATTTTCACAGTCTCTTCAGGGAAATTGCTAAGTTTTATAGTTAGCAAAAGGGGGATTCAGATTGATCCTAACAAAGCAAAGGCCGTCATGGACATGCCTCCATCTAAGAATATCACGGAACTTCGAGGATTGATTGGATGATTGTAATTTATTAGAAGATTCATATCCCAACATTCTCAGAGGTGTCGCCCGTTTTATGAACTGCTAAAGGCAGGGGTCAAATTTGAATGGAACCAAGACTGTCAGAAGGCTTATGAGGATTTAAAGGTATATTTGTCCAATCCCCCAGTTTTACAGCCTCCTGTCCCTGGGAAACCCCTGATTCTATACATTTCTTTCATTGAGGACTCCCTAGGAGCTGTCTTGGCACAAGTAGATGATGAAGGCAAAGAGCGGGTAGCTTATTACCTCTCCAGGTTATTTAACCCGGCAGAGGCCAAGTACACTGCCATGGAGAAAACTTGTGCCGCCTTGGTTTGGGTAGCTCAGAAGTTGAAACACTACTTTCTAGCCCACCCGGTTAGGTTAATCTCTAGAATGGACCCGATCCGCTATCTCTTAGAAAAGCCTGTCCTTTCTAGTAGGTTAGCGCGCTGGTAGAGCTTCCTCTCTCAGTTTGACATCACATTCATTGTTTAGAAGGCAATCAAAGGATATGTCATTGCTGAACACCTCACCCATCTTCTTATCCCCTGCACGGACTCTATTTAGGATGATTTTTCTGACGAGCATCTCTCTGTTCTTACTCATCATCCCTTTTTATCTCTGCACTTTGATGGTGCGCTTAATTCCCAAGGCTAAGGGATAGGTGCCGTTCTCCTCACTCCGGAAGGGGTGACGATTCCCTTTGCATATCAGCTTTATTTTCTTGCTACCAACAACATCGCCGAGTATGAAGCTCTCCTGGCTGGATTGAAGCACGCCAATCTATTGGGCGTGCATTATTTGAACATCATAGGAGACTCTTAGCTCGTTCTGCGGCAAGTTCTGTCCACTTACCGCACTCGTGACCTAAAGCTCAAGCCATATCAGGATTTGGTCACTCTCTTTGCTAGGTAATTCCGCAAGTTGATCTATAGCCATACTCCTCGATCTCATAATATCCTCGCTGATGTGCTGGCATCGCTCACTTCCTCCTTATCCTTCCCTCTCAGTCGAAGCATTGAGACCATCATCGTCCAGAGATTGGACGCCCCTTCTCTTCAGAATCCTTGGTATGACAACCTTAGGAAGACGGTAGAGGCGAGGGCTGAGAAGGAAGATTTGAAGGAAGTATCTTTAACAGAGCTAGAAGAAATTCTGGAAGAAGAAGAGTTGCCATGGCACCATGAAATTGAGCTGTATTGTAGGGATGGATCGTTCCCAGAAGGGGCAAGTGCTGAGCAGCGTAACGCTATTAGAAGAGCCGCCTCGAAGTACACTATCATTGATGGAGAATTGTATAGGCGCGCTCTCAATGGAATGCTCATGAGATGTCTAGACGATGATGAAGCTTGGAAGGTGGCTGAGGCAGCCCATTCAAGTGAGTGTGGAGGTCATGTCAATGGCCAAGCTCTAGCAAAGAAAATCCTTAGGCAGGGTTACTATTGGCCCACTCTAGAGGAGGATTACGCTCTCTACGTCCGGAGGTGTCTTAAATGTCAACTCCATGCCGATAAAATCCATGCTTCTGCTTCATCTCTTCATCCCCTCTCTGTTCCTTGGCCATTCTCCATGTGGGCTTTTGACATAGTTGGCCCGCTCGATGATCCCAATTCTCAGACCAAGCAGAAATCTTTTATCTTCATCGCCACTGAGTACTTCACCAAGTGGGCCGAAGCGGAAGCATACGCAAAGATCAAGGCTACCACGGTGTGCCGCTTCATCATGAAGAATATCATCTCGCGGTTTGGAGTCCCAAGTAGCATTGTCACCGACAACGGGCCCCAGTTCATTTCTCAAGAGCTCAGGACCTTTGTAAGAAGTTTAATATTTCTTTGCATCATTCATCTCCATATTATCCTCAAGGTAACGGTCAAGCCGAAGCCACTAATAAAACTCTTCTCATAATCATAAAGAAAATATGCGAATCTTACAGATTTTTTGATTGGCCTGAATGATTAATGGAAGCTCTATGGGCTTACCGCACCTCCGTCCGTACTCCTACAAGGAAATCCCCCTATGCTCTTACTTACGGGATGGAGGTGGTGCTCCCATATGAGATCTTGATCCCTTCCCTAAGGGTACAGCTTGATAAGGAACTTAATCTCGACGAACGTCGAGAGGCGTTGCCCGTCCAGTTGGAAGTCTTGGATGAGAAGAGGCTAAATGTCGCCGATCATGTGTCTGTTTATCAAAAGAGAGTTTCACGTTATTTTTAAAAGAAGGTAATCGAACGTAAATTTTAAATAAGTGATACAGTTTTGAAACGCAAATTCATTAGGTCCGGAGGTCCTAGGTCTAAATTGCAACCTAACTGGGAGGGGCCATTCGTCGTTAGAGAAGCTTATCCAGGGAACACATATCGCCTAGTCAACGCAGAAGGTGAGGAGCTGTCTCACACTTGGAATGGGTTGTATCTTAAGTATTTTTTCCCTTAGAGTCAGGCTAATAAAGGCCCGGTAGCGAGGTGTTCCTTTCCTCAATCGTGAAGGTAGATTCCGAGCTTGGCAGTCACACACTTCACGACATCCCTGGTCGGGTTTCCTCAGTTTTGTGTAAACACCGTTTCTCCTCTGGCCATGCTTGGGGGAAGTGAAAGTCCCTGTCTGTTTCTCTCTTCGGCTGAATCTAGGGGCAAGAGGTGAATAAGAGGGCGATGACTGATCTAGACACCCTGATGAAAGGAGGTCTCAAATAGGGGTTGTCCGTTATGACCTGATTCCACAAAAAGAAAAGTAACAGTAACACCAAAGAACAAAGAAAAGAAAAGGAGCAAGAATCAAAGCAAAGCCAAAAGCTCATTTCAAAAGCTCAAAGCTCAAAGTCCAAAAGCTCTAAAAGTATAAAACTAAGCATGGCAAGAGTGACAGTATAGTTTCCCCGCGGGACATTATGAGCCAGGTCGTATACTTGTCTAAATTGGATAAAGGTTTGATGACGGACACAAAGCCCCGGCATAACAGACTGAATCTCTGAAGGGGTCGTCATGAGAAGGATTCTAGCCCTAAAAACCTCTATACCAGGCCTAGGCTTACCTCTCGAATTCATTTTCTCTTTTTAGGACTAGACCGTACCCTGGTATGGCCTTGGTAGAAGCACCATCATACAGATTGGCCCCCGGCCGGGGATTGCCCCCTTAAAAGCACGCCAACCTTAGGAGATTCCTAGTGGGACAGGTAGGGCTCTTATCGTTGGGATGAAGTAATACTTCAAAATCTAAAAAAATCAAATACTTCAAAAACAAAACAAAATCAAATACTTCAAAACCCCAAAAAATCAAATATTTCAAAACCCAAAAAAATCAGATATTTCAAAATCAAAAAAAAACATCATCATTAGGCTATTTAATAAGGCTAATTGCTCCACCCCTTGACCAAATATCAAGGGTTGACCAAATTCAAAATCCAAACCTTTGCATAGCATGCATTGCATTTATACATTTCATTACATCTTGTCTATTTAACAAGGCTCCACCCCTTGACCAAATATCAAGGGTTGGTCACTCTCTAATTGCTGAAGGAAAGGGGTTGAGCCTAAGAACAGATCTGACTTGTTTTCTTGTTTTAAGTGTGTGTAGACACAGTTTCCGTTTCCCAGAATTCGAAGTGATGCGGGACGGACCACGGACTCGACTCCAACTGGAATGCGATCCTTGGACTCTATGCAAACTCACGATTGTCCCTTAGCGAGGGAAGCGTCGGACGTGCGCGGTTGAGAAACCGGCAGTGAGCTAGGGTGATCGGCTCTCTCTTGTGCTCGGATCGGGTCATGGGACGGTCACGCTCTCTCTCGCAGCAGCGGTAATATCACTAAATATAGCGGGCTACGATCCTAGCATGATATCTAGCAGCGGCATAA
Source organism: Amorphophallus konjac (assembly GCA_022559845.1). Lineage (NCBI taxonomy): Eukaryota > Viridiplantae > Streptophyta > Magnoliopsida > Alismatales > Araceae > Amorphophallus > Amorphophallus konjac. Next base: position 172,507,102 of record CM040125.1, read on the forward strand.
ACAAATATATATGAAATAAAGCAAATCCCAAGTGTAGGAGCGAATACGATACCTCCACGCTCTCGGCGTGGGGAAGACGGACCCGGCCGAACTCGTACTCCCGGGACAATTAATACAAAATAAGTACAACAAAGAACTACTGCCCACTCCACGCAGAGAGGTAAAGGGCTACACAAGTGGGCCCGGGAGGACCGATTCCGGGTTGACTGGCGGCTTCTTACGATGCTTCAGCGGCACACGAACTCGTGACTGTGGGGCCCACGTGCTGGCCGGAGGGACCGTGTGGGACCGGGTGGCACCGCTGTAGTGGGGGATGCCTGGAGGAGCGCTCCCTGGGGTGGCGGCACGCTGGAACGTCGGTCAAAGGCCGGGCGGCTCCAATCGACACCCGCCGGAATAACCGGCCACGGACCTGCGCTTGCTGTTTTCAGGTGCGTGACCCGGCGAGATCACTCGCTACGACCAATCCCGATGTCGGATCGATGATCAGGAGGTACCGTTGGAAAGCTCTTTCGAAATCCTTCATGATAGGACTAGATAGAGAAGCTGGATCTGCACGGATCTAGGCCTTAACTATTTTTCAAGTTGCTGTTGCACAGTACCCAAAATCTCAGAACAGCAAATAGTTTTCCTAAGAACAGCCGTTGACCGGTTGGTAGACCTCTGAATCGGAAGTTGTGTTCTTCAGAAAAGTCGTAGGAAATCAAGATAGGAAACCAGGACTGTTTTTAGATCTGGAAAGGATGGAGATTTGAATTTTCTAGAGAGTTTACAATGGCGAAGGGTCGGATCTAGACTGAGGCAGACTGAACAGATTTTGGAACTTGGACGAATTTTAGAAAATACTTGATGGGCTGAAAAAAATGTACGAAAATTCTTGGAGATAGGAGAAGGTGGAAAGAACCTCCAATAAAATTGGGGGTTCCTGGAAAAATCAAAAGGTGGTCAGCATGGAAAACTCAGAGTTGCTGTCATTATAGACAAAAACCTGGCAGATCTGGGAATAAAAGAGGAATGAAATTTGAAAAATACCAAATGAAGGAATTTTAGCTTGAATGTTTTTGTGACGATAGGGGTTCGAGAGGGGAACCAGCCCTGAAAATTGCAGCTCCAGAGGAGGTGGGAGGTGGGAGCAGAAATTCGGAGAAGATGCTTCTATCCTGGATGGACAGAATACCGAAGACGATGGCGGCGGAGCGACGGCGGCACGACGGCGGCGGCGGCGATCACCGGAGATGAACCAGAAGGTAGAGAGGATCAATAGGGGAGGGATATCACTCTAGAATTGGGGTTTGAGATGAAGAAACCAGAGGGATGAAGAGAGGGGGGGCGCAAATCTCCTTCTTGCACAATGCTTTTTTTCTACTCATTAATTCAAACAAATGGAAATTACAAGCTATATATAATAAATGTAAAAAGACACTAAATGCCCATAGATCTGGGGTTTGGAAGGACATATTAGGGAGTTCCTAAAGTGGTCAAAAAAAATAAAATTAAACTAATCCTAGTGGGTTTGGGTGCCCCCTTGACCATGGCCTCCAAGTTTGACTTTTTGGTCCCATTGTCCCCCATGTGGACAATTGACTAGTCAAGGCTTCTAGATGCCACCTAGGAGGGTTGACCAGCCCCACAAGGATGACATGGACCAATGGGAAAGGGCTGAGGGACCGCTAGCTGGACCTACTACACATTTGCACAAAAACCCACACAATCCAAGGGAATGACGCATTGGGTTACAAAGCCTTACAATTGCGCATATACTTTCCCATGGATATAAAAATAAACTAAAGGACATAAATGCAAAATAAAATGTACATGCTCGGCATCGATTCCCATCATGAAGCTTGCAAGTTTGTCCCTTGCGGTCTCTCGGTAGACCGCTAAGAATCCCCTAACGGTGATTCTGGGACCATTTTCCTCACCCGAGAACTAGGATTCTCAGGTTTTTCTGCTCCTCATCTCTAGCAGTCCTTCGACAGACCGCTTAGCTTCCCCTAGCGGTCCAGTGGCGACCGTATACCCTTCCCGAGAACCAGAAAACTTTGGTTTTTTTTCCTGGGTCTTTCCCCTTGCGGTCTATCGCTAGATCGTTAGTTGGGCTTGGCGGTCCTTTGTTCGACCGTTGGTCAAACAAAGAACTCTATCCTTTTTGATATATCAAGCTAAAAAAATGATTCATTATACATCTTTCAAACCAGTCTCTTATTTCATTCAATCAAGGTTTATAATACATTATTCTATCAACTTTCTCAAGTACATCATCAATAAAATTCAATTTACATTCAATTTCTTATCCGCGCAGGGCCGGATCTTGCGTAATTCCTTCACATAAGCACGGTACTCCTCTTCATCCTCTGTCACTTTTTCTTGCGAGGCACAGACTCGGCTGATCTCCCACATGGTCAAAGCGCTCCGGACTGCCCGCTCATCTTCCTCGGTCCCAATTTTCCTTGCTTGAAGGGGAGGGTAGTGTGATAGTGCTGGAACCTTAGTTCGAGGAAGCCCAATTTGTAAGTAGCACCGGTGTGGGTTGTAGATCGCCAAGGTAGTGTTCCCCACTAACCGCAGGTCTAGGCCCGATCGTCGGGGTAATCTGAGAGTAGTGCCTTGAAGAACCCAGGGTCGCATCATGAACTTGTCAATTGGCAAGGTGTTGAGGAAGAGCCGCCAATCATCCCGCATTTTCTTGTTCGCGGTCCGGCACTCAACCTGTGAAGAAAATCCAGATGCACCTCCTATGAAGTGGAGTGGGTGGCTCCTGAATATGCGGCTAGCATAAAGCACGTCTTCCTTGGGTAGAAATTTGAGTCTAACCCCCATCCAACACTCAAAGATGATCATTGACTCAAATAGGGGACCTCCTAAAGAAGCTGAACTAAGGCCTTCATAAAGGTAAGAAAGAACGGCTTGAGAGATGGATAAACCCCGCCACAACCCACTAATAATGCTGAGATTTTGGATGTCTAAGAGGTGGTCAGTCGTGGAAAAGAGCAAGACCCCGCACAAGCAAATGGAAGTAGCTTTGGCTATGGCTTCATACCCCCCCTTTTTTTACAATGGGAAGTGACCCATTGGGCCATGGGTATCAAATGAATATGGTGGGAGCTAATCATGGTTTTCACATCCTTTGGGTTATGTATAAAATCTTTCAAGATGAGTGATGGGTTTATAGGTTCAACCGTATGACACACCAAGTCTTCATCTCCCACCTTAGTCTTAGGAAGGGCTAGGAAGGTCTCTACCTCTTCTATAAGAATAGTAGCTTCAAAGGTTGGGAATATGAAAGTGTGTGTTTGAGGATGCCATAACTCCACTAGAGCTGAAATGCTCAGCCAATCTAATGAAATTTTCTGGAAATTCTTGGCTAGGACTACTAAAGGATAAAGGTGCCATGTCCTTAAGATTGAGAGGACCTCTAAAGGAAGTTCTTTTATCATGGGAGCCACCCATTTCAAGCTAGAGTAGCATCTTAGACTAGGAAGGAGCTAGAAAACGGAAGGAAAAGAGAAGAAGAAGAAGGAGAGAGAGAGAGACCATGAGAAATTGAAGAAATTCATGAATTTTGAAATTGACTTGAACTCACCTCTCTTGAAGAGCTTGTGCTCAAGTGCTTGGGGATGGAAGTCAACCGCTGTAGCTCCCCATGCTCCTTCCTAGCCGCCTTTGGCCCGGTGTAGATGACATCTCCCATGGTACTAGCTTCAAAGCTCCATTTCATGGTGATTTGAGTGTTTTTTATGAAGTTTTCAAGAGCTTAAAGTAGAGATTTCTGTGAGCTGTGAATTCTGGGTCTATTCATAGTTATAGGGCTCTAATTCTAGTCTTAATGTGTTAGGATTGAGGCTAGGTGGCCTCAATCTAAGTTAGGATAGGTCTTCATGCAGATTGGGTGCTTTTAGCCACAGGTTGGGACTCTATCAGAGAGTCCCGCTCGGATTTGACTGAGTCTTCGCCCTTGCGGTCTATCGCGCGACCGCTACGCTCCCATAAGCGGTCGTTAGATGACCGTTTCTTCCCTTCCTTCACTGCCTTCTCTCCTTGTCGCCAAACAATCATGTCGCGACCGTTTGTCTCTCCTTGTGGTCTTTCATTAGACCATTTTCAAGCTTCCTATCCTGTTTGATCATCTTTTCTCATCTGAAACATCAATTCTCTCTCTCTCGCTCTCTTTGTCAGTCCTAGAGGTCGTTGTTAGTAGGTCAACATTCGTATCCACACATTTTGCATTTGAAAAGACAAAAAATATCACATTTTACTAATCAAAAGATCGAGTACATGTATGCATAAGTAAAAGGTAGCTCTTAAGCAGGTCCCTCTCCTAGACCTCCACTGTCACCGGTGCCCTCGTGCCGCTTTTTTGGTGGGCCCATGGCTATGCTCCCCTCCCCTCGTCATCATCGCCTCTCTCCCTCCTCATTCCTCCGATGGCCAGAGGAGCTGGTAAGGAAGTCAGGGAACATGCTGCTCCGCGCACCGCTCTGTGAGGCACTCTACTCGGGTCCTCGGCCCATCATCCGCACTATCCTCTCTACAGCCCGCAGCTTGATCCTTAAATCGTAGGCCTGGCGCCGAGCCTCCCTCGCCTCGGTCCGATAGCGCTCTAAGTCCGCTGCTCCTGTACGGAGTCGCTACATCTCTTCCCGGAGTCGCTCCACCTCGGCTCGGGACTGCTCCAGCTCTGCTCTGAGTCGCTCTGCCTCTGCTCGAGCGTGCGTTGCCTCACTAAGTGATGCGGTCAGCTCTCTCACCTTCATAAACATTCATCATGTCAGTCATAGCATTTAGTCAAAGGAAATCGGTTGGTTTGCTTACCCTCTCTGCGAGAGTGGCCTCAGCCTCCTCGGCCTGAGCAACCGCCCGTGCGAAGTCGGCATCCTGCTCAGCTTGTCCTCCCGCAGGCTGGGAAGAAGAGGATGGAGCATCCGGTCCCTGTCGCTGTGCTCCCTCGGCTCGCTGCATTTTAGAAATCAAAGTCAGTCAAGTGCATAAGCATTGCATATTAAGTCTAAGGTTTGAAACTCACCAGAAGCTCCAGCGCATGCTAGAACTCATCCCTTTGCTACACGGTAGAGTGGAAGAGACCCTGGAGCTCCGCTATTTGTCCCTGGGGGTCTAGCTGCATGTAGCAAGTCCAACGGGTCAATGCATTAGAAGTAATTAAGAGGCATAAGTTTAGAGAGTCATACCGGTCATCGGGCGCTGCGAAAAACCTGATCTCCCTATCTCCTGGCGTAGGCCTTTAGGTAGGCCTCATCGCTGGTAGCCTGGGCCCATACCACCCGACCCCTCTGCATCCAGTCGCGCACCTGGTCGATCGCCCGGGTGACCCAGTCGTTCTCGCCGCTCAGTCCCTTCGAGGACCGTCCTACGCGCTCGTCGTCCCTCGCTGGGAACTCCACCTCTGGCTAGTGGATGCCCCTGGTCCTCATGATCAGGCTATAGTGGAGTGGCTCGATGATGTTCATGCAATGTAGCCATACCTCCCATCCCGTGTAAGCCTGGGCTGCCTCCACCCAGGGCTGTCCCTCGTGACCCTTGTCACGGTATGGTGTCCAGCGCATCTGAAAGGGCAATCAAATCATGTCAATATTTATAAGAGCATTTAAGTGCATTTTAGAAGCCTTAAGTCTAGAAGCTTACCGATGCATAAGGAAAAGTGTCCATGTCGTCCTGGATCACCCGCGCCAATCGTCGCAGTGACACTGTGTCCAGAACCGCCATCCATCACCTCGCGATGGGGATCCGGTCTTGATGTACCTCCTTTCCCTGCCCTAGGCCAGAGATGTATAGGTAGCTTCATACCTGCATTAGCCAAGAGGCAGCATATAGCAATCATAATCATAAGCATAGAACATATGCATTTAAGAGTAGAGCATCTTACCTGAAGCAAAGGCAAGAAGCCGCCCAGCATCGTCTGCCAGTCGGTGGTGCTGAGTGAGTCAAAAAGGAACGCCAACGTAGCAGCACCCCAGGCATACTCTCCAACTCCGTCTAGGTCCCTCAACAGTGGGAGGAGCCTACAGCTCACTCCGTCCGCCCTCGTCGCGAAGAGCAGCTTCCCGAACATCAGCATCAGGAAGCGACGCAAGATGATGTCTCCCTCCGGTCCCGGTCCCGGTCCCGCAGCTACCCTCTCTCTAGCGCTGTCCGTCAGCCATCCCAGGTGCTCCTCAAGTAGCTCCCCCACGGCTATAGCCGCTCCTCTCAGCCCCAGGCTCTCCTGGAGCGTCGCTCTCGCCAACATGGTCGAATGGCATCCTGGTCGTGTCAGCTCTAGGTCCAGCAGCTCCCTCACCAACTCTCAGTAGTCGGCATGCGTAGTCCCCGTCACCGATGCTCCATGTACCCGTAGCCCCGTGATCCTCGCCACATCCTCTAGCGTAGGGATCATATGTCCCCATGGGAACAAGAAGGCTCAGCTGATCGCGTCCCATCTCTCGTGTAGTGTGTATAGAAACGCCGTGTCGATCCTCATCACCTCCATCCCGAGGAACTCTGCGAAGCCCATCGTCGCTAGCCTCTCTCTCTGGAAATCCGACAGCGCGAGGTACACTACTCGGACCTGCAGCCAGGAGATCCTCATCCGCCACTTCCCCTATACACATTTAAGCATTTTTTTATCAGTCATCCATAATAGGATAAGCAATACATGCATTCAGAATCCCAAGCGGTCTTCTCTAGACGGTTTCCCTTCTCCAAACGGTCTGACTCAGACCGCTTGGTGTCCATGCGGTCGCTGGAAGGACCGTTTGGCATTCGCCATTGTTATTGGTTTCAACCAGTTCACCAGGATTGGGAAATGGCCTAAACGGCATGTACAATCATTCCTATGGGTCCCCAGACCCATTCCTATCCTAATCTAACCACATGCATGAGCTTAAAACAATCAAAAGTGGGGTCTTGGGTCTCGGCCTACCTCCGACGTTCGCCTTCCGGTCGCCGCCTCGGTGACCTCCTCGGCAGTATGCTCTCCCTCTTCATCCTCAGGAGCTTCTTCATGACCTTCCACCACCATAGAAAGCTCCTCCACCGCCGGTTGACCCGACGGGACCTCTTCCTCCTCCGGTGGGCTTGCCGCCGCCATTGGAGCTTCTTCTTCTTCTTCTAAACGCCGTTGGAAGCGACAAACTGCTCTCTTCTTCACCATCCTCGTATGGGGGGTTGGTTGCCCGGTCACGGTGGTCGGTGGTTGCCCAATCTCGGTGGTCGCCGGAGTGGTCGGTGTTGAGACTAGGAGTGGAATGAGTGTGAAGAGTGGGGGGTGGGAACGGTCGATCTATTTTGAAATCTTTCAGAGCCATGCGGTCTATTGCCAGACCGTTAGGTAGCCGTTAGCGGTCTTCATGTAGACCATTTGTCATCTGGGTCACCCTCATCGAAGAATGTGAATCGCCATTCGTCTAGCGGTCTATCGCTAGACAGTTAGACCGTTTGGAGCAGGTGCATGATTGATGGTTTGGAATGATATATTTGCTCTATTATTTATTCCATTCTTGTGTGGTCCTCATCTCAGATATACATCATGAATATAATTGTTGATGACTAACCCCTCTTATTGTCAAAGTCATAAATGCCATCACGCCATCATTTCTCACAAAGTAGGTACATCAGGTAAGTATCTCGATCCTAGTCCCTTAATGCATTACTATATGATATCTATGATATATTATTTTGAGAACCGGCAGGTCATTCATGTGTTCTGGGATTTGATGTTCCCCTTTAACAAAAATGATGATGATCTAGGTTCACATGTTTAATCATTAGATAGGCCGTTAGGTTGGAAGAGTTGGGGGACGATGGTTCTATCTTACACGCTGTGGTTGCAGATAATATCTTGACCCTGATTTATCTAGTCTAGCAATACTATTCTCGAGTATTTTCCTATTTGATCCTTTCTTTGCATTTGTTTTGATGATTTCTTTTATTTTAGCCCAGCATGCATCATACGCATCTTTGAGCATTCATGTGCCCTCATATGTGTAAACTATCTCAATAATGGTGGATAACAATGTATCCATGGTCTTGAGTAAGGAGAATCATTCCACCCTGAGTTAGAAGGTTTCCTTTCGTCTATTTGCTCGGTTTGGCTAGCTGAGGATTCCTGTCTGGAGTTTAGTTGCTCGTCTATTTACTTTTCCGTTTGCTCCGACCGCCTATCAGCTGTGCGTTCCAGTGAGAAGGTTGGTCATATTTTATTTTCCCTAGTTCCTCCAGACATGTGTCATTCGGTTTGGCCATTCCTTGTGATTGGTTTAAAGTTTTCCGGAAGATTTCTATCGCTCGTTGATTGAGGACGGGTGTCGGTTTACTTTAACACCCGCTTTTCAGTCCACTCCGCTACATTTTCGCTTCATCTCCATGTTCCATTTCACTTTCGCTTCACCTCCGCTCGCTCCCCTGTAAAGAGGACGTTAAGGAGGGGTATCTATTGACACCCATTTTATGACCAATGAGTTGGGTCATCTCCTTATCTATTTTATGATGTCCCGAGTTATTCACTGCTTATTGGGCTATTTTGGTTACTTTTGGGCTTATTTTCATGGGTCGCTCTCCTTGGTTGGACCTCGTTCCTTGTCTTTTCCGTCGCTTTAAGCTTAGTGGGCTTTCGTATCTTTTTGCCACAACCCTACCCCTAAGGGTCTATCAGACGGCCATTAGAGAGCTTTTGGCGGTCTATTGCTAGACCGTTAGCTAGAGGAAGAGTCATGCTTTAACGTCTTTCCATTCAATCCTTATCTTTTAAGGGACGATCAGCTCATGCAGTCTATCGCACGACCGTTAGGGGATCTCTAGCAGTCCTTTGCTAGACCGCTAGGCATACAGAGAGTCCTGTTGAGTTTTTTTGATCTTATCTCTTTCTGGATGGCTGAGCCATGCGGTCTATTAGTCGACCGTTTATGGAGCCTTGCGATCTATCGCAAGACCGTTAGAGGAGACAGAGAGTCCTGCTCTGTCTGCTCTTCCTCTCTTCGGCCGTGGTCGAACTAGAGTCCATGATTTAATGATTTCTCTCTGAGTATTGATCCTCAGAACCTTCTGTTTGTTTTCTTGGACTCTTGAGAGTATTATCTTGGAGATTTATCTAAGTTCAGGTCTATTTCCATGTTATTATATCTCGACCTCGACCAGAGGGTTTGGGGGTCTATAAATAGAACCCTTGACTTCATGGCTTGAAGGAGGAGATTTTTCTGGAGTTTGCCATGAAGTGCTGCTACATCCTGGAGCAAGTACCAACCATGGAGAAGTCCTCTCTACGTCCTTAAGGCTTCTGGTCCAGGGAGTATTGGGTTCCATTAGTTTAGTTTGTGTCTTTCTTTCTTAGTTTTCTCTCTTCCCCTTTGCATCTTCATAGCATATTCCCTCTTCCTCTTCTACGTTCTTCTGCACTCATGTCATTTTCAAACATCCTCCTACTCTTTTCCACGTCCCTCAGGGGTTAAAAAACCACCAACCCCTAGGTATTCACCCTTTCTTTTTATGCATATAGTTTAATTGCTTTATAGATACTACACTAGTCCAAGGGCTTACTAGGTTATTTTTTTCGTGTCTACATTCTTTTGTAGGTTTACAGAGTTTATTGTACGAGGCCCAGCTCTTCTGGCCGGCCAGGAGGGGTGGAGATACAAGTTCCATGTTGCTGTTTTGGGTGCTCTTGTGGCCGTTTGGAAGATCGTTTGTGGATCTTAGGCGGTCTATCATAAGACCGTTTGGCGTTGTCTGGCGGTCATCTTAAAGACCGTTTTCCTTCCGCAGTGCCTGGTTTTCTCTCTCCCGTGGGCGGGTGGCCTCCCTCGGCTCTTTCCAAGGTACGTATTATGGTTTTACCGCATTATTCACCTTGGTGGCGATCACACCTTCCTTTATTTGGGTATTGGTCATCTCTTTCGTCATCTCTCTTACTTTCTCTTTTATTTTTAGTTGCTCCACACCTACGGTGTGTGTCTTTCTCTTACTCCTTTGCTCCACGCCCCGACGTGTGTTTTTATTTCTCCTTCTTTATTTCTGTAGTATTGAGATGACATGCTCACGAATTTTATGTTGATTGCTTGAGTTAGTGCACTACTTGCTCACATATATTTCACATCTTTCATATCTCTCACATCACATCATCAACACACCATCACAAAAATATCAACATCAGGGAGTTCAAGAAAATTATTGATTTAGAAGAATGACAATCTGAAACATCATTCATTAGTCAAGCTTTCAATTTTCAGACTCTTCAATTATATGAACTCTTATGATGCAGCTCTTTATTTTCTGATTGGTTTAAATATAATAAATGGGGAGTTTATCAATGTAAACTCATTGAATCATTTTGCAGTAAGATTTAATATGCATAAACCATGGCTGCATGTTTAATTCTAGTTTAACCTTCATTAACCTTACTCATTCAAAATTAATGACTCCCTTAGGAGTAACTAATGACAAGTATTGAGGTAAAACACATTCAACATTTTTGGTATATGTCCTTGGCTTTTAGCACTTTTTCTGTCCTTTTGGTCTTACATTCATAGCAGTGAACAAATAACTGCTTTTAGATGAGCAGCAGCAAAGTGACTTCAGACAAGAGCCAACTGAGCAGATGATAGATTTTCAGAGATTCAGAATGAATCATGAAATTCTATGAAGTTCAAGAAGTATAAAAATCAGATCAAGCTATAAAGTTTTCACAGAAAGGTTGACTTGGGCTGAGCAACGTGTCGACTTGGGAGACCTTCACAGAACATCATATGAACTTATATGCATTGACTCCCCCTAAATGAGTGCATGTTTTGCAAATGATCCTTTTGCATTTCTCTCAACATGAATGATATGTAGTCAACTTTGAAATCAGTATATGGAAGAAGACAGATGCACATGCGTAAACTATGAAATACAAGGACTTCCCTTATATATGTGCATTTATGTCAATCCAACCTTTTGACATATGAATGATATGCAATTAACCACATGTGTGCATATGCTGACTCCCCCTAACTAATATGCATGACACAACATATATGATATGCAGACCATGTTGGGGATTAATTAGCTATGCTCATGAGTGTCTAAACTGCTCTATGTGTAAATTTGACCCATGGTACTGGGCGGATAACATAGGTCTTCAGACCTCCTCTCGCATAGCGTGGGTTTCCAGATAGAAATGATCTGCCCTTCTCCAAACATAACATTTTATATACCAATGAGGTCAAACATGAATGCTCATATCAGATGCAGTGCAGTCCTGTATGCAACACAAGTTTTTTCTAACTGTACAAGAGAGTGCAAATGACTTTTCAAACTATGCATAACTATGCAAATTGCATATGCACTGATAACAATGTATGCATGAACTGACAAACATATGCATTGAGAAACTTCTTGACATCCGTGCAAGTGACATATGAAGACATGAGAGTTCATGCAATCAAATTTATTTGAACTACCCCTTAAGCATTCAACTAAAGGGTAATAATAGAAATGAGGCATGAATGTGCATACCAAGATGTGTAACACCCCAACATGTCTGAAACAGAAAGATAGTTAAATATCTTATAGTTAGTCCATATAAATTTTATGTTACTTTAATTAAAGTCTAATACCTTGAACAGTATTGTTTAACAAACCTTATTAAGAAAATTAAATAGCTATCACACTTTAATAATGTATAACTTTTTATAGGAATGTCAGAATAGGATCAATATTAGGTCTGTTGGATAGAGAATTCAAATATCTACAAGTTTCATGTTGAACACTTTTTCAAATTTTGACGTTTAGATGGCCAAAAATAAGATAGAGTGAATCAATTCTTAAGAATCATGTTATTGTTAATTTCTTTAGGGGTTTTCATATAAAATTACAAAATAAAACAAAAAAAAACCTAAAATATCTACCCACGTTCTTCTCCCCACCCCCTCCTCTCCAACCTTATCCCCCTCCTTCTTATCCTCTTCCTCTCATCCCCTCCCCTCATCCTTATCCCCTCCTCCTCTTCTTATCTTCTCCTCCCCTCCCCCTATATATACCCCCCCTCTCCCCCTCTTTCCCTTCCACTCCATCCACCCCCCTCTCCCCCTCCAACTCTCTCTCTCTCTCTCTCTCTCTCTCTCTCTCTCTCTCTCTCTCTCTCTCTCTCTCTCTCTCTCATCCCTCTTTCTCTCTTTCTATTTTTATTTTCTTACTCTCTATTATCTCTCTACTCCCTCTAATCTCTCTCCACTTTGTCTCTCTACTCTTTTTTTAGTTTCTCTCTCTAAATTCTCTCTCTAAATTCTCTCTCTACATTCTCTCTCTAGTTTCTCTCTTTAAATATCTCTCTCTACTTCTTTCTCTACTCCCTCTTTACTTTCTCTCTCTATTTTCTCTCTCTACTTTCTCTCTCTACTTTCTCTCTCTAAATTCTCTCTCTACTTTCTCTCTCTACCTTTCTCTTTACTTCCCACTCTCATTCTCTTATTAATAAATGGAGAATAGAAGATAATATAGCATCAGAATAATATAAATAATTAATAAACACTTGGGCGGAGGATTTGAAACTTATTTAGACAAGTTTGCCCTTCTTTACGTATCTGGAACGGGAAAATTATCTTTTCTTACGCAAGAACTTTTACGGGAGCTCGGGTACGATACTAAAGTCTATTCGGAAGTCCGTTCTAAAGGTAGGCATGACAAACCGAGTGCATGTTATTTGTTATTTACACTTATTTGATTTGATTTTATTAGAAATGTGATTTAAGTCATTGATTTATTTAACCTAATGATATATGTTAAGAATCAATTATTTATTATCTGTAAAAATATTATTTTCCTCTCTAATCTCTCTCTAATTTCTCTATAATCTCTTTCTACTTTCTTCCTACTTTCTCTCTCTACTCTCTCTCTACTCTAATCTCTTCGAATGTTATATAATAGTAATTTATTTAGTTAATAAATTTGACCCACTACTCTTTGATTAAAATCTAATTCCTGATATTAAAATACGATCCAGTTATTTTGTAAGGTTCAATGACAAGTTTTAAGTATTGAGACGACTATGTAATAAGCATCATAATAAGAATAAAAATTTGATTAAGCATATGGACTGTGTCACTTTAAGGACGTGTGGGGCGACAAACCGTAGTTAGCTTCCGCTACGGGATTATGCCCATTTCCGATGACAATCGGACTTCTGAAAAATTCGGAACCCAGAATAAGAAAATTATCTGGGGAATGGTGGAGTATTAACTCCCGATCCTGCGTGGTTGATCAAGGCTGACAGACTCCAGTGTTTAGACCTTTTGTCTTTATGTCGACGTATGGATGCCTAGGTATGTATTTGCTACTGCTCTTAGTGACGGGATGCCTGTCCAATATATGCTGTCAAATAATATGAAGTTCAGATTTGATATATGCCTTTGATATGATCTGAAAATAAGTTCATATGTATAAGCTCTGATTTAGCTAAGATATGTATTATGCCATTTATATATAAGTCGGATAAGATTTGTTATACGCATTTGTTATACGCATTTACTTATTATATTTCCTTCGCATTCATAGTATATGTATAATCTAGTGAAATTGTGACTAGCTTTATATATATCATGGATTTGCACAGTTTAGTATATGATAAGCATGTGATTGGTTTTAATGCCTACTGAGTCTTTGGACTCACTTTCGTTGCCTAACCATTTCAGGAAAGTGACCAGTGTGCGTCTTGACTCCGACGGGCGGTAGGTCGGAGGATGATCCCGAGTTTAGTTTGGATTCCGCCGCGCAGAATAAATAGATTTAATTTTCCTTTGAATAATGAATGTAAATATGAGTTTTGGATAGAGATATGTAGTACTCTATATACGATGTAAATTATGAGTGTTTATCTTATGGAAATGGTATGGTTATGTTTCTTTTGGAATATGTGATGGTTTGGCCTTTATTGCCTTGCAAATATTCGACCCACAACACTTCCGTACATCCGCTGTGACGTCCCCGGACACGATACAGGATCGCGGGAAGGGGGCGCCACAGAGAGTGGTATCAGAGCAAAGTTGTGAGGCTTGAAATTATTTGCAGCCATCTAAATTTATACACCATACCATAAGATCGTAGGAATTTATTTTTTCTGATGTCAAACCTAGAATCAATCTAATTCGGATTAGTTCTCCCCCCGCAGGAGATGGTAGAGAGTGATAGGGTTGACGTAAATACTTCTCCTGAGGAATTTGCGCCTTCAAATGGGACATCACAAGGAGTTGTCGGGGAAACAATTCATGGCGAGCTTGCTCCCGGTGGGCAAGGCACGTTACCTATTCAGGGTGTGTCAGATTTAGGAGGGTTCACACAAGCTTTTTAAGGGTTAGTGCAGGCTATGCAGTTACAAGCCCAAACTCAGGCAATGATGCAAGCCCAGTTACAAACCCGTGTGCAAGAACAACCGAATAGGACAACAGGCGCTACCCTGATGGAAAAATTCAGACATATGAGTCCTCCTTCTTTTAAGGGGGAGAGTCACTCGGAGATTGTGGAAAACTGGGTGAGAGAAATTGAGAAGATTTTCACTGCCATTAGATGTGCAGAGCATGATAAGGTGATATTAACTACATTTATGCTAAAGGACCGTGCGGACGAGTGGTGGAGGTCTGCACTTAGAACCACTTTCAGAAATAGAGAGACGGAGATTGGCTGGAATGAATTTCTTGATGTCTTTCATGTAAAATTTCTCCCTCAGCATGTGAAGGACAGGAAAGAAGTAGAATTTTTAAATCTGACTCAAGGAGGTATGTCAGTTGTTGATTATGAAGTAAAATTTACAGAATTAGAAAAGTATGCCCTTCATATTTGTTCTGATGAGCTTAGAAGGGTGAAGAAATTTGTTAGAGGTTTGAGACGCAACATTAGAAGTAGAGTTGCAATCCTTGAGCCTTAGACTATGGCAGCAGCTTTGAGGACTGCTTTTATTACAGAAACTGAATATGAGGAATTCTTAGTAGAAAGACAAAGGGATAATGCAAAAAGGGGTAATCTTGGTTCAATTGTGAGGAAAGAAAAGAAGCCAAAGATGACTTTTCCAGAGAGAGTTCAACCAGTTAGGAGAGATAATATGCCAGCTTGTCAACAGTGCGGGATGCAGCATAAAGGTAATGAATCTTGGCGGGCTGCAGGTAAATATTTTTCGTGTGGTCAGACAAGGCATATGATAAGGGATTGTCCCACAAGGCCAAGACAAGATCAGCAACCACAACAGCAGCGGAGAGTTCAAGCCAGAGTATATGCACTAACAAGGGAAGACACCCGAGATGCCAATGCAGTAGCTGAAGGTATTCTTCTTATCGATGATATGCATACAAAAGTTTTATTTGATCCGGGTGCTACACATTCCTTTATTTCTCTAAGATTTGCTGAATTATTGAAAGATAAACAAGTTGTGAACACTGATGAGATGTCCATTAA
Organism: Amorphophallus konjac; assembly: GCA_022559845.1. NCBI lineage: Eukaryota > Viridiplantae > Streptophyta > Magnoliopsida > Alismatales > Araceae > Amorphophallus > Amorphophallus konjac. The sequence continues at coordinate 172,522,513 of CM040125.1, forward strand.
CACACCAACTGGGGAGATTGCTAGAACAACTTCTGTTATTCCTAGCATTGATGTGGTGATTCAGGGGAGGATTATGCCAGCATGTGTATATCTGCTGGAAATGACTGATTTTGATGTCATCTTGGGAATGGATTGGTTAGATACAAATTTTGCCCTTCTAGATTGTCATGGAAAGAAAGTAATTTTTTAAAAACCTGAGGAGCAGACATTTCACTATCAATGTCCAAGGCACCGTTCTAGTAAAACACTAGTTTCAGCACTTAAAGTTTTGAAATTGCTTAGAAGTGGATGCCAAGGTTATTTGGCTAGCATAGTGGATATTCCTTCTAATGAAAATAAGAAAACCCCCTCAGATATCTATGTGGTCAGAGAATTTCCAGATGTATTCCCCGATGAACTTCCGGGTTCGCCACCGCACCGTGAGGTGGAGTTCACTATTGAGCTCTCACCGGGTACTTTACCCATTTCCATCCCTCCCTACAGAATGGCACCAGCCGAATTGGCAGAATTGAAGAAACAATTGCAAGAATTGCTAGATAAGGGGTTTATTCGACCAAGTGTATCCCCTTGGGGCGAACCTGTTCTGTTTGTTAGAAAGAAAGATGGGTCGCTTAGACTATGCATTGACTATAGGAAGTTGAATCAAGTGACCATTAAGAATAAGTACCCTTTGCCAAGGATTTATGATTTATTTGATTAGCTACGAACTGCCACAGTATTTTCAAAGACTGATCTCAGATCTGAATACCATCAACTAAGGATAAGAGAAGAAGATATCTCAAAAACTGCTTTCAGAACACGATATGGGCATTATGAATTTTTGGTTATGCCATTTGGGTTAACTAATACACCAGCAACATTTATGGATTTGATGAACAGAGTTTTTCAACCATATCTGGATACATTTGTAGTGGTGTTTATTGATGATGTGTTGATCTATTCTCCTACTGTTGAAACTCATCAAGAACATTTGAGAATTGTGTTGAAACTTTAAGGAAACATCAACTCTATGCGAAATTCAGTAAATGTGAATTCTGGTTGGATAAGGTTCAATTCTTAGGGCATATCATTTCTGGTGATGGAGTGTCTGTTGATCCAGCTAAGGTTGATGCAGTTTTGCATTGGGAAAGGCCGAAGAATGTCAGTGAGATTAGGAGCTTTTTGGGTCTTGCGGGTTACTATCGCAGGTTTATTGAAGGTTTTTCTTCTATTGCAGCTCCTATGACCAAATTGACTAGGAAAGGAGTTCCTTTTGAATGGTCAGATAAATGTGAAATGAGTTTTCAGGAATTAAAAACAAGGTTAACTACAGCCCCAGTGCTTACCTTACCTTGTGGGTCAGGAGGATTTGTGATATATACAGATGTCTCTAGAAAAGGACTAGGATGTGTCCTGATGCAGAATGGCAAAGTAGTAGCTTATGCATCTAGACAATTAAAGACCCATGAGATGAATTATCCAACACATGATTTGGAGTTGGCGGCGGTGGTTCATGCTCTAAAAATTTGACGCCATTATTTGTATGGTGAGCAGTTTGAAGTTTTTACATACCATCAGAGTTTAAAATATATTTTCTCTCATAAAGAATTAAATTTAAGGCAAAGACGGTGGATTGAATTTTTGAAGGATTATGATTTCACCTTGAATTACCACCCAGGAAAAGTAAATGTGGTAGCAGATGCACTCAACAGGAAGAGGCTAATGGCAATCCAGTTGCGCCAAACTTGGAGAATGACATCTGATGTAGTGGAGTATTCTCCGATATGCAAAGGGAGAAACTTATTTCTGGCCCAACTAACTATTTAGTCTGCAATGGTTGAGCGAATTGTGCAAGCACAACTGAATGATCAGCAGTTACAAAAATTGATTGGCACACCAAGATTTACTCAAAGTGCAGACAGGGTAATCAGATTTCAGGGAAGATTGTGTGTACCTCGGAATGAAGAAATAAAGAAAGACCTATTAACTGAGGCTCATAAATCACAATATTCTATTCACCCAGGCAGTACAAAAATGTATAAAAATATGAAAAGACAGTTTTGGTGGATGGGTATGAAGAAAGATATAACAGACTTTGTCAGCAAGTGTCTCACTTGTCAACAAGTAAAGGCGGAGCATCAAAGGCCAGCGGGACCATTACAATTGATGGAAATTCCACAGTGGAAATGGGAGCATATCACTATGGATTTTATGATGGGATTACCAATGACTAGGAGAAAACATGATTCCATTTGGGTAATTGTTGACAGGCTTACTAAGTCAGCCCATTTTCTGGCAATTACAGAAACACAATCATTAGAGGATTTAGCCCATTTATATATCAGAGAGATTGTGAGACTTCATGGTATACCTGTGTCTATTATTTCAGATAGGGATGCAAGGTTTACAGTAAAATTTTGGAGGAGTTTACAACAAGCGCTTGGTACACAGTTGAAATTTAGTTCAGCTTTTCACCCTCAAACAGATGGACAATCAGAGAGAACCATTCAAACACTAGAAGATATGTTGAGGGCGTACAGTTTAGACTGGAATGGCAGTTGGGATGAACATTTGGCCTTAATTGAATTTGCATATAACAACAGCCATCATGCAAGCATAGGAATGGCACCATATGAAGCGTTATATGGTAGACCGTGTAGGTCACCTATTTGTTGGGATGAGGTTGGTGAGCGGAGATTGATTGGGCCACAGATTGTACAGGATTGTGTAGAAAATGTTGAGTTGATTAGAAAAATATTACTTACAGCTCAGAGTAGGCAGAAAAGCTATGCGGATCAAAGAAGGAGAGATCTACAATTTACTGTCGGGGATCACGTATTTCTGAAAGTTTCGCCTACTAGGGGAGTAATGAGATTTGGCAAGAAAGGTAAACTCAGTCCAAGGTATGTTGGACCATTTGAAATCTTAAGAAATATTGGTGAGGTGGCATATCAACTGGCTTTACCACCATCATTGTCAGGAGTTCATGATGTATTCCATGTGTCCATGTTAAGAAAATACATGCCAGACTCATCGCACATTATAGAGCATGATCAGTTGGAAATTCATCCAGATCTTACATATGAGGAGAAGCCAGTTCACATTCTCGATCGAAAAGAACAAGTGCTGCGAACAAAGATAATTCCTTTGGTGAAGATATTGTGGAAAAGCATCCCAACAGAAGAAGCTACTTGGGAGATGGAAGATGATATGAGGAACAAATATCCACAGCTATTCGGTACGTATTGAGTATATTTTTAAATTTCGAGCATGAAATTTGTTTAAGGGGGAGAGATTTGTAACACCCCAACATCTCTGAAACTGAAAGATAGTTAAATATCTTATAGTTAGTGCATATAAATTTTATGTTACTTTAATGAAAGTCTAATACCTTGAACGGTATTGTTTAACGAACCTTATTAAGAAAATTAAATAGCTATCACACTTTAATAATGTATAACTTTTTATAGGAATGTCAGAATAGGATCAATATTAGGTCCGTTGGATAGAGAATTCAAAGATCTACAAGTTTCATGTTGAACACTTTTTCAAATTTTGACGTTTGGATGGCAAAAAATAAGATAGAGTGAATCAATTCTTAAGAATCATGTTATTATTAATTTCTTTAGGGGTTTTCATATAAAATTACAAAACAAAAGAAAACAAAAAACCTAAAATATCTACCCACGTTCTTCTCCCCACCCCCTCCTCTCCAACCTTATCCCTCCTCCTTCTTATCCTCTTCCTCTCATCCCCTCCCCTCATCCTTATCCCCTCCTCCTCTTCTTATCTTCTCCTCCCCTCCCCCTATATATCCCCCCCTCTCCCCCTCTTTCCCTTCCACTCCATCCACCCCCCTCTCCCCCTCCAACTCTCTCTCTCTCTCTCTCTCTCTCTCTCTCTCTCTCTCTCTCTCTCTCGCATCCCTCTTTCTCTCTTTCTATTTTTATTTTCTTACTCTCTATTATCTCTCTACTCCCTCTAATCTCTCTCCACTTTGTCTCTCTACTCTTTTTTTACTTTCTCTCTCTACTTTCTCTCTCTAAATTCTCTCTCTACTTTCTCTCTTTAAATATCTCTCTCTACTTCTTTCTCTACTCCCTCTTTACTTTCTCTCTCTACTTTCTCGCTCTAAATTCTCTCTCTAGTTTCTCTCTCTACCTTTTCTCTTTACTTCCCACTCTCATTCTCTTATTAATAAACGGAGAATAGAAGATAATATAGCATCAGAATAATATAAATAATTAATAAGCACTTGGACGGAGGATTTGAAACTTATTTGGACAAGTTTGCCTTTATTTACGTATCTAGAACGGGAAAATTATTTTTTCCTACGCAAGGACTTTTACGGGAGCTCGGGTACGATACTAAAGTCTATTCGGAAGTCCGTTCTAAAGGTAGGCATGATAAACCGAGTGCATGTTATTTGTTATTTACATTTATTTGATTTGATTTTATTTGAAATGTGATTTAAGTCATTGATTTATTTAACCTAATGATATATGTTAAGAATCAGTTATTTATTATCTGTAAAAATATTATTTTCCTCTCTAATCTCTCTCTAATTTCTCTATAATCTCTTACTACTTTCTCCCTCTACTTTCTCTCTCTACTCTCTCTCTACTCTAATCTCTTCGAATGTTATATAATAGTAATTTATTTAGTTAATAAATTTGACCCACTACTCTTTGATTAAAATCTAATTCCTGATATTAAAATACGATCCAGTTATTTTGCAAGGTTCAATGACAAGTTTTAAGTATTGAGACGACTATGTAATAAGCATCATAATAAGAACAAAAATTTGATTAAGCATATGGACTGTGTCACTTTAAGGAGGTGTGGGGCGACAAATCGTATTTAGCTTCTGCTACGGGATTAGGCCCATTTACGAGGACAATCGGACTTCTGAAAAATCCGGAACCCAGAATAAGAAAATTATCTGGGGAATGGTGGAGTATTAACTCCCGATCCTGCGTGGTTGATCAAGGCCGACAGGCTCCAGCGTTTAGACCTTTTGTCTTTATGTCGACGTATGGATGCCTAGATATGTGTTTGCTACTGCTTTTAGTGACGGGATGCCTGTCCAATATATGCCGCCAAATAATATGAAGTTCAGATTTGATATATGACTTTGATATGATCTGAAAATAAGTTCATATGTATAAGCTCTGATTTAGCTAAGATATGTATTATGCCATTTATATATAAGTCAGATAAGATTTGTTATAGGCATTTGTTATACGCATTTACTTATTATATTTCCTTCGCATTCATAGTATATGTACAATCCAGTGAAATTGTGACTAGCTTTATATATATCATGGATTTGCACAGTTTAGTATATGATAAGCATGTGATTGGTTTTAATGCCTTCTGAGTCTTTGGACTCACTTTCGTTGCCTAACCATTTCAGGAAATTGACCAGTGTGCGTCTTGACTCCGACGGGCGGTAGGTCGGAGGATGATCCCGAGTTTAGTTTGGATTCCGCCGCGCAGAATAAATAGATTTAATTTTCCTTTGAATAACGAATGTAAATATGACTTTTGGATAGAGATATGTAGTACTCTATATACGATGTAAATTATGAGTGTTTATCTTATGGAAATGGTATGGTTATGTTTCTTTTGGAATATGTGATGGTTTGACCTTTATTACCTTGCAAATATTCGGCCCACAACACTTCCGTACATCCGCTGTGACGTCCCCGGACACGATACGGGATCGCGGGAAGGGGGCGCCACAGAGAGTGGTATCAGAGCAAAGTTGTGAGGCTTGAAATTATTTGCAGCCATCTAAATTTATACACCATACCATAAGATCGTAGGAATTTATTTTTTCTGATGTCAAACCTAGAATCATTCTAATTCGGATTAGTTCTCCCCCTGCAGGAGATGGTAGAGAGTGATAGGGTTGACGTAAATACTTCTCCTGAGGAATTTGCGCCCTCAAATGGGACATCACAAGGAGTTGTCGGGAAAATAATTCATGGCGAGCTTGCTCCCGGTGGGCAAGGCACGTTACCTATTCAGGGTGTGTCAGATTTAGGAGGGTTCACACAAGCTTTTCAAGGGTTAGTGCAGACTATGCAGTTACAAGCCCAAACTCAGGCAATGATGCAAGCCCAGTTACAAACCCGTGTGCAAGAACAACCGAATAGGACAACAGGTGCTACCCTGATGAAAAAATTCAGACATATGAGTCCTCCTTCTTTTAAGGGGGAGAGTCACCCGGAGATTGTGGAAAACTGGGTGAGAGAAATTGAGAAGATTTTTACTGCCATTAGATGTGCAGAGCATGATAAGGTGATATTAGCTACATTTATGCTAAAGGACCGTGCGGACGAGTGGTGGAGGTCTGCACTTAGAACCACTTTCATAAATAGAGAGACGGAGATTGGTTGGAATGAATTTCTCGATGTCTTTCATGTAAAATTTCTCCCTCAGCATGTGAAGGACAGGAAAGAAGTAGAATTTTTAAATCTAACTCAAGGAGGTATGTCGGTTGCTGATTATGAAGTAAAATTTACAGAATTAGAAAAGTATGCCCCTCATATTTGTTCTGATGAGCTTAGAATGGTGAAGAAATTTGTTAGAGGTTTGAGAAGCAACAATAGAAGTAGAGTTGCAATCCTTGAGCCTCAGACTATGGCAGCAGCTTTGAGGACTGTTTTTATTACAGAAACTGAATATGAGGAATTCTTAGTAGAAAGATAAAGATATAATGCAAAAAGGGGTAATCTTGGTTCAATTGTGAGGAAAGATAAGAAGCCAAAGATGACTTTTCCAGAGAGAGTTCAAGCAGTTAGGAGAGATAATATGCCAGCTTGTCAACAGTGCGGGATGCAGCATAGAGGTAATGAATCTTGGCGGGCTGCAAGTAAATATTTTTCGTGTGGTCAGACATGGCATATGATAAGGGATTGTCCCACAAGGCCAAGACAAGATCAGCAACCACAATAGCAGCGGAGAGTTCAAGCCAGAGTATATGCATTAACAAGGGAAGACACCCGAGATACCAATGCAGTAGCTGAAGGTATTCTTCTTATCGATGATATGCATGCAAAAGTTTTATTTGATCCGGGTGCTACACATTCCTTTATTTCTCTAAGATTTGCTGAATTATTGAAGGATAAACAAATTGTGAACACTGATGAGATGTCCATTAACACACCAACTGGGGAGATTGCTAGAATGACTTCTGTTTTTCCTAGCATTGATGTGGTGATTCAGGGGAGGATTATGCCAGCATGTGTATATCTGCTGGAAATGACTGATTTTGATGTCATCTTGGGAATGGATTGGTTAGATACAAATTTTTCCCTTCTAGATTGTCATGGAAAGAAAGTAATTTTTTAAAAATCTGAGGAGCAGACATTTCACTATCAATGTCCAAGGCACCGTTCAAGTAAAACACTAGTTTCAGCACTTAAAGTTTTGAAATTGCTTAGAAGTGGATGCCAAGGTTATTTGGCTAGCATAGTGGATATTCCTTCTAATGAAAATAAGAAAACCCCCTCAGATATCTATGTGGTCAGAGAATTTCCAGATGTATTCCCCGATGAACTTCCGGGTTTGCCACCGCACCGTGAGGTGGAGTTCACTATTGAGCTCTCACCGGGTACTTTACCCATTTCCATCCCTCCCTACAGAATGGCACCAGCCGAATTGGCAAAATTGAAGAAATAATTGCAAGAATTGCTAGATAAGGGGTTTATTCGACCAAGTGTATCCCCTTGGGGTGCACCTGTTCTGTTTGTTAGAAAGAAAGATGGGTCGCTTAGACTATGCATTGACTATAGGAAGTTGAATCAAGTGACCATTAAGAATAAGTACCCTTTGCCAAGGATTGATGATTTATTTGATCAGCTACGAACTGCCACAGTATTTTCAAAGATTGATCTCAGATCTGGATACCATCAACTAAGGATAAGAGAAGAAGATATCTCAAAAACTGCTTTCAGAACACGATATGGGCATTATGAATTTTTGGTTATGTCATTTGGGTTAACTAACGCACCAACAGCATTTATGGATTTGATGAACAGAGTTTTTCAACCATATCTGGATACATTTGTAGTGGTGTTTATTGATGATGTGTTGATCTATTCTCCTACCGTTGAAACTCATCAAGAACATTTGGGAATTGTGTTGGAAACTTTAAGGAAACATCAACTCTATGCGAAATTTAGTAAATGTGAATTCTGGTTAGATAAGGTTCAATTCTTAGGGCATATCATTTCTGGTGATGGAGTGTCTGTTGATCCAGCTAAGGTTGATGCAGTTTTGCATTGGGAAAGGCTGGAGAATGTCAGCGAGATTAGGAACTTTTTGGGTCTTGCGGGTTACTATCGCAGGTTTATTGAAGGTTTTTCTTCTATTGCAGCTCCTATGACAAAATTGACTAGGAAAGGGGTTCCTTTTGAATGGTCAGATAAATGTGAAATGAGTTTTCAGGAATTAAAAATAAGGTTAACTACAGCCCTAGTGCTTACCTTACCTTGTGGGTCAGGAGGATTTGTGATATATACAGATGCCTCTAGAAAAGGACTAGGATGTGTCCTGATGCAGAATGGCAAAGTAGTAGCTTATGCATCCAGACAATTAAAGACCCATGAGATGAATTATCCAACACATGATTTGAAGTTGGCGGCGGTGGTTCATGCTCTAAAAATTTGACGCCATTATTTGTATGGTGAGCAGTTTGAAGTTTTTACAGACCATCAGAGTTTAAATTATATTTTCTCTCATAAAGAATTAAATTTAAGGCAATGACGGTGGATTGAATTTTTGAAGGATTATGATTTCACCTTGAATTACCACCCAGGAAAAGTAAATGTGGTAGCAGATGCACTCAACAGGAAGAGGCTAATGGCAATCCAGTTGCGCCAAACTTGGAGAATGACATCTGATGTAGTGGAGTATTCTCTGATATGCAAAGGGAGAAACTTATTTTTGGCCCAACTAACTATTTAGTCTGCAATGGTTGAGCGAATTGTGCAAGCACAACTGAATGATCAGCAGTTACAAAAATTGATTGGCACACCGAAATTTACTCAAAGTGCAGACAGGGCAATCAGATTTCAGGGAAGATTATGTGTACCTCGGAATGAAGAAATGAAGAAAGACCTATTAACTGAGGCTCATAAATCACAATATTCTATTCACCCAGGCAGTACAAAAATGTATAAAAATATGAAAAGATAGTTTTGGTGGATGGGTATGAAGAAAGATATAGCAGACTTTGTCAGCAAGTGTCTCACTTGTCAACAAGTAAAGGCGGAGCATCAAAGGCCAGCGGGACCATTACAATTGATGGAAATTCCATAGTGGAAATGGGAGCATATCACTATGGATTTTGTGATGGGATTACCAATGACTAGGAGAAAACATGATTCCATTTGGGTAATTGTTGACAGGCTTACTAAGTCAGCCCATTTTCTGGCAATTACAGAAACACAATCATTAGAGGATTTAGCCCATTTATATATCAGAGAGATTGTGAGACTTCATGGTATACCTGTGTCTATTATTTCAGATAGGGATGCAAGGTTTACAGTAAAATTTTGGAGGAGTTTACAAGAAGCGCTTGGTACACAGTTGAAATTTAGTTCAGCTTTTCACCCTCAAACAGATGGACAATCAGAGAGAACCATTCAAACACTAGAAGATATGTTGAGGGCGTGCAGTTTAGACTGGAATGACAGTTGGGATGAACATTTGACCTTAATTGAATTTGCATATAACAACAGCCATCATGCAAGCATAGGAATGGCACCATATGAAGCGTTATATGGTAGACCGTGTAGGTCACCTATTTGTTGGGATGAGGTTGGTGAGCGGAGATTGATTGGGCCACAGATTATACAGGATTGTGTAGAAAATGTTGAGTTGATTAGAAAAAGATTACTTACAGCTCAGAGTAGGCAGAAAAGCTATGCTGATCAAAGAAGGAGAGATCTACAATTTGCTGTCGGGGATCACGTATTTCTGAAAGTTTCACCTACTAGGGGAGTAATGAGATTTGACAAGAAAGGTAAACTCAGTCCAAGATATGTTGGACCATTTGAAATCTTAAGAAAGATTGGTGAGGTGGCATATCAACTGGCTTTACCACCATCATTGTCAGGAGTTCATGATGTATTCCATATGTCCATGTTAAGAAAATACATGCCAGACTCATCGCACATTATAGAGCATGATCAGTTGGAAATTCAGCCAGATCTTACATATGAGGAGAAGCCAGTTCGCATTCTCGATCGAAAAGAACAAGTGCTGCGAACAAAGATAATTCCTTTGGTGAAGATATTGTGGAAAAGCATCCCAACAGAAGAAGCTACTTGGGAGATAGAAGATGATATGAGGAACAAATATCCGCAACTATTCGGTACGTATTGAGTATATTTTTAAATTTCGAGCATGAAATTTGTTTAAGGGGGAGAGATTTATAACACCCCAACATGTCTGAAACTGAAAGATAGTTAAATATCTTATAGTTAGTCCATATAAATTTTATGTTACTTTAGTTAAAGTCTAATACCTTGAACGGTATTGTTTAACGAACCTTATTAAGAAAATTAAATAGCTATCACACTTTATAATGTATAACTTTTTATAGGAATGTCAGAATAGGATCAATATTAGGTCCGTTGGATAGAGAATTCAAAGATCTACAAGTTTCATGTTGAACACTTTTTCAAATTTTGAAGTTTGGATGGCCAAAAATAAGATAAAGTGAATCAATTCTTAAGAATCATGTTATTATTAATTTCTTTAGGGGTTTTCATATAAAATTACAAAACAAAACAAAAAACCTAAAATATCTACCCACGTTCTTCTCCCCACCCCCTCCTCTCCAACCTTATCCCCCCTCCTTCTTATCCTCTTCCTCTCATCCCCTCCCCTCATCCTTATCCCCTCCTCCTCTTCTTATCTTCTCCTCCCCTCCCCCTATATATACCCCCCCTCTCCCCCTCTTTCCCTTCCACTCCATCCACCCCCCTCTCCCCCTCCAACTCTCTCTCTCTCTCTCTCTCTCTCTCTCTCTCATCCCTCTTTCTCTCTTTCTATTTTTATTTTCTTACTCTCTATTATCTCTCTACTCCCTCTAATCTCTCTCCACTTTGTCTCTCTACTCTTTTTTTACTTTCTCTCTCTATTTTCTCTCTCTAAATTCTCTCTCTACTTTCTCTCTCTAGTTTCTCTCTTTAAATATCCCTCTCTACTTCTTTCTCTACTCCCTCTTTCCTTTCTCTCTCTATTTTCTCGCTCTACTTTCTCTCCCTACTTTCTCTCTCTACTTTCTCTCTCTACCTTTTCTCTTTACTTTCCACTCTCATTCTCTTATTAATAAACGGAGAATAGAAGATAATATAGCATCAGAATAATATAAATAATTAATAAACACTTGGACGGAGGATTTGAAACTTATTTGGACAAGTTTGCCCTTCTTTACGTATCTGGAACGGGAAAATTATTTTTTCCTACGTAAGGACTTTTACGGGAGCTCGGGTACGATACTAAAGTCTATTCGGAAGTCCGTTCTAAAGGTAGGCATGATAAACCGAGTGCATGTTATTTGTTATTTACATTTATTTGATTTGATTTTATTTGAAATGTGATTTAAGTCATTGATTTATTTAACCTAATGATATATGTTAAGAATCAGTTATTTATTATCTGTAAAAATATTATTTTCCTCTCTAATCTCTCTCTAATTTCTCTATAATCTCTTTCTACTTTCTCCCTCTACTTTCTCTCTCTACTCTCTCTCTACTCTAATCTCTTCGAATGTTATATAATAGTAATTTATTTAGTTAATAAATTTGACCCACTACTCTTTGATTAAAATCTAATTCCTGATATTAAAATACGATCCAGTTATTTTGTAAGGTTCAATGACAAGTTTTAAGTATTGAGACGACTATGTAATAAGCATCATAATAAGAATAAAAATTTGATTAAGCATATGGACTGTGTCACTTTAAGGAGGTGTGGGGCGACAAACCGTAATTAGCTTCCGCTACGGGATTAGGCCCATTTCCGAGGACAATCGGACTTCTGAAAAATCCAGAACCCAGAATAAGAAAATTATCTGGGGAATGGTGGAGTATTAACTCCCGATCCTGCGTGGTTGATCAAGGCCGACAGGCTCCAGCGTTTAGACCTTTTGTCTTTATGTCGACGTATGGATGCCTAGATATGTGTTTGCTACTGCTTTTAGTGACGGGATGCCTGTCCAATATATGCTGCCAAATAATATGAAGTTCAGATTTGATATATGACTTTGATATGATCTGAAAATAAGTTCATATGTATAAGCTCTGATTTAGCTAAGATATGTATTATGCCATTTATATATAAGTCAGATAAGATTTGTTATAGGCATTTGTTATACGCATTTACTTATTATATTTCCTTCGCATTCATAGTATATGTACAATCCAGTGAAATTGTGACTAGCTTTATATATATCATGGATTTGCACAGTTTATTATATGATAAGCATGTGATTGGTTTTAATGCCTTCTGAGTCTTTGGACTCATTTTCGTTGCCTAACCATTTCAGGAAATTGACCAGTGTGCGTCTTGACTCCGACGGGCGGTAGGTCGGAGGATGATCCCGAGTTTAGTTTGGATTCCGCCGCGCAGAATAAATAGATTTACTTTTCCTTTGAATAATGAATGTAAATATGACTTTTGGATAGAGATATGTAGTACTCTATATACGATATAAATTATGAGTGTTTATCTTATGAAAATGGTATGGTTATGTTTCTTTTGGAATATGTGATGGTTTGGCCTTTATTGCCTTGTAAATATTCGGCCCATAACACTTCCGTACATCCGCTGTGACGCCCCCGGACACGATACGGGATCGCGGGAAGGGGGCGCCACAGAGAGTGGTATCAGAGCAAAGTTGTGAGGCTTGAAATTATTTGCAGCCATCTAAATTTATACACCATACCATAAGATCGTAGGAATTTATTTTTTCTGAAGTCAAACCTAAAATCATTCTAATTCGGATTAGTTCTCCCCCTGCAGGAGATGGTAGAGAGTGATAGGGTTGACGTAAATACTTCTCCTGAGGAATTTGCGCCCTCAAATGGGACATCACAAAGAGTTGTCGGGGAAACAATTCATGGCGAGCTTGCTCCCGGTGGGCAAGGCACGTTACCTATTCAGGGTGTGTCAGATTTAGGAGGATTCACGCAAGCTTTTCAAGGGTTAGTGCAGACTATGCAGTTACAAGCCCAAACTCAGGCAATGATGCAAGCCCAGTTACAAACCCGTGTGCAAGAACAATCGAATAGGACAACAGGTGCTACCCTGATTGAAAAATTCAGACATATGAGTCCTCCTTCTTTTAAGGGAGAGAGTCACCCAGAGATTGTGGAAAACTGGGTGAGAGAAATTGAGAAGATTTTCACTGCCATTAGATGTGCAGAGCATGATAAGGTGATATTAGCTACATTTATGCTAAAGGACCATGCAGACGAGTGGTGGAGGTCTGCACTTAGAACCACTTTCATAAATAGAGAGACGGAGATTGGCTGGAATGAATTTCTTGATGTCTTTCATGTAAAATTTCTCCGTCAGCATGTGAAGGACAGGAAAGAAGTAGAATTTTTAAATCTAACTCAAGGAGGTATGTCGGTTGCTGATTATGAAGTAAAATTTATAGAATTAGAAAAGTATGTCCCTCATATTTGTTCTGATGAGCCTAGAAGGGTGAAGAAATTTGTTAGAGGTTTGAGAAGCAACATTAGAAGTAGAGTTGCAATCCTTGAGCCTCAGACTATGGCAGCAGCTTTGAGGACTGTTTTTATTACAGAAACTGAATATGAGGAATTCTTAGTAGAAAGATAAAGATATAATGCAAAAAGGGGTAATCTTGGTTCAATTGTGAGGAAAGATAAGAAGTCAAAGATGACTTTTCCAGAGAGAGTTCAAGCAGTTAGGAGAGATAATATGCCAGCTTGTCAACAGTGCGGGATGCAGCATAGAGGTAATGAATCTTGGCGGGCTGCAGGTAAATATTTTTCGTGTGGTCAGACAAGGCATATGATAAGGGATTGGCCCACAAGGCCAAGACAAGATCAGCAACCACAACAGCAGCGGAGAGTTCAAGCCAGAGTATATGCACTAACAAGGGAAGACACCCGAGATGCCAATGCAGTAGCTGAAGGTATTCTTCTTATCGATGATATGCATGCAAAAGTTTTATTTGATCCGGGTGCTACACATTCCTTTATTTCTCTAAGATTTGTTGAATTATTGAAAGATAAACAAATTGTGAACACTGATGAGATGTCCATTAACACACCAACTGGGGAGATTGCTAGAACGACTTCTGTTATTCCTAGTATTGATGTGGTGATTCAGGGGAGGATTATGCCAGCATGTGTATATCTGCTGGAAATGACTGATTTTGATGTCATCTTTGAAATGGATTGGTTAGATACAAATTTTGCCCTTCTAGATTGTCATGGAAAGAAAGTAATTTTTTAAAAACCTGAGGAGCAGACATTTCACTATCAATGTCCAAGGCACCGTTCTAGTAAAACACTAGTTTCAGCACTTAAAGTTTTGAAATTGCTTAGAAGTGGATGCCAAGGTTATTTGGCTAGCATAGTGGATATTCCTTCTAATGAAAATAAGAAAACCCCCTCAGATATCTATGTGGTCAGAGAATTTCCAGATGTATTCCCCGATGAACTTCCGGGTTTACCACCGCACCGTGAGGTGGAGTTCACTATTGAGCTCTCACCGGGTACTTTACCCATTTCCATCCCTCCCTACAGAATGGCACCAGCCGAATTGGCAGAATTGAAGAAATAATTGCAAGAATTGCTAGATAAGGGGTTTATTCGACCAAGTGTATCCCCTTGGGACACACCTGTTCTGTTTGTTAGAAAGAAAGATGGGTCGCTTAGACTATGAATTGACTATAGGAAGTTGAATCAAGTGACCATTAAGAATAAGTACCCTTTGCCAAGGATTGATGATTTATTTGATCAGCTACGAACTGTCACAATATTTTCAAAGACTGATCTCAGATCTGGATACCATCAACTAAGGATAAGAGAAGAAGATATCTCAAAAACTGCTTTCAGAACACGATATGGGCATTATGATTTTTTGGTTATGTCATTTAGGTTAACTAACGCACCAACAGCATTTATGGATTTGATGAACAGAGTTTTTCAACCATATCTGGATACATTTGTAGTGGTGTTTATTGATGATGTGTTGATCTATTCTCCTACTGTTGAAACTCATCAAGAACATTTGGGAATTGTGTTGGAAACATTAAGGAAACATCAACTCTATGCGAAATTCAGTAAATGTGAATTCTGGTTAGATAAGGTTCAATTCTTAGGGCATATCATTTCTGGTGATGGATTGTCTGTTGATCCAGCTAAGGTTGATGCAGTTTTGCATTGGAAAGGCCGAAGAATGTCAGCGAGATTAGGAACTTTTTGGGTCTTGCGGGTTACTATCGCAGGTTTATTGAAGGTTTTTCTTCTATTGCAGCTCCTATGACAAAATTGACTAGGAAAGGGGTTCCTTTTGAATGGTCAGATAAATGTGAAATGAGTTTTCAGGAATTAAAAATAAGGTTAACTACAGCCCCAGTGCTTTCCTTACCTTGTGGGTCAGGAGGATTTGTGATATATACAGATGCCTCTAGAAAAGGACTAGGAAGTGTCCTGATGTAGAATGGCAAAGTAGTAGCTTATGCATCCAGACAATTAAAGACCCATGAGATGAATTATCCAACACATGATTTAGAGTTGGCGGCGGATGTTCATGCTCTAAAAATTTGACGCCATTATTTGTATGGTGAGCAGTTTGAAGTTTTTACAGACCATCAGAGTTTAAAATATATTTTCTCTCATAAAGAATTAAATTTAAGGCAAAGACGGTGGATTGAATTTTTGAAGGATTATGATTTCACCTTGAATTACCACCCAGGAAAAGTAAATGTGGTAGCAGATGCACTCAACAGGAAGAGGCTAATGGCAATCCAGTTGCGCCAAAATTGGAGAATGACATCTGATGTAGTGGAGTATTCTCCGATATGCAAAGGGAGAAACTTATTTCTGGCCCAACTAACTATTTAGTCTGCAATGGTTGAGCGAATTGTGCAAGCACAACTGAATAATCAGCAGTTACAAAAATTGATTGGCACACCGAGATTTACTCAAAGTGCAGACAGGGCAATCAGATTTCAGGGAAGATTATGTGTACCTCGGAATGAAGAAATAAAGAAAGACCTATTAACTGAGGCTCATAAATCACAATATTCTATTCACCCAGGTAGTACAAAAAGGTATAAAAATATGAAAAGGCAGTTTTGGTGGATGGGTATGAAGAAAGATATAGCAGACTTTGTCAACAAGTGTCTCACTTGTCAACAAGTAAAGGCGGAGCATCAAAGGCCAGCGGGACCATTACAATTGATGGAAATTCCATAGTGGAAATGGGAGCATATCACTATGGATTTTGTGATGGGATTACCAATGACTAGGAGAAAACATGATTCCATTTGGGTAATTGTTGACATGCTTACTAAGTCAGCCCATTTTCTGGTAATTACAAAAACACAATCATTAGAGGATTTAGCCCATTTATATATCAGAGAGATTGTGAGACTTCATGGTATACCTGTGTCTATTATTTCAGATAGGGATGCAAGGTTTACAGCAAAATTTTAGAGGAGTTTACAACAAGCGCTTGGTACACAGTTGAAATTTAGTTCAGCTTTTCACCCTAAAATAGATGGACAATCAGAGAGAACCATTCAAACACTAGAAGATATGTTGAGGGCGTGCAGTTTAGACTGGCATGGCAGTTGGGATGAACATTTGACCTTAATTGAATTTGCATATAACAACAGCCATCATGCAAGCATAGGAATGGCACCATATGAAGCGTTATATGGTAGACCGTGTAGGTCACCTATTTGTTGGGATGAGGTTGGTGAGCGGAGATTGATTGGGCCACAGATTGTACAGGATTGTGTAGAAAATGTTGAGTTGATTAGAAAAATATTACTTACAGCTCAGAGTAGGCAGAAAAGCTATGCTGATCAAAGAAGGAGAGATCTACAATTTGCTATCGGGGATCACGTATTTCTGAAAGTTTCACCTACTAGGGGAGTAATGAGATTTGGCAAGAAAGGTAAACTCAGTCCAAGGTATGTTGGACCATTTGAAATCTTAAGAAAGATTGGTGAGGTGGCATATCAACTGGCTTTACCACCATCATTGTCAGGAGTTCATGATGTATTCCATGTGTCCATGTTAAGAAAATACATGCCAGACTCATCGCACATTATAGAGCATGATCAGTTGGAAATTCAGCCAGATCTTACATATGAGGAGAAGCCAGTTCGCATTCTCGATCGAAAAGAACAAGTGCTGCGAACAAAGATAATTCCTTTGGTGAAGATATTGTGAAAAAGCATCCCAACAGAAGAAGCTACTTGGGAGATGGAAGATGATATGAGGAACAAATATCCGCAGCTATTCGGTACGTATTGAGTATATTTTTAAATTTCGAGGACGAAATTTATTTAAGGGGGAGAGATTTGTAACACCCCAACATGTCTGAAACTGAAAGATAGTTAAATATCTTATAGTTAGTCCATATAAATTTTATGTTACTTTAATTAAAGTCTAATACCTTGAACGGTATTGTTTAACGAACCTTATTAAGAAAATTAAATAGCTATCACACTTCAATAATGTATAACTTTTTATAGGAATGTCAGAATAAGATCAATATTAGGTCCGTTGGATAGAGAATTCAAAGATCTACAAGTTTCATGTTGAACACTTTTTCAAATTTTGATGTTTAGGTGGCCAAAAATAAGATAGAGTGAATCAATTCTTAAGAATCATGTTATTGTTAATTTCTTTAGGGGTTTTCATATAAAATTACAAAACAAAACAAAACAAAACCTAAAATATCTACCCACGTTCTTCTCCCCACCCCCTCCTCTCCAACCTTATCCCCCCTCCTTCTTATCCTCTTCCTCTCATCCCCTCCCCTCATCCTTATCCCCTCCTCCTCTTCTTATCTTCTCCTCCCCTCCCCCTATATATACCCCCCCTCTCCCCCTCTTTCCCTTCCACTCCATCCACCCCCCTCTCCCCCTCCAACTCTTTCTCTCTCTCTCTCTCTCTCTCTCTCTCTCTCTCTCTCTCATCCCTCTTTCTCTCTTTCTATTTTTATTTTCTTACTCTCTATTATCTCTCTACTCCCTCTAATCTCTCTCCACTTTGTCTCTCTACTCTTTTTTTACTTTCTCTCTCTACTTTCTCTCTCTAAATTCTCTCTCCAAATTATCTCTCTACTTTCTCTCTCTAGTTTCTCTCTTTAAATATCTCTCTCTGCTTCTTTCTCTACTCCCTCTTTACTTTCTCTCTCTACTTTCTCTCTCTAAATTCTCTCTCTACTTTCTCTCTCTATCTTTTCTCTTTACTTCCCACTCTCATTCTCTTATTAATAAACAGTGAATAGAAGATAATATAGCATCAGAATAATATAAATAATTAATAAACACTTGGACGGAGGATTTGAAACTTATTTGGACAAGTTTGCCCTTCTTTACGTATCTGGAACGGGAAAATTATTTTTTCCTACGCAAGGACTTTTACGGGAGCTCGGGTACGATACTGAAGTCTATTCGGAAGTCCGTTCTAAAGGTAGGCATGATAAACTGAGTGCATGTTATTTGTTATTTATATTTATTTGATTTGATTTTATTTGAAATGTGATTTAAGTCATTGATTTATTTAACCAAATGATATATGTTAAGAATCAGTTATTTATTATCTGTAAAAATATTATTTTCCTCTCTAATCTCTCTCTAATTTCTCTATAATCTCTTACTACTTTCTCCCTCTACTTTCTCTCTCTACTCTCTCTCTACTCTAATCTCTTCGAATGTTATATAATAGTAATTTATTTAGTTAATAAATTTGACCCACTACTCTTTGATTAAAATCTAATTCCTGATATTAAAAAATGATCCAGTTATTTTGTAAAGTTTAATGACAAGTTTTAAGTATTGAGACGACTATGTAATAAGCATCATAATAAGAATAAAAATTTGATTAAGCATATGGACTGTGTCACTTTGAGGAGGTGTGGGGCGACAAACCGTAGTTAGCTTCCGCTACGGGATTAGGCCCATTTCCGAGGACAATCGGACTTCTGAAAAATCCGGAACCCAGAATAAGAAAATTATCTGGGGAATGGTGGAGTATTAACTCCCGATCCTGCGTGGTTGATCAAGGCCGACAGGCTCCAGCGTTTAGACCTTTTGTCTTTATGTCGACGTGCGGATGCCTAGGTATGTGTTTGCTACTGCTTTTAGTGACGGGATGCCCGTCCAATATATGCTGCCAAATAATATGAAGTTCAGATTTGATATATGACTTTGATATGATCTGAAAATAAGTTCATCTGTATAAGCTCTGATTTAGCTAAGATATGTATTATGCCATTTATATATAAGTCAGATAAGATTTGTTATACGCATTTGTTATACGCATTTACTTATTATATTTCCTTCGCATTCATAGTATATGTACAATCCAGTGAAATTGTGACTAGCTTTATATATATCATGGATTTGCACAGTTTAGTATATGATAAGCATGTGATTGGTTTTAATGCCTACTGAGTCTTTGGACTCACTTTCGTTGCCTAACCATTTCAGGAAATTGACCAGTGTGCGTCTTGACTCCGACGGGCGGTAGGTCGGAGGATGATCCCGAGTTTAGTTTGGATTCCGTCGCGCAGAATAAATAAATTTAATTTTTCATTGAATAATGAATGTAAATATGACTTTTAGATAGAGATATGTAGTACTCTATATACGATGTAAATTATGAGTGTTTATCTTATGAAAATGGTATGGTTATGTTTCTTTTGGAATATGTGATGGTTTGGCCTTTATTGCCTTGCAAATATTCGGATCACAACACTTCCGTACATCTGCTGTGACGTCCCCGGACACGATACGGGATCGCGGGAAGGGGGCGCCACAAGATGCATTCCCATATGCATTCTTAAATTTTCATATTTAAACAAGACATTGCAGATTTCATATGCAAATATAAAGATATATGCATTCAGTCGACCAAACACACTTGATCGGTCGACCATTTTTCCAATTTTCTGAATAAGCATGACAATGCAATTAGCATATGCATATGTGAGAAGGTATTAGCAAATCAACATCTGCTTTGAGTTTCTCTATCTAAATGTATTGAAAGACTCATAAAGAAAATGCAAATGACATAAACATGTATGCATGAGATTCTAGCTGACAGATCAAGCATGTTGTGCAAGTTATCAAACAGGAAAATAACAATCAACAGATATATCAGTAAAAGAAGAAATGGGGTTTTACCAAACTTCATGTGCCTTGATTTTATTGACCACTTTTATTTTCTTCTTCAAGGCACACCTACAAAACAGATCTTATTTTGAATACATAGGTACCCATGAATTCTTGGGTCCTAAATAGTTAGTAATACCTCTCATAGGTGTTCTCCATGACTTCTGAGCATTTAAATCATCATGTTTCAGCAAATAACAATTGACCATTGAATGTCCAAGAAGACCACAATAATGACAACATCCTGGATTTTTCCCAGGTTTCTGATAAGTATGTTTTCTGAAATTATGTGAATGATGAGGTTTGTTATCATTTTTATCATGAAACTTTCTTTTCTGCCAACAGTCCTTGACTGAATGGACATACTTTCCACAGTTATAACATGAATAAGAATTTCTTCTTTCTTCATTCAGCCAGCATTCAATTGTCCTATGCCCTGGCTTCCCGCAGGTGAAGCACACTACATGCTGGCCTATTGAAGCATATTTATTCTTATTAAAGACATGCTGGTTTACATGAAAATTGACATGATTGGCATAAGAATAAAATTTACTCTTACCCTTAGCAAACCAGCATTGTGCAGCAACATGTCCTATTTTCCCACAGTGAAAGCACTGAACTTTTCTCTTCTGAACAATAGGATGTTTTCTATCATGAAAATTCCTAACATGCATTTCATCATCCCTCTTCATGACAAAGAAATTATACATATGATGTCCATGCTTACCACAATAATGACATGATGCATTCACTTTCTTTGAAGCATGTGCAGGTGAGTGTGAAGCAGCTTCATGTGTAACATGCATTGTGGTAGCCATATGATGATGCAAACTATTTTCCTTTCTCAAATTCTTTTTCTGACTAGAGGTTTGATTATCAACAGTTTGTTTTTCGCTTCTTTGGGCAGTGAATTGGAAGAATGGAGAGTTTGAGATGCTGGGTGTTTTTGAGCTATCCATAAATGAAGTGTGAAGCTTGTTTTCAAAAGATTTTATATTAGCATTGTTGTAGCCCAGCCCTTCCTTCTGGAGATTTACTTTGGCCCCTAACAATCTATCCAGATTTTATTTCCCATGAACAAATTTTGGCAGTGAGGTTTTCAATTCTTGGATTTCATTTTCCAGGGAGGCAATTAACAATTCTGAGTCGGCATTTTCTTCCTCACATTTGGCCAGACTTTCATTTAACATGGCATTTACAGATTTGTGGCTTTGAATTTCTTGTTCAAGATTAGCTAACATCTCTGAATTGTTCAGGTTCACATTCTTACCTTTCTCAGATGTAATCAATTTTTCAGATTGGGTAGTGTTCAGATGTTTCCGTTTTTCTATTTCTTCCTTTAGTTTGTCATCATTAGACACAACACTTAGCTTTTCACTTAACTCCTCTCTTTGTTCAATTTCCATGTTCTTTTCCAACAGATTTTTGTTTTCTTCTCTTAGGGAAACAATTAAGTTCTTCTGCTAGTTTAAGTCTGAGTGAAGACTTTCATTTATGTCTTTCAGAAATTGGCATTTATTACAAGTAGATTTAACAAAACATGTTGTTTCAGCTTTGAGTTTCTCACATTGTTTCCTAAGACAATCATTCTCAGATTTTAGAGCTTCCAGTTCAGAACAAACAGCATGAATATCTTTCAGTTTCTCTCTCAGACTGTCGTTTTCATATTTTATTTGATCTAGCTGGAAATTAATGAGATTAAGATTGTTCAGTTGTTTTCTAAACATCTCATTTTTGATTTTCAGCATTTCAATATCTTCATTTTTTGAACTAGTACTCATGACATCATTCATTTTATTTTTCACAGATTTATTTCATTTTCTTAGTTTTTCATTAGCTTCTAGCAACACAGCATATGCATCCGCCCTTCTCAAATGGATTTACCTGATCTTTATCCTCATTCTTATCACTTCCTTCAGCCATCATACATTTATCCACCACTTCTTTGTTGATGCACACCAACTCATCAAATATCTCTTTAGCAGTTCTACAGGTTAAGATGAAGGGAAAAATGTTAGAGTCAACTGCAGCTCTCAATAAATTTAAGATCCTAAAATTATCATAGTTCTTCAATCTGTGATCATCAGTCCACTTGGACTTTTCTTTGGGCAATTTATGTGGCCCTTGAGTGACTAGAGTGCAAAGATATTTTGATCAACCTTACTAACAAAGTGAGTCATGCTTGCTATCCATATGTAGAATCCATATCCATTAAACACAGGTTGGTGAGCCATCGAAACAATTAATAATGCGGAAACAATAATGCACCAAGAAGGCAATTGACAATAACATGAATTGCACCAGTTAAGTAGGGTCCACTCTGCAGACCGTTGGATCTGTACAATCAGAGACCAGCTCTAATACCAATTGTTAGGAAATAGATGGGTGTACGGAGAGATCTAGAGGGGGGTGAATAGATCTAACTACAAAACTTTAGCCCAATTTGAAATATAGAGGATTGAAATAAAATGCAACAAATCGAAATAGGAAAGCTGCAGATGGCAAGAAGGTAAACGTCCACAAAGCATATGCTCACGGATAACTAATAGTTCTCATGGAACTGAGCTCGAACACTCGAGACACGATGACATCACATAAGAAGAAGCGAACAATAGACAAGGGTTCAGACAGGAATACGATCAAACATATAGGAGTACACTAGAAATGAACACATGCTGACCTTGGCAAACACCAACGGAGGGGATCGATCGAAATCAATTAAGCATTCATTCAAATAGAATAGTTTATCGAACGCTAGCTAGTCAATCCAATTCAGAACATAATAGAATATTAGCTCGCGTATAGACCTACGAATGGGGGATAGAAGATAAGGAATAAAAGAACTAGCAATCCACAGAACACACGAATTTTTAGGTGGATCGATCTGCTTCGCAGATCTACATCCACCTCTCACTCAACCTGAGTGAGGCTTCCCCTTGCAAATGCAAAACCGCAGACTCAGTCTGCAACAACTGTTGATACACAACTTAAGACCCAAGGGAGACAAATCCCTTGACCTTCAATCCTACACCCAGTAGAGATCGAAGCACACTGCACAATGCAGCACCCGGAGGACAATCCTCCCTTCTTCTGTCTTCACAGAAGGAACCCCGTGAATGGCACCCAGCCACTCATAAACCTAGAGGTCAGAGCCTCTCTTCCTCAGCTCCAGCCGAGGGGACATCGGAGATCACTCTCCCTTCCTTTGAAACCTCAGAGGGAACCCCGATCCCCAAACAAAGTATCGGAAAACAAGAAGAAAAGATGAAGAACAAGCAAAAAGAAAACACAAAAGAATGAACAGACAAACTGTAGCTCCTTAAGAGCAAAATAGCTCTATATTTGATCCATGAGCTAACCAATACCACATATCTTCAATTGAGCCCTTGGCTGCACTCACTCTCACGAAACTGGCTGCTTCTCTCTCTTTCTCTTCTTCTCATTCTCTCTCAGATCATCTCTTTTTCTTTCTGGCTCTATGTTTCTTTTCTTCCTCTCAGATATTTCCTTGTATGCTTTCAATGATGGCCTCCTTCTCTTTCTCACAGCCACTGTATATTGCTTCTCACTCTCTTCTCGGAGGAAAAAGTCCCCTTATATAGAGCAGGGGTGTCGAAAATGCCTTTGGATAAAATAATTTGATTCCATCCTTTTCCATTGGACCACGTGGCAGGAGAGAGTAGAATATTTCTGACAATGAGCCTCGGATCACGTGCCCATCATTGCTCACCTGGGTCCACATGCCACTTGCCTGCTGTACCAATAACTGGTCAAACTCATGTGACTACCTTGAGTTCTCACGCTTCCATTTAAGTGACATTGTTGCCAACCTAGTGTTCGGCCATTTTTCAACGTCAGTTGCTTAAGGTCTGTTGACGCTTTTTCATCTTGAACTATTGTTGTTGCTTTGTTAAACTGCTTGACTGTATGAGCTTACTGTTGCTGCTGATCATCATAGGACTCGGCTACTTAAGCCCTTGAGTTTCTCTTGATGACTTTATTTGAGGAGTCAACACTTGTTAAGCTAACTATCTTGTAAACCCAACCATAGTGTGTCACATGTATTGACTCAATGTACTGTGAGGTTGATGCAATTGGGTTGTGCTCACTAAGGCATTTCATCAACCACTTCTTCTTCTTCATTGAATTTGATTCATCTGGGCAAGGGCCACTGAACATAGGCTAATCCAGCTTGTAAGATAACATCTTGTTTCATCAAGCTTGATTAGAATATGCTTGCATGCAGGTGTAGACTGTAATCTTATTGGAGACATTAACTACTTCTACTGCATCGACCTTATGCATGTGTAGAAGCAATATGCATCGACATGTCTCTGTTAAGGTAGAAGATTTGAGCTTCTGCACCGACCTGTCCAAGCAATGGACGAACTGCTGCATCGACCTGATAATGAGTGCTCAGCCCTTTTGGCTATGAATTGCTCTAATGCCTCGACCTGAGTCACCCAATTAACTCTATTGCATCGACCTGATGAGTTTTATGCGTTGGTGCAAAACTCCTGGATACTTTAAACTTGTTGACACAGTGGCTGGTGCCACCCTCAGTGCATCGACGTAGTAGCTTGCTGCATTGACCTGTCTCCCCATACATTCGTGGCAGCTGCTTCGACCTGATCTCATGAGAAGCCTTGGTGCGTCGATGCGGCTCTTGGTTGCATCGACCTGTTGACCTTTAGCTGTGCCATTGCATCGACCTGTCCTCTTCTTTCCAGTATGTAATCCAGCTTCTTTGTTCTGCTACATTGACGCGGCTGATGATTGCACCAAACTGACTAATTATATAGCACTTGATGCATCGAGGCATTTGCACAACATTACTTAATGCGTCGACCTATTAACTCTTCAGCTTCACTAATCTCTTATACATGACTGCAGTGACTATCTCTTCATGACTTTTTGATTTATCCTCAGAGCCTGTTCTAGCAGAATACAACACACATCTTCCATATATAATAAGATCATCATACGAGCAATCATGACATCAAAAAGGCAATGTATCACAGTCACAATGCATCAATACAACATTAACACATAAGTCTTCATCTAAACCACATTCACACTTAGACTCATGATGACATTCACACTCAGAGCAATATTGACAGGATCTGTTGCTTTGACCTGTTAGCTTCATGAGGTTGAAGCCACTTCACAAATTCAAGAATGCTCATACAGAATTAAGACATCATATGGCATTAAAGCAAGGCATAATTAAAACCAAGGATTGGAATGCTTAGAACAATGCACCTGAACAATGCACTTAACACCAAACATATGACATGTGCACTGAACATCAAACATATGACATCCATACAGATGACATCATCAAAGTATGAAATCAATACACTGACGCATGATGAGTCATAGTGTTTGACATCATTAAAACCATAGAGACACAACAGAGCTAGCATCATCTTTCAGTCAGAAATTCGAAGTTTAGAGCGTCTCCCAAAGGTAGGTTATCTCATGGACGGCTTAAATATCAAGTTAGGATTAAAAGCCCTTAAATTCCTCGTGATTTCATGCTTTGTACTTAGAGAATTCCATGTTTTATTATGATGGCGCATTTAGGTTTCATAAACATGCATATCCCTACACCCTTTAACTAAGAGGTGAGATTGTTAGCATTATTTATGTCTTGCCATGCACCTTTGACATTCTAAACATGTTTTCCTATGTTAACCTTCTATTCACCATGCTTTTCATGCATTTATTACCTTAGAATAGGCCTAGCCAACTTTAAATACCTTCTGCCTAATTGCAGGCAGAAGGCGGTCTCTCAGAGACCGCTACTGTCAAGTAGCGGTTCCAGACTGACCGCGACTGTATAATAGCAGTTCTAGATAGACCACTTTCATAGTTCTGTATTCTGCTTCCGGTTAACTCTAAACAGAACGTAGATTAGCCCTATTAAATATATGCTAAGCCCAGGTAATTAGGTCTTATTCCTAGTTATAACCTTATAGTCATGATATTAGTTATATTGTGCATCAATCATGATTGATTTCATGCCCTCCATGTCTTATAAAATTATTTTAATATTATGTTAATTTCATGCCAAAATTCATATAGTCTTGTATTAAAGTATTTTCATACACTTGTTTCATTGATGTTTGATCGTTGTTTTACACGATTCACATTCTTCTCCTCAAGTCCTTGTTAAGTGCATAGCACGTATCCCAGTATGATGCTATTAGTTACACTTTGCACTTATAGGCACACTTTCTTTGAATTGTGATCCTCTCCATCGGATATTTCTTCTGCCGGACTAGGTTATCTTGTTTCAAGGCCTCCGTAAGTCTCCGTGAGCCAGGGATTCCCACAAGGATGCCGAGCTAGTTATACCCTGAAAACCCAATGGATTAGAAAGCACTTGAATTTTTTTGCATTTTCTGTGAACTGGCCTAGACGTGGGTTTACTGAGACCGCTAGTTCCTGATAGCGGTCTGATCAAGACCACGTTCTTCCAGGCCTAATCCCTGCGTCGACCCTTTCCCTCTCTGGCATCGACTCCGTTAAGAGCGGTTCCCTCTTGACCGTGGTTTGATAATAGCGATTCTTCCATGACCACATTCTTCTGTCTCATGCCCTAACCCTAGGTTTGACCCAAGGGTTGGTTTTACTTTGTTCCAAGATAGTCTATTGATTATCTGGAACCCAACATCTTGTTTCATAAGTCATTAATAAATTAGAAAAATTTATGAAGGTACCGTTATGCTGCCGGAATTCCTCCGTGGCATAATGTCTGATTTAATCATCCTTGATCTCATGTTTTCAATTTGGTACATCCTCACCTTGATTTTTGCTATCATGGAACTATTGTTTGAATTATACATTATTGGTCAACACTTTATTTATATCTTGTGGAAGTAGCTTAATTTATAACTTAAAGATGCAAGAGCGGGCACAGACAGTGTCCAAGGGCTCGACGCTAGCCCCCTCAGCAGATGGCCAGAAACATGCTGTAAACCATGTGGTAAGATGAATACTAGCGTCGCATTGCGCCGGGATTACTTTTTTTATAAATGGGTGAAATCCACGAGGCTATCTTATGAAATTGACATGCTTGCTAGTACATTTTCGTTCATGACTTTCTAGTGCATAGCCTTTATGGTTATGAAAAGTACATTCTCGATACATTCTGGTACATTCTTGTACATTAAAGGCCACATTATATTCTTGCTTGATTATGCTCTCATGAATCTCATCTCTCCACTCTTATCTTGATACTCGTAGTTACTTGGGTTTTATACCGCATGTTTTAATCGTATTTCTTTTACCTTACCTTCTAGAGCTAAAATGTTAATTACTTAAATTATACCTTCATGTTGATACGAAGATACCTACTAGGCAAGTGTGCTCATTCCCTGCTTTTCCAATCTTTTCAGGAAACTCTAGTGGATCGGATTCTGACTACTTGGATGACGGGTCCGAGGGCGAGAGCGAATGAAGAATAGGGAAGACCTAGACTGCTAGTATCATGAGTCGACTATGTAATTTTTCTTTTATTGAGTCTAGTGCGTCGTTATGTCAGGAAGTCAAGTGTCCTTGTAAACCTTAGTCAATATTATTCAATAAATATTGATTTTTGAGTACATTACCTTGTGTTCACTCTTATATGTGTGAATATTTAGCGCTCTGATTATATTGCTCACTTGAGGCGTATTGTTGACTGTCCACGTTCTCGAATGTCTTCCGCTGTACATATATCTTGGGGAGTGACAATTAAGTTGGTATCAGAGCCTAGGCATAAGTAAGTCCTAGGAAAATGCCAGGTCATAGGCTAAGTCCAAGGTTAAGGACCCACACCTATGAACTAGAAAAGAAATTTCTGAACCCATGTGAGACTAGGTAGAGCCCGGAGTGAGATAGTTATTTAGAAATATATCTTTAGGTAAACCTTCCTAAATTCTAAGGAAATAACTAAGTGTGTAATACCCTGATTTGGAAATTGAAATGAAATTAAAATAAATGAATTTCAGAATTTAATTTCTTAGTGAATAGAACAAGTGAAATTTTGACAACCTTATAAAAATCTAGAAAAATGATAATTTGGTAAAGGATAATTTATTTAACAACTTTGTCTTCTGTGGTCGACCAAACAAAAATCCGTAACTAGGTCTAATCAATAGATTGAGCCCAAAGTGCACACTTACCTAACCTTAACTTAAACTGCGGAATTAGGGCTCAATACCCCCATCAAAATGAGCCCAAATCGGTGGAAAATGAAAGGCCACAATCTATGGATCATTTCCCCTCTGCCAATTAATCAAAACCCTAACCCTAAAACTTGTGGTCGATCGAGCTTGGGTGAGGTTAACAATTGCGGCGACGTTTCAATCACTCCACTTGCTCCGACGAATTCTCCTAGCACCGAAGGATCCAGAAGGTGTATGAGCTATAAAAATAAAGCTCTGCAACCCTAGAATCCTTTGGGAGCAGCGGCGGCCGCAGTCGAGATCGATCAAGGGAGATCTCTAGTGATTAGTGGAGACGTGTCGGTGTCCCTTCTTCTTCCTTTATTCTTCCTTCTTCACTCGATTGAGGTAGGTAATAACGAGCCCAATATAAAGTGTTATATATGGATGGAATCAGCGTCTAGTCCTCTTTCTTTTGAGCCAAAAAGCCCTAAATTCCATTAGGTATCCTGCACTAATTTAATGGTTTGGTAGAGGCATGTCAGAATTAGGGCAGAACTTGTTCCCCTTCATTTCAGTAGCGATTTCAGGCTGTAAATCTAAAATTGATTCATGCATCTTGTAGAGTTTTTCATGCTGTTTCTATTGGTAGTAAAAGCCCCAAATTCCATGATGTATACCCTTCGAATTTCGTGTTTTATTGTGACCCTAAAAACCTCGCCGAGGGCGGGCAAGGGTTGGTTCAATTGAATTTTTACCAGACTTGGACGGTCTTACGATAGACCACATATCCTAGATGGGTGGCTCCTGAAGGACCACACATCCTGGATGGGTGGCTCCTGCAAGACCACACATCCTAGATGGGCGGTTCCTGCAAGACCACACATCCTGGATGGGCAACTCCTGAAGGACCACACATCCTGGATGGGTAGTTCCTGCAAGACCACACATACTGGATGGGCGGCTCCTTCAAGACCACACAACCCTGACAGGATGGGTGGCTCCCAGATAACCACATAACAGGATGGGCAGCTAACAGAGGACCACATAACCTGGGATGGGCGGCCATCACTGGACTGTCCAACCAAATGGGCGGCCATCAATGGACCGTCCAACCCTTGGGCGGCCATTCCCTGTCCGCACAAGTACCCTTCAGCCCAGTAGATATAAGGTCATGTAACAACCGCACATCTATACAGAAATGACTTAGTGTGAGCTCTACATGATTCATATTAGTATCTTAATTGATAATTAGTAAATTAGAAACTCATATGATAAGTGGTAAATTATGCAAGTAAATTTCTGGAAAATGCATGCTTTTTATTCCCACATGATCTTGTTCATTATCATTAGCATCTTGATTAATCTTTTTGGCAATCAAATTAATGTAAATCATGATCCTTGATAAATTGACATAAAAATTAGGACTGAAATGAATACTAGGTTGCTTGACAGCCATTCTACTCTAGTAGAACGGTTTGACCAATTTGCGGACTTTTCTAATAAGTCATTAGCCCTATTAGTTATGCTAGCCTTGAACTTACCCTCGGACACTCCATCCGGCGAACTTAACATCATCTTGGGATCTCTGTATATCCCTGCTAAGAACCTAATGAACCACCAGAAACATCGATTTACGTGACTGAACCGCTGGATTATAAGTCTTGGATCGAATTGGGCTCAGAGAGGCATGTGCGGCCTGTGGTGGACCGCATATCCTTATAAGCGGCCCAATAACGACCGCATATTCCTGGCTTATGCCATTAAGTGTTGGTCGATTAACCTTGATCAATCTTCGACCAAACCGTTAAGCCCTGGACTAACCAATAGATAGTAGACTAGACCCCGATTTAGCTTTACCCTGTCTTTGGCAGCCCGGAGTCCAATAGGGTGATTTCTCAGCTTTCTAGCCAAGCCGGGGTGGTGCGGCTGGAATATGACCGTTCAAACCTTATGCGGATTCTCTAGGACCGCATATCTTTAATACGGCCCCGTATGGCCCGTACATCATGTTCATGGGTCTTAAGGTCTTCTTGACCTGCGCGGCCCAAAACTTACCGTTCATCCTTTAGAGCGGCACACTGTCAGCCGTTCATTCTTGACCTCGTGGGCTGAGTTTCAGTCCACTTCTTGTAAGTGCGGCCCAGTGCAAGCCGTATATATCCTTTGAGCGGCCTATGTATGACCGTACATCTCTCAGAGACGAGTTTTATCGTGTTTTATGCTCTTGTTCCTCTGATTATTTGGCCATAAACTTGACTAAATGTCTAGATGGAACTTGGGATCTTGGATCGGATAAAAATAATGCCAACGCATCATAAGGGCCCAATCTGGTCCTGGGGAGAGCTCCCGAAAAGTACTTGTGCCCATGGGAGTTTGTAATGACAAGGTGAGGCATTGCACCGAGTGTATGACTAGCGTGATGTTTACGACAGAAATATCTTGTTATCTCTTGTTACTTGATCATGCTTGACTTGTTTAAAATACTTTATGGTGGCCATTTCCTCGTTACAATATCTTGTTACACTTATTACATGATATTCTTGTTGAAATCTAGGTATCTTATATTTTCTTGACCTTGCAAGATCTTTATATTACATTGTTTTTCTTCTGTATCGTCATTTCTTTTCTTATCATTTCATATAAAAATGGAATAATTGGTTAATTACGTAAACTTGCCTGTTATTATCTATTGAGCGTTCGCTCATATAGTTGTCTCCCTCTTTTTTCAGGCAGCTCAGGTGACGATGCGTTTACCGTTGGGGATGGGCAGGAGTGATGATTGGAGTGTACCAGTTCTAGATGTTGAGTTGGCATAGTTATCCTACTCTTAGTTGTACCTTAGAGCGTGTTTAGCTACAGTTATGATATTATTGTTAAGTTGTTGTTGCCTTAGTTTGTATTAAAGTTGGTTTAAGGATATTGTACTAGATTTGAAATGTTTCATGACCAATAAGTTATCTCTTTTCATAGCACTTGTGTTAATGATTAGATTAGCTTATCTTTATTTCTAGCTATTTCTGACTGTACGTTCCAATATTCCGCGTCGGGGCATGACAGTTTAGGTGGTATCAGAGCCTAGGTTCCACATTCCTAGTTTTTCTAAGGTTCTAGGTTTTCTAAGTTATAGGGGTCTAAGTGTTGATATAGGACCCATAACCTTGTTATAAGTCTAAGAACCCAACCTGGTGAGATTTGGGTAGAAACTTGGGTTAAGTTCATACCTTAATTGCGATATTATCTATTTTTAATGAACCTAAATAATCTATTCCCCATGTAGGCCTTTGCAATGACAGCTGATCGCGCGGAATGGAGGAACTTGCAGTGCATGGTTCAAGGCCTTACTCAAGTTTTGCAACAAGTGGCCCAAGCAGGAACTGTAAACCATGGCACTAGTGATTTATATCGGAACTTTCGGGGGATGAATCCGCCGAGATTTGGTGGCTCGACTGACCCTGATGAAGCCAAGCACTAGCTAGAAGAAATAGGAAGGATATTCGAGGTAATGCAGTGCAGCAATCAAGAACGTGTCCTTCTATCAACTTTTCAACTTGAACGTGATGCAAAAACATGGTGGGATTCAGTGAAGGCTACACTTGGTGATCAGCAAGTCACATGGGAGGAGTTTGAGGAATTCTTTAATAGCAAATACTTTTCTGATAGAGTGCAAGAGAAGAAGGCAGCGGAGTTCACGGCTTTGAAGCAGTGAAATCTATCTGTGGCAGAATATGAAGCTCAATTTTCTCGGTTATCCCGATATGCTACTCACTTGATATCCACTGAGAAAATGAAGGCTAAGCGCTTTCTTAATGGACTAAAGCTGCTATATATCAACCAATTGGCACCAATGGAAATCCCAACTTATTCTGAGATGGTGAGAAAAGCTCAAGTCCTAGAAGATACTCTAGAAATGAAGGAGAGAATCTGTGGAAAAAGTGCAAGGAAGGAACAACCTACGGGTTCTGGGAATATCAAACCCGGCTATGACAAGAAGAGGCCCATTAGTGAGTCTGGTTCGTGGAGTGGGTCCGGATCGTGGAAGGGCAAGATGTCGAAACGTGAAGACAAGAAGCCTGGCTCTATTGTTCCATTCAAAGGAGTATGCAGGTATTGTGATCGTCCAGGTCACAAGATGGCGGAGTGCTGGAGCAAGTTGGGCGCCTGTTTGCGATGTGGAAGTAGGGAGCACCGTATCCCTGACTGTCCTCTTTTATCTGAGCAAGCTATGCCGGAAAAACCACAAGGCATCAAGAAACAACAAGGCAAGCTCCAAGCTCTACAAGCAGATGAGGCAGGAACCACTGAGGGTGGTGGACTCGTCGAAGGTACTCTTATTATACTCGACAAGCCAGCATTTGTTCTTTTTGATACTGGTGCCACACATTCATTTATTTCTTGGAGTTTTGCTAAGTCTTTAGTTGTGAAGCCTATTTTGATGGATTATATGTTAGAGATTTCAACCCCTATTGGTACTAGATCAGCAATTCAGTATTTCTATCCTTCTAGTAAAGTTATGATTGATGAATAGAATTTACCAGTTGATTTAGTTTGCATGGACATGAAGGATTATGATGTAATCCTAGGAGCAGATTGGTTGGCTAAATATGAGGTAAATGTTTACTGCAATACTAGCTCTGTGTCTTTTACTAGTCACCCGAGACTTTCTCTTGTAGGAGTTAAACACCATAACTCCGTATCACTTATCTCGGCTCTTCGAGCTGATAAGCTGATGAAGCGAGGATGTAAAGCTTTCCTAGCCTTTGTCTATGCGACCCCTAAGCAGCAGATCGAGATTAAGGACATTTCTGTTGTCCAAGATTTTCCTGATGTCTTTCAAGAGGAACTGCCAGGACTTCTGCCTGAGCGAGAAGTTATCTTTTCTATTGATCTCATTCCTGGCACATCTCCTATTTCCAAAGCTCCTTATCGTATGTCTCCTGCGGAACTGAGGGAATTAAAGCAACAGTTGATTGAATTACTCGAGAAGGGTTTCATTCGTCCAAGTACTTCCCCTTGGGGAGCCCCTGTATTATTCGTTCAGAAGAAAGATGGTTCGATGAGATTGTGCATCGATTATCGACAATTGAACCAGCTGACTGTCAAGAATAAATATCCATTACCGAGGATTGACGAATTATTTGATCAGATAGCGGGAGCTCAGTATTTTTCTAAGATCGATCTTTGATCTGGATATCATCAGTTGCGGATTAAAGAAGATGATATCTATAGAATAGCTTTCCGCAGCAGGTATGGTCATTACGAATTTGTCGTTATGCCTTTTGGTTTAACGAATGCACCAGCAGCTTTCATGCAGTTGATGAACAATGTATTTCGGCCCTATCTTGATCAATGGGTTGTGGTATTCAATGATGATATCCTGATTTATTCCAAGAATGAAGAGGAGCATGATGAACATCTGAGGATGGCATTGCAACTATTGAGAGATCATCAGCTATATGCCAAGTTCAGTAAGTGTGAATTCTGGCTGCAAGAGGTGTCCTTTCTCGGACATATCATCACAAAGGAAGGAATTTCTGTTGATCCTTCAAAGGTAGAGGCAGTGAAGAATTGGGAACAGTCTACCTGTGTGACTGAAGTTAGAAGTCTCCTAGGCCTAGAAAGCTACTACCGAAGATTTATCCAGGATTTTTCTAAGATTGCAGTACCTATGACAAGATTAACCCGCAAGGAGAACAAATTTGATTGGTCAGAAGATTGCCAGCGAAACTTTCAGACTTTGAAGGAATGTTTAACTACTGCACCTGTATTGGCTTTACCTTCTGGTGAAGGAGGTTTTGTCGTATACACGGATGCTTCAGGTATTGGTTTAGGCTGTGTACTCATGCAGCATGGGAAAGTGATTGCTTATTCTTTTAGGCAGTTGAGGAAGCATGAAGAGAATTATCCTGTTCATGATTTGGAACTAGCAGCGGTGGTATTCGCCTTGAAGATATGGAGGCATTACTTGTATGAAGAAACATTCACAGTGTTTTAAGATCATAAGAGTCTGAAATATTTATTTTTTCAGAAGGAACTCAATATGAGGCAAAGAAGATGGTTGGAGTACTTGAAGGACTTCGACTTCTCGATTGAGTATCATCCTGGAAAAGGCAATGTTATAGCAGATGCATTAAGCCGGAAGCCTGTAGCTAAATTGTCAAGTCTCATGTTACAAGAGTGGAGGCTACTAGAACAATTAGCTAGCCTGGACCTTAATGTTAACAATGATCGGGTTAGGATTGCACAGATTCGACTTAAGCCCGAATTGTTGATGGAAATCAAGTCTTTGCAAGATAATGATCCGAGCTGGTAGAGATCAAGGGAAGCTTGAGCAGCAGACCTGACTTCATGATGGCTGACGATGGAAGATTGTTATTCCAGGGAAGAAATTTTATACCAGATGAAGCTGAAATAAAGAACAAGATTCTTGAGGAAGCACATAGATCCAGATACACCATTCATCCTGTAGGCACTAAAATGTTCAGATATTTGAAAAGATCCTTTTGGTGGACGAATATGAAAAGGGAAGTTGCAGACTTCGTGAGTAGATGCTTGGTTTGTCAGCAAGTTAAGGCTGAACATTTCAGACCGGCAGGAAAATTGAAACCACTAGACATACCCCAATGGAAGTGGGAAAGCATTGGCATGGACTTCATTATGGGTCTATCTAGGACTCGTGGTGGATTTGATGCAACATGGGTGATTGTCGATCGATTGACAAAGTCAGCGCATTTATTACCCATTAAGTCTAAATGGACAGTTGATGTATTGGCTGCTTTGTATTTGAAGGAAGTGGTAAGGCTCCATGGCATACCAGTCAGCATTGTGTCTGATAGAGACCCCATATTTACTTCACATTTTTTGAAGAGACTGCAAGAGTCTCTGGGTACTCGTTTGAATTTCAGTACTGCTTTTCATCCACAGACAGATGGACAGACTGAAAGAACTAACCAGATAGTGGAAGATATGCTTAGAGCATGCATGATTGATTTCAGAGGCAGTTGGAGTGATCACTTGGCATTAATTGAATTCTCCTACAACAAAAGTTATCAATCCAGCATACAGATGGCTCCTTTTGAAGCATTGTATGGAAGAAGCTGTCGTTCCCCGTTAAGTTGGGATGAGGTAGGTGAGAAACAATGGCTTGGACCGGATCTTATTTCAGAATCATCACAGAACATCCGTATTATCCGAGACCGGTTACAAGTAGCCCAATCAAGACAGAAGAGTTATGTCGACAACAGAAGGAGAGCATTGGAGTTTCAGGTTGGCGAGCATGTATTTTTAAAGGTCTCTCCTACAAGAGGGATTTGAAGATTTGGCATTCAGGGGAAGCTAAGTCCGAGATATATTGGTCCATTCGAGATCCTGGATAGAGTGGGAGAGGTTGCTTACAGGCTGGATTTACCACCTCAGTTGTCTAGCGTACACAATATGTTCCATGTGTCTATGTTACGGAAATATGTCGACAACAGAAGGAGAGCATTGGAGTTTCAGGTTGGCGAGCATGTATTTTTAAAGGTCTCTCCTACGAGAGGGATTCGAAGATTTGGCATTCAGGCAAGCTAAGTCCGAGATATATTGGTCCATTCGAGATCTTGGATAGAGTGGAAGAGGTTGCTTACAGGTTGGCTTTACCACATCAGTTGTCTGGCGTACACAATGTTTTCCATGTGTCTATGTTACGGCAATATGTGTATGACCCCACTCACATCATTCAGCATGTGGATTTCGAATTGAAGGAAGATTTGACCTATGAAGAAAGGCCTATCAAAATTCTGGACCGGAAACAACAGCAACTCCGGAATCGTTCCATACCGATGGTCAAAATTCAGTGGAGTCGGTGTGGGACCGAAGAGGCTACTTGGGAGTCTGAAGATACTATGCGAAAGCAGTATCCAAACTTACTCTAGGTGAGCTATCTCAATCCCTATTTTCTGTATTTAGTGTAGTGAATTTGGAGGACCAAATTTCTTAAAGTAGGGGAGGGTGTAATACCCCGATTTGGAAATTGAAATGAAATTAAAATGAATGAATTTCAGAATTTAATTCCTTAGTGAATAGGACATGTGGAATTTTGACTACCCTATAAAAATCTAAAAAAATGGTAATTTGGTATAGGACAATTTATTTAACAACTTTATCTTCTGTGGTCGAACCAACAAAAATCCGTAACTAGGTCTAATCAATGGATTGAGCCCAAAGTGCACACTTACCTAACCTTAACTTAAACCGCGAAATTAGGGCTTAATATCCAATCAAATGAGCCCAAATCGGTGGCAAATGAAAGGCCACGATCTATGGATTGTTTCCCCTCTGGAAATTCATCGAAACCCTAACCCTAAAACTTGTGATCGGCCGAGTTTGGGTGAGGTCAATAATTACAGCGACGTTTCAATCACTCCACTTGCTCCGATGAATTCTCCCAGCACCGAAGGATACAGAAGGTGTATGAGCTATAAAAATAAAGCTCTGCAACCCTATAATCCTTTAGGAGCAGCGGCGGCCTGCAGTGGAGATCGATCAAGGGAGATCTCTGGTGATTAGTGGAGATGTGTCGGCGTCCCTTCTTCTTCCTTTCTTCTTCCTTCTTCACTCGATTGAGGTAGGTAATAACGAGCCCAATATAAAGTGTTATATATAGAAGGAATCAGCGTCTAGTCCTCTTTCTTTTGAGCCAAAAAGCCCTAAATTCCATTAGGTATCCTGCGCTAATTTAATGGTTTGGTAGAGGCATGTCAGAATTAGGGCAGAACTTGTTCCCCTTCATTTCAGTAGCGATTTCAGGTTGTAAATCTAAAATTGATTCATGCATCTTGTAGAGTTTTTCATGCTCTTTCTATTGGTAGTAAAAGCCCCAAATTCCATGATGTATACCCTTCGAATTTCATGTTTTATTGTGACCCTAAAAACCTCACCGAGGGCGGGCAAGGGTTGGTTCAATCGGATTTTTACCAGACTTGGACGGTTTTACGATAGACCACACATCCTGACTGGGCGGCTCCTGCAAAGACCACACATCCTGGATGGGCGGTTCTTGCAAGACCACACATCCTGGATGGGCGGCTCCTGAAGGACCATACATCCTGGATGGGTGGCTCCTGCAAGACCACACATCCTGGATGGGCGGCTCCTGAAGGACCACACATCCAGGATGGGTGGCTTGTTCAAGACGACACAACCCTGACAAGATGGGCGGCTCCCAAATAACCACATAACAGGATGGGCGGCTCCCAGATAACGACATAACTTGGATGGGTGGCTAACAGAGGACCACATAACCTGGGATGGGCGGCCATCACTGGACTGTCCAACCCAATGGACGGCCATCAATGGACCGTCCAACCCTTGGGCGACCATTCCCTGGCCGCACAAGTACCCTTCAGCCCAGTAGATATAAGGTCCTGTAACAACCGCACATCTATGCAGAAATGACTTAGTGTGAGCTCTACATGATTCATATTAGTATCTTAATTGATAATTAGTAAATTAGAAACTCATATGATAAGTGGTAAATTATGCAAGTAAATTTCTATAAAATGCATGCTTTTTATTCTCACATGATCTTGTTCATTATCATTAGCATCTTGATTAATCTTTTTGGCAATCAAATTAATGTAAATCATGATCCTTGATAAATTGACATAAAAATTAGGACTGAAATGAATACTAGGTTGCTTGACAGCCATTCTACTCCAGTAGAACGGTTTGACCAATTTGCAGACTTCTAATAAGTCATTAGCGCTATTAGTTGTGCTAGCCTTGAACTTACCCCCGGACACTCCATCCCGCGGACTTAACATCATCTTGGGATATTTGTATATCCCTGCTAAGAACCTAATGAACCACCAGAAACATCGATTTACGTGACTGAACCGCTGGATTATAAGTCTTGGACTGAATTGGGCTAAGAGAGCCATGTGCAGCCAGTAGTGGACCGCATATCCTTATAAGTGGCCCAATAACGACCGCATATTCCTGGCATATGCCATTAAGTGTTGGTCGATTAACCTTGATCAATCTTCGACCAAACCGTTAAGCCCTAGACTGACCAATAGACAATAGACTAGACCCCGGTTTAGTTTTACCCTATCTTTGGCAGCCCGGAGTCCAATAGGGTGATTTCTCAGCTTTCTAGCCAAGCCCGGGTGGTGTGGCTGGAATATGACCATTCAAACCTTATGCGGATTCTCTAGGACCACGTATCTTTAATACGGCCCTGTATGGCCCATACATCATGTTCATGGGTCTTAAGGTCTTCTGGACCTGTGCGGCCCAGAACTTACCGTTCATCCTTTAGAGCGGCACATTGTCAGCCGTTCATTCTTGACCTCGTGGGCTAAGTTTCAGTCCAGTTCTTGTAAGTGCGGCCCAGTGCTAGCCGTATATATCCTTTGAGCAGCCTATGTATGACCGTACATCTCTCAGAGATGAGTTTTATCGTGTTTTGTGCTCTTGAATCCAAGGATAGATTAGTCCTTTAAATCTTGAACTTCTGGACAGTAATTCCTCTGATTATTTGGCCATAAACTTGACTAAATGTCTAGATGGAACTTGGGATCTTGGATCCGATAAAAACAATGCCAACGCATCATAAGGGCCTAGTCTGGTCTTGGGGAGAGCGCCCGAAAAGTACTTGTGCCCATGGGAGTTTGCAATGACAAGGTGGGGCATTGCACCGAGTGCATGACTAGCGTGATGTCTACGACAAAAATCTCTTGTTATCTCTTGTTATTTGATCGTGCTTGACTTGTTTAAAATACTTTATGGTGGTCATTTCCTCGTTACAATTTTCTGTTACACTTATTACATGATATTCTTGTTGAAATACAGATATCTTATATTTTCTTGACCTTGCAAGATCTTTATATTACGTTGTTTTTCTTCTGTATCGTCATTTCTTTTCTTATCATTTCATATAAAAATGGAATAATTGGTTAATTACGTAAACTTGCCTGTTATTATCTACTGAGCGTTCGCTCATATAGTTGTCTCCCTCTTTTTCCAGGCAGCTCAGGTGACGATGCGTTTACCATTGGGGATGGGCAGGAGTGATGATTGGAGTGCACCAGTTCCAGATGTTGAGTTGACATAGTTATCCTACTCTTAGTTGTGCCTTAGAGCGTGTTTAGCTACAGTTATGATATTATTATTAAGTTGTTGTTGCCTTAGTTTGTATTAAAGTTGGTTTAAGGATATTGTACTAGATTTGAAATGTTTCATGACCAATAAGTTATCTCTTTTCATAGCACTTGTGTTAATGCTTAGATTAGCTTATCTTTATTTCTAGCTATTTCTGACTGTACGTTCTGATATTCCGCGTCGGGGCGTGACAAAGTGTTTATTTTCTCAGGCACCTTATTCTTCTGCGAACCGTGCTAATTGGGAAGCGATGCAACAGACTGTTGCAGGTTTTACCCAGGCCCTCCAAACTGTGGCCCAAGCAGGCGCAAGGGCTGGTGCGGGTGATCTACACAGGAACATCCGGAGTATGAACCCTCCACAGTTTTCTGGATCCTCCAACCCTGACGAAGCTGAAAATTGGATCAATGAGATGAACATGATATTTGACGTCATGCAATACTCCGACGAAGAAAATGTCTGTCTTTCCACATTCCAATTAAACAAAGATGTGCGTACTTGGTGGAAGGCACTTCTGTACATCTTCAAAATGCACAACTTACATGGGAGGAGTTTCTTGGACTCTTCCGAGCAAAATATTTCTCTGAACATGTCAAGGAGAGGAAAGCTACGGAGTTTGCCTCCTTAAGGCACGGAATGATGTTCGTAGCGGAGTACAAGCTCCAATTCTCCCGTCTAGCTCCTTATGCTCCTCATCTGGTTAGTACTGACCTATTAAAGGCTAACCGATTCATGGACGGCCTAAGGACGATTTTCATTACTCAACTTGGACCTCAAAATATCTGTACATATACGGAGATTGTCCAACTGACACATCTATGTGAAAGGACCTTAGAAAAGGTCAAGAAATTCAAAGGTAAAAGCGAGGAGTGAAGTCGGAGGTTTGACAAGCAAGGACGAAAGGAAGAAAAGTTTAGCGTAGCAGGTACTTACAAATCCCCTGACAACAAGAAGCGATTCCGTAATAGCACTGGGGATGGGTTGCATATTCTGTGAGAAATTTGGTCACTTGGCCGAAGAGTGCTGGAAGCGTCTTGGCGCTTGCTTACGTTGTGGAAGTCGGGAGCACCGCATGTCGGATTGCCCCCTTATGAAAAAACAAACTTCTAATGGCAGATGTAGACGGAAGGCTCATCTGAATGCCATTCTGGACGAGGAAGAACCCAAAGATGATGGGTTGATGGAAGGTACCATTCAAATTTATTCTCATCCTACTTTTGTACTATTTGATACTGGTACTTCTCATTCCTATATATCTACTGCTTTTGTAAAAACTTTGCCAGTTTCACATGTTCCTCTACCTTCGGACCTAGCTATCACAACACCTTTAGGTCTCGAAACTAAACTTACAACCCACTACCCAAATAGTGAGGTAACAATAAAAGGTCATAATCTTCCTGCAAATCTCGTATGCCTTGACATGGAAGGCTACGATGATATCCTAGGTGTAGATTGGTTATGTGACCACTATGCCAATATCAATTGTCGAAATAGGAGAATTTCTTTCCATAAATCAGATCTTCCAAGATTATCTTTCCTTGGCATCAAGTATAGGAAGTATCCTATTATTATCTCTTCTCTTCACGCTTATAAACTTATTTCACAAGGTTGTGAAGCTTTCCTTACTTCCGTGATAATTACCGAGTCCAAAGAAATCATCCTTGAAGAAATCCCTATTGTCAATGAGTTCCCCGATGTCTTTCTGTAGCACCCCCAATACAGCAATAGAGAAATCAAACTTCTTTCTAAAGAATCCTACCTAAATGCCTTACATAAAGAACCCAACCTCATGAGGACTATAATATAAATATACAAGCCAACATCACTTTATGCCATAAAGAATCATGAAGGCCTTATGTAAAAGAACCAAACCTTATGAGGACTAGTATATAAATGCACAACCCACCACTTTATGCATAGTACGTAGTGAACTTTTCCTAAAGAATCTTACATGAAAGGTCTTGTATAAAAACTAAACCATAGGAGGACTAGTATATAAATGTACAAGACAACTTTAACACATGGGCACATGGGTAGTACGTAAGTGGGTTTCAAACTTTTCCAACCAACGGAATGGGCGCCCCTTACCAGGGCGCCATTCAACAAATTGAAGGCTATATGAAGAGGCGCCATTTGACCCTTGGTGGCCACCATTCCACTACATTATTTCACGTATCTAAAGCCAAGAAAGGACGCCATCATGCAGAGGCGTCATTTACATGAATAGGACCATCTAGATTAATAGACGTCCTTTTATAGAGGCGTCATTTAATCTATTCCTCTAGAAGGTTGAGGCACGAACAACCTATTTTAGCTGGCAAAGCACATCTTGTCCCTAACTGGACCCACAAGGCATTAAACCAATCCTATAACTAATCCCCTCCGTAGCACTGGCAGAGGCTACTGCCGTCATCAGTGCTGAAGGAGCGTCTTCTTCCCGACGTCTACGTCCTGCTGCGATCCCGAAGCAGTTTCTTTATTCTATATCTCGTAATCACACGTCAAAAGGTTGGTGTTCTCAAGTCCTTGCCTACCTAGTAGCTAAATAGGGTAACGAAACATGCATGCTTAGAATTAGAATAACTCATCTTCCATGCGATATTACCTGGCTTTATCATGATCAGAAATGACCAAGTATATAACATGTTACACAGATTTTTAATAGCCAGTTACACCTGAGATATATATATAGTGGTACACAATATGTTACACTAATTTTCATGAGTTTTGAACATATCTTATTACAATAGTTTTACAGTCTTAATAACCATGTTTTAAACCTTAGTATATAACCTCTATTACACAAGATACTTACATGTTTTAAAAGCCCGAAAAACCCAGCCCTCATGTGAATAGCGCCTCTGACCAGGGCACCAATTCCCTAAGGGGCGCCCCCAGTCAGGGCGCCAATTAAATGAAGACACTTCACATTGTCGTCATTTCCATTTCCATAATTTCTAGAAATTATTAATTCAATGCATTCAAAAATGCATAACTATTGAACTAAACCAAGAAAATTCTGCATAAATATATTTCTGTGATCCTGACATTTTTCTCTACCTGCCCGTACCCTTACTTCCTGATTTAGAGAACTTTTATACTGATGAATAGTGAACCACCCAAATGTAAATGGCGCCCCTGACCAGGGCGCCAATTACCAAATTGAAGGCTACTCGCGTAGTCGCCAATTAAATGAAGACACTACATAGTGTCGTCAATTCTATTTATGGAATTTCCAGTGAATTATAAATCAATGCATTCAAAAATCCATCACTATTGAACTGAACCATGAAAATTTTTCATGAATATAGTTCTGTGATCCTGAAATTTTTCTCTACTTGTCTACGTCCTCAATTTCTGATTCGGAGAAACTTTGGAAAATGAATAGTAATTTGTATCATAGAATGTACCATTCTGATACGAAGCATAACCCACTTAAAAAATAACTCAATTGGTTACCCTCCGCAGTGTCATCAATTAGTTGAGCCATGTATATCAATTAGTGACACCCCGAGGAGTCTTCAATTAGATGAAGACTACTCAGAAGGGCGCCAATTGCATTTTTGAAAAATTAACAACACAACATTAGAAAATTCATATCTGTAAAACCAAAACCCAACAATTATACATGAACATGTTTCTGAACTCCTGAGAATTTTCACTACCTGTTCATGTCCTTCCTATTTTCAAGAAACTTTTTCAGAATGAATAGTGCTTTGAGTCACAGAATGTACGCACTGGGTGAAAATCACCCTATGTAATTGGCGCCCCAAGCCAGGGCGCCAATTACTTGATTAGTGGCAGCCCGGTCGTCTTCAATTAAATGAAGACTCCCTATGCAGGCCCCAATTCCATGTATATATATATATATATATATATTTTTTGAAAATTAAAAAATTTGAAAGATAGGTCATCCCCCAGGCGCCAATTGCCTGAATAGGGGGTCATCCCCTAGGCGCTAATTGCCTGAATAGGGGGTCATCCCCCAGGCACCAATTGCCTAAATAGGGGGTCATCCCCCAAGTGCCACTTGCCTGAAAAGGAGGACATCCCCAACCGCCAATTCCCTGAAATGGGGGCTGTACCCCAGGCACCAATTCAGTGAAAGAACCACTGTACCCTAGGTGCCAATTTCATTATTGCATCTTATGATTCTGATCTCTCTCATGATTTGTACAGACACAACCCTAATCCATTTTCCTGCATATTATGAGTTCTTGAACTTCATTCCATGAAAATCTACCTTGTGTATATCCTACATGGTTAAACCTTGAACCTCTTACAACTATAATTTTGGAGTGCTGGAGCTAA
This sequence comes from Amorphophallus konjac, assembly GCA_022559845.1. NCBI lineage: Eukaryota > Viridiplantae > Streptophyta > Magnoliopsida > Alismatales > Araceae > Amorphophallus > Amorphophallus konjac. The sequence goes on from CM040125.1 coordinate 172,566,517, forward strand.
GTGCCATACGGGGCAAAGTGCTACGTTGTGAGAGCCACCTCTTGAGGCCATATGGCTCAATGTACTACACGACGACAGCCACCTCTTGATCCTGTAGAGGCCACCTCTAGAGTCCTCCATAACTAAATGACTAGTTAATCTTTGTCAGTAATACTACGTTTCTTAATTTTCTTGAAATTCCATATTGGCTATAAATGAGAGTGGATGTCAAAAGTAATACATGAAATGCTGTGCGTATGGGGCTCGGTCTGGTCCTAGGAGGAGCACCCGAAAGTACTTGTGCCCATGGGAGTTTATTGACCACGGTGTTTAGCATTGCACCGGAGTACTTGCTTGACTTGAGACACTCCACACTTACTCTCTTTAGTTGCTTGACTTGACTTGCGTGGCCCGGAACAGGCAATACCTGACTTGGGGCCCAAGAAAGGGCAAATTACTCGCTTGATTTAAATATCCAATTCTATTGACACGCACTTGATATTACTTGCTAGATTACGAACGTTACTTGCTTGAACATGACTACTTGCTAGTACTTGAATTCTTGCTTGTCCGAGAAGTGGCATCTACATCTATAAGTTCTCCATATACTACTTGGTCAAATACTTGAAAATCATGCAATACCTTCTTTATACAATTCTGGATCTCTTACTGTTCATCATGCATAGATTTACTTGTATACCTGAATTACTTACTCGTACATCATGCATAAACATACTGATAATACATGTAAACTGTAAATCACTTAAAGATTGCTCGAACTTGAGATGTAATTCCTACTGAGCGTTTCGCTCATCTACTTGCTCCCTAACATTTTCAGGTGATTCAGATAGCGACAAGAATGTGATTGAGACCGAGTGAAGAGTGCTAGAACGCCACTCGCGTACCATTAGCTAGTCGCGTCTTTTGAATTTATTTGAGTCCTACCTTGTATTTCCAGTATGTCAGTTTAGTTGTCTAAACCATGTTAAGGTATGTAGCCTTGTGTTGACTTTAAATTTGGATTGTCATGGACTATCTTTATTTTCTTTGTTAATCAAGTAATTATCACTTTGGACTCTTGGGGTAATTAAATATTATTAATCTTTTACGCACTCCATAATTATGTATGTCAAAAATTGTATCGCTCTAATGACACTATCTATATAGACGCGTCACACATCGAGTATCTTCCACGCTCGGGACGTGACAGTCTTCGTGGTATCATAGCCTAGGATTTTAGTTTCCTAGGTAAAACCCAAGTCCAAGGATAGCTTGTACCCCACCCGGTGAGATGGATAGAGCCATGGGTTGAGTCCTATAATGACTTTTGACCTTATAACAAAACATGATCTTTATTATTCTTCAACCCTTTTGTAGGATCATGGCCGCCGAAAGAGCACAATGGCGCGAGATGCAACGCACCGTACAAGGCCTTACACATGCGCTACAGCAAGTGGCGCAAGGCGGTGCCAACTGTGGAGCAGGTGATCTCCACATGAGTTTCCGTAACATGAACCCACCAAGGTTCACGGGTTCGTCTGACCCCGAGGATGCCGAGAATTGGTTAAAGGAGAAGGAATGAATCTTCCGTGTTATGCAATGCACGGACGAGGAGAAGGTTTTATTGGCCGTATTCCAACTGGAGCGGGACGCTCGATGTTGGTGGGAATCCATAGAAGCAACACTGCCAGAAGACCATGTCACGTGGGATGAATTCACGGAGCATTTCAACAACAAGTACTTCTCCAACCATATCCAGGAGAAGAAGGTCGTGGAATTTGCCATTCTAAAACAACGAGGCTTCAAAGTGGCCGAGTATGAGGCCCAATTTTCAAGATTGTCAAAGTATGCACCCCACTTGGTGTGTACGAAAAAGATGAAGGCGAGAAGATTCCTCAACGGGCTTCGGCCCCACTATATTACACAACTTCCACCGAAGGGCATCCAAGTCTACTCGGAGATGGTTCGGCGTACTCAATTGCTAGAAGACGCCACCGAATTATTTGAAAGGATTCGAGGAAGGGACAAGAAGGAACCCGTCACAAGCCCAGGAAAATTCAAACAATCATTCAATAAGAAGCGATTCTCCATGGGAGGGGAGCCCTCCAAGGTAAAGAAATTCCAGAAGAACGACAGGCCATTCCCCACCACCACACCCTCTAAGGATATTTGCAAGTATTGTGATAAAGCTGGCCATAAGACCAAGGAATGCTGGAGGAAGTTAGAAGCTTGTCTTCGATGTGGGTGCCGAGAGCATTGAATCCTAGACTGCCCATTGATGAAGGAGAAAGCCGCCCAAGATGAGAAGCGTCCGGTAAAGAAGCAAGGCTTTCTGCAAGCTCTCCACGAGACGGAACCCACAGAAGGTGGAATTGTGGAAGGTACTCTCACTATTTGTTCTAAAACTGCTCAAGTTTTATTTGATACTGGAGCAACTTATTCATTCGTTTCCAAGAAATTTGCTGCTTTATTTTCTAAGAAACATGAACTGTTAGATTTGGTCATATGTACACCTCTTGGGAACGAGTCTGATATCACTTATCACTATATAAATTATGAAGTGATGATTAAGGGAAGCAATTTACCAGCTGACCTGATATGCTTAGATATGAAGGGTTATGATGTCATACTAGGTGCTGATTGGTTATCCACATACCAAGCAACTGAAGATTGCCGGCATGGAAGGGTAATTTTCATGGATTTCCTAGAGCTAGTTTACAATATCCCTCGGAGTAAATAATTCTTATATCAGCACTCTGAGCTAGTAAAATTCTGAAGAAGGGATGTATGCCTTTCATAGCATTTGTGACTGCCACGGAAGTCGAGGAGATTAAACTTTAAGACATCCGTGTAATTCGGGATTTTCCTGACATCTTTCCAGAAGAATTGCTCGGCTTACCCCCAGAAAGGGAAGTGTCTTCACAATCGACCTTGTCTGTGGTGCTGGTCCTGTTTCCAAGGCACCGTACAGAATGTCCTCTGCTGAGCTGAAAGAGCTAAAAGAGCAGCTAATGGAGTTATTGAAAAAGGGTTTCATCAGGCCAAGTACTTCCCCATGGGGAGCACCCGTGCTATTCGTCAAAAAGAAGGACGGATCGATGAGACTATGGATTGATTATCGGCAGCTAAATCACCTTACAATCAACTATAAGTACCCACTACCGAGAATTGACGAGCTGTTTGATCAATTATCTGGAGCTACATATTTCTCCAAGATTGATCTTCGTTCTAGTTACCACCAACTGAAGATCAAAGAAGAAGACATTCATAAAACTACATTCCGAAGCAGGTATGGGCATTACGAATTTACTGTTATGCCTTTCGGACTAACGAATGCCCCCGCAGCTTTTATGCAGTTAATGAACAACATATTCAGGCCTTACTTAGACCATTTTATTGTGATCTTTATCGATGATATTTTGATTTACTCAAAGTCTGAGGAAGACCATGAAGAACATCTCAAGAAGGCACTACAGATATTGAGAGAAAACAAACTATATGCCAAATTCAGCAAGTGCAATTTCTGGCTCGAGGAAGTATCCTTCTTAGGCCATATAATTTCGAAGAATGGAATTTCTGTTGACCCATCAAAGGTCAAAGCCTTGAAGAACTGGGGACGACCCACAAATGCAACAGAGATTCGAAGCTTCTTGGGTCTAGCTGGTTACTACCGGTGTTTTATCAAGGACTTCTCCAAGATTGATGTTCCTCTGACCAGGTTAACTTGCAAGGAAGTGCCTTATCAGTGGAATGAAGACTGTGAAAAGAGTTTCCATGGTTTGAAGGATCTCTTGACCACTGCTCCAGTCTTAACATTATCAATTGAAGGGGAGAAATATGAGGTATATACCGATGCTTCTGGTATTGGCCTCGGATGTGTATTGATGCAGAACGAAAGAGTCACTGCATACTCTTCTTGACAGCTCAAGAAACATGAATAGAACTACCCGGTTCACGACTTAGAACTGGCCGCAGTAGTATTTGCCTTGAAAATCTGGAGACATTATCTCTACAGAGAATAATTCACTGTATACTCCGATCACAAAAGCCTCAAGTGTTTATTCTCCTAAAAGGAGCTGAACATGCGGCAAAGGCGTTGGCTCGAATATCTGAAGGATTTCAACTTCACTATACTATACCATCCCGGTAAGGGTAATTCCGTAGCTGATGTCCTTAGTCGGAAGCCGAGAGCAATTTTGGCCAACTGTATGATACAAGAATGGAAGTTGCTGGAGAAATTCTCTGAGCTTGATATCAGCAAAGATGACAAGAACATGTGTATTAATATATCTCATATGAGTCTACATCCAGATTTGCTACCTGAAATCAAGAAGTTGCAAGAAGAAGATCCCGCACTAGTGGAGATAAAAAGCACGATCTACCCCGGAGCCACTAAGATGTACCAAGATTTGAAAAGAAATTTCTGGTGGCCTAACATGAAAAGAGAGGTAACAGACTTTGTATCTCGTTGCCTCACATGCAAACAAGTGAAGGCGGAACATCAAAAACCCGCTGGAAAGCTACATCTTCTAGATATTCCCAAGTGGAAGTGGGAAGACATTGGCATGTACTTTATCATGGGTTTGCCCAAGTCTAGGGGCAGATATGATGGAATTTGGGTAATCATCGACCGCCTAACTAAATCTGCCCATTTCTTACCCATCAAAAGCTGATGGTCAGTCGATGTACTTGCTGCCCTGTATATTAAGGAGATGGTTAGATTGCATGGAGTTCCCGTGTCAATTGTATCCGACTGAGACCCACGCTTTACCTCTCATTTCTAGAAAAGTTTACAACACTCTCTGGGGACGAAACTCAACTACAGTACCGCTTTCCATCCCCAGACAGATGGACAGATCGAAAGGATAAATCAAATTGTGGAAGATATGTTGAGATCCTGCATTATAGACTTCGTCGAAACCTGGCATGACCACTTACCACTAGTCGAATTTGCATATAACAACAGCTATCAAGCCAGTATACAAATGTCACCTTTTGAGGCACTATATGGCAGGAGTTGCCGATCTCCTATATGTTGAGATGAAGTTGGTGAAAAATAAATTTTAGGCCGAGACATGGTAAGAGATTCCACCGAGAAGATACACCTCATTAGAGAAAGGTTAAAGATATCGCAGTCCAGGCAGAAATCCTATGCTGATTATAGAAGGCGAGATCTGGAATTTCAAGTCGGAGATCATGTTTCTCTCAAGGTATCTCCCAGCTGAGGCATTAGAAGATTCGGTGTTAAGGGCAAACTAACACCAAGGTTTATTGGTCCATTCGAAGTGCTGGAAAGAGTAGGCGAGGTGGCTTATCGCATCGCCCTACCTCCGCAACTATTAGAAGTGCACAGCGTATTTCATGTTTCTATGCTGAAAAAATACGTACACGATCCTTTCCATGTCATTGACCATAATGATTTAGTGGTACAGAAGGATCTTACCTACGAGTAGAAGCCAATGAAGATCCTCGACCGAGAAGTTCGAGTTCTAAGGAACAAGATGATCCCTATAGTGAAAATCTAATGGAATCGATACTTAGAACAAGAAGCTACATGGGAAACTGAAGAGTCTATGAAAAGAAGATTTCTGGAGTTCTTCTAGTCGTAAATACTTCGCACCCTTCATATTTGCGCATAATACAGTTGAATTTGGGGAACAAATTCTTTTAAGTGGGGGAGGGTGTAGCACCCCTAATACAGCAATAGAGAAATCAAACTTCTTTCTAAAGAATCATACCTAAAGGCCTTACATAAAGAACCCAACCTCATGAGAAATATAATATAAATATACAAGCCAACATCACTTTATGCCATAAAGAATCATGAAGGCCTTATGTAAAAGAACCAAACCTTATGAGGACTAGTATATAAATGCACAACCCACCACTTTATGCATAGTACGTAGTGAACTTTTCCTAAAGAATCTTAAATGAAAGGTCTTGTATAAAGAACTAAACCATAGGAGGACTAGTATATAAATGTATAAGACAACTTTAACACATGGGCACATGGGTAGTACGTAAGTGGGTTTCCACCTTTTCCAACCAAGGGAATGGGCGCCCCTTACCAGGGCGCCATTCAACAAATTGAAGGCTATATGAGGAGGCGCCATTTGACCCTTGGGGGCCACCATTCCACTACATTATTTCACGTATCTAAAGCCAAGAATGGACGCCCTCATGGAGAGGCGTCATTTACATTAATAGGACCACCTAGATTAATAGACGTCCCATTATAGAGCCGTCATTTAATCTATGCTTCTAGAAGGTTGAGGCACGAACAACCTATTTTAGCTGGCAAAGCACATCTTGTCCCTAACCGGACCCGTAAGGCATTAAAGCCATCCTATAACTAATCCCCTCCATAGTACTGGCAGAGGCTACTGCCGTCATCAGTGCTGAAGGAGCGTCTTCTTCCCGATGTCTATGTCCTGCTGCGATCCCGAAGAAGTTTCTTTTTCTATATCTCGTAATCACACGTCAAAAGGTAGGTGTTCTCATGTCCTTACCTAACTAGTAGCTAAATAGGGTAACGAAACATGCATGCTTAGAATTAGAATAACTCATCGTCCATGCGATATTACCTGGCTTATCATGATCAGAAATGACCAAGTATATACCATGTTACACAGATTTTTAATAGCATGTTACACCTGAGATATATATATAGTGGTACACAATCTGTTACACTAATTTTGATGAGTTTTGAACATATCTTATTACACTAGTTTTACAGTCTTAATAACCATGTTTTAAACCTTAGTATATAACCTTTGTTACACAAGATACTTACATGTTTTAAAAACCCGAAAAACCCAGACCGCAGGTGAATAGCGCCCCTGACCAGGGTGCCAATTCCCTAAGGGGTGCCCCCAGTCAGGGCGCCAATTAAATGAAGACACTTCACAGTGTCGTCATTTTCATTTCCATAATTTCTAGAAATTATTAATTCAATGCATTCAAAATTCTATAACTATTGAACTAAACCATGAAAATTCTTCATGAATATGTTTCTGTGATCCTGACATTTTTTTCTACCTGCCCGTACCCTTACTTCCTGATTCAGAGAACTTTTATACAGATGAATAGTGAAACACCCAAATGTAAATGGCTCCCCTGACCAGGGTGCCAATTACCAAATTGAAGGCACCTCGCGTAGCCGCCAATTAAATGACGACACTACATAGTGTCGTCAATTCCATTTATGGAATTTCCAGTGAATTATTAAATCAACGCATTCAAAAAACCATAACTATTGAACTAAACCATGAAAATTTTACATGAATATAGTTCTGTGATCCTGAGATTTTTCTCTACCTGTCTAAGTCCTCGATTTTTGATTCGGAGAAACTTTGAAAAAATAAATAGTAATTTATATCACATAATGTACCATTCTGATACGAAGAATAACCCGCTTGAAAAACAACTCAATTGGTGACCCCCTGCAGTGTCGTCAATCAGTTGAGCCCTGTATATCAATTAGTGACACCCCGAGGAGTCTTCAATTAGATGAACACTACTCAGAAGGGCGCCAATTGCATTTGTGAGAAATTAACAACATAGCATTAGAAAATTCATATCTGTAAAACCAAAACCCAACAATTATACATGAACATGTTTCTGAACTCCCGAGAATTTTCACTACCTGTTCATGTCCTTACTTCCTGTTTTCGAGAAACTTTTTTGGAATGAACAGTGCTTTGAGTCACAGAACGTACACACTGGGTGAAAATCACCCTATGTAATTGGCGCCCCAAGCCGGGGCACCAATTACTTGATTAGCGGTAGCAAGGTCATCTTAAATTAAATGAAGACTCCCTGTGCAGGCGCCAATTCCATATATATATACATATATATATATATATATATATATATATATATATATATATATATATTCTAAAAATTGAAATTTTTGAAAGACATGTCATCCCCCAAGCGCCAATTGCCTGAATAGGGGGTCATCCCCCAGGCGCCAATTGCCTGAAAAGGGGGTCCTCCCCCAGGCGCCAATTCCCTGAAATGGGGACTATACCCTAGGCACCAATTCAGTGAAAGAACCCCTGTACCCCAGGCGCCAATTTCAGTATTGCATCTTATGATTCTGATCTGTCTCATGATTTGTACAGACACAACCCTAATCCATTTTCTTTTATATTATGAGTTCTTGAACTTCATTCCATGAAAATCTACCTTTTGTATATCCGACATGGTTACACCTTGAACCTTTTAAAACTACCATTTGGGAGTGTTGGAGCTAAGTGCCATGCAGGGCAAAGTGCTACGTTGTGGGAGCCACCTCTTGAGACTGTACGGCGCAAAGTGCTACACGATGGGAGCCACCTCTTGAGCCTGTATGGGCCACCTCTAGAGTCCTCCATAACCAAATGACTAGTTAATCTTTGTCAGTAATACTACGTTTCTTAATTTTTTTGAAATTTCGTATTGGCTATAAATGAGAGTGGATGTCAAAAGTAATACATGAAATGCTGTGCGTATAGGGCCCGGTCTAGTCCTAGGAGGAGCACTCGAAAGTACTTGTGCCCATGGGAGTTTATTGACCACGGTGTTTAGCATTACACCGGAGTACTTGCTTGACTTGAGACACTCCACACTTACTCTCTTTACTTGCTTGACTTGACTTGCGTGGCCCGGAACGGGCAATACCTGACTTGTGACAAGAGAAAGGGCAAATTACTTGCTTGATTTAAATATCTAATTCTATTGACACATACTTGATATTACTTGCTAGAATACGAACTTTACTTGCTTGAACATGACTACTTGCTAGTACTTGAATTCTTGCTTGCCCGAGAAGTTGCATCTACATCTATAAGTTCTCGATATACTGCTTGGTCAAATACTTGAAAATCATGCAATACCTTCTTTATACAATTCTGGATCTCTTACTATTCATCATGCATAGATTTACCTGTATATCTGAATTACTTACTCGTACATCATGCATAACCATACTGATAATACATGTAAACTGTAAATCACTTAAAGATTGCTCAAACTTGAGATGTAATTCCTACTAAGCGTTTCGCTCATCCTGTTGCTCCTTAACATTTTCAGGTGATTCAGATAGCGACAAGAATGGCATTGAGATCGAGTGAAGAGTGCTAGAACGCCACTCGCCTACCATTAGCTAGTCACGTCTTTTGAATTTATTTGAGTCCGACCTTGTATTTCCAGTATGTCAGTTTAGTTGTCTAAACCATGTTAAGGCATGTAGCCTAGTGTTAGACTTTAAATTTGGATTGTCATGGACTATCTTTATTTTCTTTGTTATTAAAATAATTATCACTTTGGACTATTAGGGTTATTAAATATTATTAGTCTTTTGCGCACTACATAATTATGTATGTCAAAAATTGTATCGCTCTAATGACACGATCTATATAGACGCGTCATGCATCTGAGTATCTTCCGCACTCGGGATGTGATAGTCTTCGTGGTATCAGAGCCTAGGATTTTAGTTTCCTAGGTAAAACCCGAGTCCAAGGATAGCTTGTACCCCACCCGCTGAGATGGATAGAGCCATGGGTTGAGTCCTATAATGACTTTTGACCTTATAAAAAAACCCGATCTTTATTATTCTTCAACCATTTTGTAGAATCATGGCCGCTGAAAGAGCACAATGGCGCGAGATGCAGCGCACCATACAAGGCCTTACATAGGCGCTATAGCAAGTGGCGCAAGGCGGTGCCAACCGTGGAGCTGGTGATCTCCACAGGAGTTTCCGTAACATGAACCCACCAAGGTTCACGGGTTCGTCTGACCCCGCGGATGCCGAGAATTGGTTAAAGGAGATGGAATGAATATTCCGAGTGATGCAATGCACGGACGCCGAGAAGGTTTTACTGGCCGTTTTCCAACTGGAGCGGGACGCTCGATGTTGGTGGGAATCCATAGAAGCAACACTGCCAGAAGACCATGTCACGTGGGATGAATTCGCGGAGCATTTCAACAACAAGTACTTCTCTGACCATATCCAGGAGAAGAAGGCCGCGGAATTCACCGTTCTAAAACAACGAGGCTTGAAGGTGGCCGAGTATGAGGCCCAGTTTTCAAGATTGTCAAAGTATGCACCCCACTTGGTGTGTATGGAAAAGATGAAGGTGAGAAGATTCCTCAACGGGCTTCGGCCCCACTATATTACACAACTTGCACCGATGGACATCCAAGTCTACTCGGAGATGGCTCGGCGTGCTCAATTGCTAGAAGACGCCACCGAATTATCGGAAAGGATTCGAGGAAGGGACAAGAAGGAACCCGTCACAAGCCCAGGAAAATTCAAACAATCATTCAATAAGAAGCGGTTCTCCATGGGAGGGGAGCCCTCCAAGGCAAAGAAATTCCAGAAGAACGACAGGCCATTCCCCACCACCACACCCTCTAAAGATATTTGCAAGTATTGTGATAAAGCTGGCCATACGACCGAGGAATGTTGGAAGAAGTTAGGAGCTTGTCTTCGATGTGGGAGCCGAGAGCATCGAATCCCAGACTGCCCATTGATGAAGGAGTAAGCCGCCCAAGATGAGAAGCGTTCGGTAAATAAGCAAGGCCGTCTGCAAGCTCTCCATGAGATGGAACCCATAGAAGTGGAATTGTGGAAGGTACTCTCACTATTTGTTCTAAAACAGCTCAAGTTTTATTTGATACCGGAGCAACTCATTCATTCGTTTCCACAAAATTTGCTGCTTCATTTACAAAGAAACATGAACTATTAGATTTGGTCATATCTACACTTCTTGGGAATGAGTCCGATATCACTTATCACTATCCAAATTGTGAAGTGATGATTAAGGGAAGCAATTTACCTACTGACTTGATATGCCTAGATATGAAGGGTTATCATGTCATACTAGGTGCTGATTGGTTATCCACATACCAAGCAACTGTAGATTGCCGGCATGGCAAGGTAATTTTCATGGATTTCCCAGAGCTAGTTTACAATAGCCCTCGGAGTAAATCACTTCTTATATCAGCACTCCAAGCTAGTAAACTTATGAATAAGGGATGTATGGCTTTCATAGCATTTATGACTGCCACGGAAGTCGAGGAGATTAAACTTGAAGACATCAGTGTAATTCGAGATTTTCCCGACATCTTTCCAGAAGAATTGCCCGGCTTACCCCAGGAAAGGGAAGTGTCGTTCACAATTGACCTTGTCCCTGGTGCTGGTCCTGTTTCCAAGGCATCGTACAGAATGTCCCATGCTGAGCTGAAAGAGCTAAAAGAGCAGCTAATGGAGTTATTGAAAAAGGGTTTCATCAGGCCAACTACTTCCCCATGAGGAGCACCCGTGCTATTCGTCAAAAAGAAGGATGGATCGATGAGACTATGCATTGATTATCGGAAGCTAAATCACCTTACAATCAACTATAAGTACCCACTGCTGAGAATTGACAAGCTATTTGATCAATTATCTGGAGCTACATATTTCTCCAAGATTGATCTTCGTTCTGGTTACCACCAACTGAAGATCAAAGAAGAAGACATTCATAAAATTGCATTCCGAAGTAGGTATGGGAATTACGAATTTATTGTTATGCCTTTCGGACTAACGAATGCCGCCGCAGCTTTTATGCAGTTAATGAATAGCATATTCAGGCCTTAGACCAATTTATTGTGATCTTTATCGATGATATTTTGATTTACTCAAAGTCTGAGGAAGACCATGAAGAACATCTCAAGAAGGCACTATAGATATTGAGGGAAAACAAACTATATGCCAAATTCAGCAAGTGCGAGTTCTGGCTCGAGGAAGTATCCTTCTTAGGCCATATAATTTCGAAGAATGGAATTTCTGTTGACCCATCAAAGGTCAAAGCCTTGAAGAACTGGGGACGACCCACAAATGCAACAGAGATTCGAAGCTTCTTGGGTCTAGCTGGTTACTACCGGTGTTTTATCAAGGACTTCTCCAAGATTGATGTTCCTCTGACCAGGTTAACTTGCAAGGAAGTGCCTTATCAGTGGAATGAAGACTGTGAAAAGAGTTTCCATGGTTTGAAGGATCTCTTGACCACTGCTCCAGTCTTAACATTATCAATTGAAGGGGAGAAATACGAGGTATATACCGATGCTTCTGGTATTGGCCTCAGATGTGTATTGATGCAGAACGGAAGAGTCATTGCATACTCTTCTTGACAGCTCAAGAAACATGAATAGAACTACCCGATTCACGACTTAGAACTGGCCGCAGTAGTATTTGCCTTGAAAATCTGGAGACAATATCTCTACGGAGAACAATTCACTGTATACTCCGATCACAAAAGCCTCAAGTGTTTATTCTCCTAAAAGGAGCTGAACATGTGGCAAAGGTGTTGGCTCGAATATCTCTAGGATTTCAACTTCACTATACAATACCATCCCGGTAAGGGTAATTCCGTAGCTGATGCCCTTAGTCGGAAGCCGAGAGCAATTTTGGCCAACTGTATGATACAAGAATGGAAGTTGTTGGAGAAATTCTTTGAGCTTGATATTAGCACAGATGAGAAGAATAGGTGTATTATTCTATCTCATATGAGTCTACATCCAGATTTCCTACCTGAAATCAAGAAGTTGTAAGAAGAAGATCCCGCACTAGTGGAGATTAAAAGCAAGCTGAAGGAGAGACTTGATTTCAAGCTGACACCTGATGGTAGATTACTATTTCATGAACGGACATGTGTGCCCGACTGTCCCGAATTGAAGAAGAAGATTCTTGAAGAAGCTCATCGATCGAGGTACACGATCCACCCCGAAGCCACTAAGATGTACCAAGATTTGAAAAGAACTTTCTGGTGGCCTAACATGAAAAGGGAGGTAGCAGACTTTGTATCTCGTTGCCTCACATGCCAATAAGTGAAGGCGGGACATCAAAAACCCACTAGAAAGCTACATCCGCTAGATATTCTCAAGTGGAAGTGGGAAGACATTGGCATGGACTTTCTCATGGGTTTGCCCAAGTCTAGGGGCGGATATGATGGAATTTGGGTAATCATCGACCGCCAAACTAAATCGGCCCATTTCTTACCCATCAAAAGCCGATGGTCAGTCGATGTACTTACTGCCCTGTATATTAAGGAGATGGTTAGATTGCATGGAGTTCCCTTGTCAATTGTATCCGACCGAGACCCACGCTTTACCTCTCATTTTTGGAAAAGTCTACAACACTCTCTGGGGATGAAACTCCACTACAGTACCGCTTTTCATCCCTAGATAGATGGACAGACCGAAAGGACAAATCAAGTTGTGGAAGATATGTTGAGAGCATGCATTATAGACTTCGATGGAAGCTGGCATGACCACTTACCACTACCCGAATTTACATATAACAAAAGCTATCAAGCCAGTATACAAATGGCACCTTTTGAGGCACTGTATGGCAGGAGTTGCCGATCTCTTATATGCTAGGATGAAGTTGGTAAAAAAAAACTTCTAGGCCCAGACATGGTAAGAGATTCCACCGAGAAGATACACCTCATTAGAGAAAGGTTAAAGATAGCATAGTCCAGGTAAAAATCTTATGCTGATAACAGAAGATGAGATCTAGAATTTCAAGTCGGAGATCATGTTTTTCTCAAGGTATCTTCCGACTGAGGCATTAGAAGATTCGGTGTTAAGGGCAAACTAACACCAAGGTTTATTGGTCCATTCGAAGTGCTGGAAAGAGTAGGCGAGGTGGCTTATCGCATCGCCCTACCTCCGCAATTATTAGAAGTGCACAACGTATTTCATGTTTCTATGCTGAAGAAATACGTGCACGATCCTTTCCATGTCATTGACCATAATGATTAAGTGGTACAGAAGGACCTTATCTACGAGCAGAAGCCAATGAAGATCCTCGACCGAGAAGTTCGAGTTCTAAGGAACAAGACGATCCCTATGGTGAAAATCCAATGGAATCGATGCTTAGAACAAGAATCTACACGGGAAATTGAAGAGTCTATTAAAAGAAGATTTTCGGAGTTGTTCTAGTTGTAAGTACTTCACACCCATCCTATTTCCGCATAATACAGTTGAATTTGGGGATCAAATTCTTTTAAGCGGGGGAGGGTGTAGCACCCCCAATACAACAATAGAGAAATCAAACTTCTTTCTAAAGAATCCTACCTAAAGGCCTTACATAAAGAACCCAACCTCATGAGGGCTATAATATAAATATACAAGCCAACATCACTTTATGCCATAAAGAATCATGAAGGCCTTATGTAAAAGAACCAAACCTTATGAGGACTAGTATATAAATGCACAACCCACCACTTTATGCATAGTACGTAGTGAACTTTTCCTAAAGAATCTTACATGAATGGTCTTGTATAAAGAACTAAAACATAGGAGGACTAGTATATAAATGTACAAGACAACTTTAACACATGGGCACATGGGTAGTACGTAAGTGGGTTTCCACCTTTTCCAACCAAGGAAATGGGCGCCCCTTACTAGGGCGCCATTCAACAAATTGAAGGCTATATGAAGAGGTGCCATTTGACCCTTGGGGGCCGCCATTCCACTACATTATTTCACGTATCTAAAGCCAAGAATGGACGCCCTCATGCAGAGGTGTCATTTACATGAATAGGACCACCTAGATTAATAGACGTCCCTTTATAGAGGCATCATTTAATCTATGCTTCTCGAAGGTTGAGGCACGAATAACCTATTTTAGCTGGCAAAGCACATCTTGCCCCTAACCGGACCCGCAAGGCATTAAACCCATCCTATAATTAATCCCCTCCGTAGCACTGGCAGAGGCTACTGCCGTCATCAGTGCCGAAGGAGCGTCTTCTTCCCGACGTCTACGTCCTGCTGCGATCCCAAAGCAGTTTCTCTATTCTATATCTCGTAATCACCCGTCAAAAGGTTGGTGTTCTCAAGTCCTTGCCTAACTAGTAGCTAAATAGGGTAACAAAACATGCATGCTTAGAATTAGAATAACTCATCTTCCATGCGATATTACCTGGCTTTATCATGATCAGAAATGACCAAGTATATAACATGTTACACAGATTTTTAATAGCCTGTTACACCTGAGAGATATATATAGCGGTACACAATCTGTTACACTAATTTTCATGAGTTTTGAACATATCTTATTTCACTAGTTTTACTGTCTTAATAACCATGTTTTAAACCTTAGTATATAACCTATGTTGCACAAGATACTTACCTGTTTTAAAAACCCGAAAAACCCAGCCCTCGGGTGAATAGCACCCCTGACCAGGGAGCCAATTCCCTAAGGGGCGCCCCCAGTCAGGGCGCCAATTAAATGAAGACACTTCACAGTGTCGTCATTTCCATTTCCATAATTTCTAGAAATTATTAATTCAATGCATTCAAAATTCTATAACTATTGAACTAAACCATGAAAATTCTTCATGAATATGTTTCTGTGATCCTGACATTTTTTTCTACCTGCCCGTACCCTTACTTCCTGATTCAGAGAACTTTTATACAGATGAATAGTGAAACACCCAAATGTAAATGGCTCCCCTGACCAGGATGCCAATTACCAAATTGAAGGCACCTCACGTAGCCGCCAATTAAATGACGACACTACATAGTGTCGTCAATTCCATTTATGGAATTTCCAGTGAATTATTAAATCAACGCATTCAAAAAACCATAACTATTGAACTAAACCATGAAAATTTTACATGAATATAGTTCTGTGATCCTGAGATTTTTCTCTACCTGTCTAAGTCCTCGATTTTTGATTCGGAGAAACTTTGAAAAAATAAATAGTAATTTATATCACATAATGTACCATTCTGATACGAAGAATAACCCGCTTGAAAAACAACTCAATTGGTGACCCCCTGCAGTGTCGTCAATCAGTTGAGCCCTGTATATCAATTAGTGACACCCCGAGGAGTCTTCAATTAGATGAACACTACTCAGAAGGGCACCAATTGCATTTTTGAGAAATTAACAACACATCATTAGAAAATTCATATATGTAAAACCAAAACCCAACAATTATACATGAACATGTTTCAGAACTCCCGAGAATTTTCACTACCTGTTCATGTCCTTACTTCTTATTTTTGAGAAACTTTTTCGGAATGAATAGTGCTTTGAGTTACAGAACGTACGCACTGGGTGAAAATCACCTTATGTAATTGGCGCCCCAAGCCAGGGCGCCAATTACTTGATTAGTGGCAGCCAGGTCATCTTCAATTAAATGAAGACTCCCTATACAGGCGCCAATTCCATGTATATATATATAAATTCTGAAAATTGAAAAATTTGAAAGACAAGTCATCCCCCAGCCGCCAATTGGCTGAATATGGGGGTCATCCCCCAGGCGCCAATTACCTGAAAAGGGGGTCCTCTCCCAGGCGCCAATTCCCTGAAATGGGGGCTATACCCCAAGCGCCAATTCAGTGAAAGAACCCATGTACCCCAGGCGCCAATTTCAGTATTGTATCTTATGATTCTTATATGTCTCATGATTTGTACAGACACAACCCTAATCAATTTTCCTGCATATTATGAGTTCTTGAACTTCATTCCATTAAAATCTACCTTGTGTATATCCTACATGGTTAAACCTTGAACCTATTAAAACTATCATTTGGGAGTGTTGGAGCTAAGTGCCATGCGGGGAAAAGTGCTACGTTGTGGGAGCCACCTCTTGAGGCCATACGGAGCAAAATGCTACACGACGGGAGCCACCTTTTGAGCCTGTAGGGGCCACCTCTAGAGTCCTCCATAACCAAATGACTAGTTAATCTTTGTCAGTAATACTACATTTCTTAATTTTTTTGAAATTCTATATTTGCTATAAATGAGAGTGGATGTCAAAAGTAATACATGAAATGCTGTGCGCATAGGACCCGGTCTGGTCCTGGGAGGAGCACCCCAAAGTACTTGTGCCCATGGGAGTTTATTGACCACGGTGTTTAGCATTGCACCGGAGTACTTGCTTAACTTGAGACACTCCACACTTACTCTCTTTACTTGCTTGACTTGACTTGCGTGGCCCAGAACAGGCAATACCTGACTTGTGGCCCGAGAAAGGGCAAATTAGTTGCTTGATTTAAATAACCAATTCTATTGACACGTACTTGATATTACTTGATAGAATACGAACTTTACTTGCTTGAACATGACTACTTGCTAGTACTTGAATTCTTGCTTGCCCGAGAAGTGGCATCTACATCTATAAGTTCTCGATATACTGCTTGGTCAAATACGTGAAAATCATGCAATACCTTCTTTATACAATTCTGGATCTCTTACTGCTCATCATGCATAGATTTACCTGTATACCTGAATTACTTACTCTTACATCATGCATAACCATACTGATAATACATGTAAACTGTAAATCACTTAAAGATTGCTCGAACTTGAGATGTAATTCCTACTGAGCGTTTCGCTCATCCAGTTGCTCCCTAACATTTTCTGGTGATTCGGATAGCGACAAGAATGGGATTGAGATCGAGTGAAGAGTGCTAAAATGCCACTCACCTACCATTAGCTAGTCGCGTCTTTTGAATTTATTTGAGTCCTACCTTGTATTTCCAATATGTCAGTTTAGTTGTCTAAACCATGTTAAGGCATGTAGCCTAGTGTTGGACTTTAAATTTGGATTGTCATGGACTATCTTTACTTTCTTTGTTAATCAAATAATTATCACTTTGGACTATTGGGGTTATTAAATATTATTAGTCTTTTGCGCACTCCGTAATTATGTATGTCGAAAATTGTACCGCTCTATTGACACGATCTATATAGACGCGTCACGCATCTGAGTATCTTCCGCGCTCGGGACGTGACACTTTCCATCCGACTTACCTGGTCTACTGCCGAAAAGGGAAGTAAACTTTTCTGTTGAACTCATTCCAGGAGCAGCACATGTTTCAATAGCTCCCTACATGATGTCCCCTACGGAACTCAAAGAATTGAAGAAGGAACTTCAGGAGTTATTGGACAAGGGTTTCATTCGGCCCAGCACATCCCCTTGGGGTGCGCCAGTTTTATTCGTTAGGAAGACGGATAGATCCCTCAGGTTATGCATTGATTACCGACAGTTAAATCAACTCACTATCAAAAACAAATATCCACTACCCCGTATCGGTGAGCTGTTCAACCAGATCTCTAGTGCGGAATATTTCTCCAAGATATACCTCGGGTCTGGTTACCATCAACTCAGGATTAAGGATGTAGATCTTTACAAAATTGCTTTCTGGAGCAGATATGGACACTATGAGTTCGTGATAATGCCGTTCGGGTTAACCAATGCCCCTACAGCATTTATGCAACTTATGAATAATGTCTTCATGTCTTATCTCAACCAATTTATGGCTGTCTTCATTGATGATATCCTAATCTAATCCAAGACCAAGGAAGAGCACGAAGAGCACCTAAGAATAGCTTTGCAAACACTAAGAGAACATCAACTCTATGCAAAGCTTAGCAAGTGCGAGTTCTGGCTAAAGGAGGTCTCTTTTCTTGGCCATATTATTTTAAAAGAAGGTATCGATGTGGATCCTTCTAAAGTAGAAGCTGTCAAACTAGAGCCGACCGATGACCATATCCGAAGTCAGGAGTTTTATCGGTCTGGCTAGTTATTATAGGCATTTCATCATAGATTTCTCCAAGATCGTTGTTCCTTTGACTGGGTTTACAAGAAAGGAGAACCCCTTTGTATGGTCGAAGGACTGCAAAGAGAGTTTCCTAACTCTTAAGGAACATCTCAATACCGCCCCTATACTAGCACTACCTGTCGAAGGTGGTGGATTTGAAGTCTACATGGATGCATTTGGCATTGACCTTGGTTGCGTCCTTATGCAACATGGTAAGGTGATTTGTTATGCATCGAGGCAATTGAAGCGTCATGAAGAAAACTATCTCGTGCATGATCTAGAATTTGCTGCTGTTATATTTACCTTGAAAATCTGGCGACATTAACTTTATGGGGAGAAGTTCACTATATTTTATCGGACCACAAAAGTCTATTATATCTCTTCACCTAGAAGGAATTGAATATGAGGCAACGAAGATGGTTGGATTATCTCAAGGACTTCGACTTTTCCATCCAATATCACCCAGGCAAAGCAAATGCTGTAGCAGATGCTCTCAGCAGGAGGCCAATGGCAACTCTAGCAAGCCTCAAGAAAGGTATGACCTATCTTATATAAGATTTTTTACAATTGAATCTAGTTGTTGATGCAGGAGAAGAAAGAGGTATTATCACTAATATCCGGTCACAACCTACACTAATAGAAGGCCTATTCAAATTACAAGAAAACGACCCTATGCTGGTAGAAATCAAAGCTAATGTTGAACAACGGCTGGAATTTTTTGTTTCGACCGATGGAAGACTATTATTCAAAGATCGGATCTGTGTGTCGGATCATGCCGACACTAAGAAGTTGATTATGTAAGAAGCTCATAAGGAAAAATATGCTATTCACCCTGGTGCTATCAAGATGTACCAAGATTTAAAGAGGAATTTCTGGTGACCCAACATGAAGAGAGAAGTAGCGGACTTTGTATCTCGCTGCCTCACTTGTCAACAAGTCAAGCAGAACATCAAAAGTCCGCTGGAAAATTACATCCCTTGGAAATTCCCGAGTGGAAATACGAGAGCATAGAGATGGACTTCATCATGGGTCTGCCAAATACAAGAGGTGGACATGATGGCATATGGGTGATCATAGACCGATTGACTAAATCTGCACACTTCCTACCCATCAAAAGTCGATGGTCTGTGGATATATTAGCAGCAATATATATGAGGGAAATAGTCAAACTACATCCCTGTCACTATTATTTCTGATCGAGACCCTCGATTCACATCATAATTCTAGAAGAGTCTACAACATTCATTAGGGACCCGACTCAATTTTAGCACTGCTTTTCACCAACAAACAGATGGACAAACTGAGAGAATAAATCAGGTGGTAGAGGATATGCTCGGACATGTGTTATTGATTTTGGTGGGAGTTGGCACGATCATTTACCTCTAGTGGAATTTGCCTACAGCAATAGCTATCAAGCTAGCATTCAAATGGCACCATTCGTACCATTATATGGAAGAAGCTACCGCTCACCTATCTGCTAAAATGAAGTTGGGGAAAGACAACTTCTAGGCCCTGAAATTATCAAAGTTACTACTGAGAACGTGAAGCTTATTCGAGAGAGACCCCATATGACTCAAGATAGGTAAAAATCATATGCTGACAATAGAAGGCGAGATCTAGAATTCTAAGTGGGAGACCATGTGTTTCTCAAGGTTTCTCCGGGTCGAGGTATTCGAAGGTTCGACATTAAAGGTAAGCTTACTCCAAGATTTATCGGCCCTTTTGAAATACTTAAAAGGGTTGGCGAGGTCACATATCAGATTGTTGTGCCCCCCTCAATTGGCTGGAGTCCATGATGTATTTCATGTTTCTATGCTCAAGAGGTACGTCTATGACCCCTTCCATGTTATAAGTCATGACGACTTAGTAATTCCAAAGGATATGACGTACGAGCAAAAGCCAATAAGAATAATCGATCATGAAGTACGTGAACTTCGGAACCAAACCATTCCCATGGTAAAAGTCCGATGGAATAAAAGTATTGATCAAGAGGTGACATGGGAAACCAAAGAAGCTATGCTCAAGAGATTCCTGGAACTATTTGATTGTAAGTATACTCTCCACAAAACCCATGCAATTAATTTGGGGATCAAATTCTTCTTAAGTGGGGGAGGGTGTAATGGCCAAGAATTTTCTAGGAATGTTTAAGAGTATAAACAAAATTATTAAGCATTTAAAAGGCTTAATGGGCTAATTAACTAGATTATGGGTTAATTCAATCAATTTAAAGGCCCTATATTAACCAAAGGGCTAAGCCCAATTTAAATAGGCCCAAGAATCCAACCCTAAAGCTTTTTGGCCCAAGCCCATTACTAGAAACATAATTTGGGCTATTTACGAATTTAAAATGGGATAAATAGACTGATTAAAGGCATAAATAAGAGATAATTAGAAAATCTAAAATTTTTAGATTTAACAGCAAGAACGCGGTTTATCGCGCGACCGCGTTCTCACAGAGGCGATCGAAACCTAACTGCTACTAGGCTCCGTAAACGAGAGTTGAAAAGGCATAGAAAATGGGATTTTTGGCATCCCAATCCACATGATTTGATCCTATCCGGCATGGAAACTTAGTCTAGGACTCTTGGGGATCGATCATACTCCAAATTAGGACTTCTAATCGATCTAATCCTCAAACTCTAGCTAAACTCTATAAATAGGGTCCAGGATCAACCTGCGCGAACCCTCGTTTTGGCTCGCCTGGTTCGACGGTAAGATCATAGTATTTTATGTTAGTCCTTTAGAACATTATGTTTCCATTGGTATTATCTAACCCTTTGTCAAATTTCATACTAGGAGACCAAGCATCCAAGGAGATAGAACGTTCGCAAGTTGCTATTCCTCTATAGGGCGCTCAGGAACCAGTGTGTCTGTCCGAGAAGGATCCAAAGTTTAGAAGCCCTAGCAGATGTAATTTCACATTGAGTCTTTAAAACAAATTGTTCTCCTTTTTATCTTCTACCTACCCTCCAGTTCTCATGAATTAAGGTCAAGCAGTTAAGGAGTTAGAAGGCCAAGAAATTACCGGTTCCACGCAGGATGCAGAGGAGCTAGCATCATGTCAGAAATTCAAAGTTTAGAGCGTCTCCCAGAGGTAGGTAATCTCATGGACGGCTTAAATATCAAGTTAGGATTAAAAGCCCTCAAATTCCTTATGATTTCATACATTGTACTTAGATAATTTCATGTTTTATCATGATGGCGCATTTAGGTTTCATAAACATGCATATCCCTGCACCCTTTAACTAAAAGATGATATTGTTAGCATGATTTATGTCTTTCCATGCACCTTTGATGTTCTAAACATGTTTTCCTACGTTAACCTTCTATTCACCATGCTTTTCATGCATTTATTGCCTTAGAATAGGCCTAGCCAGCTTTAAATACCTTCTGCCTGATTGCAGGCGGAAGGCAGTCTCTAAGAGACCGCTAATGTCAAGTAGCGATTCCATATTGACCGTGACTGTATAATAGTTGTTCTAGATAGACCGTTTTCATATTCCTGTATTCTGCTTCTTATGTTGTGTCTCCTCTGGATTTGATGTCTAGTTTTGATGCTGGCAATAGTGTGTTTGACCTTAATTTGACTCTGGTAACATTGTTATTTTAAAGTCTTTACTTTAGTCAGAATAAGTTCTTGTTCATAATAAGGTCGATGCATATTCATATTGTTGCATTGAAAGGTCGGTGCACATTGGCATATAAGTCTATAAGGTCAGTGCATATATCCACTTCTGTTCTAAAGGTCTATGCATGTGCAGAATTGTTGCATTGAAAGGTCAGTGCACATTTGCATATAAGTCTATAAGGTCGGTGGACATGAAGAAATCCTGCACTATAAGGTTGGTGCACATTCACTTTATAGTCTATCAGGTCGGTGCATACACTCATTCCAGTCCTGAAGGTCGGTGCATTTGCAGAAGTCTTGCACCAGAAGGTCAGTGCATATGTAGAAGTATTACACCAGAAGGTTGTTGCATATGTAGAAGTATTGCTCCATAAGGTCTGTGCATATTTGGATTCTAGAGAAAAGTCGATGCATGTCATAGAAAGGTCGATGCTAGTGAGCTAGCGACTGCAGCATAGTTCAGTGCATGTTATAGAAGGGTCGATGCTAGTAAGTCATCACTCTCAAGGTTGATGCACCTTGTGCATTCACTATAAAGACAAGACGATGCACCTTCATTACAGAGTCAGTTTGTCAGGCAAATAAGGTCTACCTGTATACTCTAAGGTCCATGTTTCTATTCTAACCTGCTGTATGTGTTAGCTATACAGGCTAATGTATGTCATTTATGCATCGATGCTCTTGAAGAATTTTATGCATACACTTATATGAATTGTCTGACCTTGTGAAGCATCTGAAACTACATTTGCCAATAATTATTACATGCTTCATAAGTCTCGATCATAAATCTTTGATTCTGTTTTGGATAGAAAGGAAGAAACAACCCAGATCCATGCTCGAACACCTGGGTTGCATAAAGGCAGACCGCATTACTCTCATGTGGAATTTAAAGTGAAGCGGATTAAGGGCACGTGATCCAAGGCGGGAACCTGAACTAACATCCTGCCACGTGGATCGTCTTATCTTCTACTCCTGACACATGGGCCCTCAAAGTGCACGTTCTGGATAAAATTATTGGGCGGGAGTGTCTTCCGTGTGCCCAAAATTTGAAAAGCTTGTGGGACCACAGACTCGCGCTCTCCTGTATAAAAGGGGATCGAGCAGTCAAATTTGACGAAGAGTGAATACGAGAGAAGCTGATCAGAAGAGGAGAAAAGAGCTAAAAAGCAAGAGAGTTCTAGAGGTCGAGCGAGAAGAGTCTAAGAATTGTTCGAGAGTGAAAGAGTCTGTTGCAGAGAGTAAGAAGAAAACAGAGTGCCATAAGTCTGTCTGAGAGAGAGAAGTGAGATTGAGCAGAAGAGTATTGTCCTGACTTCTGGATCAGATCCAGAGTCAGATCGCTCCAGTGGAGCTACAGTTTATCATTTATGTTATTATTTTTCATTGCCTCTTTAGTTTTCTTTTTGAAATTACTGCAAGCTGTGTATCAGCGGAGCAAGCTATGGTGCTCAGCGGCGAGGTGTGATCCTTAGACAGCAAGCTGTGTTGCTCAGCGGGAAAGCAAGCTATGAGGCTTAGTTGTTTGTAGGGATTTCATCCCTGAAGCTATGGATCAGCGTAGTTCAAGATGTTTGGCAGTGGAAGCCTTACTCAGTTGAATAAGGGGTGGACGTAGATCTCAAGCTCGAGATCGAACCACCTTAAAAATTGATCTATCTTCTGTGTGATTGCACACCTCTTTTTACTATAACTAGATGAATGCCTAGGATCGTCTATTGCAAGTCGTTAATACTTTCAATATATTCATCTGTTGCTTATGCCCGAGTACCCAACCTGGTTGTTTGAATGTCTTTTGAATTGTCAGTGGTAATTCATCATAAGTTGACATTGTCTTGAATCGTTTAGTAGATTTACCATCTTATATCTGATCTATGATCGGTAACTCAGTGGTATATAAAAATGGCTTAGTCAGAAAGATAGATTATGTCTATCTGGAAAATTGACCTTTGCGTGAGGAGATTTTAGAATCAAACCTCCACCAGGTACTGTAGATTCTAAGAAAATCCACTTAGGGAAAATAAAAGAAAAGCATGGGAAAGGGAGAGAAAGGGGGGTCAAAAGAGCATGCGTAGGATGCTATGTGGAGGGTGATCGTCAGAGACGTGAGGGCCTCAAAGATATAACAATAAAGAATAAGAAGGGATCGCAAATAGATACCTTTAAAGTGCGGGGAGATTGTGAGAGTCACCTTCTCTTTCTATCGACTGGCCGATGAAGAGAGTTTCTCTTTGTTGCTTACCCTTGCAAAATAAATAAAACACCAACAAAAGATAGTGATTAGAAATCAAAGATGTGTAGCATCAAAATCTAAATATAAATGTGAACATGGAAAGCATGGATATGAACACACCTTATTGGTGTTTAGCCTTTAAACCTCTATGAAAAGGGTGAGGGAAGTAATGATGTATGAAAGTAGAAGTGGAGGTGTGCAAGTGTTGCACTAAAAGGAGACTCTCAATGTGGTTGAGATGATGAAAAGAACTAAAAGAAAATATGATGCATGCAATGCTAAGTGTATAAAAATAAGAGAAAAGGGGGGAAAAGAAAAGCTTATTAGTTTTTTCTCCAAGAAAGGGGGCTTCAAATCTTCAATAGGGAAGAAGCTTCATGGATGTAGAGGCTCCAAATCTTCAAGGGAGGAAGAAGAACTCCATGGATGAGGCTTTAAGGTACATGGGAGCCTCCTCCTTGAGCCTCCAATCAAGCAGCACCTCCCGTTAGTTTTGTTGAGCAGCCCTCAAACACAAGGGAGAGAGGAGTCTTATTTATAGGGCTGAAATTCGGAGTTAATTGCAAGGGAAATTAGGAAATCATGTTTTAATTAGATTTGGAAGGTGATAAATCATAGCCATGTGTCCCTTCAACCTTGGAATGTCTTAGAACTCCTTTCCCAAGTGAAAATGGGCTCAAAAGAGAGAAAGAAGGGGGGTCTACCGAGTTCGGATCTCTGAAAGAATTGGTGACCACATAGGCGGTCGCTATTTAAAAGGGCGCCCGCGTGAAGCGTCGCTAATTTCAAAGTGTTTCGAGACGGATTAGGACTTTCCAAAATTTGAAAAGAATTGGCGACCATGCAATGGTTGCTAATTATAATTTAATACGAGTTTTGGACGGAGATAAAAGCTCAAAATATAGCAAGGGAATTGGTGACTTTACACACGGGCGCCTATTTATGAAATAGCGACCTTCCGGGAAGTCATGGAATCAAAAATAATCCGATTTTGGCTCAAAATGTAAAGAAAAGAATTGGTGACCTTCCGCATCGTCGCTATTTAAAGAATTGGCGACTTTCCGGAGTGTTACTAATTCTTGAATTTTGAAGACGGGCCAAATGGAAAACTGCATGAAATTGGCGCCCATCTGGTTGCCATCTCCCAGGGAATTGGCGCTCAGCTGGCTTCCATCTCTCAGGGAATTGGCGCCCATCTGGCCACCATGTTTCAGAAAAAGCCCCAGAAAAATGGAAAAAACGTTAGAAAAATCTGGAAAAATAGGAAAACATGTGGGAAAGCTTGGGAAAGTTGAATATTCAAGAAAAATGAAGAAAATCACTCAAATAATTTGATTTAAGGGTCAAATGGGGCACCACAATGTGATAGGAGATATGCTCAAAATGATGTCAAATTTGGCGTGTCTACAACTGCCCCGCCTTGGCGTCTGCTTTGCAAGGGTGTGACACGGAATGGAATGGAATAGAATAAAGTGGAATGAAGTGGAGCGAACTGAAAAGTATTGTTGGGTTCGTGGCACTCCCTCTTTGTCTTTGATAATGGTTTTGATGATTATAATATATTGTGCAGTTTACGGTTGCATTGAAATGAAATTCATTCATGATTATCTTGTGGAAAATGTCTTGTTGAAATGAGCTCATATGTTGAATTCTTGTTTTGCAGGTTTGGATGCGACCTTGGTGCTTCACATGCTCAGACCTTCATGTGAATCTTGCTAATAGTGTCTTGATTGGGGTTGAAAGCCCTTTCATGTTTTTGGACTTATATTGACTGTACTTAAATGTGGAAATACTGGGATAAGAGCTTTGGTTAGTGTTGTAGTTCATGTCTTGCTTGAACTATATTGGAACATGGTTACTCATGTTGAAATCTGATTAATTTTGAATGTGAAACTGACTTCCATGCTAGTTGTTTGATGGGTTTAAGTCATGGTAATTCATGTCACTAAATTTCTTGAATGAGATTGCTTATTCAATTGATTATATGTATTGTTTGGTTTATTGGACTGTGTAGGATCAAATTGCATGGACCTTGTTGTCCATTACACGGACCCTGTTATCAATTGCATGGACTTTGCTCGTCATTGCACGGACCTAGTTGTCCATTGCACTGACCTTATTCTTCATTGCACATACCTTGTTCTGTATTGCACTGAACTATGTTCATCTTGCACCGACACAATTCATGGTGCTTCATAATCTTGCACCGACCTGGTTGATCACTGCATCGACCATGGGTTGCACATACTTTAATAGAATGCATTAAGTGTTTTATAAACTTGCACCGACCCAATCTTTTCATATGCAGGTTATGAATGCTTGACCTTGATAGAATGCACTGAGTGATGTTTAATGTGTATTGACATGATATTGTGGTTCATAAGCATGCAGGTTTAAATGTAACTCAATCCAGTGGATCAATGGTAATATTTAATGGTTGAATCCATTTCTATATGCTTTGGCTGGATTGATTCTATTTTAATCTCTGTGATCTTAATGGATTGTAAGAGTTTAATTTGATTTGAGACTGATGAAATTGAGCCTCTGTTATTACAGGTTGCAAAAGAGATAGTCTTATGAGATGAAGAGCCTTGAAGTTAGGTTCTTCATATGGAGTGACTTAATGTGTTCATGTTACTGAACTTCCAAAAAGTGTAGGTTCATTTAAGTTTCCATATCTTGGAAGTTATGGTAAGAACTCATCTTTGTTGAATCTTTATGAAGCTTAATTGGATGCGATGCATCCGTATGATTTCTGGGTTTGACTCATTATTTTCTAAAGGGTTCATGTGGCATCATGCTTATTTTGGTTCCTAAATTACATTTCAAAATCATGTTTTATTTGATGTTTTTAAGACCTCTCTTGCATGTCATTCTATTGTTTTTGAATGGGGTTTAATGGTGTTTTATTGATCTTTAATGTTTTTGGGGTTTCAATTGAGTTTTATTGAGTTTTCAGTTCTGTCAGTAAAAGTGTCGACTCTAAGAGTCGACACTTATTTCTGTAGGTTCTGTCTGCGTTGATTTCTGATTTGCTGACAAAAAGTGTCGACACTTTTGTGCTGACATGTGAGTCAACACTTTTGTCCTATGAATTGTTTTTTGTTGCAAGGCAGAACAGGTTGCAAAAAGTGTCGACTAATAGAGTCGACACTTTTGATATGGGTCCTATTTTTACAAAAGGGACATAATGCTTTGAGAAAAGTGTCGACTCTAAGAGTCGACACTTTGTCTGGATCGTCCGGAATGAGTTTTTCGGATCGGTTTCGTGATACCCATTTTGAGATCTGATTGGGGTGATATTTTACCCTATTACCCTTAGGGTTTCAACCCTTGGTTGGGTGTGGTTTTGAGAGGGCTTTTGCATGGGTATTATGGTCCTAAGTTGTTGTTTCCTCTTGGGTATATCTATGCTACGATTTCCATCGGAAGAAAACCCAAGTGCTAACATTCTTCATCTATTGCAGGAAAAGAAGAAAGAGGGAGAGGAAAAATGTGAAGGAGGGCTACGCATCATCAAGGAGGAGGAAGAAGAAGCCAAGGAGATTATCTTCCACGAGCCTGTCCCTTGATCTGAAAGCCGCGACTGTTGCTCTCCACAGTCTACAGGTTTGGGCATTTCAAACTCAAGCGCGGCTACTTCCACCCTGGTTCATCATTCTCAGCGCACCCTACCTATTGATTGAAGGGTCCAATGGGACATTCAAGGGGAAATACTATAAATCTGATATTCATCTATTTGTGATGTCCCTTTTATTAAATACAAGGCTATGAGCATATTGTTTCATTTGCTCCTTGTGATTGCAGAGACGTTCGGAGCTTGGGCTTGAAGGAACTTCATTGAAACTACAATAAAGAAGATTGTCTGCTCCGAGTTCCTACGGACTCCACTCTCTCCAACCTAGGCTTCAAGAAAAATCTTCTTACGGCTATTGGAGAATCAAGGAGATATTTCTACATCCTATTTATGTTTATTTCCTTCTGTGCTTCATAGTTTATCATCATTCACATACTGCTCTGGGCATTTATTGTACATTTTTTTGTTGTCCTAAACTTAGAATATTAATGTGTGTGTGGACGGAGCTGCGTCTCCGTGTGGTCTAAGTGTCGGGGACATGTTCCCCGACGTCGTGTGTGTGTGTGCTGCAGTGGCAGCGTGTTGGGCCTTGTCCTCGTGTGGATATTGTTGCGGAAGCAGCGTGTGTGGTTGGGGTTCGCCCCCGTTTTGCTACGTTTTGTAGCGTGGATTGAAGCCTTACCCGGTTGGGTGAGGGGTGGACGTAGGGAGCCCGTCGTGGTCCCAAACCACCTAAAAATTCATGTGTCTTGTGTGATTACCTGCGTGATTGTCATTTCTTCTATCTCCGTTCACAGGTACATTATATAGATTTTTAATTCACTGCATAATCACACACTGCTACCTCCGTAATCTGTGTTGAGCAAAATTTCCCTATTAGTCGCATTGTTATTACGAGTGAGATCGGAAAGCTTGAGAGAACGTTTTAAATCTCACTTAAGTTTTGCCTATTAACATTGTTAATCTTAATTCCACTGTGTTTAGTTAGGAAAGTTTTTAAAATCTGCCATCTCGACAAGGGGATAATTCAACCCCCCTTCTTGTCCGCCATCTCTCTGGGCCAACAATTGGCATCAGAGCCCAGTCTTTGATTTTTTATTAGCGGACCTTGGGGTCTAGGAGAATAGATCATTTCATGATGGCTAGTTTGAATGTAGTTCCTGTCTTCGATGGTTTTGACTATGCTTCATGGCTAGGAATGTTTTGTGTTTGAATTACTGGCTTTGATCCAAAACTCATAAAATTAATCTCTCATGGTCCACATGTTTTACCGAAAAATAAATTAAGATGGACTGATGAACATAAGAGAATGAATTCCGATAATTTGTTTGTTTTGAATGCCCTTAAGGCTACCTTGGACACTAATCAATTTCCATTTGTTTTATCTTGCAGGACAACCAAAGAAATCTGGGACGGGCTAAGCGAAGCCCAAGAAAATAGTGTTGATGAGTGTCTCACGGTAAACAACGGCAATGATCGCTAAAGCAAGAAAAACTCTAAGGTAAACTTCGATTCCGAGGAAGAAGATGAACTTAACCATGATGAGTTGATGAATGCATATGATGAACTGTTTAATAGATATAAATCATTAAAATCTGAAAAAAAGAAATTGAAAAAGAAAATAGAGAACTCTTGTGTTGATAATCCTTCATGTGAAAAATGCACTGAACTTGCTAAGGAGAATGAAGCGTTAAAGCATCTAAACAAAGCAATGTCTGAAAACTTGCTTATCCTTGAAAAGAAAAAATACATGTCTATTGACAAATCTGAATGGTTAAGGGAGCTAAGACATGAAATAGAGAGCTTTAAGAACGTGAATGATAAATTTGAATGCAATGAAACCATGAATAAAATGGTTAATGATAATGTGAGTTTTCAAATGAAAGAACCTGAACACACTTCCATGAATAAAAATTCATTTGATAAACTCTAAAATGAAAACAGTGCCTTGTTTATTCAAATTTCATTGCTTGAAAGTAAATTGAAAAGTCTTGAAAAGGTTGAGAAAGGAAAATGTGTGATCATTGATGAATGTGACAAATTGCACATTCTTGAACAAGAAATTGAAAGTCACAAAATCGTTAATTCCTTGTTGAATGGGAAAATTATTTCATGTGAACAAGAGATTGCTAACTCTCATTTGTAAATCTTGAATCTACAAAATGAAATCAAGAGTATAAATGAATCTTTGTATTCATGTGATAAAGAAAATGGAAAATAGAAAAATGTTGTTGATTGCTCTAGTGTGCATGAAAAGCTCTCAACTGTCAAACATAATCATGCATCAAGAAAAAGAAGAAATGTTTCATGTTACTACTGCGGGAACTTTGGTCATGACATGTATGACTACTTATTAATGAAATTTGATGATGATGAAGCAATGAAGTCACAAATAAAAATTGTTGATGAGTCTAAAAATTTTGAAAAACCAATGAAGAAAAACTTCAATGCTCATTGTTATTGTTGTGGAATACATAGTCATGTCTTTGAAAATTGTTTCATGAAGAAAAATGATGATGAATGATTTGCTAAAAAGAACTTTTCATGTCATTACTGTGGCAGTTTTAGACATGTAATGAATGATTGTTGCGTAATGAAAAGTGATGACAATTGGTTTTTAAAAATAAAATCTTCTCATTGTTTTTACTGTGGCCTGGATGGACATTCAATGGATGAGTGTACCATGATGAGGGCCGATGATGAATGGTATGAAAAGAAAAATAAGAAGAATACTTTTGCTTATGTTAGAGCTAACCCCTCGAGACCCAAGATGGCTTGGGTACCCAAATCTCTAAAATGAGAATCTGTTTTGCAGAGGTGCCTTGAGGACAAGGAAGATGTCGATAAATAAAGGACTCTCACAGCGAGAAACAAAAATGGTTTGTTTTGAAACTTGTTTCGCTTAGGTTCACCTTGAAAAATCTAAAAAGGTAAAAAGTATATTTGGAGGAAAATGTTAGCAATTAAACAGTGCCAATCTTGTTTCACTAACTTCTGTCAACTTTTGAAATGTGGAGATCCTCTGATTCTGATGAGCAGTTCTCTTGAATGTTTCTCTTTTCACATCTTGTGAATAAATTTGATTTTCAACACCTTACACTGCACATAAAGTTTTCACACTTTTAATCACTTTTTGCAAATAACAATTCACTTGTGCATACATGGAACACCTACTTAGCTGCATGATACTCATTGCACATATCATACACATCTTTGCATACTTGTGAATAGGAATAATTTTTCAATCATCTTTTCAAGTTCATGCATATACTTGCATATATATACTTGACATACTCATGTGCTTGAATTCCATGATTATATGGTATAACAAATGACGATTGTGGAAGGTTGGATTATGTCCAACTGGAAACTTTCTTCATGCGTGATGGTGGTCTTCGGACCTACGTTCTCCGCCAAGTACCGATAATCAATTTGCTTGAAAACATTGAAAGATCCTTGGTTGATTACATGTATATACTTTATACAACCACTTTTTGACTTTTTCTATGACTCATCCCTTGCTAAATGAAATTGCATTGATTTAGACATATTTGCTACATGGCATATATTAAGGGGGGGATTTTTTTTAACCGTACATACATTTAGGGGGAGACATTACTGTGGTAAGGCTAATTCATCTTTTACATTCAATACAACCACCCACACACAAAATGCACCTTTTTGTGATAATGATTCAATCTAATAAGGATTACTATTTTCTACTCTACACTTTTGAGCACTATTGATTCTCTACATGGAAATCACATGTCTCGTGAGGAAAGAGCTGTTCACCCCATCAAAAGTCGTATAAGTGGAACGTGGATCTGAGTAGCCGGGAATCCTCCTGGAATAAAGGAGGAAACTCTCGTCGAAAGGAGAAACTAATCCACATTTAAAATAAGTGTGATTTGCCACCGAGTAGCTGGGAAGTGCCCCTTGATAGGTCCAGAGGGGGGTGAATGGACCTTTACCAGTAAAACATTGAGGATTAAAAAATAAGTTCTCAATTAGGAGTTTCCGAAAAAGATCTTAACGGTCAAACACTAACCGCGCAGAACGATCAGCTAGGAAGATAGAGATGGATCGGCCTAGACAAGTATCTACCGAATAGATCCAAAGCCAGAATAGAAACCAAACACACTGCGCCAGGGATTTTTAAGGTGGTTCGGTCAGACCTCCAGTCTGCCTACGTCCACCCCTCACTTCAAACCGAAGTGAGACTTCCACTAGCACTGGCTAGCCAAGCAGACTCAGTCTGCGACAACGGTTGATTCACAGCTTCACCAGGGGAACACCCTCCCCTCTTCCTCCACACCCGAAGGGAACCCTAAGGACACCAAGTCCCTAGAAACTAGGAAACAAGTTCCTCTTCCTCCAACCGGAGGGAACACTGGTGATCTGCAGTCACTAGAACCAGAGACCAAGGTCTCTCTTCCTCTGAAGCCCAGAGGGAACCCACAAGCAGCACACGGCCACTTGCAACTGGAGACAGCGTCTCCCTTCTCCTGAACCAACAGAACAGGAGGACCACCGATCTCAACCTGAGAATCGGAGACAAAACTAGAACAATAAAGAAAGATCAAAAACAAGAAACTAAAAAGATACAGCAGACTGAATGCTGGAACGATAAAACACGGAATATAGCTCACAATAGAGCAAACTGGTTCGAATATGATCCTGAAACCAGAATCCTTCTTCTTCTTCTTCTTTCTGAACTCTTAGCTTCGAGCTCTCTCTCTCTCTCACTCTCTCTGCTATTCTCTCTTCTTCCTCTTCTTCAGTTTCTACCCTCTATTTTCTTCTCTTCTTTTGCTGGATCGAACTCTCTGCACTTCTGCTTTTTCTTTTTCCCTTTCGATCAACCTTCATCTGTGGACGAAGGCTTCAATATATAGCAGCAGCAGGTGGATAAGGTACAGAATGCGTGTGCCTCCCACACTCGATCCAGAACCTTCTTTCCACGTGCCCTTATAGCATTGGTTCCTTTAGTATTGGATCACGTGTAGCCCAGTCACTGGGGAATATTCTTCCTCGGACCACCTTCTTCTTTTTGTTTTTCTTCTTCTCCTGCAAAGAGATTAAAACCATTAATACTCAGGGTTCTCTCTATATATATATACCTGAAATAAGTCGGTTGACACTCAAGCTAAAGCTGCACGAGGTGTGTAGGAACAACAAAAGGTGCACTATACTGAGAACGACACGAGGTACATAAGATGACTACAGCACGAGATAAAGAGAGAACGACACGAGGTACCGCAGTAACAAGGCTAACACTACAAAGAGAACGACACGAAGTCAGATGAGAACAGCACGAGGTGAGAAGGAAATAACACGGAGTAAAACGGTAGTAAAACACGCGATCAGAGGAAACCTAAACGAAGATAGAAAGAAGCAACACGAAGACATAAAAACAACACTAAGACACAAACACAGAAATAATATGAAGACTCAAACACAAAAATAACACGAAGACATAAAAATAACACGAAGACACAAATACAGAAATAACATGAAGACTCAAACACAAAAATAACACGAAGACATAAGCACAAAAGATAACACGAAGACACAAACACAGAAACAACATGAAGAACGACCAATCAAAACGACTAAGTTGACTCGAGGTCATCGGTGAATCAATACGAGAATCAACACGAAATATCAAACAACAAAGGGAACGGCACAAAGTGAAACGACACTTTACACTAAAATGACTTGAAGACACAGGAAAACGACTCGAAAATGAGGACGACACGGGCTGAAAACAACTCAAAGACGAAAACAGAAACCGACACGAAGTGTGGTCACAAAGCAAGAAAGACACGGGGTCTTGGAAAAAACAACACGAATACAGAAGACTCGAAGTAAAATGGCCGAAAATAAGACTCGAAGACATAGGGGTGACACAGATGGAGCGACACGAGGTGGCACAGAAAGTAGCACGAGGTGATGCAGTGTTCAGCACGTGATGGAACAAATAACGACACGAAGACAACCCCTGAAAATAACTGAAGTGACTCGAAAGTTTATTTTTCACAGAGAAATATTTTTTGTTCTCCACTAAGGCTCATAGTGTTGTCATCCTCAAAACATGTAAAGACTCAACAATCTCCCCCTTTTTGATGGATGGCAACACTATGAGTCTTGAGTCTTTGCAGGAATAATTTTCAACATGTTCAAAGCTAAACATCATCAGCACCATCATTAATCATCATTAAAGAATATTAAAGAATCATTAACAACAAAAAATCATTCTCAATCGTAGTAGTAGCAAAGACTTGAGTTCTCCCCCTTTGTCAACATCAAAAAGAAACAAACAAAAGGAGGCAGAAATGCAAATGATATGAGATGTAATTAACAAGTCCAAGAGTGTGAGAGAGCCTCAAAATGGGCAAAAAAATACAGAACACTATTTTTTAAGGAGAAAAGAATCTGGCATGTCTGCTGGAAGGGCCACGCGGCCTGTCTTGTGGTGGTCTACCCCTAGGAGCAGCAGAGGAGAAATCTTGAGTTGGACCTCTGCTGGAGGATGCCTGACCAGGGGCTGAACCCAAGGCAGAGTGAAGATCCTTCAAGTCATTGGACAATTCAGCTAGCCAATACACAACGGAGCTTCTGACATGTGCCACTTCTGAAATGATGTCTTCTTGGCGAATATTAACAGATTCATATCTGTCAGTCAGAGTTCTCACTTCTGCTAAGAAAGTGATCAATTTGTCATAGATCATCTGGACATCTGGACCTAGGGCACTAGATGACCCCTTCAAAACTTCTAAGGATGTCCTGATCTCAAAACAATGATCTATAATGCTGGCAGATGACTTAAAAGAGGAAATATGAGCATCTTGTAATTCACGAAGTGCTGTTGCTATCTTTGAACATACCTCCTGCAAGCTTTCCATCGAGGACCTGGTGGCATCATCTGAAGCTTTCTTGTTTAGCAGGAAATTTTTCCATTCAGTCAGGAGAGAAATTTCAAGCTTCAGTAGCCTGGAATGAACTTGATTAATATTTATAGTGACATACTTGAGCAGATCATCCATTTTCTTATCCTATCTCTACATCTGCTGAGTCAAATTTATAAGGAGTTCTTCAATGTTGGGCGCCCGAGCAGATAGAAGTCGAGGTTGACCTAGGGGTGTACCATAAGATTCACAGCCAGGTGCTGTTCTCTCATCTGCGTCTTCTTGTACTGCGTTTGGCTGTCTCCTGCTGGAACCCGATCTTCATATTCAGCTTGGATTTCTTTTTCAGGAAATACATTTTCAGGTGCTTCTTCTTCACTTGATGATTCTGCTTCTTGTTCTATGTTAGTAACTTTCTCCTGACACTCATCCACTCTTTCTTCCATGAGATCATCATCTGCAGAGTTTTCAACAGGTGCATGTTCTATAATTTCAGTTGTAACCACGTTGTCAGCCTCTTCCAAGCTTTTCTCCACAGTCTCTCTAAGAATGAAATTAACAAACTCAGCAAGGTCTTGCTCATTACTTTCTTACTCTTGAGCAGGCTGTTCCACGGGCAGCCTCACTTCTTCTGATGTCTTCCCAAAGGAATCAAACAAACAACCAATATTTGTATCTAGTTCAGTTTGAATGCTGTTTTCAGACATCCTAACTTCTTCAGATGCAATCTCAACAAGCCTCTGAAAAGATAGAGATGCTTCAGTAGGTGCAACAGAAGTAGCAGACAGTGGTTGTTCAGATGGTGTCTCCTGTAAAGCAAACTCAGAAGCTAATTCTAAAACTGTTTGGGCAGATTCTTGAGGGTGTTCCAGAAGCTCTCTCTGAGCTTGTGATTCTTTGACTTTCTGTGCCTTAACCTGCCCCATGAGAGAAGAACCCTCCAAGCCCAAAAATACTGAAACAAAATTCATGTTAAATATGTTTCGACCCCTAACTTCAGACATGGCCTCTCCATCCAAGGAAATCTTTGAATACTTGAAGATGTCTGTCAGATGGGCGGCGTAGGGCAGGTGTCTTTTGGACCCAATACACCCCTTCATGACAGAAAAAATAATTTCAGGCAGACAGATCTTTACATGCTGAATCAGACAGAATAAAAGAAATCTCTGAGTGTCTGTGATTCTTCCTCTAGCTCCAGTCTGTGGGGTGACTATAGAGGCAATGATGTTCTGAAGAAGCTTGTGAAGAGGGGGAAATGATAAGGTTTGGTAAGCTTTCAGCTTCAATTGCCCCTTGTCATGAATGTTACTGGGTTTACCAGTAATGACCGAAATGGCTTCATGCAGACTTTATCTAAACCCTCTCTCCACCTCCCCTTTTTCTGGAATACTGAGAGCTTTGTGGAGAGAGTCGCACGTTACTGCTATCTCAATCCCCTTAACAGACGAGATCAGAGCAGACCTATCTCGGCTCAAAGACAAATTATTATAAAATTCCATTACCAGGCTAGGGTAGTAGACACGGTGATTTTCTAGGAATTTCCTCCAATCCTGAAACTCAAAAATCTCCAAAAGTTCTGGAAACTTCAAAACCATGGATTCATCGCCGAAATCTATTATCCTTGGAGGAATAATTTTCCCACTCTCTAAAAACACGATAGACTGAGAAGGCCTGGTACCTTGTGCAGAAGAAATTTCCACAGCTATTTCTGGTTCTAGACATCTTTGCTGCTTGGACGAAGGCTCCTCAACTGTTTCTTTTCCCTTCCTCTTCCTTTCAACAGGAGCGACGGATTCTAGCTGATCCATTTGCCGTAACTCCCAGAGTATCAACTCTTTCTTGCTGGTTGCTGCTGGAGATGAAGCTAGAACCAAGAACGGAAGAGAACTCTGTGGGGGAGATGAGATTTTCGTGAAGAAAAATGAGCGGGAGAGAAGGGTTTGAAGGAGCATACGAGACATATCGGCACGAGGAGGAACAGGAAGCGGCAAGGGCACACGAGGGTTTTTGGATGTAACCTTGAGGAACAAGAAGGGTTTTGGGGGGGCACTTTTCACTCTTATTGAACTTTTCAGGAAATACCCAGACTACCCTCATTCAATATGTAACACAGCCATTGCCCGTTAAAGTTCGCTCTTCAATATATGGATTTATTATATTATTCCGAATACCTTGGTCAGTTACCTCAAGACATTAAATCAACAAGATCACAAAACTAGCTGTTAAAGGTACTTAGCCTACAGAAGGTCACGATTAAAATACTCCTTATGTTTGTCAGGCAAAGAGATAACAAATAGATAGTCAAGCAGGGTTCATTACTTCATTTAAAGGACAAGAGAGGGATATAGAGTCAACCAATTTGTTGAGCACTTAGGTAGAATTATCCCTTTTTACACAAGGAGACATGTTTATAAGACACCAGAATCCCTGGTTACTCAGGACAGGCTACCTTTATGCCAATGAAAACTAATGAATTTTTGTTGACTATTCTTTCCCCTTCTTTTTTTTTATTTTAACTTTTCTATAAGAAACAGAGATAGCTAATTGTATCATGACAGAAACTCTAGACTTCTTTGATCTAGAATATCTATTTCTCCACAATTGCCATTGCTCTGCCACAAAGTATGGCGTATTCCCTGGTAACACCTCTCATGATCTTGGACAAAAGACAGAGCCCTTACTTAACACAATTTTTTTTTCATAGCCCTCTTCACATAAGTTTCAGTTAAAACGAAATCCTCCGCAAGGTTTTTCCATTTAACAGAAAGTTTTACAATATGTTGACCAACAATAGAGAGGATAACTTAGAAGGATTAAAGGACAAGATATAACCCCCATACATTAAAGTTCGTTATTAACAGGTGTAACTTGTTACAATAGATTTTGGGTGGTTTAAGGTATTCTGATCAAATCTGATAAGAGTAACAAAGCTATAAGAAGGAATTTTTCTTCAAGAATATTCCTGAACCAAAGGGGATAAGAAAAGGATAAGAAAGTGACAAACAGAATGGAGAGAGATGAGATGAGATGAGAAGCACTCCTTACAGCAAAGCAACAAGTGAGAAATTACTTTAGAAAGTAAAGACCAAGGAGCTCACAAATGAAATCTTCGTGAGGAAATTCAATCTCGTAACCAGAGAATGCTCTTGGGCAATAAGCTGCAACCTCATGAGATGTCTGAACTCAACACCAACTAACCACATCGGCAGACAAATGTTCTTCAGATACCAGATGACCTGACAAGCTCCTTTTCAGCCCACGCTAGGACATCTCACACACAACTCTTGGAAATATTAATTATTTATTGAATAACATACATGCTATCAGCTGAAATGTAATACGTTGAAGAAAACTTATGGTTTTTCAAATAAATGGAATGTGATGCAATGAGCACGAATCAGTAAGTTGACACAATAATTGTATGCCTCCCCCTGACTATGAGCATGAATTACAGTGTGATACCAAGTATCTATCCAAGAGAGATTTTAGCAAAGCAGTCAGAGGAGGACACTCGTGATCATGGAATACTTAGTTGCACACAGACTACATCACAGAACCAAATTTAAATAACAATCAAACAGAATTAAAGCAGGTATTGGGAACTGACCTGAATATTAAGATCCTGGGGTTTTTTCTTTTCGAGTGCCTTGGCTTATTACTCCTCTTTATTCTTCAGCTTCCAAGGCACACCTGCAGGTTAGCAAACTATTTTGCACGAATAGGCACCCAAGAAGTCTTGGGTCCTGAGTTAGCAGTGACATTCTTAGCAGGTTTTCTAACCCATCTCCTAGCAGCATGGTCATCAGATTTCATCAGATAACAATTATTCATTGAATGACCAATTGTACCACAATAATAGCAAGATGCAGCAGGTTTCAGATTGGATTTATGCACATTCTTATTAACATGATTTTTATGCACATATGTATGATAATTTTTGTTAACAGAATTGAAATTCTATTTACCAAAACCAACATTGCTTTGGTATCCTGCCAGCCAACAGGTTGCAGCCCTGTGACCTGGCTTTCCACAGTTAAAACAATGAGAAGAGTTCATTCTCTTAAAATTCTCTTTTCTACCCTGACCATGCCAGCATTCAATGGCCCTGTGGCCTGTCTTTCCACAGTTGACACATGCAGAGTATTTTCTATTTGCAGCAACTTTATTCCTATCAACATCATTATGGTTTGCAGGAAATTTAGGATGATGTGAAGAATATATTTTCTTACCATTTGCAAACCAGCATTGTGCGATGCTGTGTCCTAGTTTGCCATAGTGCAGACATTCAATTTTCTTTTTCTGGAATGAAGAATTTTTATCATGAAGTTTCTTAGCATTCATTATCCCAGCCCTCATATCATCTTTGTCCATCAATTTACACTCATGCATTAAATGTCCAAGTCTATGATAGTAGTGGCATGACATTTTCCTTTTAGATGAGTGTGTGTGCGGTCTGTGATCAACATGCACAGATGAGCCCTTTTTATTCATTTTCTATTTTTTATCCGGTTCTTGTGTTTTCTTAGCCTTATAGTGAGGTGGAGAAGAAGTAGAAGGTTTTTCCTGTTCAGATGATTTAACAAAAACAGTTTCCAAATTTGATCCATAGACCTTACTCATGACTGGACTGTAGCCCAGTCCCTTTTTCTTAAAAGTAGAGCTAGAAACAGAATATGTCTGAATTTTATTTTCAAAGGTCTTTTTATTTACAGGGTTATAACCTAACCCCTCCTTCTGAAAATTGACTTTTACTCCCAACAGTTTGTTCAGATTTTCTTGCCCATCAACAAATTTAGACAAAGATTTCCTTAAGTCTTGGATTTCTTCTTCTAAAGAGGCAATGTATAACTCATAACTTGCAGTCTCTTGTTCACTGCAATTGACAGCCTCATTCAAGATTTGTTGGCAATTATGTATTTCTCAACTTCCTTTCTCAACTCATCAATTTCTTTTGAATTATTGGACACCACATGTTTACCCTTTTCAAATGTCAGCAATCTCTCTGACAAGATGGTGTTCAACTGTTTTAGTTTCTCAATTTCTTCCTTTAGTCTGTCATTCTGAATTAATTCGTTTATCAAAATCTGATCATCAGAGTCAGTTTCAGATTTTCTTCCATCCTTAAAAGTTTTCAAGTCTTTTTGCAGTTTCTCAATGTTTTTCTGTAATTCAAAGTTGACAGACTTAATGGCTTCAGATTTTTCAGCAAGTACTTTATTTTCAATCCTGAGCTTCTCTAAACTTTCCTTGCTTTCAGCTGAGGATTTTCTCAGGGAATCAATCTCACTCACATGATTCTTATTTCCATTGATTAGCACATCATTTTATTTTTTCAACATTTGTACATTAGACACACAGGCATCATGAGAACTCTTCAATTCAGCACATTTTTTACAGTCAGACCTTGAATTATCTAATCCCTTATTCCTTTTCAATTTTTTATATCGTTTTTGCAATTTTTCATATGACTCAGATAAATCGCTGTAAGCATTTTCCCAATCTTCTATAGAAAAGTTCTCGAAGAGGTTTACCTCTTCTTCATTCTCCTCCACCTCTTGGCTGATACTGTGGTCACTTCTGCTAACCATCATGCATGTGCTTTCATTTCTCCTGTGGGCTAGCTTCAGCTGGTCCATAATATCCTTGGCGGATCTGCAATCATGGAAACAAGAATGCAAGGCTTTATTAGTCGCTGTTAACATTAGGTTTAAGGCCTTTTGATTCTCTCGGAACATCTGATTCTCACTGTCCATCCACTTGGACCTTTTCTTGGGCAGTTCATACGGACCTTGTAAAATCAACTTCCACAAGTCCTTATCAGCTTGTTTAACAAACATGCGAAAAACACTGAACCATATGTCAAAATCAGGTCCCTTAAAAATCGGTGAATTAGCCATTGCCATCAGTTCAAACGAACAGATATCAAACACTAACTCACAAGCAAAACAATGCACACAGGAAACACGTAGAGGATCCTCTGAGAATCGTTTGATTCTGAACCAGAGACCGCTCTGATACCAATTGATAGGTCCCCAGAGGGGGGTGAATGGACCTTTACCAGTAAAACATTGAGGATTAAAAAATAAGTTCTCAATTAGGAGTTTTCGAAAAAGATCTTAACGGTCAAACACTAACCGCACAGAACGATCAGCTAGGAAGATAGAGATGGATCGGCCTAGACAAACATCTACCGAATAGATCCAAAGCTAGAATAGAAACCAAACACACTGCGCCAGGGATTTTTAAGGTGGTTCGGTCAGACCTCCAGTCTGCCTACGTCCACCCCTCACTTCAAACCGAAGTGAGACTTCCACTAGCACCGGCTAGCCAAGCAGACTCAGTCTGCGACAACGGCTGATTCACAGCTTTACCAGGGGAACACCCTCCCCTCTTCCTCCACACCCGGAGGGAACCCTAAGGACGCCAAGTCCCTAGAAACTAGGAAACAAGTTCCTCTTCCTCCAACCGGAGGGAACACTAGTGATCTGCAGTCACTAGAACCAGAGACCAAGGTCTCTCTTCCTCTGAAGCCCAGAGGGAACCCACAAGCAGCACACGGCCACTTGCAACTGGAGACAGCGTCTCCCTTCTCCTGAACCAACAGAACAGGAGGACCACCGATCTCAACCTGAGAATCGGAGACAAAACTAGAACAATAAAAAAAGATCAAAAACAAGAAACTAAAAAGATACAGCAGACTGAATGCTGGAACGATAAAACACGAAATATAGCTCACAATAGAGCAAACTGGTTCGGATATGATCCTGAAACCAGAATCCTTCTTCTTCTTCTTCTTTCTGAACTCTCAGCTTCGAGCTCTCTCTCTCTCTCACTCTCTCTGCTATTCTCTCTTCTTCCTCTTCTTCAGTTTCTGCCCTCTATTTTCTTCTCTTCTTTTGCTGGATCGAACTCTCTGCACTTCTGCTTTTTCTTTTTCCCTTTCGATCAACCTTCATCTATGGACGAAGGCTTCAATATATAGCAGCAGCAGGTGGATAAGGTACAGAATGCGTGTGCCTCCCACACTCGATCCAAAACCTTCTTTCCACGTGCCCTTATAGCATTGGTTCCTTTAGTATTGGATCACGTGCAGCCCAGTCACTAGGGAATATTCTTCCTCGGACCACCTTCTTCTTTTTATTTTTCTTCTTCTCCTGCAAAGAGATTAAAACCATTAATACTCAGGGTTCTCTCTCTATATATATACCTGAAATAAGTCGGTTGACACTCAAGCTAAAGCTGCACGAGGTGTGTAGGAACAACAAAAGGTGCACTATACTAAGAACGACACGAGGTACATAAGATGACTACAGCATGAGATAAAGAGAGAACGACACGAGGTACCACAGTAACAAGGCTAACACTACAAAGAGAATGACACGAAGTCAGATGAGAATAGCACGAGGTGAGAAGGAAATAACACGGAGTAAAACGGTAGTAAAACACACGATCAGAGGAAACCTGGACGAAGATAGAAAGAAGCAACACGAAGACATAAAAACAACACTAAGACACAAACACAGAAATAACATGAAGACTCAAACACAAAAATAACACGAAGACATAAAAATAACATGAAGACACAAATACAGAAATAACATGAAGACTCAAACACAAAAATAACATGAAGACACAAGCACAAAAGATAA
Source organism: Amorphophallus konjac (assembly GCA_022559845.1). Taxonomy (NCBI): domain Eukaryota; kingdom Viridiplantae; phylum Streptophyta; class Magnoliopsida; order Alismatales; family Araceae; genus Amorphophallus; species Amorphophallus konjac. Next base: position 172,609,072 of record CM040125.1, read on the forward strand.
CACGAAGACACAAACACAGAAATAACACGAAGAACGACCAATCAAAACGACTAAGTTGACTCGAGGTCATCGGTGAATCAATACGAGAATCAGCACGAAATATCAAACAGCAAAGGGAACGGCACAAAGTGAAACGACACTTTACACTAAAATGACTTGAAGACACAGGAAAATGACTCGAAAACGAGGATGACACGGGCTGAAAACAACTCGAAGATGAAAACAGAAACCGACACGAAGTGTGGTCACAAAGCAAGAAAGACACGGGGTCTTGGAAAAAACAACACGAATACAGAAGACTCGAAGTAAAACGGCCGAAAATAAGACTCGAAGACATAGGGGTGACACAGATGGAGCGACACGAGGTGGCACAGAAAGCAGCACGATGTGCTGCAGTGTTCAGCACGCGATGGAACAAATAACGACACGAAGACAACCCCTGAAAATAACTGAAGTGACTCGAAAGTTTATTTTTCACAGAGAAATATTTTTTGTTCTCCACTAAGGCTCATAGTGTTGTCATCCTTAAAACATGTAAAGACTCAACACCCCTGTGACAAAGGGTACAACTCGCGTCGAAAAGTGTCTCATCCACATCATAAAAAGTGACGAAACTGAGTAATCGGGAATTGCCCCTGAAACAAAGGGCATGACTCATGTAAAAATGTTAGTTACATCATTTTTAGTAATTAAAATTTTGGGGTCATACGTAGCTACTAATATTCGAGCATTGTGTATGAAAGTGTATGGATGAGAAGCTCTTTTTAGTGTTCTTTAGAAAATCTGATTTTCCATATTGATTTGAACTTCATTGCTCAATCTTCACAAATGCACTTTGGGTTTGATTGTTTGAATGTCCTTTATGAATTAGTCGTCTTTCATGGTTAATGTAGTACTTTATTTATGTAAGCACAACCTTCTTAGTATTGCACATGCACATCATGTTCTATAGTTGATTACATTATCCTTACACCCGTCCCGAAGGGACTTGCATGAGTCTATACCTTTTTATGCATGCTTGAGTGCTTGATTGCCTGATCCGTCTTGTTCATGACATACTTCATTCCATAACTGCAACTCTAGGATATACTTGTAAATGACAGGTTATATAACACATTGTCAGTTGGTTTTTGTTCTTGACATTTGGGAAGAATAATGTGCTTTTTAAGCATAATACACTTTATGCATAACTTAGTTTTCAGATTTTGCATATAGTTTCCTTATACTATTTGTGCATAATTAGTCATACATATAATAAAAAATTATAAAAATTGAGCATTTGCACTTATTTCACACATCTGCTAAATGCACATAAAATTTCAAATTCTTACTTGGTCTTGCTTTATACACCTTCCCTCATGGGAGGTTAATTGCTGGGTTCGTGCACCGTCTATTCTGTCTCATTCGGTTTAAACATTTCACATCTGTTCACCTCGTCCCCCACTTTTTGATAATGTCAAAGGGGGAGAGAGTTTTGGTGGCGGCCACAATATATTGTCATCATCAAAAAGGGGGAGATTGTTGGGTTCGTGGCACTCCCTCTTTGTCTTTGATAATGGTTTTGATGATTATAATATATTGTGCAGTTTGCGGTTGCATTGAAATGAAATTCATTCATGATTATCTTGTGGAAAATATCTTGTTGAAATGAGCTCATATGTTGAATTCTTGTTTTGCAAGTTTGGATGCGACCTTGGTGCTTCACATGCTCAGACCTTCAAGTGAATCTTACGAATAGTGTCTTGATTGGGGTTGAAAGCCCTTTCATGTTTTTGGACTTATATTGACTGTACTTAAATGTGGAAAGACTGGGATAAGAGCTTTGGTTAGTGTTGTAGTTCATGTCTTGCTTGAACTATATTGGAACATGGTTACTCATGTTGAAATCTGATTACTTTTGAATGTGAAATTGACTTCCATGTTAGTTGTTTGATGGGTTTAAGTCATGGTAATTCATGTCACTAAATTTCTTGAATGAGATTGCTTATTCAATTGATCATATGTATTGTTTGGTTTATTGGACTGTGTAGGATCAAATTGCATGGACCTTGTTGCCCATTGCACGGACCCTGTTATCAATTGCATGGACTTTGCTCGTCATTGCACGGACCTAGTTGTCCATTGCCCTGACCTTATTCTTCATTGCACTGACCTTGTTCTGTATTGCACTGAACTATGTTCATCTTGCACCGACCCAATTCATGGTGCTTCACAATCTTGCACCGACCTGGTTGATCACTGCATCGACCATGGGTTGCACAGACTTTAATAGAATGCATTTAGTGTTTTATAAACTTGCATCGACCCAATCTTTTCATATGCAGGTTATGAATGTTTGACCTTGATAGAATGCATTGAGTGATGTTTAATGTGTATTGACATGATATTATGGTTCATAAGCATGCAGGTTTAAATGTAACTCAATCCAGTGGATCAATGATAATATTTAATGGTTGAATCCATTTTTATATGCTTTGGCTGGATTGATTCTATTTCAATCTCTGTGATCTCAGTGGATTGTAAGAGTTTAATTTGATTTGAGACTGATGAAATTGAGCCTCTGTTATTGCAGGTCGCAAAAGAGATAGTCTTATGAGATGAAGAGCCTTGAAGTTAGATTCTTGATATGGAGTGACTTAATGTGTTCATGTTACTGAACTTCCAAAAAGTGTAGGTTCATTTAAGTTTCCATATCTTGGAAGTTATGGTAAGAACTCATCTTTGTTGAATCTTTATGAAGCTTAATTGGATGTGATGCATCCTTATGATTTTTGGGTTTGACTCATTATTTTCTAAAGGGTTCATGTGGCATCATGCTTATTTTGGTTCCTAAATTACCTTTCAAAATCATATTTTATTTGATGTTTTTAAGACCCCTCTTGTATGTCATTCTATTGTTTTTGAATGGGGTATAATGGTGTTTTATTGGTTTTTAATATTTTTGGGGTTTCAATTGAGTTTTATTGAGTTTTCAGTTCTTTCAGTAAAAATGTCGACTCTAGGAGTCGACACTTATTTCTGTAGGTTCTGTCTGCGTTGATTTCTGATTTACTGACAAAAAGTGTCGACTCTGTGAGTCGACACTTTTGTCCTGTGAATTATTTTTTGTTGCAAGGCAGAACAGGTTGCAAAAAGTATCGACTCATAGAGTCGACACTTTTGCTCTGGGTCCTATTTTTGTTAACGGGACAGAATGCTTTGAGAAAAGTGTTGAATCTATGAGTCGACACTTTGTCTGGATCGTCCGAAATGAGTTTTCCAGATTGGTTTCGTGATACCCATTTTGAGATCCGATTAGGGTGATATTTTACCCTATTACCCTTAAGGTTTCTACCTTTTTTTGGGTGTGGTTTTGGGAGGGCTTTTGCATGGGTATTATGGTCCTAAGTTGTTGTTTCCTCTTGGGTATATCTGTCACGCCCCGAGCCTTTATTACAGTGGAAGACTAACTCGGGGAGCGCGAACAGCCGGCATGGTAAGCCTCTTGCAAGCAAGAACGATCAGAGCTCAAGACAATCACACACATAAATGCAATTGCACAGTATTACTCACACTCCAACTTTATTTCAAAATAATCAAGTACAACCACTAATTCAATTTCCATTATGCACTAGACTCAAGAAATAGGAAAATTACATAGACTCAATCTAAATAATTTAGACTTCCTAAGTCTTCACTCTCATCTTGACAATACTTTCATTCGCTCTCGGACCCGCTACTTGTATAACCTGAATCTGAATTCGAATCACTTCAATTTCCTGAAAAGATTGGAAATAGGTAATGAGCACACTTGCCCAGTAGGTATCTTCGCATCAACATGAAGGCACTATTAAAGTAATTAATAATTTAGCTCTAAAGAATGAGGTAAAAATCATGCGAATGCGATCAATCATGCGATTAAACCAAAGTAACAAGATGATCATGAAGTTAGAATGAGAGCAAGTACGATCTAGTAAGAATGTAACAAGAATATGATATTGGCCTTTCAAGAATGTATCGAGAATGTACTAGCAAGCCACATAATCATCACTCCAGTATCTTTTACTTATGAGCAAGTACTTCATGAATTTTTGTGGAATATCAAGCAAGAAAGTCATGTACAAGAATGTCATGTCGTGTCGTGGATTTCACTTATTTATAGAGAAAGTACTCCCAGCGTAATGCGACGCCAGTAGCATCATACCCCATGGTTTATAAAATAGTATGTTTTCGACAATCAGTCGAGGGGACTAGCATAGAGCCGTTGAACACAATCAGTGCTCGATCGCATCTTCAAGTATAAATCAAGTTACTTTCACGCACGTAACAATAAAGTATGGCCAAGAATATAATGAGTTCAAATAAGCTCATGATAACAATAATTCAATGAATGAATGCTTCAATAAGAATCATGAGAAATCAAGAATGACTTAAGTAAGGTTATGCTATAGAAATAAATCGGCAGCATAACGATACGTTCTTTATCTTTCATTCATTATATTAGGTTTCTTGATCAATATGATAAGTTCTAGATCATTAATAGTCCATCTAGAAATCTTGGAATATCAACCCTTGGTCCACCTTGGGTTAAAATACTCAAGCAGTGTGACGGTCATGTATTGGGCCATTACATGATGTGACGCTCCAGTATTGGGCCGTTACATTAGTCTGAATCCAGAACCAAGAAATCGGACTTCGTGGAATGTGACGGTCGTATATTGGGCCGTTACTTGTGCCTGATGGTCCAACATAGAGCCGTTACATTATTGATAACCAAAATCATCGATAGTGTAATCTAATCAATGGGCTTTAATGGTACAACCAACTCGGCGTCCTAGTGGGAATCCCAGGCTCGCGGAGAATTACGGAGGCCTTAAAATAAAATTTCCTAGTCCATTGGAAGGAATATCCAATAGAGAGGTCCTCATATCCAAGAATAGTGCTCCTATAGTGCAAAGTGAAGTAATGGACAACATACCGGAATTTGTGCCATATACTTAAAGAAATGACTCTATAGATAGGAAAGAATGTGTTACATTATGAAACCAAGATAAAACTCCGTCAATACAACTTTGGAAAATCATGATTTAGAATACAAAACTATAGAGTTTTAGCCAATGAAATTAGCATAACTTAAAATAACCTAAGACACATTAATCATGCAATTTGATTATGAATCAGAAACTAAACTCAAAGTCATGATAATAGGTCCAAACTTAGCTATCTAAGCTTATTTATAAGTAAACTTACTGGTTATTATTCTGCCTTGGGCTGACAGAACACAGGTGTCTGACGGTCTATGATAGGTGCGTTACAGTGTGTGACGGTTTATCGAGAGCCTTTACAGTGGTGTAACGCTCCTGCTAGGGTGCGTCAGAGACAATAGAACAAATAAAGGCATAACAGGATGTGACAGTCTATCGTAAGGCTGTTACATGCATGTGACGGTCTCACGTTAGTGCGTCAGAGAACCTGCTGGCAGTAACTAAAGTGAACGTTTATGAAAACATAACATGCTTGGAAATCAACATATTACCACTGTCCTATTCATGATAACGATGCATAGGTCAACTATATGCGAGAGTTTAGTGAATAGACAAGATAATACCTTTTTATTTCCATTTAGGGCTAAGAGATGCATGAATGTATAAAATTATGAAATCATGAAATTCTTAGTCTATAATACATGAATTCAAGCGCAATCAGATGGCTTTTATTCCTAACAAGTTATTTTGGCCAATCATGAGATAACCTACCTCTTCTAGAACCTTAAAACCTCGAATTTGATGCTAGGTACTATCCTTAGTCCCGTGTACTTCTTGTGATAAATCAGCAACTTCAATCTGCTCTATTTCCTCAACCTCTTGACTTAAGGATGTGAAATTTTGAGGGTAAGAAGATGAAACTATTGGGAACATAAAGTTCTAAAGGATCGTACTCTAATTACCTCGTTTAGACGTCCAAATATCCTGATCTTCAGGGGACTTGCGTTCAGATTCCTGTGTTGCTAAGGTTGAATCAGCAACTTTGGAAGCTTCTATCTCCTTGGTTGCTTGATCTCCTAGCACGAAATTTGGAGAACCATTAGTCTAAAGTATACTAAACAAAAGCTTCTAAAGAACTTACCCGAATTTATGACTCCTTACCTTGATTCTTCACGAGCCAAAAGTAAGGGTCGCTCAGTTCAGAACTAGGTCCTATTTATAGGGTTTTGACTAGGGTTTGAAGATTAGATCGATTCTAGAGTCCTTACTTTGTCAGAACCTAATCCCTAAGAGTCCTTAGCAATGTTATAAGCTTCCCTAAGTCGATCTCTTGTAGATAGGATTTCAAAGTTCCAATCTTTTTGTAATTTCCTCACCTTACGGAATCTGCATGATGTAACAGTCGTGTCTAGGTGCGTTACAGGGATGTGGCGGTCACCCGATAGACCGTTACATGTAACGTATATAGAGTTTCAATTTGATAAAACTCTTTTATTCGTTTATCCGTATAATTATCTTATATAATTAGTATTTATCCTTAAAATACGTGAATAAGCCAATTACCCTTCTAGAATATGGGCCAAACTTATTGGGCTTAGTCTATTAACCTTTTGGATAATAATTAGATAGGCTAGGTTAACTAATTAGCCTAGTTGAGCCTGATAATGACTTATTAATCCAATAATCCTTCATTAATTTATTTAGGCCTTTATAATTTCCAGAAAACTATTTTATACTTCAAAAATTATATATATAAATTCGGGGGTACTACACCCTCCCCCACTTAAAAGAATTTAGTCCCCAAATTCAATATATGGATTTTGGAGAGTGTACTTATAGTTAAATAATTCTGAAAATCTTTTCCGCAAGGCTGCTTCGGTTTCCCAAGTTGCTTCATATGGCCATATTTTCTTCTATTGAATTTTGACCATAGGAATAACTTTATTTCTTAGTTGACGCACTTCTCGTTCTAGAATCTTTATTGGCGTTTACTCGAACGTCATATCCTTCTGAATCTTCAGATTGTCATAAGTAATAATATGGTCGGGATCATATACATACTTCTTCAGCATAGAGACGTGAAATACGTCATGAACTCCTGCTAATTGTGGAGGTAAAGTCAGTTTGTAAGCCACTTCACCAATTCGTTCAAGAATTTCAAATGGGCAAATCTTGGAGTTAGCTTTCCTTTAATGCCAAATCTTCGAATACCACGACCTGGAGAAACCTTTAAATACACATGATCTCCTACCTGAAACTCCAAGTCACGTCTTCGATTGTCAGCATAAGACTTTTGCCTATCTTGTGCCATTTTCATTCTTTCTTGAATGAGCTTGATCTTCTCGGTAGAATCCCTTATAAGGTTGGGGCCTAGAAATTGCTTTTCACCTATTTCATTCCAGCATATTGGTGATCGACAGTTTTTTCCATATAAAGCTTCAAAAGGTGTCATTTGCATGCTAGCCTGATAACTATTGTTATATGCAAACTCTACTAGAGGCAAGTGATCATGCCAACTACCTCCAAAGTTGATAGCACAAGCCCTGAGCATATCTTCTACTACTTGATTTGTTCTTTCCGTTTGACCATCTGTTTGTGGATGAAAAGCTGTGCTGAAATTCAATATAGTCTCTAGTGAATATTGTAAATCCTTCCAGAATTGTGATGTGAATCGAGGATCTTTATCGGATATAATAGTGACGGGGACACCATGTAGTTTGACAATCTCCTTTATGTATAACGCTGCTAGAATATCCACAGACCATCGACTCTTTATTGGTATGAAGTGTGCGGATTTAGTCAATCGGTATATGATTAACCATATTCCATCGTGTCCACCTCTGGTCTTGGGTAAACCCATAATAAAGTCCATCCCTATACTCTCCCATTTCCATTCGGGAATACTCAAGGGGTGTAATTTACCTGTGAGTCTAAAATGCTCTGCCTTTACTTGTTGGCAGGTGAGATAGCGAGATACGAAATCAGCTATTTCTCTCTTCATATTGGGCCACCAGAAATTTCTTTTGAGATCTTGATACATCTTTGTTCCTCCTGGATGAATTGTTTATTTGGAATTATGCGCTTCATCTAGGATTAGTTTCTTCGTAGCCTCATGATTTGGTACACATATTCGGCCCTTAAATAATTATCTTCCATCATTAGAAATAGAAAAATCCGGCCTTTGTTCCATATTGGCTTTAATTTCCAGTAATATAGGATCATCATTTTGTAGCTTGACCAGATCTTCTATCAACGTAGGTTGAACTCGGATATTAGCTATGAAACAATCTTCTTTCTTTATGTCAATATCTAAGTTCAACTGAGCAAATTGAGGAACAAGGTTAGTTACACCTATCATAAGACTTGATAGCATACCTATTGGTTTTCTACTGAGTGCATTTGCTACAGCATTAGTCTTGCCAGGATGATATTGAATAGTAAAATCAAAATCTTTGAGATATTCTAACCACCTCCTCTGCCTCATGTTAAGCTCCTTTTGTGAGAATAAATATTTCAAGCTTTTATGGTCCGAGTAGACCATGAACTTTTCTCCATAAAGATAATGACGCCAAATTTTCAAGGCGAAAATAACCACTGCTAATTCCAGATCATGTACAGGATAGTTTTCGTCGTGACGTTTCAATTGTCTTGAAGAATAACAGATTACTTTTCCATTCTGCATGAGAACGCATGTAGCAACCCTGATAAAAATAAGATTTTTAAATAAATCAAATTAAAAATAAAAGATAAGTAAATAGATGACAAAGAGCCTAAATGAGTAAATCATTGATCAAGAGGAAAATAACGCCTTTTATCAAGGCGCTGATTCAAAAGGAAACGCCTCTGTATAAGGCGTTAATTTAAAAGGGACGCCTAGACAATAGGGCGTCAAATTTCAAACGATGGGAAAATAAAATTAAGGAAAGGAAATGAAACGCCCTCTACATGGGCGCGTTTTACATAAGTAACGACGCTCGACAAGGCGTCAATTTAAATTCGACGCCCTCACTTAAGACGCTAATTCCGTTTGTGTTCCGTTCGAACCAGAACATTATCTAGGGAAAGTTTATGGATTAGTACGAGTTAGTAGAATATAGTAAGGACTCTATCATGGAAGTATTACTTCCAATACAAGTCTAACCATATTAGGATACTCAAAATCTTATAAATATCCTTGTCCATCAAACCCTAAAATCTATTTAGTCGAAGCTCTATTGTTGCTGTCATCGACGTGAAGAACAGGTAATGTTCTTCCTCTTTATTTTTGGTTGTATGTGTTGAAAGAACGTTGATGTTCTTTTCCTTCCTCATCTTCCTATACAGGTCGTCTTTGTTAAGAAGACAATAATCCTTTTGACTGAAGAACGAGCGTTCCTCGTCCATATTCTCCCTGCAGGAGGGACGTGAAGACTGTTGTCTTCCTCTCCTTCCCCCTTGCTGAACAGAAGACAAATCTTCTGTATCGGTGGGGAACCTACTTTCAGCTGCATCAGACCAAGGACTTCTGTCTCTTTCATCTCCTGCAAGTTATCTCTGTTCGAGAACAGAGCATCATTTTCTTCTCCAAACCTTCATCCGTTTATTAGTTAAATCTTCATAAGGTAGGTTTTCTCAAGAACGTAGCCCAGACTAGTATAAATTATGAAATAAACTCATCCATGATCTCATGCATATAGTTTACTGCGTTTCCAAATATTTTCTGAGTGATTTTAAAGAAGCGACCCAGACAAGGGCGCTAATTCTTATTTTAACGCCCTACCCAGAAGGCGTAAATTTCATATAATTGATAATTATCCATGGTTAAAATTCTATAACTATGAAACCATGAATCTAAATTAATGCATGATCATACCTATCTAATCCTGCTATTTTTCTTATCCTGACCATGAAATTATTTTCCTGAAATTTTATTATCTGAAAATTGATAAATTGTTGAATTAACGACCTGCACAAGGTCGTCTCTTATTGAACTGACGCCCCAGACCAGGGCGCTAATTGAAAAGTAACGCCCCTGTCCAGAGCGCGTTTTTGTTAAAATTCCAGAATATTGATTTTCTGTAGAATGGAAATATTGAAGGGACGACTAATGTATAAGTCGTCAAATTGTGAATAAAAGCCCCTGAGTAAGGCATTAATTGGAGAATTAATGACTTAGCTTAAGTCGCTATTTTCTGTATTACTATTTTACACTGATTACTGTCAACCGAAGGGTTTTATATATATATATATATATATATATATATATATATATATATATATATAATCAGCACTATATTCCGTTCCGTGAATATAGTCCCACGTTTCATGATGATTTATCGTTTACCCACTAATTCTCATTGACATACAAGCTCTCCATTGGACATTCCGTTCCTTTAGACTAGCGAGTTAGTCATAGAGACCTCCGTAAGTCTCCTCGCAGCCTTGGATTCCCTCAAGGCCGACTGAGCTGGTTGTACCATAAAAACCAATTACACTATTTTACCATGTCACTCTATAGAAACATGGTATACCGGCCCTCATGTTATGCAAAGTGTGTATCATGAGAATTCTTTTAATGGGATGAGGTTATCATGCCATTTGATGTTGTTCTTGTAAACCCCAATTCTATATTAAACTTGATGTTCTTGTGGACCTCAATTCTATATAAAGAATATCCATACTTGTTTGTCATGGTACCCAAGTTAGGGAACCAATTTCACCTAGTTTTATCGATAATCGTGATTGTACCGTTATTATTGCCTATCTATGTCAAGTATCATATTTTGGACTCTATTCTATCCAAGTTTATCCTACATGTCTACAAGCTTTATTCTTGAAATTCCATATTGGCTATACACAAAAGTGGATGTTAAAATACATGATTAATGCCTGCGCATATAGGGCCCGATCTGGTCCTGGGAGGAGCACCCGAAAGTACTTGTGCCCATGGGAGTTGATTGATCACGGTATTGTCATTATACCGAAGTGCATGACTAGCTTGATTGAACATTCCACAAATCTTGTACTTGTACTTGACTTGATATTACACGACTTGCGTGACCCGAAAAAGGGTAATTTCATACTTGCTTGCTTGAAACGTGATAGCCAAATTCCAACATGACATGATGAATACTCTTGCTTGAATATCTTGATATCTTTTGATATAAGTTCTTGAAAGTTCATGACTAGTTCTTCTTGCTATCTTGTTGTTATACACTCTCTCTATCTTGTCGTTTTATGCGAGCATGCATAGCTATAGTGCATTCATGAAAGATGTAATTACTTAAACCCCTTGCTAGTTCTTGAGATATAATTTCCTACTGAGCGTTCGCTCACTTAGTGTTTCCCTACTTTTCAGGTAAGTCCGACGATGAGGGAACTCGAACGGATGGGGAAAATCAAGAGTGAAAGAGATAGAGCTTCTTCCGTGTTATCTAGTCTTTTTCATATTTTCTTGAGTCAACCTTGTATTTTTCCCTTTATTTTAGTTAGTACTTCAAGGGTTTGTAATAGACATATTCTTATGAAGGAATTAAGGATTGGGTTATCTTTATTTTTGCGCATCTCTGATTTTGGTGTCGAATACACTAATACTCTGATTGACATGATTGATATAAACTCGTCACGCGTTTCCGGGTCTCTTCCGCTCTCGGGGCGTGACAGTTTTTGTGGTATCAGAGCCTAGGGTATTCAATTCCTAGGAAAACCCAAGTCCAAGGATAGGTTCAAACCTTTAACCAGTGAGATTGGGTAGAACCAAGGGTTGAGTTAACATAAAAACTTAAAAGCCCTTAACGCGAGTATATACTAATATAGTTATGGTAATTGTAGGATAATGGCTGCCGAACGTGCTCAGTGGCGCAACATGCAGCGTACACTTCAAGGCATGACTCAGGTGCTGCAACAGGTAGCACAAGGAGGTGCACAACGAGCAGGGAGTCTCCACCAAGTCTTTAAAAACATGAACCCGCCTAAATTCACGGGTTCTACTGATCCGGATGACGTAGAGCACTGGATCAGGGAGACGGAACGTATATTCCGTGTAATGCAGTGCACGGATCAAGATAAAGTCTTATTAGCTACCTTTCAGTTGGAAAGGGATGCCCGAGGCTGGTAGGAATCAATAGAAGCTACTTTAAATCAAGACCAAGTTACTTGGGAAGAATTCGTTGAACATTTCAACGCTAAATATTTCTCGGACCGAGTCCAGGAGAAGAAAGCCGCAGAATTCGCTGCACTGAAGCAACGATCCTTGTCGGTGGCTGAGTACGAGGCCCAATTTTCTAGATTATCTCGGTATGCTAAGCACTTAGTCAGCACCGATAAGATGAAAGCTAGGAGGTTCCTAAATGGGCTCAGGCCCCAATATATCACACAGCTGGTGCCAATGGATATCCAGGTCTACTCGAAAATTGTGCGTCGAGCTCAGCTATTAGAAGACGCCACGGAACTATCTGATAGAATCCGTGGGAAGGACAAGAAAGAACAAGTTACAAGTTCGGGTTCCTTTAAACCCAACTTCAAGAAGAGGCCTAGCAATGGAGGTACTTCCTCACAAGATCAGAAGTTTAAGAAGACCAAGCCCTTCTCCATCACCACTACCCCATCAAATATAGTGTGCAAGCATTGTGACAAGGCGGGCCATAGAGCAGAAGAATGCTGGAGGAAACTAGGAGCATGTCTCCGCTGTGGGAGTCGCGATCATCGAATTCCCGATTGCCCATTACTTAATGATCAAACCGGTGACGGAAAGCGCCCGGTAACCAAGAACGCTCGTCTTCACGCAATTAAGGAGACCGAAGAAGAAGAAGGCAGACTAGTAGAAGGTACACTGAAAGTTTGTTCCAAGTATGCACATGTCTTATTTGATACGGGTGCATCACATTCTTTTATTTCCAAGAAGTTTGCTAACCCACTACCTATGGAACCGAAATGGATGAAAATAATTTTATCTACTCCTCTCGGAAATGAAACCGATATTACGTACCATTATCAAAATTGTGAAGTCTTGGTAAAAGGAAGAAATCTTCCTATCGATCTCATATGTTTAGATCTAAAGGAGTATGATGTCATACTGGGAGCGGATTGGTTATCTAAATATCAGGCAACGGTCGATTGCCGCAATAGCAAGGTTACTTTCGAGGAATTTCCAGAACTGATCTTTACTAGCCCCAAGAGGCGAAGCAAAATCCCTCTTATTTCGGCTCTCCGAGCTAGCAAGCTCATCAGGAAATGATGTGTATCTTTCCTTGCATTCGTCACGATTAAGGAGGCTAAGGAAACTAAGATAGAAGATATCCCAGTTGTGCAAGAATTTTCGGACGTATTTCTGGAAGATTTGCCTGGATTACCCCCGCAAATAGAAGTGGCCTTCACCATCGATTTAGTTCCTGGTGCGGGTCCAGTTTCTAAGGCACCGTATAGAATGTCGCCTGCTGAACTCAAGGAGTTAAAGGAGCAATTGATGGAACTCATTAAGAAAGAATTTATAAGACCAAGTACTTCCCCATAGGGAGCGCATGTATTATTTGTAAAGAAGAAAGATGGATTCATGAGGTTATGTATCGACTATCGATAGTTGAATCATCTCACTATCAAAAATAAGTATCCACTGCCGAGAATCGATGAGTTGTTTGATCAAATTTTAGGATCCAAGTACTTTTCCAAAATTGATCTTAGGTCGGGATATCATCAGTTAAGAATCAAGGATGAGGACATTCATAAGACTGCATTCAGAAGCAGGTACGGCCATTATGAATTTGTTGTTATGCCTTTCGGACTAACGAATGCCCCTGCTGCCTTTATGCAGTTAATGAATAGTATATTCAGGCCTTATTTGGATCAATTCGTGGTGGTCTTTATCGATGATATATTGATTTATTCTGAGACCAAGGAAGAGCATGAGGGGCACTTAAGGATTGCATTACAAATATTAAAGGCAAACCAATTATACGCAAAACTCAGCAAGTGTGAATTCTGGCTTGAGGAAGTGACTTTTCTCGGACATGTTATATCAAAGGATGGCTTATCAGTAGATCCATCAAAAGTTGAAGCTGTAAGAAATTGGGAAAGACCGACCAATGCTAGCGAGATCTGAAGTTTCTTAGGTCTTGCCGGCTATTACAGGCGATTCATCAAAGATTTCTCTAAGATCGCCGTACCACTTACGAGGTTAACTCGCAAGGAGATCCGTTACGAATGGAGTGAGGAATGTGAAAGAAGCTTCCAAACTCTCAAGGATCATCTTACTACAGCTCCTGTCTTAGCTTTACCAATGGAAGGAGAGAAATTCGAGGTATACACTGATGCTTCTGGCATTGGCCTCGGATGTGTTCTAATGTAACAAGGAAAGGTTATAGCTTACTCTTCTCGTCAATTAAAGAAGCATGAAGAGAACTACCCCGTCCATGACTTAGAATTAGCCGCGGTAGTATTTGCACTAAAGATCTGGAGACATTATCTATATGGAGTGCAGTTTACTGTATACTCCGATCACAAGAGTCTCAAGTATCTTTTCTCTCAAAAGGAACTAAATATGAGGCAAAGACGTTGGCTAGAATATCTCAAGGACTTCGACTTCAATATACAATATCATCCCGAAAAGGGTAACCATGTAGCTGATGCCCTTAGTCGAAGGCCGAGAACACTGTTAGCCAATTGTATGATTCAAGAATGGAAGTTGCTGGAGCAATTTTCTAAGCTCAATATAAGCATGGACACGAACTTCAAATGTGTCACATTGTCTCAGGTAAGCATTCTTCCAGACCTATTAACTAAAGCACAAGCACTGCAGGATGATGACCCAGTATTAGTGGAAATCAAGGACAGATTGGAAGGACAATCTGATTTCCAAATAACTTGTGAAGGAAGATTAATGTTCAGGAATAGAACTTGCATACCGGATTGTCCCGAGTTAAAGAAGAAGATCTTAGATGAAGCTCATAGATCAAGGTACACGATTCATCCTGGATCTACCAAGATGTGAAAAGAAATTTTTGGTGGCCCAACATGAAAAGGGAGATAGCAGACTATGTATAACGTTGTCTCACTTGCCAACAGGTCAAGGCGGAACACCAAAAGCCTGCTGGAAAACTACATCCTTTAGATATCCCTAAATGGAAGTGGGAGGATATTGGTATGGATTTCATCATGGGTTTATCTAAATCAAAGGGAGGACATGATGGAATATGGGTTATTATTGACCGATTGACTAAATCGGCGCATTTCTTGCCAATCAAGAGCCAATGGTCAGTCGATGTGTTGGCTGCATTATACATCAAGGACATAGTCAGATTACACGGTATTCCTATTTCAATCGTGTCTGACAGAGATCCCCGTTTTACTTCTCAATTTTTGGAAGGGACTACAACATTCGTTGGGAACAAGGCTTAACTTTAGTACAGCTTTTCATTCTCAAACGAATGGTCAGACCGAGAGAACTAACCAGGTGGTTGAAGATATGCTCAGAGCTTGCATCATGGATTTCAATGGAAGCTGGCATGATCACTTGCCGTTGGTGGAATTTACATACAATAATAGCTACCAGGCAAGTATACAAATGGCACCTTTCGAAGCCTTATACGGAAGGAGTTGCCGATCACCCTTATGCTGGGACGAAGTTGGAGAAAAATAACTATTAGGTCCAGACATGGTAAGGGATACCACTGAGAAGATACAATTGATTAGAGAAAGACTGCGAGTTGCTCAGTCTAGGCAAAAGGCTTATGCCGACACAAGAAGGAGAGATCTTGAATTTCAAGTTGGAGATCATGTATTTCTCAAGATATCGCTTGGACGTGGCATACGGAGATTTGGTGTTAAGGGCAAGCTTACACCAAGATTCATCGGACCATTCGAGATACTAGAACGAGTTGGCGAGGTTGCTTATCGCATCGCATTGCCTCCTCAACTGTCCGATGTATATAATGTATTCCACATATCTATGTTGAAGAAGTATGTGCACGATCCATCACATGTTATTGATCATGGAGACTTAGTGATCCAAAAGGATCTCACATATGAGCAGAAGCCTATGAAGATACTAGATCGTGAAGTACGTACCCTAAGGAATAAGGCTATTCCCATGCTTAAGATACAATAAAATAAGAACTCCGAACATGAAGCTACATGGGAGACCGAGGAATCCATGAGGAAGCGATTTCCAGAATTATTTTAAAGTATATATTCTACACTCTCCACTTATATATACTATTGAATTTGGGGACCAAATTCTTTTATGTGGGGGAGGGTGTAGCAACCCTGATAAAAATAAGATTTTTAAATAAATCAAATTAAAAATAAAAGATAAGTAAATAGATGACAAAGAGCCTAAATGAGTAAATCATTAATCAAGAGGAAAATAACACCTTTTATCAAGGCGCTGATTCAAAAGGAAACGCCTCTGTATAAGGCGTTAATTTAAAATGGACGCCTAGACAATAGGGCGTCAAATTTCAAACGACGGGAAAATAAAATTAAGGAAAGGAAATGAAACGCCCTCTACATGGGCGCGTTTTACATAAGTAACGACGCTCGACAAGGCGTCAATTTAAATTCGACGCCCTCACTTAAGACGCTAATTCCGTTTGTGTTCCGTTCGAACCAGAACATTATCTAGGGAAAGTTTATGGATTAGTACGAGTTAGTAGAATATAGTAAGGACTCTATCATGGAAGTATTACTTCCAATACAAGTCTAACCATATTAGGATACTCAAAATCTTATAAATATCCTTGTCCATCAAACCCTAAAATCTATTTGGTCGAAGCTCTGTTGCTGCTGTCATCGACCTGAAGAACAGGTAATGTTCTTCCTCTTTATTTTTGGTTGTATGTGTTGAAAGAACATTGATGTTCTTTTCCTTCCTCATCTTCCTATATAGGTCGTCTGTGTTAAGAAGACAATCATCCTTTTGACTGAAGAACGAGCGTTCCTCATCCATATTCTCCCTGCAGGAGGGACGTGAAGACTGTTGTCTTCCTCTCCTTCCCCCTTGCTGAACAGAAGGCAAATCTTCTGTATCGGTGGGGAACCTACTTTCAGCTGCATCAGACCAAGGACTTCTGTCTCTTTCATCTCCTGCAAGTTATCTCTGTTCAAGAACAGAGCATCGTTTTCTTCTCCAAACCTTCATCCGTTTATCAGTTAAATCTTCATAAGGTAGGTTTTCTCAAGAACGTAGCCCAGACTAGTATAAATTATGAAATAAACTCATCCATGATCTCATGCATATAGTTTACTGCGTTTCTAAATATTTTCTGAGTGATTTTAAAGAAGCGACCCAGACAAGGGCGCTAATTCTTGTTTTGACGCCCTACCCAGAAGGCGTCAATTTCATATAATTGATAATTATCCATGGTTAAAATTCTATAACTATGAAACCATGAATCTAAATTAATGCATGATCATACCTATCTAATCCTGCTATTTTTCTTGTCCTGACCATGAAATTGTTTTCCTAAAATTTTATTATCTGAAAATTGATAAATTGTTGAATTAACGACCTGCACAAGGTCGTCTCTTATTGAACTGACGCCCCAGACCAGGGCGCTAATTGAAAAGTAACACCCCTGTCTAGGGCGCGTTTTTGTTAAAATTCCATAATATTGATTTTCTGTAGAATGGAAATATTGAAGGGACGACTAATGTATAAGTCGTCAAATTGTGAATAAACGCCCCTGAGTAAGGCGTTAATTGGAGAATTAATGACTTAGCTTAAGTCTCTATTTTCTGTATTACTGTTTTACACTGATTACTGTCAACCGAAGGGTTATATATATATATATATATATATATATATATGTAATCGGCACTATATTCCGTTCCGTGAATATAGTCCCACGTTTCATGATGATTTATCGTTTACCCACTAATTCTCATTGACATACAAGCTCTCCATTGGACATTCCGTTCCTTTGGACTAGCGAGTTAGTCATAGAGACCTCCGTAAGTCTCCTCGCAGCCTTGGATTCCCTCAAGACCGACTGAGCTGGTTGTACCATAAAAACCCATTACACTATTTTGCCATGTCATTCTATAGAAACATGGTATACCGGCCCTCATGTTATGCAAAGTGTGTATCATGAGAATTCTCTTAATGGGATGAGGTTATCATGCCATTTGATGCTGTTCTTGTAAACCCCAATTCTATATTAAACTTGATGTTCTTGTGGACCTCAATTCTATATAAAGAATGACCATACTTGTTTGTCATGGTACCCTAGTTAGGGAACCAATTTCACATAGTTTTATCGATAATCATGATTGTACCGTTATGATCGCCTATCTATGTCAAGTATCATATTTTGGACTCTATTCTATCCAAGTTTATCCTACATGTCTACAAGCTTTATTCTTAAAATTCCATATTGGCTATACACAAAAGTGGATGTTAAAATACATGATTAATGCCTGCGCATATAGGGCCCGATTTGGTCCTGGGAGGAGCACCCGAAAGTACTTGTGCCCATGGGAGTTGATTGATCACGGTATTGTCATTATACCGAAGTGCATGACTAGCTTGATTGAACATTCCACAAATCTTGTACTTGTACTTGACTTGATATTACACGACTTGCGTGACCCGAAAAAGGGTAATTTCATACTTGCTTGCTTGAAACGTGATAGCCAAATTCCAACATGACATGATGAATACACTTGCTTGAATATCTTGATATCTTTTGATATAAGTTCTTGAAAGTTCATGACTAGTTCTTCTTGCTATCTTGTTGTTATACACTCTCTCTATCTTGTCGTTTTAGGCGAGCATGCATAGCTATAGTGCATTCATGAAAGATGTAATTACTTAAACCCCTTGCTAGTTCTTGAGATATAATTTCCTACTGAGCGTTCGCTCACTTAGTGTTTCCCTACTTTTCAGGTAAGTCCGACGATGAGGGAACTCGAACGGATGGGGAAAATCAAGAGTGAAAGAGATAGAGCTTCTTCCGTGTTATCTAGTCTTTTTCATATTTTCTTGAGTCAACCTTGTATTTTTCCTATTATTTTAGTTAGTACTTCAAGGGTTTGTAATAGACATATTCTTATGAAGGAATTAAGGATTGGGTTATCTTTATTTTTACGCATCTCTGATTTTGGTGTCGAATACACTAATACTTTGATTGACATGATTGATATAAACTCGTCACGCGTTTCTGGGTCTCTTCCGCTCTCGGGACGTGACAACGCATCCTAAGCCAATGCCAGACGCATCCGTATACACTTCGAATATACCACCCTCCATTGGTAGTGATAAAATAAGGGCTGTCATAAGAGGATTCTTAAGAGTTTGGAAACTCTTCTCACATTCCTCTGACCAGACAAAATGATTTTCTTTTCTTGTAAGTCTAGTTAAAGGAACCGTAATTTTTGAGAAGTCCTTAATGGATCTTCTATAATAACCAGCTAGACCCAGAAAGCTTCTTACTTCAGATACGGTCGTTGGCCGACTCCAATTTTTGACAGCTTCTACCTTAGAAGGATCCACAACAATACCTTCTTTTGAAATTATGTGACCTAGGAATGAGACTTTCTCGAGCCTGAATTCACACTTATTGAGTTTGGCATAAAGCTTGTGCTCTCTAAGTGTTTGTAAAGCTATTTTCAAATGTTGTTCATGTTCCTCTTTCGTCTTAGAATATATCAAGATGTCATCAATGAAGACGACGATGAACTAGTCCAGATATGGCTGGAAGACATTGTTCATAAGTTGCATGAATGCTGCTGGGGCATTAGTTAACCCAAATGGCATCACTACGAATTCATAGTGGCCATAACGACTTCAAAAAGCTGATTTATAAATGTCCTCTCCTTTAATTCTAAGCTGATGATAACCTGATCTGAGGTCAATCTTAGAGAAATATTCTGCTCCTGAAAGTTGATCGAAGAGCTCATCAATACGCGGTAACGGATACTTATTTTTAATTGTGAGTTGATTCAGTCGCCGGTAATCGATGCATAGCCTGAGAGAACCATCCTTCTTCTTGACAAATAGAACCGGCGCACCCTAAGGGGATGTGCTAGGTCTGATGAAGCCCTTGTCTAGTAGTTCCTGCAACTGCCTTTTCAATTCCTTAAGTTCCGTGGGGGACATCCTGTAAGGGGCTATAGAAACAGGTGCTGCTCCTGGAATGAGTTCAATGGTGAAGTTCACTTCCCTCTCGGGCGTTAAACTGGGTAGTTCTGGTGGAAACACGTTTGGGAACTCATTTACAATAGGGAGTCTGCTATGTTAATTTCTTTGGATTCGGTGATAATGACAGAAGCAAGAAAAGATTTACATCCTCGCGAGATAATTTTGCAAGCGTGAAGCGAGGATGTGATAGTGGGGTGTTTCTTGTACTTGATGCCAAGAAAAGAGAATCTTGGAAGACCGGGCTTTCAAAAGAATGTAATCCTATTTCGGCAATTGATATAAGCATCATGATCTACAAGCCAATCTACCCCTAAAATGACATCATAACCTTTCATGTTAAGGCATACTAGGTTTGCGGGGAGATTATGACCTTCTACTATCACTTCGCTATCAGGATAATAGTCGGTAAGCTTTATTCCAGAACCCAAGGGTGTGGAAATAGCAAGATATGAAGGTAAGGGAACTGATGCGATTGGTAATATTTTAGCAAAAGTAGTGGAGATAAAAGAATGAGAGGCACCAGTATCAAATAGCACGAATGCAGGACGAGAACAAATTTGAAGAGTACCTTCCATAAGCCCATCATCCCTGGGCGCTTCCTCTTCTTCTAGAACAGCATTGAGGCGAGCCTGCCTCCTGCGTCCTCCACCAGATGACTGGTCCTTCATAAGGGGGCATTCCGGCATGCGATGCTCCCTGCTTCCACAACGTAAACAAGCGCTGAGACGCTTCCAACACTCCTCAACCGAATGGCCGAATTTTTCACAAAATGTGCAAGCCGTGGCGACCTGCTCCTTCTCCTCCTTGATTTTCTTTTGCTTATGGGAACTTCCATCATTCCCATTTCTGGATCTCTTCTTATTATCACGGCCTTTGTAAGGCTCTGTGATGCTGAATTTCTCTTTCTTATAACGCCGATCTGAGCGTCGGCTTGATTCTTCTCCTTTCCCTTTTAATTTTTTGACCTTCTCTAAGGTCCTTTCACATAGGTATGGCCGCTGAACCATCTCCGCATAAGTACAGATGTTTTGGGTCCCGAGCTGCTGAATGAAACCGAGTCGTAACCCGTCCATAAACCGATTTGCCTTCAATAAATCGGTGCTGATAAGATGTGGTGCGTAAGGTGAAAGCCTTGAGAATTATAGTTCATATTCGGCAACCGTCATCATTCCTTGCCGAAGAGCGGTGAACTCCATAGCCTTTCATTCTTTTACGTGCTCAGAAAAGTACTTGGCACAGAACAGGGTAAGAAAAGTATCCCATGTATGAGGTGCATTGGCCGGAGGTGTCGGAACTGACTTCCACCATGTGCGAGCATCTTTGTTGAGTTGAAAGGTTGCGAGACGAACCTTTTCCTGATCGGTGCATTGGATGCCATCAAATATACTATTCATTTTGTCTATCCAGTTTTCTGTCTCGTCGGGATTAGACGAACCATAGAATCGTGGAGGATTTAAACTCCGAAAATTATGATGTAGGTCACCAGCCCTTGCCCCTGCGCCGCCTTGGGCTATGGTTTGCAATGCCTGAGTAAGGCCAGCTACTGTTTGTTGCATACCATCCCAATCTACACGATGAGCCATTTCTAAAATGAGGTACCTGAGAGAAAAATAACAACTTGTTATTTCTCATGAAATTTGGAGAAATAATCTTAAAGCTAATTAATTATTTTATCCCGGGCTCTACTCAATTCTCACATGGGTATGAAAATTTCTTCCTTAGTTCATAGGTAGGGGTCCTTAAACCTTGGACTTATCCTATGACATGATTATTCTTCCTAAGTCCTGAGACTTAGGCTCTGATACCAACTTAACTGTCACGCCCTGAGCCTTTAGTACAGCGGAAGACTAACTCGGGGAGCGTGAATAGCTGGCATGGTAAGCCTCTTGCAAGTAAGAACGATCAGAGCTCAAGACAATCACACACATAAATGCAATTGCACAGTATTACTCAAACTCCAACTTTATTTCAAAATAATCAAGTACAACCACTAATTCAATTTCCATTATGCACTAGACTCAAGAAATAGGAAAATTACATAGACTCAATCTAAACAGTTTAGACTTCCTAAGTCTTCACTCTCATCTTGACAATACTTTCATTCGCTCTCGGACCCGCTACTTGTATAACCCGAATCTGAATTCGAATCACTTCCATCTCCTGAAAAGATTGGAAATAGGTAATGAGCACACTTGCCCAGTCGGTATCTTCGCATCAACATGAAGGCACTATTAAAGTAATTAACAATTTAGCTCTAAAGAATGAGGTAAAAATCATGCGAATGCGATCAATCATTCGATTAAACCAAAGTAACAAGATGATCATGTAAGTTAGAATGAGAGCAAGTACGAACTAGTAAGAATGTAACAAGAACATGATATTGGCCTTTCAGGAATGTATCAAGAATGTACTAGCAAGCCACATAATCATCACTCTAGTATCTTTTGCTTATGAGCAAGTACTTCGTGAATTTCTGTGGAATATCAAGTAAGAAAGTCATGTACAAGAATGTCATGTCGTGCCGTGGATTTCCACTTATTTATAAAGAAAGTACTCCCAGTGTAATGCGACGCCAGTAGCATCATACCCCATGGTTTATAAAATAGTATGTTTCCGACAATCAGCCGAGGGGACTAGCATAGAGCTGTTGAACACAATCAGTGCTCGATCGCATCTTCAAGTATAAATCAAGTTACTTCCACGCACGTAACAATAAAGTATATCCAAGAATATAATGAGTTCAAATAAACTCATGATAACAATAATTCAATGAATGAATGCTTCAATAAGAATCATGAGAAATCAAGAATGACTTAAGCAAGGTTATGCTTATAGAAATAAATCGGCAGCATAACGATACGTTCTTTATCTTCCATTCTTTATATTAGGTTTCTTGATCAATATGATAAGTTCTAGATCATTAATAGTCCATCTAGAAATCTTAGAATATCAACCCTTGGTCCACCTTGGGTTAAAATACTCAAGCAGTGTGACGGTCGTGTATTGGGCCGTTACATGATGTGACGCTCCAGTATTGGGCCGTTACATTAGTCTGAATCCAGAACCAAGAAATCAGACTCAGTGGAATGTGACGGTCGTATATTGGGCCGTTACTTGTGCCTGACAGTCCAACATAGAGCCGTTACATTACTGATAACCAAAATCATCGATAGTGTAATCTAATCATCGGGCTTTAATGGTACAACCAACTCGGCGTCCTAGTAGGAATCCCAGGCTCGCGGAGAATTACGGAGGCCTTGAAACAAGATTTCCTAGTCCATTGGAAGGAATATCCAATAGAGAGGTCCTCATGTCCAAGAATAGTGTTCCTATAGTGCAAAGTGAACTAATGTACAACATACCAGAATTTGTGCCATATACTTAAAGAAATGACTCTATAGATAGGAAAGAATGTGTTACATTATGAAACCAAGATAAAACTCCGTCAATACAACTTTAGAAAATCATGATTTAGAATACAAAACTATAGAGTTTTAGCTAATGAAATTAGCATAACTTAAAATAACCTAAGACATATTAATCATGCAATTTGATTATGAATCAGAAACTAAACTCAAAGTCATGATAATAGGTCCAAACTTAGCTATCTAAGCTTATTTATAAGTAAACTTACTGGTTATTATTCTGCCTTGGGCTGACAGAACACAGGTGTCTGACGGTATAGGATAGGTGCGTTACAGTGTGTGGCGATTCATCGACGGCCGTTACAGTGGTGTAACGCTCCTGCTAGGGTGCGTCAGAGACAATAGAACAAGTAAAAGCATAACAAGATGTGACGATCTATCATAAGGTCGTTACATGCATGTGACGGTCTCACGTTAGTGCGTTAGAGAACCTGTTGGCAGTAACTAAAGTGAAGGTTTATGGAAACATAACATGCCTGGAAATCAACATATTACCATTGTCCTAGTCATGATAACGATGCATAGGCCAACTATATGCGAGGGTTTAGTGAATAGACAAGATAATACCTTTTTATTTCCATTTAGGGCTAAGAGATGCATGAATGTATAAAATTATGAAATCATGAAATTCTTAGTCTATAATGCATGAATTCAAGCGTAATCAGAGGGCTTTTATTCTTAACAAGTTATTTTTTCCAATCATGAGATAACCTACCTCTTCTAGAACCTTAAAACTTCAAATTTGATGTTAGGTACTACCCTTAGTCCCTTGTACTTCTTGTGATAAATCAGCAACTTCAATCTGCTCTATTTCCTCAGCCTCTTGACCTAAGGATGTGAAATTTTGAGGGTAAGAAGATGAAACTATTGGGAATAAAAAGTTCTAAAGGATCGTACTCTAATTACGTCGTTTAGACGTCCTAATGTTCTGATCTTCGGGGGACTTGCGTTCAGATTCCTGTGTTGCTAAGGTTGAATCAGCAACTTTAGAAGCTTCTATCTCCTTGGTTGCTTGATCTCCTAGCACGAAATTTGGAGAACCATTAGTCTAAAGTATACTAAACAAAAGCTTCTAAAGAACTTACCCGAATTTATGACTCCTTACCTTGATTCTTCATGAGCCAAAAGTAAGGGTCGCTCAGTTCAGAACTAGGTCCTATTTATAGGGTTTTGACTAGGGTTTGAAGATTAGATCGATTCTAGAGTCCTTAATTTGCCAGAACCTAATCCCTAAGAGTTCTTAGCAATGTTATAAGCTTCCCTAAGTCGATCTCTTGTAGATAGGATTTCAAAGTTCCAATCTTTTTGTAATTTCCTCACCTTACGGAATCTGCAGGATGTAACGGTCGTGTCTAGGTGCGTTACAGGGATGTGGCAGTCGCCTGATAGACTGTTACATGTAACGTATATAGAGTTTCAATTTGATAAAACTCTTTTATTCGTTTGTCCTTATAATTATCTTATATAGTTAGTATTTATCCTTAAAATACATGAATAAGCCAATTACCCTTTTAGAATATGGCCAAACTTAATGGGCTTAGTCCATTAACCTTTTGGATAATAATTAGATAGGCTAGGTTAACTAATTAGCCTAGTTGAGCCTGATAATGACTTATTAATCTAATAATACTTCATTAATTTATTTAGGCCTTTATAATTTCCTGAAAACTATTTTATACTTCAAAAATTTTATATATAAATTCTGGTGTACTACAATATCTATGCTACGATTTCCATCGGAAGAAGACCCAAGTGCTAACATTCTTCATCTGTTGTAGGAAAAGAAGAAAGAGGGAGGGGAAAAACGTGAAGGAGGGCTACACATCAACAAGGAGGAGGAAGAAGAAGCCACGGAGATTATCTTCCACGAGCCTGTCCCATGATCTAGAAGCCGCGACTAATGCTGTCCACGGTCTACGAGTTTGGGCATTTCAATCTCAAGCTCGGCTGCTTCCACCCTGGTTCATCATTCTCAGCGCACCCTTCCTATTGATTGAAGGGTCCAATGGGACATTCAAGGGGAAATACTATAAATCTGATATTCATCTATTTGTGATGTCCCTTTTATTAAATACAAGGTTGTGAGCATATTGTTTCATTTGCTCCTTGTGATTGCACAGATGTTCGGAGCTTGGGCTTGAAGAAACTTCATTGAAACTACAAGAAAAAAGATTGTATACTCTGGGTTCCTGCGGACTCAACTCTCTCCAACCTAGGCTTCAAGAAAGATCTTCTTACGGCTATTGGAGAATCAAAGAGATATTTCTACATCCTATTTATGTTTATTTCCTCGTGTGCTTCATAGTTTATCATCATTCCCATACTGCTGTGGGCGTTTATTGTACATTTTTTTGTTGTCCTAAACTTAGAATATTACTGTGTATGTGGACGGAGCTGCGTCTCCATGTGGTCTAAGTGTTCGGGGCGTGTTCCCTGACGTTGTGTGTGTGTGTGCTGCGGTGGCAGCGTGTTGGGGCTTGTCCCCGTGTGGATATTGCTGCGGAAGCAGTGTGTGTGGTTGGGGTTCGCCCCCGTGTTGCTACGTTTCGTAGCGTGGAGTGAAGCCTCACCCGGTTGGGTGAGGGGTGGACATAGGGAGCCCGTCGTGGTCCCGAACCACCTAAAAATCTGAGTGTCTTGTGTGATTGCCTATGTGATTATCATTTCTTCTATCTCCGTTCACAGGTACATTATATAGATTTTTAATTCACTGCATAATCACACACTGCTACCTCTGTAATCTGTGTTGAGCAAAATTTCCTTGTTAGTCGCATTGTTATTACGAGTGAGATCGGAAAGCTTGAGAGAACATTTTAAATCTCACTTAAGTTTTGCCTATTAACATTGTTAATCTTAATTCCACTGTGTTTAGTTAGGAAAGTTTTTAAAATCCGTCATCTCGGTAAGGGGACAATTCAACCCCCCTTCTTGTCTGCCATCTCTTTGGGCCAACAATGTAGATGCCAAGGTGTGATGAGACACGCAATCAACATCACTTGATAAGAATTTAAGCAAAAGCTCAAGATAATGTGATCTTGGGAGGATTCAATGAAAGCAACAGTTGTTTGGATAGAGGGAGGAGTGTGTACGCGTGCACAAAGGAGATAAAAAGAGCGACCAACTTCCAATGCGGTGGAAGTACCCTGTAGGTTTAACATTGGGGAGTGATTACCAGCCAATGTGGACGAGCTGCAGCCGAGGTGGATCAAAGAAAAGATCAAAATCAGAGGATAGAAATCTAAACAAGGGCGTTTTCAAGGAAGCGGCCCAGAACGGCAACAAGGCGAATTGAGGACACAATTCTGTAATGAATATCTCATATCATGGATAATTAGAATCATTTTGACTCTCAAAATCAGCTTATCAGAATGATTTTCCACAGTTGATTCAAATTCCTACATGAATGCAGGTTGGGCTTAAAGGGATAATAATCAAATGAAAATAGAAGATAATCAAGGATAATATTGTTAAGCTGCCAAGGCCGAGTCAAGAAACTGATTTTGTGAGCCGATACTAAGCCGAAGCCCGTTTATCCGCGCACCAATTCATAAAAGGGAACCATCGTTCCCAGTCTTGTCAACGGCCTATCCGTGTGACTAAGACTCCTCTGGAATCATCATTATTTTTGATGAAGGGGAACTCAAATTCCAGATTTATCAAAGCTACAAGGTCCCTGATATAATCTAAGAGAATAAATAGCATATAGTAAAAATTAATACAGGAAGAGATGGTGAAGCAATAAGCTTGGTGGAATTGAGAAAATGCAGTGCGATGCAGTCACCGTGGGACCAGAGTGGTGATGTCCAGACGGTGAGACCAAAGAAGCTTCTTCCCCGCTCAAAATTTCATTAGCCAAGATAAAAAGGGTAACAAGTAATGAATTAAGGCGTTAAGGCATAGCAAGTATAGCATGAATC
Organism: Amorphophallus konjac; assembly: GCA_022559845.1. Lineage (NCBI taxonomy): Eukaryota > Viridiplantae > Streptophyta > Magnoliopsida > Alismatales > Araceae > Amorphophallus > Amorphophallus konjac. Next base: position 172,636,490 of record CM040125.1, read on the forward strand.
ATTCACTCAATTATATTGAAGATATAGCATGAAAAGCATGGCATGAATCATGAAAGCATTGGCCACAACTCATAGCATCAAAACATAAAGCATATAAAGCACTGAAAGGAATAGCTTTGAATCATAAATAGTACGGCATCATGCAAAGCATCATTATTTGTTTATCATGAGGATGACAACTTGGCTAACCACAAGATTCGGAGTTGAATGATCCATGGAATGCCTAGGGTAGCAAGAACGATCCAGTGAAATCAACGAGAGTTACTTAGAAAGAATTGGAAATGATAGCTGAAGATGCCCAGAGTGGTCAAATCATGAAGATAGTAATCAACATAGGGAAGAATCGAAAGGTAGATAGCAATGAATAGAGAGGACTCATCCCGTGTTCTTGGTCCTTGCAAAAAAAGTTATCCCTACAGTAACAACACCATCAGAAAATACAATGCAATTCTCTTTTTTTTGGATTTTTTTGAAATATGTAAATTTTTATGGGTTTTGAAAAAATATTCAAATTTTTATGGATTTTGGAAAATATTTGAATTTTTCATTTTTTTGTTGGATTTTTTTGTTTGGAAAAATATTCAACTTTTTTTTGGATTTTTTAGATTTTATTAGGAAATATTCATTTTTTTTAGAATTTTGGTTTAGACATTATTAATGCAGCATCAAAGGATGTTTAAACCACTGGCTAGGGGTCCTCGTTCCTTCCCCTTTCGCTAAGAATAACCCATTGTAGGGCGTACATTGAGAGGTGGCGCCCCATAACCGGCTATCCTTGGATAGCAGTGCCCCTACCAAGGCCATACCCGAGAAACACTCAGTCTTGGAGGGAGAAGAGAAGAATAATTTGGAGATAAGCTTGAGATAAGTTAAGAACATATCGGGTTTTGACTTCCGTCCATAGCACAACCCCTAGAGATTCGATCTGTTGCGCCGGGCCTTTGTGTCATATCATCGAACCTTAAATTCTCTTTTAGGCATGCATACAACCGGGCTCATAACGTCCCGCGGGGAAACTGTACTGTCCTCTTACCATGCCAAAAATTCATTGACTTTTCTTTTGATTTTATCATTTTTTTATGATTTTCAATTTTCTTCTAGTGTCCTTTGGTCTTGAAAGATATTGTAATTGAAACGGAATATTTTGAGAATAAGGTCATAATAGACTGCCCCTATTTGAGACTTCCTCTTGTCGGGGTGTGCTTAGGTTGGTTGTTTTGCCCAGAGTATCTCTACCCTCATATTTTAGCCGAGTTAAGAAGAGAAAGAGACTTCGTGTCCTTGAGCATGGCCCAAGTAGCAACGGTGTTTTATCAAAAGAGACGGCTAAGGACGCCGTGAAGTGTATGTGGTGCCCAGCTAAGGGTTGCCCTTAACAAGTGGGAAGAGAATGTCGAACTCCCAACGCGGGATTCTTATTACCAAAGTGTTGCATAGCAAGCCTAAATACTCTTTTTGAAATTAAAAAAAAAAGCTTAAGTTGAAGGTCTAAAACAACCACTCTTAATCATGTTATGAAGCACTTCAATTTGAAAGTCGTGCGTGAAGAATGATGAAATCAAGAATGCAAATATTACGCAAAATGTTACCATGCAACCTTATGAAATAGCAGCTGCCAGAGGCGATCCTGATAAACATGAGATTTGTCCTCAAGTTGCAGATAAAAGGATTGGAAGCCAAGGTTTGAAGTGGCTTAACAAGAAGGAGTGATACCAAGACCAAACTCAGACGAATAAGGAGAAAAGGAAGAGAGGTGAGGGCTAGAACTCCCTCACTAAGGTGCGGAGACCCTGATCACAAGGAAGGTCTATAGAAGAAGTAGAAAATTAAGGGGAGGAGTGAGGACTAAAGCCTCGAAAGCAGTGGGAGAATGGGCATATGCCCCAAGCAATGGATGTGGAAGAAATCGGGTCAAACCCAGGATCAGGAGGAATTAAGAGGAGAAATTGGTAGATGGATAGCGAGGAATCTGGAGGGTCTAGAGACGAAGGAGGATAATCATGGCGGGGAAAAGAATATGAAGGTTATGGAGGGATAAAACTAGAAGGGACGTGATGCCCGGGGCAGAGGTATGGGAAAAGATGATTTAGAAGAAAGAATAGAACAAAGGATGAGATGTCCTGGAGGAGTAAGAAGACAAATCGAGGAAGAGGGAAGAAGGAAGGGAGATCCAGAGGTTCCGGAGGAGGAAGGTACCGAGGGACGCGATGCCCCAGGTGAGGAGATAAGTTGGAAGTTCCGGAGGAATAAAATCAGAAGGGGCACGATGCCCCAAAAAAATCGGTGAGAAGCCCGGAGGACTCAGACAGGAGGGTGTATAAGGGTGCGATGCCCAGAGAGGGAGGTCCGGAGGTATGGGACACCCTGGGGCGCGATGCCCCAGAAGGTCTGAAGGTTCTGGTGGAAGGAAATGGAAAAGGGCACGATACCCTGGAAGGTTCAGAGGTCCCGAATGAAGAAGATGGAAAGGGGCGCGATGCCTTGGGGGAGAACTAGAGGGGGCGCGATGCCCTGTAGATAGAGGAAAATTCAGAGGGTCCGGATATAAGAAGTGGGAAGGGGCGAAATGCCCTAAGAGGAAACTGGAGGGGGCGTGATGCCCGGCCAATGTTAGGGGACCTAGAGATCCCGAAGATAGAAATGAATGAGATGATAAATGTAGAGGATCCGGAGGTTCTGAGAGGCGGGGAAGATATGGGTCCGGAAACCCGAGAAAGAAGGAATGCAAATGCATGCAAATGCAATGCAATGAATGTGATGGAGGTATGGAATGCATGAAATGCAAAGAATACGAGGGGTGAGAGGATGAGAATTCTCTCTTCACCCAACGGATGGGCCATAAGATGAAATCGGTGATAGATAGGAGTATGGGTGAAGTTGAATAGAAGGTGGATAGGGTAACGGAAGGCCCCTTAGTATAAGAATGCCCGCCCCTCCATAGTGGTGAAAATGTACATCCAGTTGGCCCAGAGGGTAGAGTAACAACCCATGACGAGGCTTCAATAATAAATGACAACTCCCTTGGAGGGTGAAGAGAAATAATGTGAGGGAATTGACAAGTTAAAATGGGAGGCCTTGTATTGCCCAAGGGTTGTGGCGTATAGAGAATGTTGAACCAAATGGGCAATCGCCCCTTGTACGGGATAATGGGTTCGAGATTGGAAAGTTGAAACAAGGGGAGCCCTGCCCGACCCTTGGGCATGGACTTACACGGCATCAAAGCTTGACATTTTCTTCTGGCGAGCAACGGCGGGGACCTGACCTCTTCAACCATGCTCGGCATAAGAGCACAGATTGGCATCCGGTAAATGAACACTTGAACTTTGAATAATATAACCGAGGCCAAATCCCTCTTGCCCGGCTCTTGATCATCTTCGGCACAAGTGTTTGCAACAATATACCCAATCCGAGTGGTAAAAGGAGGTGAAGCAGTAGGTTCAATAGATGGTGATGGTTTAATGGAAAGCGTCAGTGGAAGGGTAAGTGGAGGGGGAGGTTGAAACACATCGGGCTTCTCCCCTTGCTCGGAAGCGAACGAGATCAGCTTGAGTGCAAAAATAGGTGAATCCTGCTCAGGATCAGCCATGGGTTCGGGTAAAGATTTAGATGGAGCAGTAGACAAAGTGAGGTTCAGTGTAATTGGCTTTGAGGTTATGGGGATAGTGGAGGCCTTATGTCACGTCCCGACGTGGAATATCGGAACACAGCAGTTATACATTCATGATAAAACAGAGCAATTAGCAAAATTTAAAAGAATATAATTGCAAGGGAACGAATAGCTCCAAAATACCAATTTAATTCAACAATCAAAATAACTTGTCCAACAACCTCCATCAATATCCAACAACATCTTGATATCCAACCTCACGACTCGAAGAGAAGAAAATCAAGAAAATTACAACTATGAGTGGTCACTCTCAGTGACTAGACTAAACAAGGACTTAACAAAACTCAACAAAACCACTAAGACAACTCTCGCTCCACGACTAGCAGGTCCACTCTGGTCTTCACTCCTGCCCATCCCCGTCTGTTTGCGTATACTCATCGGAGCTACCTAAAATGGGGGAAAAACTGGATGAGCGAATGCTCAGTAGGTAATAGCAGGTAGGGTTTAAGTAATTAACAATTTAATTTAATGTCATGTGAATAAAATAAATCATGATAAACAACTAACATAAGTAGGAATGGAATGAGAATAAAATAGAACTGAGATATATCATTTCCATGTACTTGGCTGATCAAGCAAGTAAACAAGCAAGTCAATTAGAATTAATTCCATGTAGAAATTCCAAGAATATCAGAATGGATGAATGTCATAGATATCATGCTAGTCATGCACTCGGTGCAATGCCTCACCATGTCATTACAACTCCACGGGGCACTAGTACTTTTCGGGCGCTCCTCCCAGGACCACACCGGGCCCTTATGATGCGTTGGCATTGATTTGGTGGATCCAAGATCCCAAGTAACCATCTTAGACATTCATTTGGAATCGGCCAGAATTCCAAGGTTAAGCTATGTAACTTACCAACTAAGATCAAGTGGTATTTCAGTGATTGACTGAGAAGTCAATAGATTTAGGAGTACAAAACAAGCATGAAACACATAAAAATAAGTTCAGGATAGATGCGGTCAAGATCAGGCCGCCTAGATGAGAAAACGGTCTAGACTGGACCGCAAAAGGTTAGCTGGGCCAAAGAGTCCAAGCCCTGAGTGAAAGAGTAGAAATGGTCCCATATGGGCCGCAATAAGGACTCGACGGTCCTAGCTGGGCTACTTCCACTATGGTTGACGCACATGTCAAGAAGGTCGACGTGCAAGTCTTGGCATAGCCAGATAAATGCGGTCACCAAGGGGCCGCTTGAAGAGGTAAACGGTTTACTAACGACCGCATACAACACTGAGTCCAGAGGACTAAGGTCGACGCCCCCAAGGGAGGTTGACGCACAGCCGGTTGATTGCGGTCACAGGAGGGCCATTTAAGCTATCTAGCGATCATGATTGGACCGCATACTAACAGAAACGGTCTCAGAGGGGTTGTAATAAATAGGACAGTCCCGACTCCGGGCTCAGGCAAAAACAAGCGATTCGAACGAGTTGAAAGGTTCAGGCTTTGTGGGTACAACCCACCCGACGTCCTAGTGGGAATCCCAGGCTTGCAGGGGCTTACGGAGGTCTCATAATAGAGGTCCTAGTCCGACGGAAGGAATATCCGGCGGAGAGTCCCAACTATTACAAGAGTTTAGGCAAATTAACCATCGGAAAATGAATGTGTAGTGGTCAATTAGCACCACCGAGGTGGAGTGACTGTCAAGCAATCCTAACAATTAATCAAAGGATAATAATTTCCAATTTAAGCCATTTATTTAGAATTCGAGGAATAATCAAGATGATGCAATTGGATGAAAAGGGGGATAAAAAGGATATAGACAACCATGATCACAGTTGGAAATTATCAGTATTACCCATATGCTCCATTTAGTTAGTGATATCTAAACAAGATGAAATAAGGAAAAACGTAACTAAAATAGTATGCAGCAACGGTCGCTTACATGGTCGTTGGGGTTTAGAAACGGTCAGGGATAGGCCGTAACCCCAGACCCTGCGGTCTATCGAGGGGCCGTTTAGACCTAACGACATTCAAACAGGCAAAGGAGAAAAATGGTCTATCACGGGGCCGCCAGGGTCATAAGCGGTTTATGTTACGACCGCATAAGGAACGCCATGTCCGGCCTCCGACGAACTCCGATAGACCTCGATTGCAACAGTAAATTCACTCGGTATGGTGCATAAAAATTGAGCAAAAAGCTATCACTAGAAAGGGGACAACGAAGCGCATAATCTAGCGTGATTAATTAAGTTTTAAAGCTTGCTAACCTAACATTCAATCGAGATAGAAAGGGGGTAACATGATCGGTGCCCTAATTGACATGCTCCGACTAAAGCTAGCAATACGAAGGCTATACAGAATAAAATTTGGGGCATTTACTATCAAAAGAACGAGGACTCGAAGTCAAATCCAAAGGTATATTTTACTTGAGGTTGGGTCTACTATAACCTACCTTAATCAAATAAGAAAGGGGACAACGATCACCGGTCGCGATAAGAAAACCCTCCAAGAACACGTCAGAATTCTCCCTCAAGCGAACTCCTCGCCGGCCGCCGCAGCAAAAAGGGGGTACTAGGTCAGGTAAGGGTTGGATTTAAAGTGGTAAATCGAACTGGGAGCGTACGAGAGGGCCAGATAGAGTCCCACTACTCGTCGCGCATGGGAATCGCGGATTGACCAAGTCGCACCGCCAACACTCTCGAAATTAGCCTCTTAGGGTTAGGGTTTCAACGGGCTACCAGAGGGGAAACATGCTATACATCTAGGCCGTTCAAATGGGTCCAATCTGAGCTTAATTGATCGAGATTTGAGCTTGAATTGGACGGTCTAAGATTGGATTAAATTAAACTCGATTTTAACCTGAATTCCATCAATTCGGCTTGGTTAAAATTTTATTTAGGGTTTGACCAAGAAGACAATTCTTCTAAACTTTTAGTCCTCTACGTGGTTATGAATTTTATAGATTTTTATAAATTAGTTAAAATTTTATTTAAAGGGATTTTCAATTAAAAATAACTATTTTTTCAGTTATTACCCTTTATATTATTTAATTATTTCTCAGGGTGCTACACCCTCTCCCACTTTAAGGAATTTGATCCTCCAAATTCATTGCACTAACTAAATGGGAAAAACTAAGGTTACTGACCTCAAAATAATTCAGGATGTTGTTTCTGGATAGTTTGTTCAGACTCCCAAGTAGCTTCATCGCTCCCACGTCGGCTCCACTAAACCTTGACCATTGGTATAGACTGATTCTTAAGTTGCTGAAGTTTTCTATCCAAAATCTTGATCGGTTTCTCCTCATATATCAAATCTTCTTTCAGCTCTAGATCCACATGTTGAATGATGTGCGAGGGGTCATGAACATACTTCCGCAGCATAGACACGTGGAAAACATTATGCACTCCAGATAACTGGGGTGGTAAAGCCAATCTGTAGGTAACTTTCCCAACTGTCTCCAGAATCTCAAACGGGTCAATGTATCTAAGACTTAGCTTGTCGTGAATTCTAAACCTTTGAACTCCTATCATAGGTGAAACTTTCAAAAATACATGCTCGCCTACTAGAAATTTCAAGTCTCCCCTTCTGTTATCTACATAACTTTTCTGTCTTGATTGTGCCACTTGTAGACGATCTCGGATAACCTGGTTATTCTTGGATGATTCTGAAATGAGATCCGAACCTAGCCATTGCTTCTCGCCTACCTCATCCCAGCACAAAGGTGATCGGCAACTCCTTCCATAAAGAGCTTCGAATGGTGCCATCTGGATACTAGACTGATAACTGTTATTGTAGGTAAATTCTATTAAAGCCAAATGCTCATGCCAACTACCCCCAAAATCAATCATGCAATCTCTTAACATATCCTCAACTATCTGATTTGTTCTCTCAGTCTGGCCATCCGTCTGAGGATGAAATGCAGTACTGAAGTTTAACCGGGTTCCCAAGGATTCTTGCAATCCTTTCCAAAAATGTGAAGTAAATCTGGGATCCCTGTCTGACACAATGTTCACAGAACTCTATGGAGTCTTACCACTTCCTTTATGTACAAGGCAGTCAAAACATCCACTGTCCACTTTGACTTAATGGACATGAAATGCGCAGATTTAGTCAATCAATCCACAATTACCCATATTGCATCGAAGCCTCCACGGGTTCTTGGTAAGCCCATTATGAAATCCATGCCAATGCTCTCCCACTTCCACTGTGGTATATTGAGATGTTTTAATTTCTCGACAGGTCTAAAATGCTCGGCCTTCACTTGTTGGCATACCAGGCATCTACTTACAAACTCTGCCACTTCCGGTTTCATATTTGGCCTCCAAAAGGTTCTCTTTAAATCTTGGTACATCTTCGTGGCTCCAGGGTGGATAGTATACTTGGACCTGTGGACTTCTTCAAGGATCTTGCTCTTTATCTCAGCTATATCAAGGATGCATGTCCTTCCCTTGAATAATAATCTGCCATCATCGGCTAACACAAAATATGGTCTGTCGCTTAGATTTCCCTTGATCTCTACTAATACTAGATCATTGTTTTACAGGGTCTTAATTTCCATCAATAGCTCGGGGTAAATCCGAATCTGAGTAATTATGACCCGACCCTTCCTAACATTAAGGTCTAAACTAGCTAACTGCTCCAGCAATTTCCACTCTTGCAACATGAGAGTAGACAACTTCCTTTTATCGGCTTACGGATCAAAACATCAGCCACTACATTACCTTTCCCTGAGTGATACTCTATAGAGAAGTCGAAATCCTTCAAATAATCGAGCCACCTTCTCTGCCTCATATTAAGCTCCTTCTGAGAAAACAAATACTTCAAGCTCTTGTGATCAGATAATACTGTAAAAGTCTCTCCATAAACGTAGTGCCTCCAAATCTTCAAGGAAAACACCACGACAGCAAGTTCCAAATCATGGACAGGATAATTCTCTTCATACTTCCTCAGCTGTCTGGAGAATACGCTATCACATTTCCCTACTGCATCAGCACACAACTCAGGCCAATGCCCGAAGCATCAGTGTAAACTTCAAACCCTCCTTCTCCTGAAGGCAAGGCCAAAATAGGGGCAGTGGTCAAACACTCCTTCAGAGTCTGAAAACTTCGTTCACAGTCTTCTGACCACCCAAATTGGTTCTCCTTGCGAGTCAATCTAGTTAAAGGTACCGTAATCTTGGAGAAATCTTTAATAAATCTCCGATAGTAACCTGCTAGCCCTAGAAAGCTTCTCACTTCAGTTACATTCGCAGGCCTATCCCAGTTTCTCACTGCCTCAACCTTAGGGGGATCTACAGAGATTCCTTCTTTAGAAATAATGTGCCCCAGAAAAGAAACTTCTTGCAACCAGAATTCACACTTACTAAACTTGGCGTACAACTGATGGTCCTTCAATATCTGCAACGCCATCTTCAAGTGTTCTGCATGCTCCTCCTTACTCTTGGAGTATATCAAAATGTCATCAATGAAAACCATGACCCACTGATCTAAGTAGGGCCGAAAAACATTGTTCATTAGTTGCATAAAAGTTGCAGGAGCATTCGTTAGACCAAAAGGCATTATAACAAAATTGAAATGCCCGTACCTGCTACGGAATGCCGTTTTAGAAATATCTTCATCCTTGATCCGCAACTGATGATACCTCGATCGCAGATCAATCTTGGAAAAATATTGTGCTCCCGCTATCTAATCGAATAACTCATCTATCCTCGGCAACGGGTACTTATTCTTGACAGTAAACTGGTTAAGCTGGCAGTAATCAATACATAGCCTCAGAGATCCATCCTTCTTTCTTACAAACAACACTGGGGCTCCCCACGGAGATGTACTCACACGAATAAACCCCTTCTTTAGTAACTCCATTAATTGCTCTTTCAATTCTCTTAACTCCACAGGAGACATACGATACGAAGCTTTAGAAACTAGAGTCGCGCCAGGGACTAGATCAATGGAGAAGACTATCTCTCTCTCTGGTGGAAGTCCTGGCAAATCTTTAGGAAACACTTCTAGAAAATCCTGGGCAGTCGGAATGTCCTTCAATATCAACTCCTTCTTGTCAGTCAAAGAAACCAACGCCAAAAATGTCTAACATCCTTTCCTCAACAACTTCCCAGCCCGAAGTGCTGATATGAGTGGCACAAACTTAGAATGCCTAACCCCGATAAAAGAAAGCTCGGGGTGCCCAGAAAAAGACACGGTGCCGGACTTACAATGAACGCTAGCCTCATATCTAGCTAACCAATCTGCTCCTAGGATTACATCATAATCCTTCATCTTCATGCAGACCAAATCAACTGGCATAATCTGATCACCAATCACGACCTTACTAGAGGGGTAATAATACTTAATTGCAGAACCCGAACCAATAGGGGTTGACATTTCTAGTTGAGAATTCATCAATACCGGTTTCACAGATAAAGACTTAGCAAAATTTTTAGAAATATAAGAATGTGTTGCACCGGTATCAAAGAGAACAAATGCTGGCTTGTCAAGAATAATAAGTGTACCTTCAACCAATCCACTCTCCTCGGTGGCTTCTGTCTCAGTCTCTTGTAGGGCTTGGAGCTTGCCCTGTCGCTTCTGGCCTCCTTGCGACTTGTTGGGTGTAGCTTGATCTGATAGAAGAGGACACTGAGGGATATGGTGGTCCCTGCTCCCACAACGCAAACAGGTGCCTAGCTTGCGCCATCACTCCTCCATCTTGTGACCTAGACGATCATAATACTTGCAAAGGGCCTTAGATGATGCAACTGGACCTGACTTCTTATCATCACTTCTCGACTTCTTATATTTCCACAAACTAGACCCTCCAGTGGGCCTCTTCTTGCCATTGCTGGGTTTGAAACTCCCAGAACTAGTGATCTGCTCTTTCTTAGTGTTCCTTCCTCGGATCCTCTCAGTCATCTCTATGGTATCTTCGAGAACTTGAGCCTTTCTCACCATCTCTGCATAAGTCTGAATCTCCAAAGGTGCCAACTGGTTAATGTAATGGAGCTTCAATCCATTCAAAAATCGCTTGGCCTTCATCTTCTCAGTGGATACCAAGTGTGTAGCATAACTTGATAATCTGGCGAACTGTGCCTCATACTCAGCAACGGATAAGTTTCTCTATTTCAGCGAAGCGAACTCCACCTTCTTCTTCTCTTGTACTCGATCCGAGAAATATTTATTATTGAAATGCTCCTTAAATTCATCCCACGTCGTACGCCTATTACCGCGCGTAGCTTCAACTGCTTCCCACCATGCACGAGCATCGCGTTCTAGCTGGAAAGTCGCCAAAAGGACTTGGTCCTGGTCACCGCACTGCATCACTCTAAAGATTCGCTCCATCTATTCAGCCAGTTCTCGGCTTCATCGGGGTCCGCTGAACCACCAAAACGTGAGGGATTCAACCCACGAAAAATTCTGTGAAGATTACCAGCTCCATGGTGAGCCGCTCCACGTTGCGCCACTTGCTGGAGAGCTTGAGTCAAGCCCTGAACCGTGCGTTGCATATCCCTCCATTGCGCACACTCAGCTGCCATTGAAACAGATTCCTACACGTCGAAAGATTAATTAGAACAGCATAGCGGACATCTTTAAGAGTTTATTAATTAACTCAACCCAAGTTTCTACCTAATCTCACCGGGTTGGATTCTAAGACTTTACCAAAGTCACGGGTTCTACGACACCACTTAGAAACCTAGGGACTTTAGAAAACCTAGGCTCTGATACCATAAAACTGTCACGCCCCGACGCGGAATATCGGAACGCAGTAGTTATACATTCATGATAAAACGGAGTAATTAGCGAAATTTAAAAGAATATAATTGCAAGGGAACGAATAGCTCCAAAATACCAATTTAATTCAACAATCAAAATAACTTGTCCAACAACCTCCATCAATAACCAACAACATCTTGATATCCAACCTCACGACTCGAAGACAATAAAATCAAGAAAATTACAACTCTGAGTGGCCACTCTCAGTGACTGGACTAAACAAGGACTTAACAAAACTCAACAAAACCACTAAGACAACTCTCGGTTCACGAATATCAGGTCCACTCTGGTCTTCACTCCTACCCATCCCCGTCTGTTTGTGTATCCTCATCGGAGCTACCTGAAATGGGGGGGAAAATGGGTGAGCGAACACTCAGTAGGTAATAGCAGGCAGGGTTTAAGTAATTAACAATTTAATTTAATGTCATGTGAATAAAATAAATGGTGATATACAACTAACATAAGCAGAAATGGAATGAGAATAAAATAGAACTGAGATATATCATTTCCATGTACTTGGCCGATCAAGCAAGTAAACAAGCAAGTCAAGTAGAATTAATTCGATGTAGAAATTCCAAGAATATCAGAATAGATATCACGCTAGTCATGCACTCGGTACAATGCCTCACCGTGTCATTACAACTCCCCAGTGCCTAGTACATTTCGGGCGCTCCTCCCAGGACCAGACCGGGCCCTTATGATGTGTTGGCATTGATCTGGTGGATCCAAGATCCCAAGTAACCATCTTAGACATTCATTTGGAATCGGCCAGAATTCCAAGGTTCAGCTATGTAACTTACCAACTAAGATCAAGTGGTATTTCAATGATTGACTGAGAAGTCAAGAGATTTAGGAGTATAAAACAAGCATGAAACACATGAAAACAAGTTTAGGATAGATGCGGTCATGATCAGGCCGCCTAGATGAGAAAACGGTCTAGGCTGAACCGCAAAAGGCTAGCTGGGGCAAAGGGTCCAAGCCCTGAGTGAAAGAGTAGAAACGGTCCCATATGGGCTGCAATCAGGACTAGACAGTCCTAGCTGGGCCGCTTCCACTAAGGTCGACGCACATGTCAAGAAGGTCAATGCGCAAGTCTTGGCATACCTAGATAAATGCGGTCACCAAGGGGCCGCTTGAAGAGGTAAACGGTCAACTAACGACCACATATAGCAATGACGCCAGAGGACTAAGGTCGACGTACCCAAGGGAGGTCGACGCACAGCCGGTTGAATGCGGTCATAGGAGGGCCGTTTAAGCAGTCTGTCGGTCATGACTGGACCGCATACTGACAGAAACGGTCTCAGAAGGGCCGTAATAAACAGGACAGTCCCGACTCCGGGCTCGGGTAAAAACAAGCGATTCGAACGAGTTGAAAGGTTCAGGCTTTGTGGGTACAACCCAACCGGCGTCCTAGTGGGAATCCCAAGCTCGTAGGGGCTTACGGAGGTCTCATAATAGAAGTCCTAGTCCAACTGAAGGAATATTCGGCATAGAGTCCCAACTATTACAAAAATTTAGGCTAATTAACCATCGGAAAACTAATGTGTAGTGGTCAGTCAGCACCACCGGGGTGGAGTGACTGTCAAGCAATCCTAACAATTAATCAAAGGATAATAATTTCCAATTTAAGCCATTTATTTAGAATTCGAGGAATAATCAAGATGATGCAATTGGATGAAAAGGGGGATAAAAAGGATATAGACAACCATGATCACAGTTGGAAATTATCAGTATTACCCATATGCACCATTTAATTAGTGAGTTTTCTACCCTACTCATGATATCTAAACAAGATGAAATAAGAAAAAACGTAACTAAAACAGTATGCAGAAACGGTCGCTTACATGGCCGCTGGGGTTTAGAAATGGTCAGGGATAGGCCGTAACCCCAGACCTTGCGGTCTATCGAGGGGCCGTTTAAACCTAAAGAGATTCAAACAGGGAAAGGGGAAAAACGGTCTATCGCGGGGCCGCCAGGGTCATAAGCGGTTTATGTTACGACCGCATAAGGAACGCCATGTCCGGCCTCCGACGAACTCCGATAGACCTCGATTGCAACAGTAAATTCACTCGGTATGGTGCATAACAATTGGGCAAAAAGCTATCACTAGAAAGAGGACAATGAAACACATAATATAGCATGATTAATTATGTTTTAAAGCCTGCTAACCTAACATTCAATCGAGATAGAAAGGGGGGAACATGATCGGTGCCCTAATTGACATGCTCCGACTAAAGCTAGCAATACAAAGGCTATACAAAAAAAAATTTAGGGCTTTTGCTATCAAAAGAACGAGGACTCAAAGATGAATCCAAAGGTATATTTTAATTGAGGTTGGGTCTACTAGAACCTACCTTAATCAAAGGAGAAAGGGGACGACGGTCGTCGATCGCGATAAGAAAACCCTCCAAGAACGCGCTAGAATTCTCCCTCAAGCGAACTCCTCGCTGGCTGCCGCAGTAGAAAGGGGTTACTAGGTCAGGTAAGGGTTGGCTTTAAAGTGGTAAATCGAACTGGGAGCGAACGAGAGGGCCGGATAGAGTCCCACTACTCGTCGCGCGTGAGAATCGCGGATTGACCAAGTAACGCCGCCAACACTCTCGAAATTAGCGTCCTAGGGTTAGGGTTTCAATGGGCTACCAGAGGGGAAACGTGCTATACATCTAGGCCGTTCAAATTGGTCTGATCTGAGCTTAATTGATCGATATTTGAGCTTGAATTGGACAGTCTAAGATTGGATTAAATTAAACTCGATTTTAACCCTAATTCCATCAATTCAGCTTGGTTACAATTTTATTTAGGGTTTGACCAAGAAGACAATTCTTCTAAACTTTTAGTCCTCTACGTGATTATAAATTTTATAGATTTTTATAAATTAGTTGAAATTTCATTTAAAGGGATTTTCAATTAAAAATAACTATTTTCTCAGTTATTACCCTTTATGTTATTTAATTATTTCTCGGGGTGCTACACCTTAGGTGGCGAACAAGGAGGAGGTATAATGGTTTGAGGTTTAGCGGGAGGTTCGGCGGAGGCCGGTGGAGTGGAGGTTAATATAGGCTCGGTAGAAGCTGGTGGTGTGGAGGTTAATGGTGCGGTAATTGAAGGTATAAAAGAAGAAAGTTTGGTGCGTAGGAAGCGCCGAATGGGGCGAGAGGTATTAGGGACAAGAGAGGACTCATGATGCACCAGTGTGGGTGATTGGAGTATCGACCCATTATCGTAACACCAATTAGTATCATAGATAGGGTTAGGGATGGTGGCTTCGTTCTGAGCAGGGGGTTCATCGGGTGGCAATGGAGGGAGAGGAAAACGAAGGAAACTCGGAGTGATTTTCTCTTGGAAAACTTCATCATCTTGTGCCGGCTCCAAATCTTCATAATCATTAAAAACATCAAGTGGACGCCATGATGGAGGCGTAATAATGGGTAGTGGAGGTGTAAAATGTCGCGGTGGAGAGTTTTATGGAGGATTATGTAAAAGCGGAGGCAGAGGGTCATGATATTGTGAAAATTTTGGCCGAGGTAAATGCGGAGGTGAAGGCGGAGGGCCATATGAATGAGTAGGGTGGATGAGTGGAGGGCGAACGGCATCCACTTGATTTTCGATATCTTGCTCACACATATCATTGATGCCATTATCTCTCCTCTCCTTCCAATCTTTTTCCATCTTGGTGATATTATTCATTAAATCGTGAAGAGGATTGACTGAAGAAGAAGGAGGAGGAGTGGGCCGCGGGCTTGTGACCCTCTTAAGTTGTTCCTCCATCGAAGCAATTTTATCAAGGAGATTTTGCTGGAGGGGTGTGACATGAATATTGGAAGGTTGGCACGACGGTTTGGAGGGGCGGCTTGATGTGGAAGCCGTGGTGGAGGGTTAATGGGCCGACCCACAAAAGAACCTGGACGGGCCAGGTTGCAAGGAACATGTGGGCCTTGGGGCCGTGGAGGAGGAGGCATAGAAGGAGGTGGATGACGGATGACCTGAGAAGGAATATGTGTAGAAGGAGGAGACATATGACAAGAGGGAGGCGAGTGATGGGCCACCCGGGTATGAATGGAAGGAGATGGGTGATGGGCCACCCGTGTGGGATTGGAAGGTTGAGATGGAGATGCACCCTCAACAATAGCCATAAGGGCTTGAATTTGTTGAGGGGTGAGATGATCTAATGCATGCAAGACTTGGGAAGCCTTCTCATCATGTGGAGGAGACGGTCCTGGGGAAATAGTGGCTCGCAAAGGATTTAAGGGACCATGAGATTGGACATTGCCCATGGGTCAAGCAAGACCATAAGAGTGAGGACATTGTCCATTAAATGAGTAGTGGTGAGGATTATGAGATATGCTAGGTTGATCATCCTCATGAACATAAATTGGATTAGACATAACAAATTGATTATTCAAGCAAAACATTATACAAATTTAAGCAATAGTTCAATCAAAATAATTTGCAAAGATATCACACAAGTTGGATACTTACACTTGATTTTTGTTTGGACCTTGGTGAATTAGATGATTTTGACAAGATTTGATATAGTTCACACAAGGTAGGAATCTAGTTTCAATATGATTTTCTTCAATGTCAACTAGGTACACTCTCTCACCATGCATAGACCAACTAAACCCGAGACTTCAAAGGGTACAACTAGCCCATGTTTCCGTGAGAGAATCCATGGGTGCGGGGACTTATGGAGGCCTTGGTTTAGGAGATTCTAATTTAAAGAGATGGATTGCTCAATGGAGGGTCCTTCCTTAACCAAGAGGGGGGTATGGTATCCTAAAAGGGTGGGGAGAGGAGGTATCCCAAGCCAAATACAATATGAATGCAGAACTAATGTAAATCAATGAATAAATAATGTATATATGAACAATATGCAAGAAGTATGCACAAAGAGTAAGGAAAGAGTGAGAATCTATAAAAACACAGGAAATTGGCGCCCTGACAGGTGCCACCAATTCCTGAATGGCCCCCTGTGAGTGGGCGCCAATTACAGTTTTTTTTTCAGAATGAGGGAATTGGCGCCCCCCTCAGTGCCACCATTTCTTTAATGGGTGCCCATCTGATGGGCGCCAATTCTAATTTTTTTTTAAAGAAATGTAGGGAATTGGCGCCCTTACAGTGGCCACCAATTGATGAATTGGCGCCCCCTGTATGGGCGCTAATTCTTCCTATCCCAGAAACTCACCAGCAGCCCGAGAGCTTAAACAGAGAAAAAAATACCAATAGGGAAGAAAGGAAAACACTCACAATCACAAGATAAGAATCATGGCAATCAGTAAGAACATGAAATAAGACATGGCATGCTCATTTTTTTAATAATAGATGGATAGATAAATGGAATTTCTAAAAATCTATCAAACTAGTCAATCACTTAGGAGAGTGCTCAAAGGAGGGGTAATCAATAGAAAAACCAAAGGAGTCCCACCGTGATCGCCAATTTGTAGATTCTAAGAAAATCCACTTAGAGAAAATAAAAGAAAAGCATGGGAAAAGGAGAGAAAGTTGGATCAAAAGAGCATGCCTAGGATGCTATGTGGAGGGTGATCGCCAGAGACACGAGGGCCTCAAAGATATAACAATAAAGAATATAGAGGGATCGCTAATATATACCTTTAAAGTGCAGGGAGATTGTGAGAGTCACCTTCTCTTTCTATCGGCCGGCCGATGAAGAGAGTTTCTCTTTGTTGATTACCCTTGCAAAACAAATAAAACACCAACAAAAGATATTGATTAGAAATGAAAGATATGTAGCATCAAAATCCAAATATAAATGTGAACATGGAAAGCATGGATATGAACACATCTTATTGGTGTTTAGCCTTTAAACCCCTATGCAAAGGGTGAGGGACATAATGATGTATGAAAGTAGAAGTGGAGGTGTGCAAGTGTTGCACTAAAAGGAGACTCTCAATGTGGTTGAGATGATGAAAAGAAGTAAAAGAAAATATGATGCATGCACTGCTAAGTGTATAAAAATAAGAGAAAATGGGGGAAAATAAAAGCTTATTGGTTTTTTCTCCAAGAAAGTGGGCTTCAAATCTTCAATAGGGAAGAAGCTTCATGGATGTAGAGGCTCCAAATCTTCAAGGGAGGAAGAAGAACTCCATGGATGAGGCTTTAAGGTACATGGGAGTCTCCTCCTTGAGCCTCCAATCCAGCATCACCTCCCCTTAGTTTTGTTGAGTAGCCCTCAAACATAAGGGAGGGAGGGGTCCTATTTATAGGGCTGAAATTTGGAGTTAATTGCAAGGAAAATTAGGAAATCATGTTTTAATTAGATTTGGAAGGTGATAAATCATAGCCATGTGTCCCTTCAACCTTGGAAAGCCTTAGAACTCCTTTCCCAAGTGAAAATGGCCTCAAAAGAGAGAAAGAAGGGGGGTCTACCGGAGTTCAGATCTCTGAAAGAATTGGCGACCACACAAGCGGTCACTATTTAAAAGGGCGCCCATGCGAAGCATCGCTAATTCCAAAGTGTTTCGAGACGGATTAGGACTTTTCAAAATTTGAAAAGAATTGGCGACCATGCGATGGTAGCTAATTATAATTTAATACGAGTTTTGGACGGAGATAAAAGCTCAAAATATATTAAGGGAATTGGCAACTTTACACACGGGCGCCTATTTATGAAATAGCAACCTTCCGGGAAGTCATGGAATCAAAAATAATCCAATTTTGGCTCAAAATGTGAAGATAAGAATTGGCGACCTTCCGCATGGTTGCTATTTAAAGAATTGGCGACCTTCCGGAGTGTCACTAATTCTTGAATTTTGAAGAAGGGCCAAATGGGAAACTACATGAAATTGGCACCCATCTGGCTACCATCTCTCAGGGAATTGGAGCCTAGCTGGCTGCCATCTCTAAGGGAATTGGCGCCCATCTGGCTGCCATGTTTCAGAAAAATCCCCGGAAAAATGGAGAAAAATGTTAGAAAAATCTGTAAAAATAGGAAAACGTATGGGAAAGCTTGGGAAAGTTGAATATTCAAGAAAAATGAAAAAAACCACTCAAATAAGTTGATTTGAGGGTCAAATGGGGCATCACAATGTGATAAGAGATATGCTCAAAATGATGTCAAATTTGGCGTTTCTACAAGTACTATACTGAGTTGATTGATCTATTGGTTTTGGAGTTTTCAATGATTGACAGCTATTCCATAGCAGATTCCCTTGTTGTTAATTCAAATTGTTTTTAGTGGTTCTGTTCACAGTAGTTTCTTTTAATTCCGCATTGTTATTAACTACTGTGGAAATTGAAATTGGGGTAGATCTATTCACCCCCCCTCTAGATCTGTAGTTCAATCCTTTCATACATCACGTGGTATCAGAGCCTAACTCTCCCTAGGGGCTTAACATCCCGAAGAGATTAGTTGAAATGGATGCTAGAGGTTTAACTACTGAGGGTCATTCCACCAGTAAGCTGCCATTCTTTGACGGAAACAACTATGCTTACTGGAAGAATAGTATGCAGGTTTTCCTTCGAGCGAAGGATTATGAAATTTCGAAGGTTGTTAGTAAAGAACCTTTTGAGCTCCCTGATGATGAGGAGGCCTGAACCAGGGAGCAGATCCGTAGGTCTACATTGAACTAGAGCGCTGTAAATGCTATGCAGTGTGCTCTTCACCCTACTGAATTTTTAAGAGTTTCCTCCTATTCCACAGCCAAGGAAATGTGGGACAAGCTGGAGGTAATCTATGAGGGAATGTCTCAGGTTAGAGAGACCAAGGCTAATATGTTAGTCTCAGAATATGAAGAGTTTAAGATGAAACCTGATGAGTCTATATCTGAGATGTACGCTAGACTGATGGTACTCACTAATAGCTTGAGGAGTCTAGGTAAGGTTTACAGTGAGTACGAACTTGTTAGAAAAATTCTTAGGTCCCTAACACCAATTTGGCACACCAAGGCCACAATTATGGAAGAGTCTAGGAACCTAGCAACTACCATAGTAGATGAACTCATCGGTTCTCTCATGACATATGAGTTGAATCTCAAGAGGGTCGATGAGTCTGAGAAGAAGAAAAAGCCCCTAGCGCTCAAAGTGACTTCTAGTAGCAAAGGGTCATCAAGTGAGCACAGTTTTTCTAGTTCAGATGAAGACCCAGATGAATTTGCAATGCTTACTAGAAAATTTAAGAAGTTCCTGAGGAAGGAAGGGAAGGGGTTCAGAAGAAAGTATTTCTCAGGGAAGAGGCAGTCAAAATACAAATCTGATACTGCCAAGAAATCTGATGGTATTGTTTGCTATAATTGCAGGAAAGTAGGGCACCTAAAGGTAGACTGCCCTGAGCTGCAGAAGGAGAAACAGCCAAGGTGGAAGAATAAGAAAGGAAAAGCTATGGTAAGCACCTGGAGCGATGAATATGAAGGCAGTCAGAGAAGCACATCTGATAGCGAGGAAGAAGACAAGCTCTGCCTAATGGCCGAAGAAGAAGAGAAGGAAGATGATGAAGAGGTAACTTCCCCTTTCGAGAACTTTACACATAGTGACTGGGAAGAAGCCTATGCAGAGATTTTAGATAGATATGATGATGTGCGTAGAGAGAATAGGCATCTGAAAAGGAAGATAAACTGTTTAGTTAATGATACATCTTTGATGACACAATTGCATGCCTAGAAATAGAAAACTGTAGTTTGAAGAATTCTCTTGCTGAATGTGAAAATTTCAAAACTGTCTTGAATGACATAAGATATGAAAATGAACACTTGAAAAACACCATTGATGAATTGAAAATCAGAATGCAAAAATTTAAGGAAGAAACTAGAATTGCAAATGAAAAATATGATGATGTTAATGGTGTGAATAAAGAATTGAAAAGGATAATTGAGAACTTAGAAAAAGAAAATAAGGATAAACAACATTCCCTTGAAGGCATGACACAGGGAACTGAAAATGTGAATGCCATTTTGGGAGCAAAGGTAAACTTCAGAAGGGAAGGATTGGGTTTTAACCCAACAAATAAGAAAAGGTTTGATGTGAAGACTATTTCCTTTGTTTTTGAAAAAGGAACATCAAAAATCAAACCTTTAATAAAACTGAACTCTGAAGAAAACAACAACAAAAAATATGTAAAAAATAATGATCATGACAAGCCCAATGCCAAGGACAAGCACAAAGAGAAGGTAGAGGTGTCTAGTGGATCCTTCACACACACTACTGCACCTCAGGCTAAGGGACAGGTTAGGGGTCAAGCAGCTAAAGCCCAAGTCCAAGGAAACCCCTAAACCAAGGTAACCCAGTCTCAACAGAAAGGTCGATGCAACCACTAACCTGCACCGATGCATACTCCTTCTGGGTTTAGGTCCTTTAGAAATCAAGGTTAGAGCAGGGGCACCTCAGGTCGATGCTACTACCTTAGTGCACCGACCTATCCATCATTCCAAAACTCCTATAATTATCACTCCAGTAGGAAAGGTCGAGGCAGCCTCAACATGAGGTCGATGCATGTCACGCCCCGAGACTATGCAGCGGAAATAATCAGGAACGTGAACAAGCGGCTAGTACGTCTCAAGCGAGCAATATAATCAGAGCGCCAACACATTCACACATAAGAAATGAATGCACAATATTTGGACAAAATCTTTGCTTTATTTAAATAATAATAAAAAATACATAAGATTGACTCTTGACTCTTAAACTAACTAGACTCAATAAAATGAAAAATTACATAATGACTCTTGACTATCACTAACGACAATCTAAGACTTCGCTCCTTCTTTAATCACTCTCGGATCTATCACTTGAATAATATGAATCCAACCTGCTAAAATTTCATGAAAAAGATTGGGAAATAGTAGGGAGTGAGCATACACGTCCAGTAGGTATCTTCGCATCAACATGAAGGCAATGTTTAAGTAATTAACATTTTATCTCTAGAGTATAAAACATGAAAAATATGATGAAACATGTGAATAAACCAAAGTAACATAAATAACAAGATACGATCAAGGTGAGCCATGATAATTCATGTAGACTTGGAAATATGATCAAGCAAGAATATAACATAAATGTAATTTGGCCTTTCATGAACAAGAATGTACTTTTCATAACCATAAAGGCTATGCACTAGAAAGTTATGTATCGAGAATGTACTAACAAGCATGTAATTTCACAAGATTGTCTCGTGAGAATTTGTGGATTTCACCCGTTTATAAGAAAAGTACTCCCAGCATAATGCGACGCCAGTATTCATCATACCCCATAGTTTATAGTCTGTTTTCGACTATCTGCCGAGGGGACTAGAGTTGAGCCCTTGGACACTGTCCGTGCCCGCTCTTGCATCTTCAAGTTAAAAATCAAGCTACTTCCACAAAAAATATCAATATGGCCAATAATGTCACAAGTTCAAACTATAGTTTCATGATAGAAAATACCAAGGTAAGAATGCACCAAATAAGAATGTGAGAGTTCAAGGTTGATTTAGAACAAGGTCACGCTAGAAAAATTCGGCAGCATAACGGCACATTCTTTACTTTCCATAAGTTATCAATATCTTATTTGACAAGTGTTAAGTTCCAAGTAATCATCAGACCATCTAGGAACTACCCAAAGGTCAAACGTCGGGTTAGACAAAGTCAGGGACCTTGCGATCGTTTACTGGACCGTTTAGGGACTCATGCGATCATGTCCAGACCATTTAGCAGATTCATGCGGTCGAGTCAGGACCGTTTCAATCGGTTCAAAGCCAGAACAAAAAGACTTGACTCAGAGTACAAATGTGGTCACGAGATGACCGTTTTTGGATAGAAGCAGTCTTCGTCCGATCGTTATTGGGCCATTAACATTCATGAGAGGACCGTTTCTAGCCAAGACTCAGAAAACACCGGTAGTGCAAGCGCTTACTTAGACAATTTGGGTTTTGATGGTACAACCAGCTCGGTGTCCTAGTGGGAATCCTAGGCTTACAAAGACTTACGGAGGCCTTGAAACAAGATCACCTAGTCTGGTGGAAGGAATATCTAACGGAGAGGATCACCAGTCCAAGAAAGTATGCCTATAGTGCAAAGTGTATCTAATGACATCGTACCAGAATATGTGTCATGTACTTAAGAAAAAAAACTCTAGATGAGAAGGATCGTGAGAAAACAACGATCAAATCAAAACTAGACAAGTCCATGAACCATATGAAATTATGCTCATTAATACAAGAGTATAGGTTTGGCATGAAATTAACATAAGTTTAAAAATAAGTCCAAAGTGTATCAAGAACATGAATCCTATTAAGATGAACAACTAACATAACCAAGTGCATGAAAACATTAGAGCTCTTTTAGTTGGACTCAAATACATTAGCACGGTAATCTCTCAACCGGCCTTGATTGAATGTGACTCAAAAGCCCTTGTGCAGATCATTAACAAGCAAGCTCATTGCCCATGGACTATTCTTACATATGTTAGAGAAATCAGGGTTCTCCTCTCTCAGTGGGACTCAATTATCCATATCTTTAAAGAAGCAAATGTTGTTGCTGATTTGTTAGCCTCTCTAGCTTGCATAAATAAATGTAATCTTTTCTTTTCTTCTCATGAGTTTCCACGAATATCAAGGGTGCAGCTCGGTTGGATAATCTAGGTATGCCTAGCATCCGCATCATGTAATATTCAATTTGATATTATCAATAAAATTAACCTCCTAGTGGTTTAATGGTTAAGTGTCTCTTTTCAAGAGGAGCACTTACCATTTTACCTCTAGGCAGGGTTTTCCAAAAAAAAAAGTGCATGAAAACATGACTTAAAACAGGGGTAAGACCCAATTAACTAGGCTTATCATATGATAAATAGGGATGTTCTGCATTAAGTTTCGGGTTAACAATAATACAAAATTCAAAAAATGAAAGCGGTCACTTGAGGACCGTTTGACAAGGCCTAGCGGTCTATCGTAGGACCGTAAAAGGACTCAGGCAGTCTCAGGAAGACCGTTTCTTCCTGTCTACTGTAAACAGCAATAAAACTGAAAATACATGCTAATCTAGGGCAAAACATGGCAACAGGTAAATATGTCATGATAACACCATATTAAAACACGGAGATGCATGGTTTTGAAATAAACTAAAATTATCATTTTACTTATTATGACAAGGTTCATGCATGCTATGTTAACCCTATATGCGCAGTCATAATAAACATCAAATACAACGTGTACAATGCATGAAATCTCATAAAACAAGAGGGCTTTTACTCCTTACCTGTTAATTTAGCCCTTTCATGAGATAACCTACCTTTGATAGTGCTCCTAGAGTTCAAATTTCTGACTAGAAGGAAGCCCTAGTTCTGCCCATTTTGCGCCAAAATAGCCACTTCACGTCCTTCTATCTCCCGATCCTCTTGACCTAAATCTATGAAAATTTGAGGGTAGATAGAAGATACGAAGGGGAATAGAAAGTTCTAAAGACACAACTTCTAAATATCTTGTTGAGGGCTTCTATTTTCCGGATCTTCACTGGGCCGTCGCACTGGTTCATGTGCAATCTATGGCGATCCAGCGACTTGCAAAGGGTCTAGCTCTCCAACGGCTGGGGCTTCTAACACGAAAATTTGGGGGAAGTTAGATAAAATTATGAACACCAATTTCTTCTTAAAAGACCAACCTGAGTAGACGTCTCCTTACCTTCGAAAAATGTGAGCCAACATTAGGGTTCGCATGAGTCGAAGTTATGGTCTATTTATAGGTTTCACCTAGGGTTTAAGAGATTAGATCGATCCTAGAGTTCTAAATTAGAGTATAGTTAATCATTAGAGAGTTCTAGAGAGTCATCCATGCCAGGTAGCTTCGATCTAAAATGATTGGATCGTCAAAGATCCAAGCTTTTCACGTTTTCTCCCATTCACAGAACTGGGGTTGCCTAGCGGTCATGGGTGGACCGTTAGGGTGGGTCTGGCGGTTGCGCGATAGACCGCCAGGCATCATTAAGTCTGAAATTTTTGAAATTTCATATTATCCCCCATTTATCCCTTAATTATTGTATATATCCCAATTAAAATCCGTAAACTACCTAAATTATTAATTGTAGATCTAATTAAAATCCACTAAAAAATAATTAAAAGTATGCAATATTGTGGTGAAATGTGGGAAAGGGGAAAAAGAAAAGGGAGCATACGTGGATGATAATGGAGGGTGATCGCCAGAGACCGCGGGCCTCAAAGGATATAATCGATAATATTGGAGGGATCGCGAATATAAATACATCAAAAGGATGCGGGGGATGTGAGTGATTTCCTTCCCTTCCTATCGCCCGGCCGATGGAGGGAGTTCTTCTTTGATTACCCTTTTAAACCAATAAAAGATTAGAATTAGAACCAAGGTGAGTGTAGCATCAAAATCATGATAAAGATAAGCATGAAAATCATGTATAAGAACACACCTTGTTGGATGTTGCCCTTTTAAACCCCATGCGATGGGTAGGGAGATATGATGAATGAATGTAAGAAAATAAAGTGTGCAAGTGTTGCACTATGGAAGCTCAACGTGGTTGAGGTAAAGAGATGAACATGTTGTAATGCATGCATGTGATCTAAAATAAGAGCAGGGAATATATAACAGATAATAATGAAAAGAAGGAGAAGCCTGGGATTGTTTCTCCTGTAGCTTTGATGCACGATGGGGAGGGAGTCTCCTTCAAAAGGACGAAGCTTTGCACACAAAGAGTACTCCCTCCTGGAGCCAAGAAAACGGCAGCACCTTCCCCTGTAAATTGAAAATCTCCCTCGAGCAAGAGCCACAGAGACTATTTATAGGGAGGAATTCAGTGGTTTAGTCCAAAACCAATTAGGATAGCCCGGTTTTAGTAGGAGATAAATATTGGAAGGAATCCCTCCAGTCATGGAAAGCCATTAGAGTCCTTTTCGAAGTGAAAAAGGGCTCAAAACGGAGAAAGAACAGAGTTTGGGACGGTTTGGAAATCTGTAGGAAATGACGACCCCTCACGCGGTCGTCAATTGAAATAACGACTTGCACAGTGTCACGAATCAAAAATAATAAAAAATGCCAAAAGGAAATAGCGCCCCTCGTTCGGCCGTCAATTGAAATGACGCCCCCGTGAGGGACGTTATTTCAGATTCTTCAAAAAAGACTATTTTTCATTTCTCATTATTATTTTCTCATTTTTTCAGTGGACGTGTATCTAACTGTGCTGATTCCAATTCCTATTTTTTCGTATTTTTCTGACACCCGGAAGGCCACCAAAACACCCATGAAAGGGCCACCGAGATATATTATAAAAAAATTTCGAATGGAATTGCCGTCTCTTGCACCGTCGTCATTTACCTTTTCCTTTATTTTTATTTTATTTAAAATCAAATAACGCCCCCTTCCATGTCGTTAATTCTTTAAAAAATCTAAAAAACTTCTAGAAAATCCAAAAAAATAGGGAAAAATCAAATGAATGGACGCCTCCTCGAAGACGCGTCATTTCACTTTTTTTATTTATTAATATCTTTTATAAAAAATCAAATGACGCCCCCCCTGATGCCGTTAATTCTTGAAAAATTCATAAAAATGGAGAAAAATACCCTGAAAATCCAAAACAATAGGGGAAAATAAGAAAAAGTAGAAAAAAGGTGAAATCCAAGAAAAATAGAAAAAAACCACTCAAACAAAGTCAATTTGAGGGTCAACTTGGGACATTATGAGGTAATATGAGATGTGCTCATAGTAACGTCAATTTTAGCGTGTCTACAGCTGTCCCGCCATGGCGTCTGCTTTACAAGGGAATAGAGTAAACTGAAAAGTAGATGCTAAGGTGTGATGAGACACGCGATCAACATCACCTGATGAGTATTAAATCAAAAGCTCGAGATGAAGTAATCTCAGGAAATTCAATAAAATCAACGATGTTTGGATAAAAGAGGGAGCAAATGTGCACGCGGGCATGAGGGAGATAAAAGAAGACAATCAACTTCCAGCGCGGTGGAAGTACCACAAGTCACAAACCTGTAGGTTTCGCCGTTGGAGAGCGATTACCAGTCAATGTGGACGTGCTGCAACCAAGGCGGATCTAAGAAAAAAAGAGAGTGAAAATAGAGGATAAAAATTCTAACAAAGAGCTTTCGAGAAAACGGCCCAAAATAGTGACAAGACAAACTGAAGATTCAATTCAGCAATGAATATCTCATATCTGGAAAGATTAAGATCAATTTGACTCTCCAAATCAACTTATCAGAATGATTTTCCAACGTTGATTCAAAGTCCTACATGAATGCATGCTGGGTTTAAAGGAAAAAATTAAAATAAATTAAAATATAAGATATTCAAGGATAATATTGCTAAGCTGTCAAGACTGGGTCAAGAAACCGATTTCGTGAGCTGATACTAAGTCGAAGCCCGTTTATCCGCGCATCAACTCGTAAAAGGGAACCATCGTCCCCAGTCCTGGACAGCTCAACGGCCTATCCGTGTGACTAAGATTTCTCTGGAATCGTCATCATTTTTGATGAAGTGGAACTCAAATTCTAGATTTACTAAAGCCACAAGGTCCTTGATATAATCTAATAGCGTATGATAACATATAGTGAGAATGCATACAGGGAAGATGGTGGAGTAATGAGCACGAGGGAACTGATTAAATGCAAGCACTGTGGGACTTGGATGATGCCCAGATGGTGGGACCAAAGCTTATTCCTGCGCTCAAAATTTCATTAGCCAAGATAAAAAAGATAACAAGTAATGAATAAGGCATTTAAACATTGCAACCATAGTAGGGATAGAATTCAAGCATGAAAGCATTGAATAGCATTGAATAACATGAAAATATAGCTTGTATCAAAGCATCAATAGCATGTATGTATCATATCATGAATAGCATTCAAGTGTGTATAGCGTGAAAGGCATGAATATCATTTAAGCATTCAACATAGATATCATCATTAAAGCATAGATAGCATAGCATCATTGTTTGTTGTTTGTCATGAGGATGAAAACTTGGCTAGTCACTTGAATGATCAGGATTAAGTAATGCCTAGCGGCAAGAGTGATCAAGTGAAATCAGCAGGAGTTGATTAAAAAGATTTGGAGATGAATAATCGGAGTAATGCCTAGCAAATCATGAAGATGTGATCAATTGATGCCCAACGTGGCATATCTTGAAGATATCAAACAACATAGGGAAGAATCGAAAGATAGATAGCAACGAATGGAGAGGACTCATCCTGTGCTCTTGGTCCTGTGAGAGCTGTTGTCCCTGCAAAAGTACCATCAACAAAATATAATTTTTTTTAGATTTTTGAAATATGTAAATTTTTATGGGTTTTAAAAATATTTAAATTTTTATGTGGATTTTTGGAAGATATCTGAATTTTTTATGGATTTTGAAAATATTCAATTTTATGGATTTTGAGAATATTCAATTTTATGGATTTTTTACAAGAAATATTTAATTTTTTTAGATTTTGGTTTAGACATTGCTAAAGCAGCATCAAAGGATGTTTAAACCACTAGCTAAGGGTCCTTGTTCCTTCCCCTTTCGCTAAAAAGTGCCCAAAATCGGGCGTGCATTTAAAGGTGGCACCCTATGACCGGCTACCCTTGTATAACGGGGCCCCTACCAAGGCCATACCCGAGAAACACTCGGTCTTGGAGGGAGAAGAGAAGAATAATTTAGAGATAAGCTTGATGTGAGTTAAGAAGATATCTGGTTTCGACTTCCGTCCATAGCACAACCCCTAGAGATTCGGTCTGCTGCGCCGGGGCTTTGTGTCATATCATCGAACCTTACATTATATTTCAGGCACGCATGCGACCGGGCTAATAACGTCCCGCGGGAAAACTGTATTGCCCTCTTTCCATGGCAAAATCATTGAATTTTACTTTTCTTTTCACATTTTTTTGTGTCCTTTGGACTTAAGAGATATTGCAACTACAACATGATATTTTGAGAATAAGGTCATAATAGATTGCCCCTATTTGAAACTTCCTCTTGTCGGGGTGTGCTTAGGTTGGTAGTTTTTACCCAGAATATTTTTATACTCGTATTTCAGCCGAGTAGAGAAAATAAAAAGACCTCGTGCCCTCGAGCATGGCCCAAGCAGCAATGGTGTTCTACCAAGGGGGACGGCTAAGGACGCCATGAAGTGTGTGCAGTGCCCAGCTAAGGGTTGCCCTTAATGAGCGAGGAGAGAATACTGAACTCCCAGCGCGGGGTTCTTATTACCAAAGTGCTGCATAGCAAGCTTAAAGACTCTTTTTCTTTCTTTTTTTTTGAAATAATTGAACAAAGATAAAGGTCTAAAGTAACCACTCTTAATCTTATTAAGAAGCACTTCTTTTTGAAAAAACCATGCATGAATAAGTTGGATTAATGATGAAATCAAGAATGCAAATCTTATGTAAAAATATTACCTTGCGACCTTGGTCGTAGAAGCGGCTGCAGCTGGAGGCAATCTTGATGAACATGGGATTTACAGTCCTCTTTTGGCAGAAAGGGAAGAAGCAAAGTTTTGAAAGTGACTTAACAAGGGGGAGTGATATCAAGACCAGACTCAGACGAAATAAGGAGAAAAGGAAAAGAGAGGCGAGGGCTAGAACTCCCTCACTAAGGTGCGGAGACCCTGATCCCATGAATGGTTTACAGAAGAAACGGAGAATCAAGACGAGGAGTGAGGACTAAAGCCTCGAAAGTAGTGGGAGAACGGGCAGATGCCTAAAGCAGTGGATGTGGAAGAAGTTGGGTCAGACCCGTGATTGGGAGGAATTAGAAGAAGAAATTGATAGATGGAAAGAAGTGGGTCCGAAGGGTCCGGAGGAAGTGGAGGAAAATCATGAGAGGAAGAAGAGTCCGGAGGTTTCAGAGGGAAAAAAATACCGAGGGACGCGATGCCCTGAGAAGAGGTATGGAAAAAGATGGTTAGAGAGGAAGAATAGAATGAAGGACACGATGTCCTGAAGGAGCAGGAAGAGGAATCGGAAAAAAGAGAAGAGATCCGGAGGTTTTGGCGGG
The DNA here is from genome assembly GCA_022559845.1 of Amorphophallus konjac. Lineage (NCBI taxonomy): Eukaryota > Viridiplantae > Streptophyta > Magnoliopsida > Alismatales > Araceae > Amorphophallus > Amorphophallus konjac. Next base: position 172,665,787 of record CM040125.1, read on the forward strand.
ATAGAATCAGAAGGGACGCGATGCCCTAAGAAGAGGGAAAGAGAATCCGAAGGTTCCGGAGGAAGAAAGTAGAAAGGGGCTTGACGCCCTGGGAAGGATAAAGAATAAGATAGAAAATCCAGAAGTTCCGGAGGAGGAAGGTGTAAAAAAGCGCGATGTCTTGGAAGGACGGGAGAGAAATCCGGAGGATCCGGATATGGAGGTGTGGAGGGGCGCGATGCCCCAAAAAGGAGGTCTAGAGGTTCCAGAGGAAGAATACACCATGGGACGCGATGCCCAGGGAGGAAAGATAAGTCCGGAAGTCCCGGAGGTGGAAGATGTGGAAGGTCCGGAGGTTCCGGAATGCGGGGAAGATACGGGTTCGGAAACCCGGGAAAGAAGAAATGCCAATGCATGTGAATGCCATATGATGGTTGTAAGGGATGCATGAAATGCATGATATGCAAAGAATGCAGAGAATGCATGGAATGAGAGGGTAAGATCCTCCTCACCCATGGAGTGGCCCGTAGAGAGAACAATGTGGATGGAACAGAATAAGGAGTGAATGAATTGGTGGAAAGCCCTTTAGTAAAAGGATGCCCATCCCTCCATGGCAAGGAGAGTGCCCGGCCAGATAGCTCAAAGGATAAACTCTCATTAATGGAATGTGTTATAGTGATGTAAGAAGAAGAAAACCCCTTAGGAAATCGTATAATAATGGAGCGAGGGGTAACGAGAGCATTGAAAGAATGTTGCCCAATAAGCAAAATGAATTGAATAACGGGTCGACTCGGCATCAACTTATAAGAGTGTTTCTCGGTGAGCGTCCTTGGAGACTTCTCGAATGTGCCCAGTACAAGAACATGAATTGGCATTCGGCAAATAAAATCTTGAACCTTGACCGGCGTAGCCGTGGCCAAATCCTTCTTGCCTGGCTCTTGTTCATCGTCCATGGCACAAACATTTATAGAGATGCACCCCTTTCGAGTGGTAGAGAAAAGTGAGGTGGAGGCAGTAAGCTTGATGAGAAGTGAAGGCATAATGGAGAGTTTTAATGGAAGGGTAAGTGGAGGTTCAAACACGTCAGGCTTCTCCCCTTGCTCGGAAGCGACTGGGATCGGCTCGAGTGCAAAAATAGGTGAGTCCTGCCAAGGACTAGCCACGGGTTTAGGTAAAGGTTTAGTCAGAGAGATATGCAAAGTGGGTTTCGGGATTACAAGCATAGTGGAGGCCTTCGGTTGCGGCAATGGGGTGTTATTTGATTTGTGAAAAGGTTTAATCGAAGGTTTGGCGGAGGCCGATGGTATGGAGGTAAGCTTAGATGGCTCGGTGGAGGGTAATGGTGTGGGAATTGGCTGGGATGTAGCAAGAGGTTCGGCGGAAGCCGGGGTAATAGAAATTAATGGTGGATCCGTGGAAGCCGGTGTAATGGAAATTAATGGAGTGGTAATTATAGGTGTAAAATGAGAGGGTTTGGTGCGTTGGAAGCGCCAGATGGGGCGAGAAGTATTAGAGATAGGAGATGCATGGCGTGCCGGTGTGGGTGATTGGAGTATCGACCCATTATCGTAGCACCAGTTGGTCTCATAAACGGGGTTAGGGACGGTGGCATCGTCCTGAGCAGGGGGTTCATCATGTAATGGAGGGAGTGGAAAATGAAGGAAACTTGGAAGGGGTGCCTACGGAATTTCAACATTTTATGCCATCTCCAAATCTTATTCTTCATCAAAAACATCAAGTGGACGCCGTGGAGGAGGCATAATAATGGGTAGTGGAGGAGCGTGATGTAGAGGATTAAGTAAAAATGGAGCCGGAGGATCATCATATTGTGGAGAATTTTGTGGAGGTAAATGCGAAGGCGAAGGTGGAGGGCCATATGAATGAGTGGGGTGGATGAGTGGAGGGTGAATGGCATTCACTTGATTATCAATATCTTGCTCATACGTGTCTTTGATGCCACTATCTCTTCTCTCCTTCCAATCTGTCTCCATCTTAGTGATGTTGTTCATGAAATCGTGAAGAGGGTTGACTGGAGAAAGAGGAGGAGCAGTGGGCCGCGGACTCGTGACCCTCTTGAGTTGTTCCTCCATCGAAGTGATTTTGTAAAGAAGATTTTGTTGGAAAGGTGTGACACGAACAACGGAGGGTTGGCAAGGCGGCCATGGAGGGGCAACATGTGATGGCCGTAAAGGGGTAGGAATAGAAGGAGGCGAGTGATGGCTCGCCCGAGGAGGAGTTTGTGTAGAGGGAGACGAGTGATGGACCACCCAAAGAGGTGTATATGCGGAAGGAGGTGGGTGATGGGCCACCCGAATAGGAATGTGAGTGGATGGAGGCAGGTGATGGGCCACCCGAATGGGAGTAGAAGGAGGATGAGAGGGATTAGATGCACCCTCAACAACGGCCTTAAGGGCTTGGATTTGTTGAGGGGTGAGACGATCTATTACATGCAACATTTGGGAGACCTTCTTATCATGTGGAGGAGATGATCCCGTGGGAATAGTGGCTCGCGGTTGAGGCGAGGGATCATGAGATTGGACATTGCCCATGGGTCGGGCAAGACTATAGGAAGGATGACGTAGCCCCTTAAAAGGATTGTGGTGAGAATTATGGAATTGAGGATTATATGATGTGCTGGGTTGTTCATCCTCATGATTATAATTAGGATTAAACATATCAAAGTGAAACATTATGCAAATCAACAATGATTCAATAAACAATTTGCAAAGAATAGCAAACAATGTGAGATGTTATTGATACCTTGATGCGAATTAAGGGTTTTAGCAAATTTTGTATGATCCACTCAAGGTAGGAACCTAGTTTCAATATGAATTTTCTTCAATGCCAACTAGGTTTATTCTCACCCTACATGGGCCAACTAACCCGGGGAACTTCAAAGGTACAACCTGCCCGGCGTCCGTGAGGGAATCCACGGGTGCGGGGACTTATGGAGGCCTTAGTTTTAGAATTTTTGGTCCAAAGAGACGGAATGCTCAATAGAGGGTCCTTCCTTCACCAAGAGGGGGTATGGATCTTAAAAAGGGTGGAGAGAGGAGGTCTCGCAAACCAAATGCAATATGAATGCCAATGCTAATGCAAAAGAAGAATAAAAACACACAGAATGATGCAAATAATAATATGCTAAAAAACAAATAACAATTCACAGAAAAGATAAATATGTGAAAACTCAGGGGAAGGGTGACATCAATGGTGGTAATGCAATAAATAATGAATGCTAATGCAAAGGTGATAGAATGACAGGATGCTAATGCTAATGCCCAAGTTAAAACAAATTAAAACAATAAAAAAATGCACATGCAATATGAGATGATGACACACACACCAAATAAATGTGCTGCACAAAATAGTAAAAACGATAAGATGGTGTATGCAACAGAATGTGACCTACGCTAAAATGATATGCATAGGGTAAAATGGCGCCCTCCTCACTACCCCTATTTACCTAATGATCACCCATCTGATGGGCGCCAATTACCCTATTCCTAGAACCCGTAACAGTGGCCAAAAAGCTCAGAACTGTGAGAAAAAAAACCAATACGAAAGAAAGGAAAACACTCACGATCACAAGATAAGAATCATGGCAATCAATAATAATATAAAATCGGTATAAAATTTCTTTTAAACAAAAGTCTATCAAACTAGTCAATCACTTAGGGAGAGTGCTACGTGGAGCACTAGAGGAGGTGCACCGTGGGTGCAAAAGGGAGGTGGCACACGTGGGTGCCCAAGGGAGGGGTAATCATAAGAAAAATAAAAGGGGTCCCACCGTGATCGTCAATCTGTAGATCTAATTAAAATCCACTAAAAAATAATAAAAAGCATGCAATATAGTGGTGAAATGTGGGAAAGGGGAAAAAGAAAAGGGAGCATACGTGGATGCTAATGGAGGGTGATCGCCAGAGACCGCGGGCCTCAAAGGATATAATCGATAATAATGGAGGGATCGCGAATATAAATACCTCAAAAGGATGCGAGAGATGTGAGTGATTTTCTTCCCTTCCTATCGGCCGGCAGATGGAGGGAGTTCTTCTTTGATTACCCTTGTAAAATAAAGAAAACAACCAATAAAAGATTGGAATTAGAACCAAGGTGAGTGTAGAATCAAATTCATGATAAAGATAAGCATGAAAATCATGTATAAGAACACACCTTGTTGGGTGTTTCCCTTTTAAACCCCATGCGATGGGTAGGTAGATATGATGAATGAATGTAAGAAACTAAAGTGTGCAAGTGTTGCAGTATGGAAGCTCAACGTGGTTGAGCTAAAGAGATGAACATGTTGTAATGCATGCATGCGGTCTAAAAAAAGAGTAGGGAATATATAACAGATAATAATGAAAAGAAGGAGAAGCCTGGGATTGTTTCTCCTGTAGCTTTGATGCACGATGGGGAGGGAGTCTCCTTCAAAAGGATGAAGCTTTGCACACAAAGAGTACTCCCTCCTGGAGCCAAGAAAACGGCAGCACCTTCCCCTGTAAATTGAAAATCTCCCTCGAGCAAGAGCCACATAGACTCTATTTATAGGGAGGAATTCAGTGGTTTAGTCCAAAATCAATTAGGATAGCTCGATTTTAGTAGGAGATAAATATTGGAAGGAATTCCTCCAGTCATGGAAAGCCATTAGAGTCCTTTTCGAAGTGAAAAAGGGCTCAAAACGGAGAAAGAACGGAGTTTGGGACGGTTTGGAAATCTGTAGGAAATGACGACCCCTCACGCAGTCGTCAATTGAAATAACGACTTGCACAGTGTCACGAATCAAAAATAATAAAAAATGCCAAAAGGAAATAGCGCCCCTCGTTCGGCCGTCAATTGAAATGACGCCCCCGTGAGGGACGTTATTTCAGATTCTTCAAAAAAGGCTATTTTTTATTTCTCATTGTTATTTTCTCATTTTTTTTCGGTGGACGTGCATCTAACTGTGCTGATTCCAATTCCTATTTTTTTATATTTTTCTAACACCCTGAAGGCCACCAAAACACCCCTGAAAGGGCCACCGAGAGATATTATAAAAAATTTCCAAATGGAATTGACGTCTCTTGCGCTATCGTCATTTACCTTTTCCTTTATTTTTATTTTATTTAAAATCAAATAACACCCCCTTCCATGTCGTTAGTTCTTTAAAAATGTAAAAATTTTCCAGAAAATTCAAAAAAATAGGGAAACATCAAATGAATGGACGCCTCCTCGAAGAGGCGTCATTTCACTTTTTTTATTTATTAATATTTTTTGAAAAATCAATCGACACCTCCTCATGCCGTTAATTCTTGGAAAATTCATAAAAATGAAGAAAAATATCTAGAAAATCCAAAAAAATAGGGGAAAATAAGAAAAAGTAAAAAAATGGGGTAAATCCAGAAAAATGGGAAAAACTACTCAAACAAAGTCAATTTGAGGGTCAACTTGGGGTATTATGCGGTAATATGAGATGTACTCACAGTAATGTCAATTTTAGCGTGTCTACATTAATGGGCTTGGGTCTATAAGCCTTGGAATTGGATCTTTGGGCCTATTTAAGTTGGGCTTAGCGTTTTGGGTAAATATAGGGCTTTTAAATGGATTTAAGAAATTCTTAATTCTTATTAAAAGGCCATTAAGCCTTTGAATTGCTTAGTAATTTATATTTTAATCCTAGAAAATTCTCGGGCGTTACAATGCAGCATAACATCTAGAACTCGCATCCTAGTCAGGTGCATCGACCTTACCCTTGGAATGCCTCTGTCCAACCTAGGCTCAGAAATTTCAGAAACCAGAACTCATATGGCTTTGTCCATTCTATGTCTATTTAGCCTAGGATCTACAGTGCACACACTCTTCCAAATGCCCATTGGACCAATCACTGGCGCAAAAACTCTCAGGCCTTTAAGATTAAGAATGTCACACCACAGAAAAGGCCAACCAAAACTCAGAATGTTAATGGGAGATAGGACAAACAGAAAATTAAGAAATCCACAACTCAAGTAAAGACACAAAAACAAATGTGGATACCAAAACAGTTGCTGCCTTGTCTGCATGATTTAACTACAGTTATGGGGCCCAAGTAGTCTTGGGTTCCAAAATTTTCTACTTGATTCTGTTTGTAGGTATGCCTGGCAGCCAATCACAACATGTGGTATCTTGACAGTGGCTGTTCCAGGCACATGACCGGAAATAAAGGAAAGTTTTGCATGCTGGTAGAAAAAGATGCTGGTCATGTTACCTTCGAAGGTAATACAAAAGGAAAAATAATAGGAATAGGTAAGGTTGGTAAGTGCTCTTCCTACTATATAGAAGAAGTTTTACTAGTTGAAGGGCTTGCTTACAATTTGCTTAGTATAAGTCAGTTGTGTGATAAAGGTCATAAAGTTATTTTTGACTCTCTTGTATGCACTATCTTTGATCCCAATTCTGAAACTGTGAAGTTCACTAGTAAAAGAGTCAATAACATTTATATGGTAGATTTAGATGATGCAGCACACACTAACTTGTGTCTAACTGTAAATAAGGTTGACTTAGCCTATCTTTGGCATCCCAGGTTGGGTCATGCTAGTTATAATGTGTTGCATAAATTGAATAAGTATAGCATGGTAAGAGGTCTACCTGAAATATCCTTCAAAAAGGACAATAAAATATGTGAGGCATGTACCCAATGTAAAAAAATTAGAAAGTCATTTTAATCCAGAACTGAAAACATGTCTCCTAAACCTTTTGAGCTGATCCACATGGATTTATTTGGACCTACTAAATCAGCTAGCCTATCTAGTAGAAGATATGGATATGTCTTAGTAGATGGCTTTTCTAGATTTACGTGGATATTCTTTCTGACTCACAAAAATGATGCATTTGAAGAATTTTACCATAGAATAAAATAGATTGGTGAGCAACCTATTTCTAATATTTTTTCTGACCATGGTGGTGAGTTTGAAAACTCACAGTTTGATGAATTTTGCAGGGAAAATGGGATCACACATAGATTCTCTTCACCAGGGACTCTAGAGCAGAATGGAGTGGTTGAAAGGAGGAACAGAACTTTGGTGGAGATGGCTCGGACTATGCTAGTTGAAGGCAACTTGCCTAGAAGGTTTTGGGCTGAGACAGTAAATACCTCCTGTTACATTATCAACAGAGCCCTGGTAAGTCCTTCTACTCAAAAGACTCTCTATGAGATACTTAAAGGTAAGAAACCTTCACTAGCCCATGTCAAGATTTTTGGTTGTAAATGTTTCATCCATGTTAACTCTAAAAGAGACCTTGATAAATTTGAACCTAAAAGTGAACCTGGAATTTTTCTAGGTTACTCTGAAAAGTCTAGAGCCTATAGGATCTACAACATTAATTCTCAAACTGTTGAGGAATCACCACACATTGTCTTTGATGAATCTTCTAATAAAACTGAAACTGGTTTCTGTAGGAACAAATTTGATGGAGAGATCCTGGAAAATAAAGAAGAGCAGAATGCAGAACCTGCAGAAGAAGGTGAGACTGGAGGATCTGGAGTTCAGGGGGAGGTAAGTGAAAATTCAGGTAATCTGCTTACCAACATTAGAGTTCTTAGAGATCATCCTCTAGAGAATATGATTGGTAATTTAAATGAACCCCCTAGGACTAGATCACATTTCAGAATAGAAAATGAACTAAATTCTTTTGCACTAGTCTCACAAGTAGAACCCAAGAACATTGAATGTGCCTTAAAAGATGAGCATTGGATAAATGCCATGCATGATGAATTGAATCAATTTGAAAGGAACAAGGTGTGGCACCTAGTTCTTAAACCCTTACATGGCTCAGTTATAGGCACTAAATGGGTTTTTAGAAATAAAACTGATGAGCATGGAAAGGTGGTCAGAAATAAGGCTAGGCTTGTAGCACAGGGGTAAAATCATGAATTTGGGGTAGACTTTGAGGAATCATTTGCCACTGTAGCTAGAGTAGAAGCTATTAGGATTCTTCTGGCTTTTGCATGTGGCCTAGGAATAAAACTCCAGCTGATGGATGTCAAATCTGCATTTTTAAATGGCTTAGTGGATTTGAATGCATTGACTTTCCTGATTATGTGTATAAGTTAGATAAGGCACTATATAGACTGAAGCAAGCTCCCAGGGCCTGGTATGACAGGTTGAGCTCCTTCCACACAGGTAAAGGTTATTCAAGAGGTGAGGTTGACCATACTCTATTTACCAAGGTAAACAATAAAGATATCCTTGTTGTTCAAATCTATGTAGATGATATAGTGTTTGGATCAACTAAACCTTCTATGTGTGAGGAATTTTCTAAGTTAATGACTGATGAATTTGAAATGAGCTTAATGGGAGAATTGAAGTTTTTCCTTGGATTACAGGTCAATCAAACTTCAGAAAAAAGTTTCATCACATAGTCCAAATACATCAAGGATCTGTTGAAGAAATACAAGTTGGAGAACCTCAAGGCTATCACTGCACCATTGGGTACATCAACTAGTCTTGATGCTGACCCAAAAAGTAAATTGGTTGATGCCAAACTATACAGAGGTATGATCGGATCCCTTTTGTATCTTACTGCATCTGGCCCAGATATACAATTTTCAGTGTGTTTATGTGCTAGATTTCAGGCTAGTCTTAAGGAATCTCACATGAGTGCAGTGAGGAGAATTTTTAGGTATCTATCAGGCACCATTGACTTAGAATTGTGGTATCCTGCTAGGTGTGAGTTTGAAATTGTAGCTTACACTGATGCAGACTATGCAGGGTGTAGGATATATAGAAAGAGCACTAATGGGTATTGTCAATATCTAGGTGGCTATCTAGTGTCTTGGGCATCTAAGAAGCAACACACAATTGCTCTCTCCACTACTAAGGTTGAGTATGTTACAGCAGGGAATTATGCCGCCCAAGTGCTCTAGATAAAACACCAGCTCATTGACTATCACATAAAATTAGGATGCATTCCAATTCTGTGTGATAATACCAATGCTTTTTCCTTAACTAAAAATCATGTTCATCACTCTAGGACTAAGCCTATTGAAATAAAACACCACTTCTTGAGAGATGAAGTAAGTAAGAATGAAATTGAGCTGAATTTTGTAGAATCAGAAAAATAAATTGTTGATATATTTACTAAACCTCTTCGGAATGAAAGGTTTAAATTCTTAAGAAGAGAACTAGGTTTATGTAAGTTTCAGCATGATGATTGATTCCTTAATTTCATTCTTGTCTGGAATAAATGCCTTCTCTTTGATGTTTTATATGCTTATGATTCAATCTATCACGTGGTATCAGTGGTTGTCATTGCAGACAATGTCTTGCATTGTGTCTATCTTGATCTTAAGGGTATATCAAATGGTTTGCTGGGAGAAGGGCAGATCTCTTCTGTTTGGAAACCCACACTATGTGTAGAGGCTTTTCCTCTGCCAAGTACCCTAAGTAAAGATTTTGCTTGAGTCTTGCATTTCATTATTTGTTCATAGGTCAAAATGTTGTGTCCAATAATAATGCACATAGACAAGGGGAGTAAGTGTTCAAAAAAAATTTAAGTCTATCCTCTCGTGCATGTTGTTAGGGGGAGTTTAGAATAAAATTGAGTCAGATCAAGTCCTGGTTGTTACATCTAGGAATCAGTAATTATTTTTGAAATCTCGACACCCAAAGTCGACACCTTTTTACAACCCTGACTCTATCTTTCTGATCAACAGATTTACTCATCTCATGATATCAGATTTTCACATTATTTCTGAAATCTCAGTAGCACATTTCTTGGTATCAGGTTCTCCTGGCACACTCATTTATTTCCATCTCTTGATATCAATCTCTTAAAAAGTCCTTGCACTTCCTATGACTCTGAAATAATGACAATCTGATAATCAGTTCATTACTCTAACCTACTAAAATTAGAAATCTTCTCTTATAAGAATTTGTAATGCTCCATGAATGAACTGATGGTTTAAGCTTAATAAATTTTAGAGTCTAAAGACTGAACTCAATGAACTAGGATGTTGATCACAATTAATAGCTCTCAACTATTTCTCTCATGTCATGTCTGGTAAAGTCTTCCAGAGTCTGAAAGTTCTTGAATTAATGACTTCTTGGTTGAGAAACTTGGAGTGTATATTGTTTTTAAACAAGTCTTTCTATAAAATCAAAGGGCAGCAATGTCAAAATAATGAGTCAACATGATTGTAGGCAGAGCAATGGCTGAATGCATCGAGAAACTGGGTCCTTCATCAAAGAAATGGAGAAAAACTCATGTCATGATGTGCTTCAAGTTATCTCTGTTCAAATGTCAAAACAGAATGGTTAGCTTCACTGAGTAACTAGGGGGACTGACGTCTAATCAACGTGTACCCTTATACAAAATGGTGTAAACTACTCCTAATGTTTTGATACATGAAACATAATGATAAATTATGCTGAGTAACTAGGGGTACTGGCGTCTAATCAACGTGTACCCTTACGTCAAAAGGCATGGATGATACCTAACTGTTCTGAACTCTTTAAACAAAAAGGAAACAAAAAAATTTGCTGTAACCCTAAGGTGAAAAATCATAATTGTCAAATTGTTTAACCTCAATACATATCCTAGTCACTCCTAAAGAAATTCACTGATTTTTGGGTGAGTAGGATAAAGTAAGACTAAATCCGTCATGATTCATATGGTTCTAGTTTATTGCTATTAAGGGTTAATGCCAACTTATTCAGAGAGTACAGTTGCTAAACTCTAACCTTTATTATTCTTAAACCAGAATTCTATCTAGAATGCATTATATAGAATCTTATACCTGAAGACTTTGAGCTATGTATGCTTGATTAATGAAAGATAAATTAGTTTGTCAATTAGATCTCTCCAGTAATTTCACAACTTTGATATTGTCATCTCATTTTTTGTCACTTCACTGATAAGATCCAATTGTCTCTATCAATTCTTTATTTGCTGATGCCAAAGGGGGAGAGATTTTGATCGCAGAGTTTCTTGATTCTTGATTCTTGATTGATGGATAGGGATAGCTGGCAAAGGGGGAGAGATTGCCTTGTTTATATGTCTGTGTCTATGCATGTCATGTCTATGCATGTCTGTCTATGCATCTTTGTCTTCTACTGCACTTGACGGTGACCTTTGCATACTCTGACTCATAATGTAATATGTGTAGCCATCAAAGTATAGTAGTGTTGCCATCATCAAAAAGGGGGAGAATGTTGTAGCACCCCACCCTATACCGAGTCCAGTATATCACTCTCATCAGATATAGGAGGCAACGTCACAGTGGGAACCACCCAACAGAAGTGAGACGGGTTGAGATTTACACAAATAAAAGTGCAGGATTCACAGCGGAGGAAAAATGTAATACATCAGCGAATGTCCAAATACCAACATCACAATAGTCCAATAGACATACAGTTCCAACTTGCAATTATAATAACCAGAGTTCATAAATTCAAGCCTCTAATAAACTCTCACAAGCTACCTCTAATGATAGAAAAAGAAAGCTATCAACGATCACGCACGAGCTTCCGGCTCGGACTCACTTGGCTCTAAGTCCTCGTCCTCACCAGCGGACTCGCCTGGAAAATCATCAAGTGTGAGTCTACGAATAGACTTAGAAAGATTCAGAAACTCAAACATACTTCTTCTACAAGCATAATACATTTGACCATCTTTTAACCGGTGCAAATCCTTAAGGCTTACCAAGTTGTAGAAAATAAACATATGGTTTCAGAAATCAAATACACATTTCAGAATACTGAAAACACATCACGAGGAGAACGCCGATTAATATGCAACTATGGATAGGCTATACAACAGTGCACTAGGCAATATCTAGTCATGCAATGAAAGGGCAAAGCAGAATTTCTGAACCGGATCCATATGCCAAGTGTGCAGTCCGAAGGAACCAGAACTCATGTTTGAAAATAGAATTCAAAACTAAATGGGACATGAATGCACAAAGGAACAGGGTTCAGATTTTACAAGTTAGTTTCAGAGGTCAGCTCAGACCTAACAAAATGAATACATATGCTAAATATCATATAACAGAGTCAAATGACCTTAATCTGATCAAAATTTATCGGAAGTTCTGAGCTGAACGGAGGACCCAGACACATTACCCATACCACCACTAGAAGGTCATATACGGATACCAAATCACCTAGGCAATGGCGATGAGGTCTTGATTAACTGCACAGAACTGGAGGAAAATCTTCCCCACCTTAACCAGTGGAACTTGTCCACCTCCCGGATTTCACCCCCGTGCCCTCGGGGTCATAAGCATATTGAGCCTCCCCACATGGGCATTTCTACGGTTTGGCTCCAAGCCCTTCTATGGCAGCAGTGTCCTTTTCGTCCACGATTTGTCTCATAACATACGAGATTCATAATGACAAGGAGTAATATGCTATGCAAGGCCAATGGATGATATGTAACACAAGAACAAGGAATAATATGCATTGTAAGGACAATGAATAATATGTAATACAAGGAGAGCATTAAAGGTTAGCAAATGAATTTTCAGACTGTGCCACCATGCAAGAAAGATGCACTAACAAATGAATTTGGGAAAAGCTTACATGATGGAACTAGTTCATTGAGTAACCCTATTGATTTATAAATTCTTAGCATGTAACGTAGGTAGTGGAAGAAAAGTAATTAAAACAGTCAGTAACGGGAAGCAAAACGGTGGCACAGCGGAAAGGATAGCTTTTATGAAGCATAAGACTACTATTCCTCACATCCAGAACACACTGAAACAATCCAGGCAGGGCAGAAGTAGACTCTGACAGGGCCAAAAGTCGACTCTGGCCTGCAGACAGAAACTAGACTGGGCAGGTTCACAGTAGGTGTCAACACTTGCAGGGGTAAGTGTTGACACTTGCCTGCAGACAGAAACGGGACTGGGCATATTTTACAGCAGGTGTCGACACTTGCAGGGGTAAGTGTCGACACTTGCCTGCAGATAGAAACGAGACTGGGCAGACTCTACAGTAGGTGTCGACACTTGCAGGGGTAAGTGTTGACACTTGCCTGCAAACAGAAACGAACTGCAGTGCGTCCAGCAAATGAACTATTCTTTACATGATCGCCATTCGTCCGAGCACCCGGAATTAAACCAAACTTCATCAAGGAAGAAACCACATATTCCACACTCAACCATACATATTTCGAACCCAACCCATATATATTGCATACTTAAACCATCATACATGAATCTGGATTCCAAGATAGTGCATTATTTTTTTTTTAACTAAAGCAGTACCTGAGAGTGAGGGCAGGAGAGCGCTCACCCCCTCAGAGAGGGAATAAGTAGGTTGCTCCACCACCAACCACTAACAGACAAATTTTATTAATATGAGGAAAAAAAGGTACAACAAAGGAAAGAAGAAAGTACAAAAGCTTAGGGTCTAATAGTAGGACACTCTATCTTATCAAGACGATAGGGGCCCTTTACACAAGAGGGAAGATCACCCCAAGCACAACACAGAAGAGGAGAAGTGGACAAGAAACACCCATGACTAGCAAGAAGATCAGCAACCTGATTGGCCTCCCGAAAGATATGAGCAAAGGTGACATGGAGAGCCTAGGAAAGAGCAGTAATCTCGTGGAGTATGTAAGCCAATCGCCAGGGGCGGGAGCAGCCACCCTTAATAGTCTGCACAAGGATAAGGGAGTCTGACTCAACAGAGATAGAGGAGAAGTCTTTGGAGCAGCAAAAGAATAGCCCATCGCAGATGGCCAACGCCTCGGCTTCAAGACTAGAAGACACCCCATGATAGGCAGATGCAAATGCAAATAGGAAATCACCGCTAGAGCTGCGAACAATGCCCCCACCACCAGCAGCACCGGAGGAAGATTTGAAAGCTCCATCCACATTAAGCTTCAACCTACCAGGAGGGGGTGCAAGCCATCGGATCAACTTGGGTGGGGCAGGGCATGCAGGGGGTAGAGCCACGCCCCAAGAGGCCCGAACCTATCGCTGCGAGGAGGAGATGTCTCTCCCTTTGACCTTGAGAGAACGAACAATGGGGCACACGGCAAGCATGACTCGACGAAGAATGCGCTGAGAGAGCATGGGTTGGTCGCCATAGCGGGCAAGATTCATGCAGTACCACAGCTCCCAGATCACAGCCATGAAAAGACATTTGGATATACAACTAGCCACGGTGGAGAGATGACTATCCATAAGAAAATCAAGAACCCCATTGGCAGCGGTCAAAACCAAGTGATTATCAAACTTGAGGACTGCATACAAGGCAGTCCAAACATCATTCGCAGCATGGCCATGTAAGAATAGGTGCAGATCAGATTCAGAGTGGGGCTTCGGGCAGCAAACACACATAGAACATAGCGGGATACCACATGCTTGAATGGCTGCATCCGTCGGGAGACAACCTCGTACCAGCCTCCAAGCAAGAACTGACCATTTAAGAGGGAATGAGGAGCACCAGAGGGTAGACCAGCTGGAAGATGGCCGGCCTTGGAGCAATTCACGGATAGATCTAGAGGAGAAAGAACCATCCGAGGTTGGACACCACAGCCATTGGTCTATACCATCAGAAGAAGACAATACATAGTTCAGGCAACCCGCTGGGCAATAGGACCGAACAAGGTCTAGTTTAGAGTGCAGCGGATCAGAAAATGCTTGCTGAACGGAGCATCTCTTGTCTGCCATGGAGGACCAAACAGGAGGAGGAAGAGAGCTATAAAGTGGTACAGCACCAGCCCATCTATCCATCCAGAAGCTGACATGGGATGAAGAAACTGTAACCAACACCCGGTGATTCGCAAAGACCAAACGAGTAGTTTGCTGCCACAGCCAGCGGTATGCTGCAATCATAAGTGGAAAACCAACCTCGGAGTAATGTACATTGGACAAATGCTTGGCCCTAAAGAACCTGGCCCAAAGGGAATGAGTTGTGATAGTAGCCCACATCATTTTAGTCCTTAAGGCAACCTGCATAAGATGAAGATTGAGCACCCCCAAACCTCCACTGTCAATAGGCCTAGATATAGAATCCCAAGAAATCCAATGCTTCTTAGACGACCCCTCATACGAGCCCCAGAAAAAAATAGCAAGGAGTCTATGGAATGATTTCATAACAGGGGCAGGTATAGTGGTGGCAGTCATAGTGTAAATAGGAAGGGTTGAGAGAACATGCGGAATGAGCACAAGACGGCCACCCGCAGAGAGGAAGTTAGATTTCCATGCCTGCAATTTCACAGCCGTCTTGGATAGAATGTCGCTGAAATAGGAAGACCGATGCCGTCCCGAGAAGAGAGACATCCCAAGGTAGGTGATGGGTAGCCTGCTCCTAGTTAATCCGGTGGCCTCTCTAATAGATATGCATGAAGCCTCGGGCATATCTTTGGAGACAATATAAGAGCTCTTATTGGCATTGATGATCTGCCCGGAAGCACTTTCATATTTCCTCAAGAATCTCATAAGATTTCAGATATGGCGAATGGAACCGTTAGAGAAGATAAGTGTATCATCAGCAAATAGGAGGTGAGAAGCCATGGGACACCTCTGAATGGATTGATACCACCCCCCACCGCTGCGAGTCCACAAAAAAGACAACCCCCGGCTAAGCGCCTCCTCTGCAAGGATAAACAAGGCCAGGGCGATAGGATCCCCTTGGCGGAGGCCTCTACTAGACTTAAAATACCCATGCACACTGCCACTGAGAAGAATGGAAAACCAGCAGTTAGATAATAAAGGTTCCAACAAGGAGATGAATGCTATAGAAAACCCAAACCGGCTTAGTATAGCATAAAGGAAGTCCCATTCAAGCCAGTCGTATGCTTTGGACATATCCGGTTTGAGCACAATGTTCCTACCCCTGCAACGCTTTCCCAAGTGTTGAACCAACTCACGAGCAAGAGAGACATTCTCAATGATGGATCGCCCCTGCACAAAGGCCCCCTGCTCCTCAGAAATCAAGAGAGGGAGGATAGAAGCAAGCCGATCACTAATGATTCTAGAAATAATTTTGTAGAAGAAGTTGCATAGGTTGATAGGTCGGTAGTCCTTGCAGGACTTAGGGGCATCCACTTTGGGAATCAAAGCTATAAGAGATGATGTGAATCCTATAGGTAGAGGGTGGCCACAAAAGAATGCCTGGACAGCTTCACCAGCATCACCCTCAATGAAGTCCCAGCATGCATGAAAGAAGTGGCCAGTGAGGCCGTCCGGGCCCGGGGCGCTATCCGGTGACATGCTGAACACAACCTTTTTAATCTCAGCAAGAGAGGGCACGGCACAAAGCATGGAGTTGTGTTCATGATTCAGAACCAAAGGAATAGAGTCCAAGACCTCTGGGTGAATGGCATGCATTGAGGAAGAGAAGGCCGTAGTAAAATGGGAGATGAGCGAATCAACAATAGCATCATGGCCCGTCACAATAGACCCATCCTCATCATGAAGTTCGGAGATAGTGGCACGTCGCAGTTTAGAAGAATCATAAGCATGAAAAAAAATTGTGTTCCGGTCCCCTTCTTTCAGCCATTTAATACGAGAGCGTTGTCTCCAAAACATTTCTTCCTGGATAAGGACCCGATCAAGCGTCTCCTCGGCTGAAAGTAGGGAAGAATGTGCTAGATCGGAAGGCATGAGGTCATACGCCTCTTGAGCAGCATGGAAAGATGCTTCAACATTCTTGACATTAAATAAGATGTCTTGAAAAGTATTTATGTTCCAATCTCGAAAAAATCCTTTCATATGTTTCAGTTTGAGAGCCATAGTGAGCAGCGGATATGAGGACAAAGGGGCAGCACCCCAGGCCACTTTGGCATCGCGAGCAAAAGTCTCGTGAGCAGTCCACATATGCTGGAAACAAAATCTTGAGGGGCTTCGAGGAGAATCACAAGTGGCTGATACAAGCAGAGGGGCATGGTCACTGCACGCCCGAGATAGATGTTGCACGGAAATGTCCGGGTAGGATAACGACCAATCACCATTAACAAGCACCCGATCAAGCCTTGCCCAAATACCATTGGCCACCTGACCATTATACCAAGTGAAGGTCCTCCCAATGTAACCTGCGTCCTGCAAGCCCGAAGCCGAGACACACGCCTGGAAGTCCGGCATAGATAGAGAGAAAGCATGTTTGCCCCCACGTTTCTCTGACGGATCAAGAATACTATTGAAATCCACACCAACCAGTCAAGGGCCATCACAGGTGGTAGAGAAATCAACAAGATAATCCCAGAGAAGCCTTCTATCAACCAGGGAGCAGCTAGCATGGACAATAGAGACATAGAACTTACTGGAGAAAATAGAGCTGACAGTTATAGTCACATGCTGGTCCGAGGAAGCAATCAGCGATACATCAAATGGTGGACACCAGAAAACCCAAATGCGTGATTTAGCCGAAGGATCAGCTAGGTAGGAAGCCATACATAGCTTTTTTGTAAAGGATTCCATTTTGGCAATAGGGGCCTTAGGTTCAATGACTGCAACGAAATTAATGCATACCTCCTGATGAGGAGCTTGACTCTGCTAATGGTGGGAGCATTCTGAATGCCCCTTACATTCCATATGAGGGCCTTCATTAATCAGAGATAATGGTATGATCAGCAGAGGCAGACCTACGTAGTCTACTGCGAGTGGTGATACCAGTGGCTCTGGCGGGCATGATGGAATCCTTGCCAACGAAATTTGTGTGAACATCTGCGAAGGCAACCGGCTGAGAACCAGGCTCCCATCCAGGCACAACAAGGACATGATGGATCACAGGGAAAGACTGTGAGCTGGTAGCAGAAGGTGAAGAGAGTTCATGTGCAACATCTTGTTCAGCACTCCCAGGAGGTTCAACAACATCCACGGCCGCTGGAGGTGGCAATCCAGGAGGTATAGCGTGGGCGCTCTATTCTTCGGAGTGGACCGACCAGGGGAGCTCTCAAGGATAGTAAGTAGTCCAGGGGGCTCCAGCCGAAGACCACCACCCAGGGTGGTCACAGGACCCCCATGGTGCACATGAATAATAGTAGCCACAGAGAACTGGTGTCCTTGAGACTGAGGGCATGCAATCGGGATATGGTCATGGGCTGGTGGGGGGCCAACGCCCAGAGCTTCAGAAACTGTGGGAGGAAGTTGTGCATCATTAGGAACCGAGTAGGCTTGAAAAACCTTTGAACCAGCTAATGCGGACACCAAGGCATCATGGCTGGGGGGACCATGAACATCCACAACAACTTGAGGGGCAGACATCTTGGGCTCATGTGAAACTTTTTCCTGAAAGAAGTTCATTAACATAAATCTTGCTGGAAAAACAACTAAGCAGGAGGCCATGCAACACTTCTTTCTGAAAGACTCCCATTTGGAAGTGGAGACCTTTGGTTCAATGACAGTAACAAAACCAATATCATACCTTTGAACTAGTAGTTTCAGTCTACTAATGGTATTGGCATTTTGGATGCCCCTAACCTTCCATATGATGGCTTTCATTGATCAGAGGTCTAAGTAGTAGTAGCAGAGGCAGACCTACGAAGACTATTGCGAGTCTTAACACCAGCAAGCTGGCTGGATGGGAGGGAATCCCTTCCAACAAAGTTGATGTGGACATCCAAGAAGGAAGCCGGCTGAGTACCAGGTTCCCAACCAGGAATAGTTAAAACTTGGTAGACAACAGGGAAGGACTGAGCACTTGATGTTGTAGATGAGGATGGCTCATTCATAACACAATGGTCAGCATCCTCTGCAGCACAAAGGTCAGCATCCTCAGTAGAACCATCACCAATCACAGGTACAGAAGTGGGTAAGCCAGCTGCAGCTCTATCTGATGGAAGATGAATAAAGTCAGCATCACAGGAGGCACCAAAGGGTGTAGAATCAGCATTAGCAGGCGCAAGGGCCACAAAAGAGACCGTCCCATGCCTAGTGATGATGGGAGGGGGGGCAGGAGAGCTCTGCTTGCCATTGCCAATAGCCTTCGAAGGAGAGTACCCAAAGGTTCTATCAAGCGAAGTGAGAAGGCCAAGGGGCTCCTGGCGAGGACCATCAGCCTAGCCAATGACCAAGGCATCATGGCTGGCAGGGCCATAAACATCCGCAGCTACCTGAGGGTAAAGCATCTTGGGCAAAGTAGGGGGATCAATAACATGGGCTGCTGTAAGAAGAGCATCGTCCCGAGCTACAAGAGCAGGTGGGACCTGTAGAACATCATGAGGGATTGGAGGAGGAGGGCGATCCAGATTCGCGGCATCAGTAGAAACTTTAGTGGGATGCCAGGTTCGCCTAACATCAACCTTGGGGGCTGGCAGGGAGTTAACAACCGTAGCAGCATCAAGGGCCATTCCATCCTTGGCATATGGCTCGGGATTGATGGAAGGCGAAACAGAGACAGTGGACTTCTTCTTGCACTGAGACTCCACGTGTCCAGGGCGCTTGTAGGAGAAGCAGAATAAAGGAGGGTCACCAGCCTTACCAGATGAGGGAAAGGTCATGGCAAGGGCACCATCATGATCAGCAGGCTTCTTCTTGCATTTGGAGGATGTGTGCCCAAGCCGGTTGCAAGATGAACAATACACGGGCATAGATAGATAAACCACACGCTGCCATTTACCACCAGTCCTTGCACCAACCCAAACACGATTGGGAGGCTACTTGGACACATCTAGTTGCACACACACGCGAGCTGCATCAGTACGAGTTAAGCACATGGTATTACGTTAAAAAAGAAGGAGATCGCCCCGCCTTGAAGGAGATCACCGTGGAATGAGGGGGATGAAGAACCCAGAGTTAAGCATCAGTACGAGTTAAGCATATAGATCTATAAGAGAGGAAGAACTTTCATGAAGAACCCAGAGAGAAAAGAAGAGCAGAAGGGCTTCCAAACTGAGGAATAACAGAAGCTAGCACCTCGGATCAACAGTAAAATCACAGGATAGCACCTTGAAAAAGAAACTATAACGTAAAAACGGGAAGGAATTAGAGAATGATGAAGAAGAAGAAAATTTAGATCTTCAAAAACAAAGAAGTTTGATCAAGAGACTAAGATAAAAAAAAGATCAGAAGGGGAAGAAATCTTTAGAAGAACAAAGTGCAAAGCCGTAAATGAGCAGTAAAATACATGATAGAACCTTGCAAAGTTTGGAATAGCGTGAGAACGAAGAGGAATTAGAAAATGATGAAGAAGATAAAGTTGGAGAAAATTTAAAACTAAAGAACTTTTATAAAGAAAGTAAGAGCAGGCAATGAACAGAAGGGGGAGAAATTGGCGACCTAAGATGTGAGAGGGAGAGGGAGAGAATTCAAAAACCAACACTACACCTATCTGCCAATTCGTCCGAGCACCCAGAAACCAAGCCGAACATCCAAGTAAAAGCACGTATTTCATGCATACCCTAGAATTAAAACTCATGTTTCAATCTATTATATCAAGCACAAAAGGGGGATGGAGATTTCAGATCTTGCCTTAAAGCCAATGAAACGAGAGAAACCCTCCACCTCCAACCAGAGACGGGAAGACAAAGCGCCTCTTGAGATAACCTCGATCAAGCAGCAACCAAATGATCGGGGAGATCACCCACGAGCAGGGACGATCTCTTCCTCTGCTACGACCCCTTGCTCTCTCTTGGGCTTTTCAAAACCACACCATGCACCCAGGACGCAAAAGCCAATGCGAGGAAAAGAAAAGAGGGATAAAACTTCCCATAAAATGGGTTGGGGTTTCTTCCAAAACCTCCGACGGTTACCAATATTAAGGAAGGGATAGAGATCAATTTAGTAGCCCAGAGAATCCCATGGTTACGTGAGAGAAAAATAAGGAAAGGAAAACCCACATTCGAACGTAAGAAATGGGGCACTGTTCATCCGTCCCTTTGAAAAATTGAAACTAATAATATAAAAAGAGTTAACAAAAACTAATTGTTAGCCATTTTTCACCACCATTTAATCTATCATGCAAAAATATAAAATAATTAAAAACTCATGAAATTAAAATCGCCTCTGAAATGAATAGTAACATTAAAACCCACTAACTCTCACATGTTTCTACTATTACGTGAGCCTTTCTTCTAAGGAAAAAAAATAAAATATAATATTCTATCTCTTGTTACCAACTAAACAAATGTATGTACACACAAAATATGCATGAAAATAGGTTATATTACATAATTTTAATTACTCAAAATTTCATTTTTGATCAAGAGAAATTTGCTTACTCTTTAATTATTAAGTTCAACCAAAATACTAGTTAATTAATTTGTTAACTTAAGTAAGTAATATATCAAGCAATTAACCGAATTATTGACATAAAATATTCTTTATGAATCATGATAAAACTCTCAGGTACTACACTCTCTCCCCCTTAAAAGAAACTTCATCTTGAAGTTTAAAGTGAAGCACATACCGAAAAGATGGGGATACTTCTTCTTCATCTCATCTTCGAGCTCCCACGAAGCCTCCTCATGAGACACATTCTTCCATGGGACTTACACCAATGGAATAGGTTTTGATCTGAGGACTTGCTCCTTGCGATCCAAAATCTTGACTGGTTGCTCCTCAAATGATAGATCCGGTTGGAACTCCAACCCTTCATAGATGACAATGTGTGATCGATCATGGACATACTTACGGGGCATAGATACATGGAACACTGAATGAATGGCCACCATGGATGGAGGTAAAGCCAACTGATATGTCACATTCCCTACCTTGTCCAGAATCTCGAAAGGTCCAATGAATCTTGGCTGCAACTTCCCTTTCTTGCCGAATCTTGACACTCCCTTAATTGGTGACACCTTGAGGAAAACATGCTCACCTGCTACAAAGTCCAGATCCTTCCTTCTGTTATCTGCATAGCTCTTCTACCAATCTTGGGTTGCTTTCAATCTTTACTGGATTTGCTAAATCTTCTCAGATGTTCCTTGTACCACTTCAGGCCCAATCAACTGCCTGTCACCAACCTCCTCCCAACACAGAGAAGATCTACATGGCCTCCCATACAAAGCCTCAAATGGACCCATGCCTATACTTGCATGATAACTATTATTGTAAGCAAATTCTACCAATGGTAGATGCCGCTCCCAATCTCCTCTCCAATCAAGAATACAGGCTCTCAACATATCCTCCAAAGTGGGAATGGTCGTTTCAGACTGACAATCTGTCTGGGGGTGATATGCCAAACTGAGGTTCAACTAGGACCCAAAAGCATTCTGCAATCCTTGCCAAAGCCTCGATGTGAAGTGAGGATCCCGATCTGAGATAATAGACTTCGGAACTCCATGCAATTTGACGATGTTCTCAATATAGAGATGTGCCAAGCTCTCCACCGATTGCTTCTTCTTCATGGCCAGGAAATTTGCAGTCTTCAAGAATCGATCCACAATCACCCAAATAGAATCATTACGCTTTGATGATCGAGGCAAGCCTATAACAAAATCCATGGTGATATCCTCCCATTTCCATTATGGTATCTCGATCCTTTGCATCAACCCAGATGGTCTTTGATTTTCAGCCTTAACTTGCTGACAAACCAAACATTTAGACACAAATTCCGCTACATCCTTCTTCACATCGGGTCACCAAAAGGACCGTTTCAAATCTTGATACATCTTGTTACTACCAGGATGAATTGAGAATTTTGATCTGTGAGCTTCCTCCATCACTTCATTCTTCAATTCAATCACATCAGGCACGCAAATTCTATGCTGAAATCTAACCACACCATCCTCATCTCTAGCAATTCCAGTCTTACCAATCATACCTTGCAGTTGAGGGTCAACTTGCTGAGCTTCTATTACTCGATCCATAATTGTTGACCTAATGCATAGCTGAGCAATGAACGCCTGGCAAAGTTGAGGCTCAATCGATGCCATGGAACACACATCATCCTCAATCATCTTCCAGTCTTGCTGCATCAAGGTCCGCTTCCGACTAAGGGCATCGGCCACAACATTAGCCTTTCCAAGATGATATTGTAGCTTAAAATCATAGTCTTTCAAGAATTCGACCCATCGCCTCTGGCGCAAATTCAGCTCCTTCTGAGAAAACAAATACTTAAGACTCTTATGGTCCATGAAGACTTCAAACTTGACTCCATACAAGTAATGTCTCCAGATCTTCAATGCATGGACAACGGCGGCCAACTTTAAGTCATGCGTAGGATAATTCTTCTCATGCTCCTTGAGTTGCCTAGAGGTATATGCGACCACCCTACCATTCTGCATCAGAACATAACCGATCCTGATCCGTGAAGCATCAGTGTATAGAGTGAACATATAGATGCTATTGGGTAGGACCAAGAGTGGTGCTGACATCAGCCGATCCTTCAACTCCTGGAAACTCCGCTCACATTCCTCGGACCACATGAACTTCACTCCTTTCCTTCTTAGCCTCGTCAAAGGTGCCGCAATAGAAGCAAAACCCTTAATAAACTTCCTGTAGTAACCGGCCAAATCGAGAAAACTCTGAATTTCAGTGGGGGATTTCAGAGCTTCCCATTCTAATACTGCCACGCCCGAGCGCGGAAGATACCCGGATGCGTGACGCGTCTATATAGATCGTGTCATTCACGTAGAATTAGAGTGCGCATAGTACTTGATAATTCATTGCTAATTTAAAATTTGACATTTAACCATAGTCCAAGATGACAATTGATGAACCAGAATAGTAAATTCTTAAAACTACAAATTGATGGCAATTCCAAACCAGCTTAATCATAACCGACCAAAATTGTACCATAGATTACAAGCCTTAATAATAACTGGAAGTACACAACATAGGACCTAAAATACGAGGGACTAGACCTAGCTGACGGTACACCCAACCTAGCACTCAACACTCGGTATCCATCCCATCCGGGTGGTGGTTGCTATCCAAATTTTCTGAAAAATGTTAGAATTGCAACTTTATGAGCGAATTGCTCAGTAGGAATTATATGTCAAGTTCTAGCAAGCTTTAAGTTAATTACAAGTTCAGTGCAAGTATAATGATGCATGTTGGAACAATTAAGAATATCAAGAATTGTATCAAGAGAGTGTCTCATGAATTTTGATACGATGTAATAATAAGGAACTAGCAAGTAATTTGCAAGTAATTGCACAAGTAATTCCAAGAAATTAGTATTCCAAGAAGCGTTTTCAAGTTCATGTAATAGCAAGTAGTACAATAGAATTGACTATCTCATTTATATCATTCAAGCAAGTAAATGCCCTTTTTTGGGCTAAGCAATCCATGTCAAACAAGTCAAGCATGTCACGGGAAAGTGAGTGGGAATGTCTCAAGTCAAGTCAAGCAAGCAAGTACTTCGGTGCTGTGATGACCTGGACTCCGGATACCGGATATACTCGATAGGATTACCGAGTAGACCTGATACCACTTGGAACCCGTGAAGCCTCCCAAGAGCTGTAAAGCTCCGAAGGGATAAAAGGATTGTTATATAGTACATTGAAGTCACAGATATAACAGTAAGCAATTAAATTTTATTAATCAGGTTTGCTAAAGTAGCAGAAATTAAATTACTTTTTAATTAACAGTTAAAATTAATAATTTTGAATTAACAATAGAGTTCAGTCCAACGGAAAGACAAGTACCGTCTAACAGGAAGAAAAATGTACACTCAGGTCGGAGGAAGCCCGACGCAGGTACCGCTGGCAACTACAGACACGCCACACCAGGAACCGCGAAGGAAGCAGATACGACCACACTTGAAAGATAGGGGTGAGTCTCGTGTCACTGGCTCAGTAGGGGTCACGCGGATCCCTACTGAAAAATAACATAGTAACACGGAACAACAACTAAAACAGCAGTAGTAGTAAAGCAGGAAAGAAAGTAGGAAAGACTACTACTAGAAAGCTATAAAAGAAAGTTGGAAGAGCAGGAATAGAACGGCTAAAAGAAAAGAGAAAGGCAAAGCCGTAAAGAACGAGAACACGGCTACCAAGCAAGGCACGGCTCCCTAAGCTACTCCAAATAGTGACAGAAGGGCGAACCCTGATCTCACAAAGTCAGGAGTTACCGATCCATCAGCCAACCATCAGCCCAAAGGCTAGAACCCACGAAACTAGGCAAAAAGTCATAGGAGAGACCTAAACGGACAACAGACACTGACGCACACGACTCGAGCGTCGTGCATGTGACACAGAGCTATCCTCAGAAAAATTGAGAACAAACTAACTCGGAAGGGGAACACAGACTCCGAGAAACATGAGAGTCATGTGCCAAGTGATGGAAGCACCTCCTCACTAGAAGAACAGCCAGATGCGTCCACTGATGTCTTATATTGCACCACAAGTATCTCCCTACGGACATCGAGAATGACGGAGACTGAGATACTCACTGAACCTGGAACAAGAACACCAGTAACGAGTGACTAGTTAGGGTCACGCCCGTCGGTGTTCGTCCAAACGCCCCTGACCACGAGTGCACACACAAGCTCAATGCCTTAAGCCAGGCCTCTAGCTAGTTTTCTCCCCCAACTGGACGCTACTGCAAGGCAAAGGAGCCCACAGAAACTAGCCTAAAAACTGTATCTCGGGAACTGCCCTGCCACCACTCCCAGGTGGGCCGACACTCGAGGTCATCGGACTACGACTAGTGGAGGCTCACTAGACACAGAGACTCTAAAACACGAGTGTTGAAGTATAGACATGATAAGCAAGCACTATCACACGTATTACGAAGCACCAAGGTAGCACACCAAACTGCAAACAGACTCAAGACAGGGCAACCAGACTTGCTGACACAACGATCCTTGAGTCTCACGACTCGGAGTCAAGATCGTCGCACAACGACGGTGACAAACCGCCAATCAGCCTAATCCTAAGCCACAAGAAATGACACTGGATGATCAGATCCACACAACCGTATAAAATGACTCACGAAGACCTGAGGGAACACCAAGACCCTCAACGCATTTGGACACATAGATCGAGATAAAATAGTACCTCTAGGCGTCCAGACCCATGTCTCGATCTATCCAAAATAGTCGAGACACGCACAAGGTTACTTGTCAACCACTGGGTCTCACCGGGTTGACCAGAACCTAATAACGACTCTGAAGCAGTATAGAAACCTAACCAATAGCAGGGTACGCCTGGCTATCTGATAACATGGTTATAGCCCTCATAGGACATCAAAAGACGTCCACGGGACAATGGGCAAACCACAAGGTCTGTTGAGTATATCCAAGTGATTTTGATGATAACAAACTCAGGGTTATTTGTTTTATCACGTGCCATGTTTCATCTATCAAGTTCGAATTCAACACCTTTCAAAGCCTACTTCACCTTGTAACAAGCAAGCTTAAGTGTTTAAACCCGTCCAAATGCAAATCCGTCTTTTGGTTTCTAAACCGCCAAGACTAAGCTTAAACCCACTCAACTTAATGAAATCAAGGCAGCCATAACCTGATTCGTTCATAATTTATATTGCAATGGCTAACCTTTTATTTTTTGCAGGAAATCAAGCCAGTGGTCAACCGCCAGCCCATAGCGGTTGACCGATTCTCCCAGCAACGAATGGACCTTTTCCTGTAAAATTCCGGTCGACCGCCCCTATCCACAGGTCGACCGCGAGACTCGAAAAGCCCCTATTGTGGACATTTTGTTCTCAACGTGGGAAGTCTCTCTTCAAGGCTTTGTTTAATCCTAAAACTACCAAACTTCCCATGATTTGTGGATCTGGTTCCTGGCTTGTCTCTTGACCATTCAAGAGTTTTAAAAACATCACTTTGAAGCTTATAACCCTAATCAATCAAAGGAGGCCAAGGGAAGCTATCAAGGGGAGATTCAAGATTTGGTACTGTACCCATGAATAGTGCTCCGAGAAGAAAGAGCTTCATCCATCTGCATCCATCTTCTTCCATCTTCAAGCAATATCTAGAGAAGATTAACCCCAAGCCAAGAGGAGATCAAGCTGCATCCAAAACCATCTTCATCAACTAAGGGGGAGCTTGAATCTGAAATTTTCATTTGTGTTTTCCATTCCAATCTTGCTGAGCTTTAATCTTTGTGTTCTTGTAATATTCAAACATCTGTGTGTGTGTGGATCTACGAAGATCCGTGTGTGTGTGAGAGTGATCTTCTTGTTCCTCATCTTTCCTTGTGTTTCGGTGCATGTACACCTTCGTGGAGTTCTGAACTCACACGAGTGTGTGTGTGTGTGTGTGTCTTGATCTTGTAACTTTCTACAAGATAGTGTGTGAATCCTCACGATCGGTGAGGGGTGGACGTAGGTTGTAGTTGTTGCACCCGAACCACCTAAAA
Organism: Amorphophallus konjac; assembly: GCA_022559845.1. NCBI lineage: Eukaryota > Viridiplantae > Streptophyta > Magnoliopsida > Alismatales > Araceae > Amorphophallus > Amorphophallus konjac. The sequence goes on from CM040125.1 coordinate 172,692,931, forward strand.
ATCATGGTGTTCTGTGTGGTTTGCTCCATATCTCCTACCTCCAGTTCTGATCTAGCTTGTTTGCTTGTCTCATCGTTATCTGGTTTCATTGTTTAGATCGAGCTGTTTTAACCCTTTTACGGGAGATCCTTGGTATATCAAAAGGTAGCTTCTGATCGACACCGTCAATCCTGTCGGGAGGAAAGTACTTTGTGTGAGAGGATCTTCAGATTCCTGGACTCCGCCTAGTACCAAGGAACTGCTATAGGGGTTGTTTTAGCCAGTTTCATCTTGTACTTCATCTGATCTATTCCTGTCTGTTGTTTGTTCTTCATATATCTTTTAAATTTCTTAAAAAAGACTTAAAATCTGTCATCACCCAATTCACCCCCCATCTTGGGTGTCATTGATTGCGGGACTTCAATTGGTATCAGAGCTAAGGCTCTATCTTTCACAGATCTAACGATCTAGAGTGAGATCCGGATCAATGGCAAACAAGGGTATGATGCCCGAGGGTCACTCCATTAACCATCCTCCCTTCTTTGACGGCTCAAACTACTCATACTGGAAAAATAGAATGTATGTTTTTCTGAGGGCTCAAGAGTACGAAGTTTGGAGAGTTGTGGACAAGGGCCCTTACAAACTCGGGCATGACGAAGAAAAATGGACACCCGAGGAAATTAAGAAATACACTGTTAATTTCAATGCTATGAATATTATGCAATGTGCGATACACCCTAACAAATTTTCTCATGTTTCTATGTGCAGCTCGGCTAAAGAAATGTGGGATAAACTGCGGCTCATATATGAGGGGACATCCGAGGTCAAGGAGACCAAGGCCAACCTTCTGGTCTGAGATTATGAGCTCTTCAAGATGAAGCCTGAAGAGACAATTTCAGAGATGTTCGCAAGGCTAATTGAGATCACGAATGGTCTCAAAAGTCTTGGGAAAGATTACACTAATTCTGAGCTCGTAAGAAAAATGCTAAGATCCCTCTCTCCTGCGTGGCACACCAAAGCCACCATCATTGAAGACTCCAAGAACCTGTCCACACTTACTCTCGATGAACTCATAGGGTCACTCATGACCTATGAGATAAATGTGAAGAGGACAGCTGAGGAAGACATCAAGAAGAAGAAGGTGATTGGATTGAGAGCTCATCAATCCGATGACGACTCCCAAGAAGAAGAATCTAGTGATGGAAGTAACGAAGAAGAAGAACTGGCCATGATCACTCGCTAAGTGAAAAGATTTCTGAGGAAGAAAAGAAATTTTCAAGGCAACTTCAGAAAGGGACAAAGGAAGCGCTCTAAACCAAGGGTGAGTCGAGCAAGCCGATTAGCATCATATGCTATGAATGCAAGAAGCCTGGGCACATGAGGGGAGTGTGCCCAGATTTGAAGAAGAAATTCAAAAAGGATAATTTCAGAAAGCCCAAAGCCATGGTCGCCACGTGGAGCGATGAAGATGACGGACCGTCCGAGGAGGAGATACAAGAGCTCGTGGAGATCTTGTGTCTCATGGTACATGAGGATGACTCAATCGAGATAAATTCGGACACTGATTTTATTTCTAATGAACAATGAGAGTCTGAATATGAAAAACTGTATACCAAATACAAGAAAATTAGATCTGAAAATAAAACTCTCAAAAAGAAAATTGATGATTTGTCACATGAAGATATCTTTGTCAGGTTTAAAAAATTGGAACATGAATGGTTTGAGGTAACTGAAGAAAAAGAGAATTTACTGTAAACAATTTCAGATATTGAAAGAACCAAAGAACAAATTTCATGTAAAATGTCTAAAACTAAAAAAGTGTGTGAAAGACTGAAAAAGGAAAAAGAAATTCTGAAATCCACAAATTCAGAACTTGAAAGGAAAAATGGGATTTTGAGTGAAGAAGTGGCTGAACTTCAGTCCACCTTGTCTAGGTTTGTTAAAGGGAAACAAAATATAGATAACTTGTTAGGGGTTAAGGTTAACTTCCAAAAGGAAGGTTTAGGGTACACTCCTCAAAATAAAAAATCTTTTGAGCATAAGATCACCACATCCTTTGTTCATGAAAAAGATAATAACCATGCTTCATGTTCCAATTCTAAACCAAAACATGTCCAACCCAAACCATGACAATTTTAAAGAAAGTTTGCACCTGTTAACTATTATCATTGTGGTAGATTTGGTCATGCTATAGCAAATTACTGGTTCAAACAAAGTCCACCAAGAAATCATATTTTTTGGACCAAGAAGAGATATGTAAAGAATTAGACTAACTCCTATGGACCCAAACGAGTTTGGGTACCAAAAATAATTGCATGAGAATTTTTATTTCTTGCAGATATGTCTTGAAGTCAGGGGGAGCAAATGATACTTAGATAGCGGCTGCTAAAGGCATATGACAGGGGACAAGAAGGTGTTCTCTACATTGCAAGACAAAGATGGATGTTCAGTTGTCTTCTGAGGTAAAGACAAAGGTAAAATCATTGGGATTGGCAACATAAGTAAGAATTCTAAAATTCTTATTGAAGATGTGCTTTTGGTGAAAGGTTTGAATCATAACTTGCTGAGCATAAGCCAACTTTGTGACGAAGGCTCTAAGATCATTTTTGATGAAACCCATTGCCTTGTCATAAATAAAACTTCCAATGAAATCAGATTCATCGGCAAGAGGAGTAACAATGTATATACTATTGATTTTGATGATGTTTCTTGTATTGATATGTGTTTGGTAGCAAACAATCATGATAATGCATGGCTATGGCACCGAAGACTGGGTCATGCTAGTTTTGGAGTTATCCAAATTGTCTAAACATGACTTGGTGAATGGTTTGCCAAAACTAAAGTTTGAAAGTGATAAAATCTGTGAGGCTTATACAAAAGGCAAGCAAACACGCATATCCTTCAAAAATAAGAACATTGTTTCTACCTCCTGACCTTTGGAATTACTGCATCTTGATTTATTTAGCTTAACCAGGACATCAAGCCTAGGAGGGAAATCCTATGGTTTCGTGATTGTTGATGATTATTCCAGATTCACTTGGGTGTTATTTCTATCCAATAAAAATGATGCATTGATGGAATTTCAAGTGTTTTGCAGGAAAATCTAAAATGATAGAGGCTACCTTATCACCACTATCCAAAGTGATCATGGTGGCGAATTTGAAAATCTTGAGTTCAGCAACTTCTGTGAAGAGCACGGGTATACACACAACTTCTCATCTCCAAGGACGCCCCAACAAAATGGAGTGGTGGAGAGGAAAAACAGAACATTGATAGACATGGCATGGACCATGTTAAGTGAAAACTCTCTACCAAAATATTTTTAGGCTGAGGCGGTAAGTACAGCATGTTACATCATCAACAGGGCAATGGTAAGGCCCATTTTGAAGAAAATCCCATATGAGCTCTACAAGGGTAAGAAATCGAATATTTCTCATCTTAAACCCTTTGGTTGCTCATGCTTCATCCTGAACAATGGTAAGTCCAACCTAGGTAAGTTTGATGAGAAAAGTGACAAGGGAACCTTCCTAGGTTATGCACTTAATTCTAGAGCTTATCGAGTGTTCAATAAACGGACTTTAGTTGTTGAAGAAAGTCCTCATGTAATTTTTGATGAATCTGAACTAAAACTAACTACTCAAATTGTGGATGCAGGAGAAGCCCCCAAAGATTCAACCAATGCTAGAACATCTAAAGTCAAGGATGAACCAAAGGAAGGAATACCCAGCAAGAGTGAAGAAGATGAAGATCCTTCAATTGAGACACTGCAAGAGCAGCAAGTGCAGCACCCTAATTTGCCAAGCATCTCCACCTTCTTAAAGGATCATCCAGCTGAAAACATAATCGGTAACCCTCAAGATGGGGTAAGAACCAGAGCATCCCTAAGGCAAGTAGAAGAAGAAGATTTGATAGCCTTAATCTCACAGGAAGAGCCTAAGGATATCCATGAGGCTCTTCAAAATGAATCCTGGATCCAAGATATGCATGAAGAGTTGCACTAGTTCGAAAGAAACCAGGTGTGGACTCTAGTGCCACGACCTAAGAATCAATCCATTATCGGAACCCGATGGATTTTTAGAAAAAAGCTAAATGATACGGGATTGGTTGTTAGGAACAAGGCACGGCTTGTGGCCAAGGGGTATAGCCAGGAGATGGGGATTGATTTTGATGAGTCTTTTGCCCCGGTTGCTAGGCTAGAAGCAGTCCGGATTTTATTGTCATTTGCTTGCTCTTTGAATTTTAAACTATTTCAAATGGATGTTAAATCTGCGTTTCTAAATGGGTATATCAAAGAGGATGTTTTTGTAGAACAACCTCCAGATTTTGAAGAGCCCATGTTGTGCCCCTTGTGCCCTGATGATGCTGTGATGGTTTTGATGATAGCAACATTAAGTGTCACCACATAAGATTGCATGATTAATCTATGATTGAGTGCTTGATCTGTATGCCTTGATGATGATTTAACTGATGATCATTAAGTTGCTGCTTTAGGTTGGTGCATTGTTCTGTGCACTGTTTTGCTTGCTGCATTGGGTCTAAACATGTCTACGCATCAGTTAAGTCAGTGCACTTATGTTTTGTCTAAGGCTAGTGCATTTTTGTCAGTCCGGCTGCTCAACAACCTCGGTGCATGTCACCGTTCATAGGCATTAAGGTCTGTGCATTCCACTCTCTGTGCACGCGGTCTTGGCGAGCGTTAGGTCGGTGCATTGCTTATTCTGCGTCTCATGGTAGCCTAGAGTCGGTGCATGTGTGCGTCTCACACACAGCTTAAGTCGATGCACATGAGCCTTCACAGTCGGTGCAATGCAATGTTTGCTATGGGCTAGCACTACGTCAGTGCATATTCTTATTGTTGTGCTCGTTTTCATGCTAGTTGGTACATAGTCGGTGCACATCTCACCAAGGTCCGTGCACGCTCGCCACCTCACATTCTCAGGTATGTGCACGGTCTCATACTTGCATAATAAGTCAGTGCAGTTCATGCATACCGCACATACATAGTCGGTACAATTTATAGCTCCGCATTCACGACAAGTCTGTGCATATATCTGCTTTGTTAACTTGAGTCCGTGCATACATAATCTCATGCTAAATCAAGTATGTGCCCATCTCGTAACCAATTCAGTGCATAAGAGATTCATGCATCTTAGTCCATGAAATGTCTGTTGTGTGCACAGTCAGTGCATCCGTTAGTCTTATGCTGTAAATAAGTCTATGCATATGCTAGTGTGACAGTACTGAACTCGTGCATCTAATACCCTATGTCTGTGTACATCTTTCGTGATTGAATGAAGTCTGTGCATATTTTATACATAACTAAAAGACACTTATGCAACAGGTCAATAGCTCGTGTTCTTCAAGAAGGGCACGTGATCCAATGATGATCCTCACTCAAAGATGCTGCCATGTGGACCCTGAAGCTTCCAGATTCTGATAAGTGGCGAGTGTCTCCTGAAGCTTCCAGGTCGGAGCGTTCCCTCCACACTCCTAGGGCAAGAGCTCCTCAACCTGACCTGATGGAGTATATATATAGTCTGCTTCTTGCAATCAGAACATCATCTCTCGAAAGCAGTAGAAGAAAAAGAGAAAGAGAGAGAGATCGAGAGCAGCAGAGAAACGCAGAAGAAGAAGAAGTAGACAGGAAGAGAGAGAGATCGAGAGTCTGAGAAGAGAAGAAGAGAAGCTTCATCTGAAGATTAGTCCCTACTAGAATCTAGATCAAATCCAATCCAGTCAGCTCCTTGAGAGCCATATCTGCGCTTTTGTGTTTACAGGTTTCAGTTGTTGTCATTTCTCGGTTCTTGTTTTTCTTTTTTTTTGTTACTTCAAGCTATAGCAGAGGAGGATTCCTCTAGACAGGTTAAGCTGTAAGCCCCAGCGGTTGCAGAGGTGTGGTGTCCTCTGGACGGCGAAGCAGTAATGCCCAACAGGTCAAGTTGTGTGTCAACGGATGGCTAAGCTGTATTGCCTAGTAGAAGCAAGCTGTGATGCTCAGCGGATGTAGGCAAGCTATGAGGCCCAGCTATTAAGCTGTGTATCAGCGGGAAGCCACATTCTCATTGGAGTGTGGGGTGGACGTAGGTCTTGAGGACCGAACCACCTTAAAATCTTCTGTTCATCATGGTTTGATTATCTATTCTACTCCGCTAGATGTACGCTTAGGAACGTTCATGATAGTTTGATCTTATATCTAGTGAGAGATAAGGTTGCACACTGTGCATTTGATTCTGGTCTTGATAGAGTCTAGTTGATTGGATGAACTGAGTCATATCTTTAGTCTATATGGAGTAGATCAGAAGTACAGTCTCTCTGATCTTCCTTCCATCTTTCGAAGAGTGCATATAAGCTGATTAAGGCACCCGTGGGTTTTAATTCCGCATCTCTATTTGTTATTAGTTTTAATTGGGCATAGTTTTCGAGAGGGATTTATTCACCCCCCTTTCTGAATATATCGCACCGGTCCCATCAATTGGTATTAGAGCGGGTCTCTGTGTATTAGATCTAACGATCTACAGAGGATCATGCTACTTCCGTGGTGCATTTCAGAGTGGATCTGGTTTTGTCACTTTTGGTGCTTCAGTCTTTCTAAGTCGTGTCTTACTGTACTTCGGTTAATTCCGGTGCACTTCTCATTTCTTTCTATTGATTATTTCATCTCTCGATGGCTCATCCACTGATCTTCAGAGGTGATGGTTTTGAGCTATGGCTGAAAAAGTTGCGTCGGTATGTAAGAATAATCGATCCTGACTTGTGAAAGGTAATGACTCACGGTTCACACAAATTATCAAAAGATAAATCCAAATGGATCGAGGAGGACACATTGAAAGACTCCGTCAATTCTAGAGCTTTGAACATGGTAAAAGCATCAATTGACAGAGCACTAATCTCATATGTCTCAACTTGCAGGTCTACCAAAGAAATCTTGAACAAACTAAAGGATGGCAGCTGCAAAAATGATAATCTATGCATGATGGCTCAAGGAAGTGAACATAGCAGCAATCAAGATGAAGAACATGACAATGATCAGGTAAACATCTTTGAAGACTATGCCCTGGATGATTGGATTGTTGCATATAATGAATTGCTAGAGTGTCATGATCATCTAAGAAAACAATATAAGAAGATAAAAAAGAAAATTGACAAAAATGATTATAATTCATCTTGTGAAAAGTGCTTGAATATCAATGAATTATATGATAAATGTCTATCTGAGACTCACGTGAATATGAAGCAAATGTGCTTGCTGAAAAATGAAAACCAAGAATATGCCAATAAAATTTCTGAATTAGAAAGTCAGTTAAAGCCGAAAACTGATGAACATCTGATTAACCTAGAAGAGTTGGAAAGGATTAACTCTGATCTGGAGAAATTGAAAGCTGAGAATGAAGAAATTCAGAGGCATAATAAAAATCTAAAAGCTGAAATAGAGAAAGCTAACAAGGAAGGTGTGTAGGGTTCCTCTCTAAAATCGATCTGCAACAAGTGCTTGGCTCTAAAAGAACGCAATGAAGATCTGTATGATGAAAATGAGGGGCAGAGAAAATTGATTGAATCTCTAAAAGAAGAAAACAAAGAATTGTTGATTGAGAAAATTGAAGTTGAAGAAAAAGAAGACGAACTAATTGAAAGACTGGAATCTATATCCAGTAGTAAAGAAATTGAGAAGCTAACCACTGAGAACAATGAACTGAAAGAACAAAATAAAAAACTCAAGGTCCTAAATACTGTTATTTCAGAGAGGCTTCTGGCTATAGAGAGAGAAAGATGCGCTAGTAAGGAAATTGAGGCTGGAAAACTCGAGGAGGAAAACCATGAATTGAAAGCTAAAATTGAGGAGTTAAAACAATTAAACACTGGTATGTCTGAACAGCTTCTCATATTAGAGAAAGAAAAATTGCTTACAATGAAGAGACTAACATATTGAGCAGTCTGGAACAAGAAATTGAGAAGTACAAAACTGTAAACAAAGTCCTAAGTGAATGTGTTAATTGCAGTGAACAGGAGATAGCCAATTATGAACTTCACATCACCTTTTTGGAAACTAAAATTCAGGATCTGGAAAAATCAACATCCGAGTCTACTGAAAACAAGAGAAAAATGAAAGCTTTCATGAAAAGTGAGGATAATAACTAAAAAAAGTGGATGATTTGCAGTTCTGATGTTAAGGAAACTATTAGAAACCAGCTATACACCACCTTTGTGTAAAATTCTGAAATAGCTGGTACCACAAGTCAATCCCCAAAACAAAATGAAGACATGAAAACTTCTTCATCATTTGTCTTTCAATCTAAGGCTCAGAAAAATGAAAAACAAATAAAAGTTGTGAACAAGGGTAAACAATTGAACAAGAATGGTAAGAAAAATAAAGTCAAAAATGTCCCTACTTGTGTCTTGAAATCTGCTAGCTCTGCTACATCTGATGGGTCAATGCATACTGCTCATAACTCATTTATTTATTCGTATGCTTTTGATAAGAGTGTTTCATGCCATTATTGTGGCAAGGTAGGCCACGTAATGGATGATTGCAGATTATTGATAGAAGATGAGCATGCATGTGAAACATTGCATTCTAGAAATTCATTTGGTAGAAACCATGCTACTAAGAAGTCTGGTGCATCTTGTCATTACTATGGTAGGCATGGTCATATCATGAATGCATGTTTCATCATGAAACAAGATGATAAAATGCATGCTAGGTCTTCTGATAATCATCATGGCCCCAAAAGAAACACGTTTGCTTCAAACCAGCACATTATTTGTTTTAACTGTAAGAAACGTGGTCACAAAGCCATTGAGTGCTGGTCTGGATCTACTTGGGATAAAAATGGTTCTAAAGGTAAGCACACCAGGTGCTTCGAGTGTGGGAAGCATGGCCATACAGTCGAGGACTGTTGGCATGTTCAGGAAAATTCTGTTAATCCCTATTTTGTCAAATTCTCTGCAAACCGACCTATGAACTTTTCATGCTTTGATTGTGGTAAGCCAGGTCACAAATCTGTTGAATGTTGGCTGATTAAGAATAAGAAATGAAATGTTCATAAAAATAACAGAACATTTCATGCTCAGGTTCATAGGTCTCATGCTGCTATTGATATGCATCATAGGACCATAAAATCTGTTGTTTTATGTAGATATTGTTGTAAATTCAGTCACTTCATGGCCAATTGTTATCTGATGGATTTTGATGACAATGTCGCTAAGAAACTGTTCATAACTCCTGTTAGGGCTAATACAGGACCCAAGGCTGCTTGGGTTCCTGCAGGATCAAAATGATTACATTGCTGCAGGTGTGCCTTGGAATGAATAAAGAGGGGTCAATAAACCAAGGCACTCAAAAATTAAAAGACCCCATGGCCCTGCTCTTCAGGTCTGTTCTGAGCAATTACCTCGAATTTTGTCATCTGAAATGGTGAGTTTGAAAGGTTTGATTATCATGTTCATTCGGTCTGTGCTGAATTGAAATCATCTGAAAAATTGAATTACACATAATGTTTATGGTAATCTCCTTTTGATTGAATTGCATGTCTGTTTCATGAGCTTTCATCATAAAACCATGTGTTACGCTTTCTTTGTATACCATGCACTTAGTCAGGGAGAGATTGACTGCGTTCATTTAATTTTCATGCTGCTCATGTGTAGTTTTAGTACATGTTGCATCAAGACAGGAGGAGCATTCCTGTTTCATCACCTCTTTACCTCTTGAACTCTTTCTGTCTAGTAATCTAATCCATTCTCTGTACTTAGGTGGTTCACCTAAATTCTCTGCTGTCTCTGCTTGCATAGCTGATCTATCTGTATTCCAGACTCAGCTACTAAAATTGATTCTGCTATGCATATATTTGATGCGCTTCTCTCCTGCTGTTATTTGCTCTACCATCTTGTACTTATCCAACACTCACATCCTTTCAAGCTGGTCTGATTAATCTGGTTCTTGTTCCAAGAATGATAAGCTGTTTAGTTGCATTGATTGGACTGATCTGAGATCCTTATGCTGCGTACCATGTTTTAGTCTGAATTCTTAAAAGAAATTCCTATCATATAGGTTTAAGAATGTCTACTGATTCAGACTGATATAAGTCTAATGTATTCTCAGATTTGTATTCAAATGTATTGAAAGTATCTGAATGATTAGTTTTAATAAATTTTAACCAACTGTGTCATGAATACCCTTGTCTCACCCATCTGTAATCTAAAATGTGATATCAAGGCTACTTTGGTAGAGACACATAGAGTGAATATTATTTTTAAACATTAACCTGAAAAATGTTGACTATATGGAAAAATTGAATTCAGAACAATGACTTGATCACTGAGAAACTGGGTTCTCTATCAATGAAATAAGAGTAAACCTATGTCATGAAGTGCCATAGTTATCTCTGGTGAAATTTTATTGAAAAATCTGACAGAGCAATAGTATGTCTATGTTGAGTAACTGGGGAGTCTGGCCTCTAATCAAGGTGTCTCCTCATTTAAAAAGACACTTCTATTGCTAACTCTGCTCTCAAAGTTGAGAGGTAATGAAAGTTATCACACTGAGTAACTGGGTCACTTCACCTAATACGTGTTGTGCCTCATGTAAAAAGGTGTTGATTAACTTAAATTGCTCAAGAAAAATAATGTGCTATCAAAAGAAAATATCTTGCAAAAATAGTCAACTCACAGTCTAGTAAGGGTGTTTAATCTCAATTCTGCTCTGTGTGACTCTCAAAGGAGTTATCGAGTTCATCTGAGTAAGATGGAAGGTGGTTGTTTTTGAGTATTGCTTGATTAATGTGTTCACCTTTATTAAAGCCTACCTTCAGATATGAGTATTAAATTTAATTGAAAAATTTGGTATACATCATGGTTAAATCAGTTGGGTCATGTCAGTTAATTCATAACCCCCTATGATAGGAGAGTTTTTCCTTGTGAGGACTTATTACTGTGGTACCTATCATACAATTTTCTCTGATCAGGTTCACCTCTATCAACTTAATCATCATGCTACCTTACATGTTGGATATCCTGTGCCCTACTTGATGTTATTTACTCTTACCCTTGGCTACATCTACTTCATTTACATCATCAGTTTAACTCTCCACACTGTTGGAATCTTACATCTTGTTTCTGTATCCCTGACGAATGACTCTTGTAACTGGTTCTGATTCTGTGGGCCTTTCACCTGCATCTTGTTTCAGTATTCTTGTGGTGGTGGATTCCAGATTGATTCATTGGATAACCAGAGTTCATCTCTGTGGATACATCCTGTGCTTGCATTTTCGATTCCTTTCATGCTCTCAGGGGGAGTTCTGGGCATTATAGATATTCATGATACTGTCAAGGGGGAGGACTGTATTTCAAAGGGGGAGAATAGGTTCATGCATCATATTATTGTTCACGCAAACTACCTTCTTTTTGCTGAAGTCAAAGGGGGAGAATAGTTTGATTAGTCGAGTCCGTGTGACTCATTGTGTTGCCATCATCAAAAAGGGGGAGATTGTTGTGCCCCTTGTGCCCTGATGATGCTGTGATGGTTTTGATGATAGCAACATTAAGTGTCACCACATAAGATTGCATGATTAATCTACGATTGAGCGCTTGATCTGTATGCCTTGATGATGATTTAACTGATGAGCATTCAGTTGCTGCTTTAGGTTGGTGCATTGTTCTGTGCATTGTTTTGCTTGCTGCATTGGGTCTAAACATGTTTACGCATCAGTTAAGTCAGTGCACTTATGTTTTTTCTAAGGCTAGTGCATTTTTGTCAGTCCGGCTGCTCAACAACCTCGGTGCATGTCACCGTTCATAGGCATTAAGGTCTGTGCATTCCACTCTCTGTGCACGCGGTCTTGGCGAGCGTTAGGTCGGTGCATTGCTTATTCTGCGTCTCATGGTAGCCTGGAGTCGGTCCATGTGTGCGTCTCACACACATCTTAAATCGATGCACATGAGCCTTCACGGTCGGTGCAATGCAATGTTTGCTATGCGCTAGCACTACGTCGGTGCATATTCTTATTGTTGTGCTCGTTTTCATGCTAGTTGGTACATAGTCGGTGCACATCTCACCAAGGTCCGTGCACGCTTTCCACCTCGCATTCTTACGTCTATGCACGGTCTCATACTTGCATAATAAGTCAGTGCAGTTCATGCATACCGCACATACATAGTCGGTACAATTTATAGCTCCGCATTCACGACAAGTTTGTGCATATATCTGCTTTGTTAACTTGAGTCCGTGCATACATAATCTCATGCTAAATCAAGTCTGTGCCCACCTCATAACCAATTCAGTGCATAAGAGATTCATGCATCTTAGTCCATGAAATGTCTATTGTCTGCACAGTCAGTGCATCCATTAGTCTTGTGCTGCAAATAAGTGTGTGCATATGCTAGTGTGACAGTACTGAACTCGTGCATCTAATACTCCATGTCCGTGTACATCTTTCGTGATTGATTGAAGTATGTGAATATTTTATACATAACTGAAAGACACTTATGCAACAGGTCAATAGCTCGTGTTCTTCAAGAAGGGCACGTGATCCAATGACGATCCTCACCCAAAGATGCTGCCACGGGGACCCTGAAGCTTCCGGATTCTGACAAGTGGCGAGTGTCTCCTGAAGCTTCTAGGCCGGAGCGTTCCCTCCACACTCCTAGGGCAAGAGCTCGTCAACCTGACCTGATGGACTATATATATAGTCTGCTTCCTACAATCAGAACATCATCTCTCAAAAGCAGTAGAAGAAAAAGAGAAAGAGAGAGAGATCGAGAGCAACAGAGAAATGCAAAAGAAGAAGAAGTAGACAGGAAGAGAGAGAGATCGAGAGTATAAGAAGAGAAGAAGAGAAGCTTCATCTGAAGATTAGTCCCTACTGAAATCTGTATCAAATCCAATCTAGTCAGCTCCTTGAGAGCCATATCTGCGCTTTAGTGTTTACAGGTTTCAGTTGCTGTCATTTCCCGTTTCTTGTTTTTCTATTTTTTGTTACTTCAAGCTGTAGCAGAGGAGGATTCCCCTGGACGGGTTAAGCTGTAAGCCCCAGCGGTTGCAGAGGTATGGTGTCCTCTGGACAGTGAAGCTGTAATGCCCAACGGGTCAAGCTGTGTGTCAGCGGATGGCTAAACTATATTGCCCAACAGAAGCAAGCTGTGATGCTCAGCGGATGTAGGCAAGCTGTGAGGCCCAGTTGTTAAGCTGTGTATTAGCGGGAAGCCACACTCTTGTTGGAGTGTGGGGTGGACGTAGGTCTGGAGGACCGAACCACCTTAAAATCTTTTGTTCATCGTGGTTTAATTTTCTATTCTGCTCCGCTAGATGTATGCTTAGGAACATTCATGATAGTCTGATCTTATATCTAGTGAGAGATAAGGTTGCACACTGTGCGTTCGATTCTGGTCTTCATAGAGTCTAGTTGATTGGATGAACTGAGTCATCTCTTTAGTCTATATGGAGTAGATCAGAAGTACAGTCTCTCTGATCTTCCTTCCATCTTTCGAAGAGTGCATCTAAGCTTATTAAGGCACCCGTGGGTTTTAATTCCGCATCTCTATTTGTTATTAGTTTTAATTGGGTATAGTTTTAGAGAGGGATTCATTCACCCCCCCCTTTCTGAATCCATCGCACCGGTCACATCACCCCAAACATCCACAACATGTGTACAAGCTCCAGAAGACCGTGTTCGGACTGAAGCAAGCACCAAGGGCTTGGTATGAACAGCTCACATCATTTCTGATTGAGAATGATTTCAAGAGAGGTAAAGTTGATCAAACACTTTTCACAAAGAAATCATGTAAAGATATATTGGTAGTTCAAGTGTATGTGGATGATATAATTTTTGGAGCTACTAATAGCGTGCTATGTGATGAATTTGCAGAAATCATGCAATGTGAATTTGAGATGAGCCTAATGGGTGAACTAACATTCTTTCTTGGACTGTAGGTGAAGCAAACACCTGAGGGCATTTTCATAAGCCAAGCCAAGTACACAATGGAACTTTTGAGGAAATATGGAATGGCTGAGGTAAAACCTTTGTCAACTCCAATGGCAACAACCTCAAAGTTAGACAAAGATGAAAATGGTAAAATAGTAGATCCCACACTGTTTCGAGATATGATCATATCACTACTGTATCTTATAGCATGCCGCCTCGACATTCAATTCAGTGTATGTCTTTGTGCTCGTTTTCTGTCATGTCCTAAAGAATCTCATTTATCGGCTGTTAAACGCATTTTTAGATATTTACTTGGCACGATAGACTTTGGCTTGTGGTTTTCCATCAGTAGTTCTTTTGATTTGATTGCATACACCGATGCGGATTATGCTAGATGCATTGTAGATCGTAAAAGTACTAGTGGGTACTATCAGTTTCTTGGTGGGTGCCTAGTCTCATGGGCCTCCAAGAAATAACATTTAGTAGCTCTCTCAACGGCCGAGGCTGAATATGTAGCCGCCAGAAGTTGTGGGGCTCAAGTACTTGGGATCAAAAATCAACTGCTTGATTTAGATATTGAGATGAAATGTGTGCCAATTTTGTGTGATAATACCAGTGCAATCAGTTTGTCTAAAAACCATGTCCAACACTCTTGAACCAAGCATATTGATATTCGTCATCACTTCCTGAGATATCATGTAGGTAAAGGGGTCTTTGAATTGAACTTCATTGACACACACAATCAGTTAGCTGACATTTTCACCAAACCTCTGAACCAGGATCAATTTAACAAGATAAGAAGAGAACTTAGGATGTGCAAGAGTGAGAGCATTCATGCATAGGCTTACACTTAAGTTAAGCTCTGCATCTATAGAAACTCATATGCATCAAGGGTAGAAAAACATGCATGCTATCTTTATTTTTTTTTGGTACCTTGTGTGTTTACATACACTCCTGCATGCTTGAATGTAATTATATGTATAGCCCTCCTTGAAAAATCTTCTAAGGCCAGATATTCCTTGGATAAACATTTATGGACTCAGTGTTATCGAACCTTAGGTTTCTTCTGAGGGGGAGTTAGAACCCCTCCTCAAACTTGCATCTATTATATTCCCTCTACTTCATGTAGTTGGCTCTTTTCTGAAAGCCGGCTGTTAGTCCCCCCAATTTTTTTTAAAAAAGTAAGAAACAAAAAAGGAGAGAAAAATAGAAAAAGAAACAAAAAAAATATCAAAATTGGGGATTCAGGGCTAGCGGTCGACCGCCAGCCCCGCAGCGGTCGACTAGTTACGGCGACCGATCCGATCGAGTACCCAGCCAAGCCAACTTATAAGGGGGTTTAACACCCCACTCTTTCATTCTATCACCACCATTCACCCTCCACCTCTTTCCCCTAACCCAAGAACCCATTTTCTCCATCTCCCAAGCTTCTAAACCTCACTCCTTCTCCATCCGCACAAGATCTGGCTTGTTCGTCACGATTTCGAGATGAACTCCATTCGGCCGTTCGTGCTTTCATGGAGCTCCCCCCTTGGTTCCAGTCAGTGAAGAAAGCTTTTGCAAGCCCCTAGTGTGTCCGTAGATCGTTCTTCATTCCCCGGGACAAGGTTCTTATCTTCAAGGGTTTTTCCATCGGGTTGCTAGTTCGGGATGCCGCCAAGATTAAGCTCTCGGTGTCTTGCCCAAGGGGAAGGGAGTGGACAGAGACGTGAGGCACCCGCTCCTCCACCACAGTAGGCGCCTGCACCGCGTCGAGCTCCTAGGTTGCTTATTCGACCCATCATCAACCCCCGACTGGTCGATTTCAATGAGGTGAATGAGCTCTTGCCTGATCTATATGCAGTCTTTGCAATGCAGCCGGGTTGGATTGATTTCATCACTCAGTACGACCGTCACTACCCTAACCTGGTACAACAGTTCTATGGGAATCTGGTTTCTAGGAATGATGAGCTTTATATTGTTATTCAAGGGGTTGACATTCATATTAACCCTGATCTGTTTGAGAGAAGCTTAGGGGTTGTAGCTAGAGGCGCCGATATGGCTTATGGTCATGGAGTTGTTGAAGATAATTTTATTGCTATGACCAACTGTGAGTACGTACGTGGTGTCAGCGATTTGATTGAGTTAAATGCGAATTACTTCCCACCACTGCAGCGTGTCTTACACCACATGTTCACCTCCCTTATTTATCCCAAGGTGGGCAGCAGAAACGAAGTCACAGAAGTTCATAGATTCCTATTCTACCATGTGATGAATGGTATACAACTCAACATGGGTCGTCTCATGACGACCCTCATTGGAGCTTGCAGAACAAAGCGATAGCGATCTTTGCCATATGCCTCACAGTTGACCGGGGTGTTTCGACATGCTGGGATTAATTTGGCAGAGGAACAGTTTATCTATGTTCGCCAGAATGATGTCTACAATATGCATAAGATTTGCATAGACATGGGCTATTACTATGGTCCCGATGGTGAGCTGTGTCGGGATGTGCCTACATATGAAGACGAATATGACAATGAAAATGAGCAGGAACCACAGCAGCAGTAGGTTCACGGGGCTGTACCCCTTCCAGTTCAGGTCGAGGAGCAGCCTCCTCTACTCTCACCTCATTACATGGATGTCGAGCCACCGCTTCCACCGTCACCGCAGCATATGGATCCGGAGATGCCTCCTCCTACTCAATTTTTTCATGGAGAGTCCTCCACTCAGGGAACCACTCAGCCTTCTTGGGTAGACTATGAGGTTTTTGATAGACGAGTTACTGGACTTGAGACTCGTATGGATACTTTTGGGGAGTGACTTTCTGCTCTCGGGGATCGCGTAGACACTATGGGCCATGTGGTTGACACCATGTCAGGCCGCATGGATTCCTTCTCCACTGCTGTCGATACCATGTCATGCCGCATGGATTGCTTCTCCACTGCACTGGATACTCTTTCCACTCATATGGCTTCACTCACCACTCATATGACTAGCCTCACCGACAGTGTTGTTGACTCTAGCCAGTCTTTCCACATCATGAACCAAACTCTTCTTAGCATGTCTCGTTGTGATGGGACTCGTGACATCCACATTGGCCGCATTTGAGATACTTTTCATGCTCAGGTTCATGCTCTTGCAGACATTGGCCGTATCCTTGGAAACCAACCCCCTCCTCCAGAAAATTAGCCACCTCCACCTGCAGATGCACCATGAGGATGTTTCCTTTCGTCTTTTCTCCTTCTCGCTTGATATCTTTTGGTTTTGTGTCACTTGGGTCCCCGTTCATCTATCCCACTCCCTTTTGATGATGCCAAAGGG
This sequence comes from Amorphophallus konjac, assembly GCA_022559845.1. Classification (NCBI taxonomy): domain Eukaryota; kingdom Viridiplantae; phylum Streptophyta; class Magnoliopsida; order Alismatales; family Araceae; genus Amorphophallus; species Amorphophallus konjac. Next base: position 172,710,126 of record CM040125.1, read on the forward strand.
GGAGAAGTAGTAGTGCAGGGCTTTATATATTTATGTATGTCCGTGTGTGATTGTGTGCTTGCATGTTTGACATGTGAGGATCATGAGTCTTTTATGTCCTTGTTTAGTCTCTTGAGTCTAGAGTCATGCATTCACTTTTGTACCAATGTATCATGTAGTGAAACGATGAATTGAATGCAACTGGTGTTTGATCTCAAATGGTTGGCTCTTATATCTTATCTCCCTTCTAATTGGCATATACATGTTGAATGGTTTGTGTTCGCTGGCGTAACAGGACGTAAGTAAAGTGCTTTGACTTCGAACCTTGATCTCAATCTTCAACCTTGCTAAAGGCACGCTCATGTATTTCAACACTCCTTCATTTTTGTCATCATCAAAAAGGGGGAGATTGTTGAGTATATCCAAGTGATTTTGATGATAACAAACTCAGGGTTATTTGTTTTATCACGTGTCATGTTTCATCTATCAAGTTCGAATTCAACACTTTTCAAAGCCTACTTCACCCTGTAACAAGCAAGCTTAAGTGTTTAAACCCGTCCAAATGCAAATCCGTGTTTTGGTTTCTAAACCACCAAGACTAAGCTTAAACCCACTCAACATAATGAAATCAAGGTAGCCATAACTTGATTCGTTCATAATTTATATTGCAATGGCTAACCTTTTATTTTTTGCAGGAAATCAAGCCAACAGTCGACGCCAGCCCATAGCGGTCGACCGATTCTCCCAGCAACGAATGGACCTTTTCCTGTAAAATTCCGGTCGACCACCCCTATCCACAGGTCGACCGCCAGACTCGAAAAGTCCATATTGTTGACATTTTGTTCTCAACGTGGGAAGTCTCTCTTCAAGGCTTTGTTTAATCCCAAAGCTACCAAACTTCCCATATTTTGTGGATCTAGTTCCTGGCTTGTCTCTTGACCATTCAAGAGTTATAAAAACATCACTTTGAGGCTTATAACTCTAATCAATCAAAGGAGGCCAAGGGAAGCTATCAAGGGGAGATTCAAGATTTGGTACTGTAGCCGTGAATAGTGCTTCGAGAAGAAAGAGCTTCATCCATCTTCATCCATCTACATCCATCTTCTTCCATCTTCAAGCAACATCTGGAGAATATCAACCCCAAGCCAAGAGGAGATCAAGCTGCATCCAAAACCATCTTCATCAACTAAGGGGGAGCTTGAATCTGAAGTTTTCATTTGTGTTTTCCATTCCAATCTTGATGAGCTTTAATCTTTGTGTTCTTGTAATATTCAAACATCTGTGTGTGTGTGAGTGATCATCTTGTTCCTCATCATTCCTTGTGTTTCGGTGCATGTGCACCTTCGTGGAGTTCTGAACTCACACGAGTGTGTGTGTATGTGTCTTGATCTTGTAACTTTCTACAAGATAGTGTGTGAATCCTCACGGTCGGTGAGGGGTGGACGTAGGTTGCAGTTGTTGCATCTGAACCACCTAAAAACCGTGGTGTTCTGTGTGGTTTGCTCTATATCTCCTACCTCCAATTCTGATCTAGCTTGTTTGCTTGTCGCATCGTTATCTAGTTTCATTGTTTAGATCGAGCTATTTTAACCCTTTTACGGGAGATCCTTAGTATATCAAAAGGTAGCTTCTGATCGATACCATCAATCCTGTCGGGAGGAAAGTACTTTGTGTGAGAGGATCTTCAGATTCCCGGACTCCGCCTAGTACCAAGGAACTATTATAGGGGTTATTTTAGCCAGTTTCATCTTGTACTTCATCTGATCTACTCCTGTCTGTTGTTTGTTCTTCATATATCTTTTAAATTTCTTAAAAAGGACTTAAAATCTGTCATCACCCAATTCACCCCCCTCCTGGGTGTCATTGATCGCAGGACTTCAAGGTCAAGCCGAGGCACATGGAAACCAACACATCGGGAAACGGCACGCAGGAGTTAAGCGGAAGAACATACCCTGGTGGTCATAGAATGGGCCGCTAGGGGACTATAGTGGTCAAGGATTAGGCCCCTAAACCCAGTCAACCCTGAACCGACCTATTCGGTCAAACCACCATGGCGGTCTAATATAGAACTGCCACATGGACTAGGCTGTCTAAGAGTAAACTGCCACACTAACCGCCCTAAAGCATTGACCTAAGTCAAACGACATGTAGCGGCCTAAGAAAGGCGTGCTACAACGAAGAAACGCACAAAGGTTGGGCTGCCAAGGCCAACCGACTTAAAACATTGACTCGGTCAAACGACAAGTAGCGGTTGACCAAAGGGCTAATAAAAGGGACAAGGCGGTCAGAGCTAGAACCGCTAGCTCGAATTGACCCACTGTTCATACGAACCTTAGCAGTCTACCATAGGGCCGCTAAAGTAGGCTTTCGTGGTCTATCATAAGACCGTTCAGTCGACCGACATACGAACACCGTCTAGCGGTCCACTAATGGGGCACTGGAGAAGGTATAGCGGTCCACCGAGGGCCGCTAACCCAAATAAACGGTCTATCGTGAGACCGCGATGACCCGAACCGACTTAAGACTAATCGACACACTATGGAGTGTGGCGATCTAGCATGAGGCCGCCAGAGACAAGAAACGATCTCTGGAACGACGGCGAGCACGGTAACGGTGGGAAAATAGGGGAATGGCCGGATCTGGCCGTTCCACGCCCCATTCGCGTCTAAACGAAGGGGAAACAGTCCTAATCGACGAAAAACACCCTCCACAGCCCGGAAGGGACACATGCAACAGCTCAATCACAAGAAACGGGCGATTCCAACGAATCGACCCTAATTGGGTCACCGGGGTTCCCGGGCTCGTACCGGCCCAAATGACTACCAATCGTGATAAAAATAGCAGATCTGGAATGCTAACATGCTGGGAGTCACAATGAAACTAACTAGACGAAAAACCATCGCCATTTTTTGGCGAACTCGACGCACGCCCCCCTGAGCATGCTTTTCTCGAAACTGAACTAAACCCACTCGTACGCACAGCGTTTGGCGGGAAATTGCGAGGGAATCCAGAAGAGAAGTAGGTGATCCATTTCCCTACTTCCACCGAAGATTCCGTGCGCCGAAGCGACTAAACCGCGTCGAAAACTCTCAAACCAACGAACCGCGCCGGCGTTGAATCCATCGAGGGATCGCGCTGCGCCACGCTCAATCCGCCACTCCATCACGCTCCACGATCACTCCATCGCGTTCCCGCCTTGCCCAGCTCGCCAACGGTGCACGCCCCGCGTCGAGAGGACCAGAGAGGAGAGAGAACAAGAGGTGAGAAATGAGAGAGAGGAGAGAGGAAAGGAAAATAAAAAGGAAATAAAATAGGAATTTTTTTAATTTTTGAAATTTTGATTTTTGACCCGAAAATGCACTAATTCAAAAAATTACGAAAAAATAGCCAAAATGAACCTCTCAAAGAGTACATCGCAACTGTAGCGTCCTTGAGTCAATGAACTGAGAAATAAACTCTCCACTGGGTTCCGTAACTTGTACGAGAGAAAAACCCACGCGGATCATAAAACTCAACTCAGGACCCAAAAAAGCGATCCGAAAGCACTCCGATAAGGATCCGAAAGATCCGATAAGAATCCAGGGTATTACAGCCTCTCCTACTTCAAGGAATTTAGTCCTCAAAATCTAAGGAGCTAGCAAGAAGAAGCAGGGAAGAACAAACCCAACACGCTAACACATAGCTACATGAATCTCTCAAAATACAATTCAGAGGAACATTGTCAGACCATAATCACAAGCACACGCTCTGGATCTCAAGGGAAATCGATCCAAAGGACGAGCATAATACACAAGTGAACACAAGCCTGGTGTTGGATATGTGTTCTCACATTATTTTTGATCCTAGTTTTGATGATAACAAATATTGTGAGTTTGTGGGAGCAAATCATTGTGTATGGTTAATGAATTTAAAACATTATGTGTTTGGACGAGCATGTGCTTTGTAATGTCATTTGGTTGCATTATGATGGAACAATGGTTCTCATTTGATTGTGTGAGTGTATGGATTTTAATGGAACAATCATGTTTTCCATGTTTTTGGAACGGCATCCATCGTTCAATGAAAGTGCTCATTCATGTGTAAATGAATATCCCTCACTTGAGGTTTCTTGTTATTGAGCATATGGGAGATTCAAGAATCTCAACTGCATATTAAAGCTTCCATGACTTTGTATTTGTCAAATATATTTTTGTTGGTTGAGAATGGTGTTGTGACCCTTCTATGTTGATGATGTTGACACTTACTTTATTTCATTGGCAACACCATTGTTTTGATTGATTGGTAACTATTTTTGATTTGATGAAATTGCTCTATCAGATTGAGCCAATGGCTGTCTGCATTTCTTACTGTCATGAGTCTATACATCGTCCATTTTGGATAAGGTACACACACTGCATTTCAATTGAGTTGGTTAAGTGTGTACAGCGTCGACGCATCATGTTACAGTGTCAACGCACTTCATTGGATGTCTGTACAGCATCAACTCGTTAAGTCTGTACAGCGTTCTATGTCTAGAGCTTCATGAAGTCTGTACATCAGACTGTTACAGCAAGTCTGTACATTGTCTGTCTTCAGCTCAAGCGTTCAAAGCCAAGTCTATACATTGGCTCATGGTCTTCAAGTCGATACAGAGTCTTCATCTTCTGAAGTCTGTACAGCATGTCACTTGACAAAGTCTGTACAGTGTCTCATATTGGCAAAGTCGGTACATCGTCTGTTCTGTGGATGCTTTGTCCTTTGAAGTCTATACACTCGATTGTTAGGTCTTCAACTCTATACATTCGAGTGTTAACCTCTAAGTCCATACATTGTCGCATGAAGAGTCTATACAGTGTGCATGGTTTAACAAGTCTGTACAGCCATTGTCTTCATATAGAAAGTCTGTACGTCAGACGCGCATGCTCGCCTGTCCCTCCGGATGCTCACCTGGGACCGAGTATGCTCTCCAGTGACTGTTAATGCTCCGATTGGCCAGCGTCTCTCTTGATCAAGTCTATACACTCATTCACTGTTCATGCATTCACAGTGAAGTCTGTACATCCTCTTGGCCATGCATCACTATCCACCAACTCTATACATTGGTAGAGTCTGTACATCAGACGTGCATGCTCGCCTGTCCCCCCGGATGCTCTCCTGGGATCAAGTATGCCCTCCAGTGACTGCTAATGCTTCCCTAACTTTGAGGATGCTCCCCTGGAGCAGCGATTGCTCCCCAGAGATAGCATGTGCTCCACATGCTCCCCTGACGCTGGAGATGCTGTCCAGAGGCCATAGATGCTCTCCTGAGACCTCATATGCTCCCGTGTGAGAACGCACCAGTCTCTGGATATTTAAAAGAATTGTATTACATGCATTCCCTTTCACTAAGTCTGTACAATGCATGCTGCTTATAAAGTCTATACAGCCGAGTGTCTATTGCATCGTCTCACCCTGGCATAGTCTATACACTGGCTCAAGTTTGTCGAAGTCTATACATTTCCATTGAGCATCAAGTCTACACACTGCTCACAGTCTTATTAAGAGTCTCACACAGGTTCCAAGTCTGTACACTGGTTAGGCTTCGTGAAGTCTATACAGTGGCTGAAGCTTTGTTAAGTGTACACATTAGTAAGGCTTGTTTGCTTTGTTCTTCTTAAGTCTATACAGTGCCTTCACTTGCGCTTGTTCATAGTCTATACACTGACATTCGTCTGCATTGTTCATAGTCTATACACTGCCATTCATTTGCATTGTTCATAGTCTATACACTGCCATCCGTCTGCATTGTTCATAAGTCTATACACTACCATTCATGCGCATTGCTCATATGTCTATACACTGCCTTCACACATGCGCTTCTTTCATTAAGTCTGTACACTCTCTCACGTTGTACACACTTAATCAGTTGAAGGTTCTGAAGTATATACATTCATGTTAATAGCCTGAACTAACTAAGTCTATACATTCCATCTGTTTGTCTGCAGGCGATTCAGGTTGATGATTGGGCACGTGAACCGAGCTTGGTACCTGGCACGTGATCCAAGACAACAGGCGCATGACACGTGGATGGCAACCTGGTCAGGATGCTGCCATGTGGTCGAAATTCAAATGATCTGGCCAAAAAGTGCATGAGCGGGAACCTGGCAGCCACACGCCAATATCTGCTATAAATATAGAGCTTCATCCTTCAGTAGAAGCAAGATCGTGAAAAGAAAAGGCAGAAGCCATTGGTGAGAGTTTGCACGATCCAGAAAGAAAAAGAGCAGAGAATTCCAGATCTGAGAGGAGTTTGTTCGAGAGAGAGAGTAGTGTGTGTGGATTGATGAATTGCTTCATTTGAAGCTACATTTGTATTGGGTTTCAGAATCGATATCTTCTTTATTGGTTTTTGTTTCTACTTTGCTTTCGTTTCATTTTGTTCATCCTTTTGATTTGAATTAGTTTCCCTCCGGTGTGTGGAGGAAGGGAGTATTACTCCAGTTTCCCTCTGAGTTGCAGAGGAAGAGAGATCCGTGATCTCTGGTGGTGTTAGTGACTGGTTGTCATCAATAGTTTCCCTCCGGTGTGTGGAGGAAGGGAGAGGATTCTCCGGTTGTGTTCTAGCTGGGAGCTAGAACAGGTTTCAAGCTCTGTGGGTAGCAGAACTTGGTTGAGGGATTTGGTTCCCTTGGTGTTCAAGCTGTGTGGCAGCACGTTGTTCGCAGACTGAGTCTGCATTGATCCAGCATCGTCTAGTGGAATCCTCACTCTAGTTGGAGTGAGGGGTGGATGTAGATTGCGGACTGCAATCGAACCACCTAAAAAACCGAGTGCCTCTTCTGTGGTTTGCTATTATTATCTGCGCTCTTCAACTGCTTGTCTCTTTGCTTCCATGTGATTAGTTCTTTATTCTCATTTACATTTCTCTGTGTACGGGTTAAGGAGGTGCGTTAGCAGTAGAATTTATTTTTCGCTTAAGTTTCTACAAATTGGGAGTGATCTATTCATCCCCCCCCTTCTATATCACTCTTGCTGCGCTAACAATTGGTATCAGTGCATGTTTACGCCATGTGGACGAACGGTCAAGGAAATCCTAGTGGTCCTAGAACCTTCATGGCCGAAGGTCAATCCATTAGTCGCCCTCCTTATTTCGATGGTAGTAACTATCTGTTTTGGAAGAACAGGATGGAAGTGTTCATCAGGGCTCAGAGTCATAAACTGTGGAGAGTAATCACGGTGGGGCCATATGATCTGCCACCAAACGAGGATGCTTGGACAGATGACCATGTCAAGCTCTCTTCACTCAACTGGACGGCGCTGAACATCATCCAGTGTGCTGTTCATCTAGAGGAATATGCTCGTATATCTGCATACAGAACTGCCAAGCGAATGTGGGATGAGCTGCAATTGATCTATGAAGGTACAGCTCAAGTGAAAGCCTCGAAGGGACATATGAAAGGTGAATGCCCAGACCTCCAGAAGAAGGGTCCCTATCTTCAGAAGAAAAACATAAAGGTGCAGAAGAAGAAGAAGCCACAGGCGATGGTCTGCACATGGAGCGAGGAAGAAGAAGACCCAGAAGAAGCTTGCTCAGAAGAATATGAAGATGGAATTTGCCTTATGGCAAACAGTGAAGAGGAAGTAATAAATGTTTTTGAAAATTTCTCAATTGATGACTGGGAGGATGCTTATGATGATTTGTTAGATAAATTTAACTCTCTTAGTAAAGAGCACAGAGTTCTGAAAAGAAAATTTAACACAAATGTTGAAGAACAAACTCTGGTCTGTGAGGAAAATGAGAAGCTAAAAGAACAACTAGAAGAAATGACCTCACTAAGGAAAGAAAATGATAAGCTCAAGGGAGAAATTCAAGAAAGTCAAAAATAGCTCAATGAATTCAAAACTAAAATTGAAGAAAGCATGAATGAAATTATAGTGAATTCAGAGAAATATGAAGCTGTGAAGAAAGTAAATGCTGAGCTCCTAAAAAATTCTGAGTCCCTTCAAAAGGAGTTGGAAGACAAACAGAAAGTCTTAGAAAAGTTTGTCCAAGGAAAGACTAGCCTAGATGCTATACTAGGGACTAGGGTCAATTTCAATAAGGAAGGTCTAGGCTATGACCCAACCAACAAGAGACCCTTGCAATTCAAGACCATTACCTTCTGCCCAGAGAAGGGAAAAGAAAAGCTGGACACACCATCCAGCTCAAACAGCTCTAAGAAAATTCAAAGTCCTAAATAAAACACAAAAATCAGTACTGGACAACCATTTAAGATGGGAATGAATTTTATGAAGAATAACACTAAGCCCACTTACCAGAACACAAATGATAGATGGACCAAGAAAGCAAATCAGAATAAGAGCTGGAATTACAGCAATCAGATGGGTCCAAACAGGACCTACTGGAGAAATAACTTTCATGGTCAAAGATATGCTAATCAACAAGCCTACAGGAAATTTCCTAGGAATAGGAAGACTAATGAATGGAATAGAACTCACTTCTCCAGTTCAGCTGGATTCAACTTTAATAAAACAGAAAGGAAGGTGCCAGAGAAAACCATGCTGAAACAAATCTGGATACCTAAACACTTGATCAGAGATTTGAACAATGTCAATGGACCCAACTTATCTTGGGTTCCAAATCACTCTGCTTGATGTATCTGTGTAGGTCGGCCTGGCAGCTGAAGACAACAAGTGGTACCTCGACAGTGGATGCTCCAGGCATATGACAGGAGACCGATCCAAGTTTAGCAAGATAGAGATGAAGCCAGGGGGTCTGGTCAAGTTTGGAGGAAAGAACGAAGGTAAAATAATTGGAGTTGGAACAGTAGGTAAGTCTTCCACAAACTCCATTGAAAAAGTCTTACTTGTGGAAGGGCTTCAACACAACCTGATTAGCATTAGTCAATTATGTGACAGGGGTCACAAGGTTGTATTTGATGATAGTTCATGCAAAATCCTTGAAACAAATTCTGACATGGTTAAATTTGTAGCCAACAAGATTAATAATGTCTACATTGTAGACTTAGATGAGAAATCTGAATCTACTATTTGCTTATCTGCCAATTCTGAAAATGATGCCTTTGAATGGCATAGACGTCTAGGTCATGCTAGTTTTTCAACTTTAAAAAAATTGGTCAAGCATGATTTAGTTAGAGGCATGCCTAGAATTAAATTCAACTCAATATCAAAAGCATGTGATGCATGTGCTCTAGGCAAACAGACCAGAAATTCTTTTAAATTAAGATCTGAGCCATTGTCTTCTAGACCAATGGAACTTCTTCATATGGACCTTTTCGGTCCAGCTAGAACTCAGAGTCTTAATGGAAACAGGATTGGCTATGTCATCATAGATGACTTCTCTAGATATTCATGGATATTTTTCTTAGCAAATAAGAGTGATGCATTTCAAAAGTTTAATCTATTTTTCAATAAGGTCAAACAAGAAGGGAAGTACAAGGTTAGTTCTATTCAATCTGACCATGGAGGTGAGTTTGAAAACTCCATGTTTACTGATCTTTGTGACAAAGAAGGACTAACTCATATGTTTTCTTCTCCCAGGACACCTGAACAAAATGGGATTGTGGAGAGAAGAAATAGAACAGTGGTGGAGATGGCCCGAACCATGTTGATTGAAAGTAAATTACCTAGAAGGTTTTGGGCAGAAGCGGCCAATACAGTAACCTACATAATCAACAGGGCCATGGTAAGACCCATACACAAGAAAACACCCTATGAGCTTCTAAAAGGTAAGAAACCAAACTTGTTTTATTTCAGAATTTTTGGAGCAAAATGTTTTATTCATAACAATGATAAGAAAGATTTAGACAAGTTTGAAGCCAAGAGTTCACTTGGAATATTCTTGGGTTACTCTGAAGTGTCAAGGGCATATAGGGTATTTAACATATCAGATCAGAAAGTGGAAGAGTCTCCACACATCCTTTTTAGTGAAAAGAAAGATGTTTCTAATGTTAAAAATCTTGACAGGGATTCCAATCATGGTGGAGATTTTCTAGAAGACCAACAGGAAGAAGAGAAGACTCAGCCGAGTGGAGAAACAAATTCCCCAAATCAGGAAGGTCCAAGAGAAACAGGTGAGTCTTCAACAAATATCAGATTTCTTAAAGACCATCCTTTAGATAAAGTCATAGGCAATCCTGAAGATCCTCTTCGGACTAGGTCTCATTTTAGAAATGTGAATAATGATGACTTAATTGCATTAGTCTCACAAATTGAACCCAAAACAGTAGAAGAGGCCTTAGCTGATCAAGCTTGGGTCAATGCTATGAGTGAGGAATTAGGTCAGTTTGAAAGGAATAATGTCTGGGAGCTTGTCCCAAGACCAGATGGTATAAATATCATAGGAACCAAGTGGGTGTTCAAAAATAAGATGAATGAAGATGGAATCATCTCAAGGAATAAGGCCAGATTAGTAGCCAAAGGCTACTGTCAGGAATTTGGTGTAGACTTTGATGAATCCTATGCACCTGTTGCTAGGATGGAAGCTATAAGATTGTTGCTTGCCTTTGCATGCTCAAGGAATATAAAACTCCAACAAATGGATGTTAAAAGTGCCTTTTTAAATGGAGTTATTAAAGAAGAAGTTTTTGTTGAACAACCTCCTGGATTTCAATATTCTCCTCAACCTAACCAAGTTTTCAGGTTAAACAAAGCCTTGTATGGTCTAAAGCAGGCTCCAAGAGCTTGGTATGAAAGATTGTCTGAATTTCTGATCAGCAAGGGCTACAAAAGAGGTAAAGTTGATCAAACTTTATTTACCAAGGGCATAAATAAAGATCTCATCATAGTTCAGGTATATGTAGATGACATTGTATTTGGATCAACTAAGCATGAACTATGTGATGAATTTTCTACCATGATGTCTGCTGAATTTGAAATGAGCTTGGTTGGTGAACTAAAATATTTTCTTGGATTGCAGGTACAGCAGCTAGAAGATGGTGCTTCATCAACCAAACCAAATACACAATGGAACTGTTCAAAAGGTTTGGCATGGAAAACTTAAAGCACATTACTACACCCATGGGCACCAATACCTCATTAGATGCAGATGAGACAGGTAAAGAAGTAAATGCCAAACTTTATTGAGGTATGATTGGATCACTTCTCTACTTGACAGCCTCTAGACCACATATACAATTCAGTGTAGGAATGTGTGCAAGGTATCAATCTAGACCTACTGAATTACGCTTAGCTGTAGTTAAAAGAATCTTCAGATATTTGTCAGCTAGTCATTCTCTTGGTTTATGGTTTCCTGCATCTCACACATTTAATTTAGTAGCATACACAGATGCTGATTATGCAGGCTGTAAACTAGACAGGAAAAGTACTAGTGGCCATTGTGAATTCTTGGGTGGGTGTTTAGTGTCTTGGGGCTCCAAGAAACAACATTATGTGGCCCTCTCCACTGCAGAAACTGAATATGTGGCTGTAGGGAGTTGTGGAACACAAGTAATATGGATTAAACACCAGCTTCAGGACTACCAAGTAGACCTGGGGTGCACACCAATTTATTGTGATAATACTACTGCCATCAATCTTGCTAAAAATCCCGTTTTACATTCACGAACCAAACACATAGAGATAAGACATCATTTTATAAGAGAAGAGGTGTCTAAGAATAATTTTGAACTGATTCATGTAGGCACAAATAATCAGATTGCTGACATATTCACAAAACCTCTGGATAATGAAAAATTCACCACATTGAGAAGAGAATTAGGCTTATACAAATTGTCTTAATTATGAAGCCTGTTTTTGTTGTGAGGGGGAGTTGTGTTTGTCTGATGTTTAGCCTTCTTTCATGCTGGTTTAAGGGGGAGTTCAGAATGCTTACTGGTTAGCTTTTAGGAATGCTTTGAGTAAGGGGAAGCTTTGAGATTATGCTGAAATGTTTTATTGAGGAATGCTATGTCTTAGGGGGAGCTGAGTTGTGATGTGAGAAGAGAAGTTCTTTGACAGATTTAAAAAGGGCTGTCCAGATGGGTAATTTTGCTGGTCTTGCATGACTAATCTAGAGTGGTTCTCTCAGACAGTAGAGTGTCACTTATCTCTTAAGTCTATAAGTCAGTAACTCTAATCTCCAGATTAGAATCTTTCCTTTAGTACTTCTTCAGAGATCTGGACTAATTGCATAAAGTATATCTTCCTACATTGTCATTGATTCTGGTTCAGGCCAAAAAACTTGTATGTCTTGATATCTGACCCAATCAACTTGAAATCTAGACTTCAAGACTCAATTCAAGAAATAGTCCTTTTGGTATTGTTTTCAATCATTCTATCTCTTTTACTCAAGGGCTTAACTGAACAAAAATGTTCTATTTTGATCACTGAGAAACTGGGAGCTTCATCAATGAAATGAATTTTTCTCCCATGTCATGAGGTGTCAAATGCTTAAAATGAATGAAAAGACATGACAAGAGCAATGGTGGCTTGCTGGTGAGTAACTGGGGACTCTGGCCTCTAATCAAGGTGTTTCCTCATGTCAAAAGCCACAGTTACTATCTCTGTTCCCTAATAATAATAAAAAAAGGGGGGAAGTAATGAGGTACTCACTCTGAGTAACTGGAGATTCAGGCCTCTAATCAAGGTGTCTCTCTAATGTCAAAGGAGTGAACTACCAACTTACTCATTGATCTTCTTAAAAATCATCTCCAACAAAAAATTCCTTGTTGTTATGCAACTAATGGATTGCTTGTCTTCAATACCTTGAGAACACCTCTCTGATCTCGTTTCTTGCTGTCTTGTGGGATAGTTGAATGATCAGCTATATCTGACCATACTTGTGAACTCCTGCTCTAAATCATCCACTATGTATGCTGATAAACTTATCAATCATTCTACTTCTCTATTGTGTATTGGAATCTAAAGAATCTTCTCTTGAAATTAGAAACTCACTTATTCTCTTAAGATCTCCTAGTGACTGTCTACACTACGAAATTACTGCTCTTATTCTTCATGTCTCCAGCACTGTTATACATTATGTAGTTCTTTTTGCTGATGTCAAAGGGGGAGAGAAGTTTGCAATATTTGCAATTTCAGTGAGAAGTTCTGCAATATCAGTGAGTCTTGAGCTTTGGGGGAGTCATGTTGCTTCGTGGAATATATGGTTATGAGTTGAGGGGGAGATGAGAGTGTGTTGTAGGGACTGTATAATTCATCTGCATGTGCATGCCTTGAATTTACTTTGTCTATTGCAGCTGATATAAATTCCTTGATATTGCTTGATTCATAGTGTTGTCATCATCAAAAATGGGGAGATTGTTGCATCCCTATGGTTTTGATGATGTCTCACACTATAAATCAACCTCCTATCTCTAGATTCATGCTGGTTCATCACCTAAGTGGGTTCAGTTCATATGCTGTTCCATTATTTCATCTATCTACACTGTTTGGTTAATATCAACAGTAGTGGGTCGACTCATCAGCAAGGGTGGGTCGACGCATCAGAGCATTGATAGTTGGGCACAAAGTCTATACACCAGCTTGATCCATTTAGTCTGTACATTGGCATATCCTCTTCTAGTCTGTACATCGGGCACTTTCTAACTGAAGTCCATACATTGGTCTTAATACTCATAGTTAGTTCAGCTCAACCCTATACATCCTTCCAAGCTTCAACTCTTTACATTGGATTGTCAAACTTCATGTCTATACACTGGCTGCTGCATTGTCATGAAGTCTACACATCCGATAGTGTAAGTCTATACATCACCCAGAGTCTTGTTTGCAAAGTCTGAACAACATCCGTTGTCAAGACTTCTTGAAGTATGTACATCGGACTGCTTCTTTTGAAGTCTACACATTGGCTCGTTCACTTCAGCAAAGTATGTACATTAGACTGTGGCAAAGTCTATACATTCGGTTCCTTGGGCAAAGTCTATACATCGCTTAGTCTGCACATTGTCTTCAGCCCAAGTGTTCAAAGCCAAGTCTATACAACGCCAACCCAACACATTGAACAGTTCTCCAAGTCTATACACTAGACTTCATTTCTCTAAGTCTATACACTGGTCTGTGATTCACCAACTCTGTACATTCGATATCTTTTCCTACGCATTGGCCAAGTCCATACACTCAACATTTCCCTACGCTTTCCTGGCCAAGTCTGTACATCACTAAGTGTGTACATTGCATGCTGCTCAAACGTTCAAAGTCTTCAAAGTCTGTACAGCGTCCGTCTCAGCCAGCGTCTCATGATGCGTCTTAGGCAAGTCTATACATCGGCCTCATTCGTTCAAGTCTATACATTGAACTTCTTTTCAAAGTCTGTATAGCGTCCGTCTCAGCCAGCGTCTCCTGCTGTGTCTTAGGCAAGTCTGTACATCGGCCTCATTCGTTCAAGTCTATACATTGAACTGCTTTTCAAAGTCTGTACAGCGTCCGTCTCAGCCAGCGTCTCATGCTGTGTCTTAGGCAAGTCTGTACATCGGCGTCATTCATTCAAGTCTATACATTGAACTGCGTCTTAGGAAAGTCTGTACAGAGGCTTTGATTTACCAAGTCTGTACATCGGCTTCATTCGCTCAAGTCCACACATCCACAGTGGTTCATCAAGTCTATACAGACTGCCTTCACATCCAGAGTCTGTACATCGTTTCAACAGCCGATCGTCTCATACAGAACTGTCCAAGTCTGTACAGCCGAGTGTCTATTGCATCGTCTCACCCTGGCATAGTCTATACACTGGCTCAAGTTTGTCGAAGTCTATACATTTCCGTTGAGCATCAAGTCTACACACTGCTCACAGTCTTATTAAGAGTCTCACACAGGTTCCAAGTCTGTACACTGGTTAGGCTTCGTGAAGTCTATACAGTGGCTGAAGCTTTGTTAAGTGTACACATTAGTAAGGCTTGTTTGCTTTGTTCTTCTTAAGTCTATACAATGCCTTCACTTGCGCTTGTTCATAGTCTATACGCTGACATTCGTCTGCATTGTTCATAGTCTATACACTGCCATTCATTTGCATTGTTCATAGTCTATACACTGCCGTCTGTCTGCATTGTTCATAAGTCTATACACTACCATTCATGTGCATTGCTCATATGTCTATACACTGCCTTCACACATGCGCTTCTTTCATTAAGTCTGTACACTCTCTCACGTTGTACACACTTAATCAGTTGAAGGTTCTGAAGTATATACATTCATGTTAATAGCCTGAACTAACTAAGTCTATACATTCCATCTGTCTGTCTGCAGGCGATTCAGGTTGATGATTGGGCACGTGAACCGAGGTTGGCACCTGGCATGTGATCCAAGATAACAGGCGCATGACACGTGGATGGCAACCTGGTCAGGATGCTACCATGTGGTCGAAATTCAAATGATCTGGCCAAAAAGTGCATGAGCGGGAACCTGGCAGCCACACGCCAATATCTGCTATAAATATAGAGCTTCATCCTTCAGTAGAAGCAAGATCGTGAAAAGAAAAAGCAGAAGCCATTGGTGAGAGTTTGCACGATCCAGAAAAGAAAAAGAGCAGAGAGTTCCAGATCTGAGAGGAGTTTGTTCGAGAGAGAGAGTAGTGTGTGTGGATTGATGAATTGCTTCATTTGAAGCTACATTTGTATTGGGTTTCAGAACCGATCTCTTCTTTATTGGTTTTTGTTTCTACTTTGCTTTCGTTTCATTTTGTTCATCCTTCTGATTTGAATTGGTTTCCCTCCGGTGTGTGGAGGAAGGGAGTATTACTCTAGTTTCCCTCTGAGTTGCAGAGGAAGAGAGATCCGTGATCTCTGGTGGTGTTAGTGACTGGTTGTCATCAACAGTTTCCCTCCGGTGTGTGGAGGAAGGGAGAGGATTCTCCGGTTGTGTTCTAGCTGGGAGCTAGAACAGGTTTCAAGCTCTGTGGGTAGCAGAACTTGGTTGAGGGATTTGTTTCCCTTGGTGTTCAAGCTGTGTGGCAGCACGTTGTTCGCAGACTGAGTCTGCATTGATCCAGCATCGTCTAGTGGAATCCTCACTCTAGTTGGAGTGAGGGGTGGATGTAGATTGCGGACTGCAATCGAACCACCTAAAAAACCGAGTGCCTCCTCTGTGGTTTGCTATTATTATCTGCGCTCTTCATCTGCTTGTCTCTTTGCTTCCATGTGATCAGTTCTTTATTCTCATTTACATTTCTCTGTGTACGGGTTAAGGAGGTGCGTTAGCAGTAGAATTTATTTTCCGCTTAAGTTTCTACAAATTGGCAGTGATCTATTCATCCCCCCCCTTCTATATCACTCTTGCTGCGCTAACAGAAAAACATCATGCTTATGAAAATGCTGAAAAATTAAAAAATGAAAATGCTCAATTGGTTAAGGAGTTGGATGAATTTAAATTGAAACTGAGTGAACGTGAGAAATCAAAGGAAGAGTTAGAAACCAACTTCGAAACCATGCATGTCGAATTAAAAGGCTTGAAAGATGCTGTTCAAAAACAATTGAAAGGAAAAGAGAAAATGGTTGAACATGGTGAAACTAGGAATGAAAATGCTAGGAATGAGAAAATTGATGTGGGACGTTCACCCACAAAGTGAAATTCATCTATGAAAAATAAAGTTCAAAAATCATTTGATTCATATGGCTTTAATCATGTTGACTCATGCATGAACTCTTTTGTTGATAGATCTTACATGCATAGAAGTCGGTTTAGAAAGCCAAATGTCACATGCTTCTATTGTGGAATGTTCGGCCACTCAATGTATGTTTGTGATTTGATGAGAGCCGATGATGAATATTTTGAAATGAAGAATAGAATGCATTTCTCTCATGGTAGGACTAACACTCTGGGACCCATGCTTCCTTGGGTACCTAAATCAACTTGAGAATTATTTTGATTGTGCAGGTCTATTTAAGAGCCAAGTGGAAAAAATGGTATCGGACAATGGATGCTCCAGACACATGACAGGCAATAAGGAACTCTTCTCAGACCTGAAGGAAAAGGAAGGTAGATTGGTCACCTTTGGCGGAAACGACAAAGGTATAATCGTGGGAATTGGGCGAATAGGTAAGGATTCAAACCAATCCATTGAAGATGTCTTGCTTGTAAATTGTTTGAATCACAGTTTGCTTAGCATCAGTCAACTTTGTGACAAGCGTCACAAGGTCATTTTTGAAAACACACACTGCTCCATTGTAGATAAAATTTCACATGAAATAAAGTTCATTGGTGTTAGAGATGGAAACATCTACTCTGTTGATCTTGAAAATTCTCAAAATAAAAATCTTTGTTTGGTTGCTAATAAGTCGGATGATGCATGGTTGTGCCATCGACAACTTGGTCATGCTAACTTTAGTGTTCTTTCTAAACTGTTTATAAAAGACTTGGTAAGAGGCTTACCAAAACTGAACTTTGATACAAATAAAATTTGTGATGCATGTGCTATGTGGAAACAGACCAGAGTGTCTTTTAAATCCAAAAATATTGTCATCACCACTAGACCCCTTGAACTCCTTCACCTAGACTTATTTGGTCCCACTAGGACACACAGTCTTGGAGGGAAACTTTATGGGTTTGTTATTGTAGACGATTACTCAAGATTCACTTGGGTATTATTTTTAACCCATAAGAATGATGCTTTACATGAGTTCGAAGATCTTTGCAGGAACTTACAAACTGATAAGGGGTATCAAATCAAAGCAATTAGAAGTGATCATGGAAGAGAGTTTGATTACCATGACTTTGATGATTTTTCAGGAAACAGGGGTTTACACACAACTTTTCAGCACCTCGAACCCCACAATAAAACGGAGTCGTGGAAAGAAAGAATAGGACGCTCGTGGAGATGGCTAGGATAATGCTTGCAGAAAATGGCTTACCAAGGTATTTCTGGGCCGAGGCAGTGAGCACGACCTGTTACATCATCAATCGAGCCATGGTAAGACCTATACTCCAGAAAACTCCATATGAGCTGTACAAAGGTAAGAAGCCGAATATTGCATATCTTAAATATTTTGGTTCTCCATGTTTCATCTTGAATAATTCTAAAGATTATTTGGAAAAATTTGCCGCAAAGAGTGATAGAGGTATATTTCTTGGTTATTCTTCATCATCTAGAGCATATCGAGTATATAACCTACATACTCTTGTGGTAGAGGAAAGCCCTCATGTGATCATTGATGAATACACATTAAGAATGTCTGACAAAGATAATCATTTTCTTGATGAAGGGCATGAAGATGGAGAAGAAAAGAAAGATAAGGAAAATCAAGATGCGGATCAAGCAGAGTCAAGCAACAAGAATGATGAAGCTCCAACCCAAAATGAGGATTCCAACAAGAATGATGAAGCTCCAACTTAAAATGAGGAGCTCCCCAAGCAATGGATGTTTCACAAGGATCACCCACAAGACAATGTCATAGGAAACGTGGAACAAGGCATAAGAACAAGGGCCTCAATCAGGGAAGTTGAAGAAATTGATAATCTTGCATTTCTTTCTGATATTGAGCTCAAATATGTAAATGAAGCATTAAATGATAATTTCTTGTCACGCCCCGAATCGATAGCAGCGGGAAGCAGCATTCGGAACGTACAACGAAACAGTCATGATAACAAGAGCAAAATAAATAAACACAAATAGACACATGGAGGCCATATAATTTGAAAATAATATATTTTTATTGATGATTGAAAATTTAAATTTATAATCTGGACTCAATAAAAGACATAAAAAAGAGAAAATGACAAGACTCACTATACTATCTAGACTCAAGAAAATAAAAAGCCAGACTCCGATCTCTAAATCTCCAAGTTCACTCGATCACGCTGTCCTGATCCCAATTGTAAGCGTTCCATCTACCGTGTTACCTGAAAAGGGTTGAAAAGTAGGGGTGAGCAAGAAGCTCAGCAGGAATTACACTCTATCAGCAGGCATCGTTTAAATAATTAACCCTTTCATGAATGCATGAATACCGCGAGAAAAATAATTAAGCATGATAAGAAGATTACTAGCATGATAAAGATTGCAAGTCACGATAGCAAGAGCAAGTAATTAGAACTTCAAGTGAATGGCTATATATCAAGTCAAGTCAAGTCATGCAAGCAAGCACTTCCTGCTTTCAAGCAAGTATAGTAAGTATCACAAGAGTGTGGAATGTCATAGACTCAACACGCTAGATAGTACTCGGTGCCAAATGGCACACCTAGTCATTCACCTCCCCGGGAATCAAGTACTTTTCGAGTGCGCCTCCCAGGACCAGATTGGGCCCTTTAATGTGTTTGCCTTGGCATTGATTTGTTTAGATCATAGATCCCACGAACTCTAGACATCCACAATGTTCAATGGCCAAGAGTTCCAAAGTTAAGCTCATGTAATCAAGGTGGAATGCGTAAAAATTATTGATTTTTTTTGAGATTCCAAACAATAAGCTCATTAATTGAGAGGGAAAAGTCATTCAAAAATGACTTAGAATGGATAATGTTATCAATAGACTTAACAATAGGTCAAAAACTCGAAATACCATAGCCTGAATAGGCTAGAGCAGCTTACACAATTCAAAACTTGAAAACGGAAGGCTTGAAACATAAACGGTCGGCAGAGGACCGCTAAACAAGTAAACGGTCTGACATGGACCGCTTAAAAGCCATAACATGGTCCTATTCGGGCCGCTCTATCACAGAACATTCAAATAAGAGCCGTTTACAGATCGACGCACGAGGAAGTTCGGTGCATACGCCAGATCCACACAGTCACAAAGGGGCCGCGTGAGAGGTACACGGTCCAGAAATGACCGCGTAAATCACTTAGTCCAGATGACCAAGGTCGACGCACAGTCGGTTAAAAAATGGTCTAATGGGGGCCGTTCAAAGTGTCAGACGGTCATGACAAGACCGCTCATTGACTGAACGGTCTCAGAAGGGCCGCTCAAACCAGGACAGTCCCGACTCCGGGCTCGGGCAAAAGCAAGCGATTCGAAGGAGTTAGAAGGTTCAGGCTTTGTGGGTACAACCCGCCCGGCGTCCTAGTGGGAATCCCAGGCTCGCGGGGACTTACGGAGGCCTTGGAGCATGAACACCTAGTCCGGCAGAAGGAATATCCGACAGAGAGATAATTCGATCTCCAAAAATTCAATAGCTCACAATCAACGGAAAACGAGACATTCGGTCTAGTCGCCACCACTGGAGTGGCACTACCTTAAAACAGTTCTAACTATATAAATGAATTGCAACTAATTACTTGATCAAGCATATTAGTCTATTTTCTTTTCAATTAAACTAGGATACATGAAAGGTGAACATGGAAAGGATGACATAATTGGATGACAATTAGACCTTAGATCAAATATTTCATGAATCCTAGTCATCAGTGTGTTCATACTACAAATTTAAGCGCTAAAATCATATTATCTAATCAAGAAAAAAAGAACACAACATGCTGGAAATGAGTAACATTTTACTGAAACAAGGTTAAAACGGTCTATATATGGACCGCTCAATGCATTCGACGGTCAGAGGAGGACCGCTCAGAACCAGCGCAACTCCTCTTTTCTTTTGAAAACCCATCGCCATAACACGGTCTATCGAGGGGCCGTTCCATTCTTTAGACGGTCATTTGAGGGCCGCTCCAGTTGGAACCCCGCCGTATAACGACGGTCAATCTCGTGGCCGCTTGACATATAAGCGGTCTAACTGGAGGTCGCTCAGTTCAAACAAACGGTCTGTCGTGCGACCGCGGAACAATAAGCGGTCTCTGTTAGGGCCGTTCAATGCTCGCCACGCCCGAAACGGTGACAACCTGATACTGGTGCGGACACCCGAGTAGTTACGCCGAGCCACCGGTATCGCACGCGGAGCACGACTCGAGCCACTTCAGCGTCCATCTGGCTCGGAGACAGCCTGGAGACTCCCCCCTGAGTCTCGACATTTATCATATTTGTTTAGATGTTATTTGTGTGTAATGTGTGTCTGTTTCATTTTATTCAGTTTGTAATTTTGATTGTAAGAGGGGTTTATTTGTAAAATGGGACCCCCGGGCCCCACGGGCCCCCCAGACCTCTTCCCATTGATCCACCTCAGCCTAGGCCCCATGTGGGGTCAGTCAACATTTCAAATGGAGACATCTAGAAGGTTGAATGGTAAATGCCACATGGGTAGACAATTGGACTTCAAAGTCCAAGGTAGGCTACCTACCATTCTACCATGTCCCCCCCTTGGTCAATAGGCTGCCCCCCCTTATATTTTACTTAATTTTTGTGTGTGTGTCACATTCAATCTAGGCCATCCATTCCCCCATCCCTAGATCCAAGGGTGGCTATTGGATTTGATATGTAACCTATAAGTACCTTGTATTTTCTCATTTAGAAGAATGAATACATTTGAATTGGAAGAAAATCCCCTTGAGCAAGGCCTAGGCCGCCCCTCTCTCCTCCTTGCAGCTGGGAAGGCTGTATTCTGGTGGTGTGACTCCACCCCTATCAGTTCCGGTCGCCGCCGCCATCGCGCCTCCACCATCACCGCCGGTGTTCTGTCCATCCAGGATAGAGGTGTCTTCTCCGAATTCTTTCTCTCTACCCCGTCGTGTTTTTGAGCTGGGATTTGGAGGGGATGTTCCAGAGGTGTTCCTCACGATCCAAAAAAATTGGTTGGTCATGAATCTTCCATTTGATATTTTTTCAATTTCGTCCAACCTTAATTTCCAGATATGTCCGCTTGCTGTTTCAATTTCTACCCGCCCTGTGTTTCAAGTGTTCGGACCTCTTTCTGATTTTTGTTTAACCTCCCAATTTTATTGGGCGTTCCTTCTACCAACCCCACCGTCCCCAAATTTTCTTGAATTTTTGTGAGGCCATCTCGTAGTTGTCAAAAATAGCTCTCAGAGATAGCTACAGTGCTGTCCACTTGTTCATAGATCCGACCACCCTCCAGTAAACAAATCATAACAAATCACAGCCACCTCCAATCAGTCCACAAAAAATATCCATGTTCTCCTTGATCAAAATCCCACAAGTTTAATGAAGAGCTCAGGAGCTGAATCTGCCATCTTCCTCACAGTCAAAGGCAGTCTTCAGACTAATCACCTGTAGATCTGAGGTTTCGGTTAC
This sequence comes from Amorphophallus konjac, assembly GCA_022559845.1. Classification (NCBI taxonomy): domain Eukaryota; kingdom Viridiplantae; phylum Streptophyta; class Magnoliopsida; order Alismatales; family Araceae; genus Amorphophallus; species Amorphophallus konjac. Next base: position 172,732,103 of record CM040125.1, read on the forward strand.
TGTACAACAGGGACTTGTCAATTCAATAAAGTTCTGATCCAATCAGATCCAGCAGATATCTCTGGGTCTAGCTTGAATCATTTGAAGAGAGCTTCCAACGATAGCTCATGCGTCCCTATCCGACGTCGGGATTGATCGCAGCGGCCATTTTCGCCGGAACGCGCGCCTGAAAACAGCAACCAAAAATCCGTGGGCAGCAACTTCAAAACGTGGGAATCGGATCCTATCGGCCACCGATCGGTGTTCCCGGTCGACCGCCATCCGTGGAGGCGCGCCACCAAAGGTCCCCATCACAGTGAGTCCCACCCCCACAGATCCGGAGGACAGCGCCGTCCGCGGGCCCCACGGGTCCGTAAAACCCGCCACTCGGAAAGCACGACAACGCGGAGTTCGGCATTACCGGGCGACATCAAGATGCTACCCGTCAACTCGATTTGCGTGATTCCTGGACCCCACATGTGACCTTTTACCTCCCTGCGTGGAGTGAGTCGACTTAGTGTATTGCTGTAATCATTGTTAACCGGGAGTCCGTAATTCGGCCGGGGTTGTCTTCGCCATGCCGGGTGCGTGGAGGTAATGGTCCGAACTTCTTGGCATTCATTTGCTTAGCTAGTATATGGTCTTTGCCACTGTCGAGAGCGATAGGTACTAGCCCGTGTGTTCATGTCACCGCTGTGAGTGTGAGAGTGACCCGTCCCGCGACTCGATCTGAGTCCGGAAGTGAGTCTGACTACCTTGAACTCTGTCGGTTCTTCAACTGCGCACGATCCGCGTTTCCCTCGCTTGGGACGACGAGTGAGCTTGCGTTCTGTTAGCGACGTATAGCCCATAGGAGCTCTCCGTGTCGGGCCTAATGTCTCTCCCATCATGTGTTGCTGGTCGTGTCCGCATCTATAGTCCGAGGTCCATACCACGTAGAGTCGGTCCCCGTGTCCGTCCCGCATCAGATACAAGTCAAATGAAAAGCTTAATTCGATCTATATGTTTCATAAAAATTGGGCAAACTACTATCAATCGAAAGAAAACTTAAAAATGAACAAGAAGGCATGATCAATCTCAAGATTTGACTTTGATTAGCCTACATAATCGGACAAAAAGGAATGTAGAAAAACCCTAATCACATGCTCTCAATGAAACGATGAATTCACACAATTCTAGATCATAAAAATTGGGCAAAACATGAACAAATAAAAGAGGACTTCGAGGTGCATGTCATGGTATGGTTTAATTAAGGTTGGGCCTAAGAGAAACCTACCTAAATCGACGAAGAAAGAGAAAGACGCCAAAACCCTAATCTGTAAATACCCGACAATCCTCACCCTGATACGCCGTCGATCGGCCACCACAGGTCACGTCGTCTATTGGAGAAGCAAAAGGAGGTGTAGGGCTGGAAAAGCCCTCAACTTATAGTGTCCAAGGAGGCTTCTAGAGGTCGAATTGGACTCAAGAGTCCAAGGAAGAAAAATTGGCGAAAATCTCGCACCTTGATCAAATCCGCACCGCCGCCGTCAAGAGAAGCATCTAGAGGCTAGGGTTTTTAGAGGGGAAACGATCTACTAGGGTTAACCTATCATTTGGGACCGGTTTGGGCTCGATTGGTTGAGAATTATGCTCTAATTTGGTCGATTAAGGTTGATCTATTAAGAATAATGATTTTGTCTAAAAACTCCTTAATTCAGCCTAATTAATTTTTTATTTGGGGTCGGCCCAGTTGACATTATGGTTAAACACTTCGTTCTCTACAAGATATGATTTTTCCATATTTTTAGAAATTAATCAAAACTTTAGCCTACGGGTGAGATTTAATTAATTTAATTTATACCTATTAAATTCAATTCATCATAGAAAAATTCGATTGCGTCTTGGAATGTGAATGTCTTTTTATGGTAATTGTAGAAAAATAAAAATTGATATAATTTGGTCACTTTCAAAAATAAACAATATTAAGAAAATCATTGAAGCCATAAAATATCAAGAAAATAACTTTTAATTATAATACATATTTCAAAATTTTACTTTTATATTTTATTATTTAACCGGGGTGTTACATCCTCCGCCACTTTAAGTAATTTGGTCCCCAACTTCGTCGGACGTCATTAACTATTCGAACATTTAAACTAAGATGATCTTATCTATCCAAAATAACATGTTAATCATACAACTGTTGGGATGCTAAAGGGTGATCTAGAGGGGGGGTGAATAGATCAATCACCCGTTAAAAATTACTGTAGCAGAATCAAATGCGGAATGAAAACTTCTACTGAACAGATAGTGGGCACAATCCGAATGCCACCCAGAAAAGATGAAAAACCGTCCTAAGCATACATCTACTGTGCGAAGAAAGAAATATAGTAGCTAGGTAGACCACAAAACAATCACACAGTAGACAAAGGCTTTTAGGTGGTTCGGTCCTCCAGACCTACATCCACCCCACACTCAACCCGAGTGTGGCTTACTGCTGACTCACAGCTTGAACCGCTGGGCCTCACAGCTTGCCTACAACCCGCTGAGCCTCATAGCTTGCTGTCCAGAGGAATCCTCCTCTGCAAAACCCGCTGGGCAATACAGCTTAGCCGTCCAGTGGAATCCACCACTGCAAGTACTGCCACACAGCTTGAACACAAGAGTTTCAAACAAAAATAAAACAAAAGACAAAATGGAAGATAAAAGAAATGTATCCCTGCAGGGAATATAGCTTAACCAAGTGAGCAACCTCAGATCTGGTTTTGAACCAAAGATCTGAGGAACGAACTCCTTCTCTCTCTCTCTTTTCTTCTTCCCTTCACACTCTGCTCGAGCTCTCTATCTCTCACTTTTTCTCTTCTGCTTCTTCTCTCTTTCTTTTCTTCTTCTTCTCTTTTCTCTGGATCGAACAGCTCTCTATTCTTTCTCTCCGCTTCTGCTCTTCTGCTTCTCACCTTCTCCTTCGATCCCAGTTCATCTGTTGGATGAAGGCTTCCTTTTATAAGCGGCAGCTAGCGGGAGGGAAGCACTGGACGCGTGTGGCTTCCACATTTCCCGCCCAGAAATTGTGCCCTACGTGTCAGTCTCTCAGACAGCTTCACTCCAGCCTCGGATCACGTGCAGCCCAGGTGTCTGGAATGTTCTTCCTCGGACCTGCAAGGAGATACAACCCATTAAAACTGAGGGCCACAGGAACTAAAGCTGCATGAGGTATGTAATAGTAATACGAGATGCACTGTAACAGAACAGACACAACGAAGAGAATGACACGAAGTGAGGTTATAAAACAAGAAAGACACGAGGTCTAGGAAAGGCAACACGAAGACATAATAACTAAAAACGACACGAATACAGAGGACTCGAAGACATAAGGGTGACACGAGGTGGCACAGAAAATAGCACGAGGTGCTGCAGTGTTCAGTACGCGAAGAAACAACTAACGATATGAAGACGAGGACAACACGGACTGAAACCAACTCGAAGATGAAAAACAGAAACCAACACGAGGTGTGGTCACAAAGCAAAAAGTACACTGGGTCAGAAAAACAACACGAAGATAGAAGACACGATCGGCTACAACGACACGCGATAAAACAGTGAAGGCAGGAAGACGACTCGAGTAACTACAGTAAGTGACACGAAGACACAAAAGCAAACATAAAGAGGATGACACGAGATGAGCAGCTAAATAATGAAGAAACGACACGAGGTTCCACTGTAACAAGACAAACACTTTAAAGAGAACGACACGAAGTCAGATGAAAACAGCACGAGATAGAAAAGAGAATGACACGAAGTATAACCTCATACAAGTTTTCCTGTCAAGCATGGAAATCAACACGAAGTGTTGTAAGCTCAGACGACACGAAATCTTTTCGTGTTAGTGAGGGGAAACAACACGAAGTGTGGCTCAAGTGGCACTGAAAGTAAAACGAGGTGCTGCAATGTTCTGCACACAATGGAACAAAACGACACGAAGACAAGCCCTGAAAATAATGTTTAGACTTCACGCTGTACAGACTTTGAGGCTTAATGCAAAGGCCAGTGTACAGACTTCTAAATGCTGAAGCGTTGTATAGACTTGGAGACCCAAAGCCAATGTATAGACTTTGCCTTAACAATGAATGTGTAGACTTGATCAAGAGTCCAATGTGCAGACTTGCCACCGACCAAAGTATAAACTTGGTGGTCGTGAGACGGTGGATGTACAGACTTCAACTCTCAACTGAGACAGTGAATGAGACTCTAGACGCTGTACATACTTGAAGACAATGTAAGTGACTGACATTGTATATACTCAGCCAATGCAATGCACTATGAATGTATGGACTTACATGAGATGCTCATTGAGACGCTCAATGTATGCACTTCAAGCCCAGTGTATAGACTCTCAGCCATGAAAGTCATCAAAATACAATATCAAATGCACTCAAATGCACTCACTGTCTTGCTATCATCAAAACCAACTAGCATTGCTATCATCAAAGTAACATAGCACATGCTTGTGCCTAAGAGGCACAACATTCTCCCCCTTTTTGATGATGGCAACACAATGTGACAGTGAGACACACACAAGATTTTCTCCCCCTTTGACATGATCAAAAAGAGAAAAACAGTAAAAACAAGAGTGCATAGTGCAATATGCATGCAAATTCCTCTAGAACATTCTCCCCCTGAATGTAAGACTCCCCTGAATTATTTCTCCCCCTAAATAAATGCTCCCCCTTTGAGAAGGAATATGAACAGATAACAAGGTAGAGAAGGTAGGAGGGTCACTTGACAACAGCTGAATCATAGGTTCAGAAGGGAAGCATTATTATAAACAAATGTTAAAGTATAAGAATCAGCAACATACAATTTTGAGAAAAATTCAGGTTTAACAGTGATAAATCTAGAGTAAAACATTTGACCCCTGAACAAGAGTTTATTGATTCCATTTATAGCAATGAATCTAGGGCACATGGTATTAATAGATAAGTCAGAAATAATACCCTTTTGTGATTAAACAAGGAAATTCAAGAGAGGCAACTTGAACATGTATTGAGAAAAATAATTTTCACTCATTGACTTTTGATTTTCGAAGGGTTACAGCAGTTTGATTTGCACTTTTTAATTTTCAGAACCTGAACTAAGTGAATAGACCTGTGACATTTATGCTGTTGACATTAGGTGTACACCTTGATCAGAGGCAAGTACCCCCAGTTACTAGGCATAAACTACTAGATCTATTTCAGATCAAGACCTACAAGGAATAGTCTTCACTTTTGACATTAAGGGTATACCTTGATTAGAGGCCAGTACCCTCAGTTACTTGGTGAGGACTCCCCCTATAGATTTGACCCTATGAACAGAGTTAGCTTGAGGCACTTCATGACATGTGAATTTTTCTGCTTCATTGGAGGAGTTCACAGTTTCTCAGTGCAATTAACCATTGCTCTGTCACAATGTTCAGTTCTTTACATTTATGATCTTATTTACTGCTGCCATTAATTCTTTTAGAGTGATTGTTTGAAAAACATTACACACTCTTGTTCACCTGTTCTAGACATTTCCAGATTAACACACTTAGGCATTAAAAAAAAACTTTTTCTATTTTAGCCATGAGACAAAGATTAAGAGCTATAAAAGTTTTCTTTTATCTCAAATTCTGAAGTGCAGACACTTAACTCTCCAATTTATAAAGGTTAAATATTTAATTCCTTTCAGTTTGTAAGAGAAATTCTTATAAAAGAACAATTGCAATAATCACAACTCAATGTACTAAACCAGATACAGAACTGTTGTTCAGTGAAAATGATAGGAAAAAGATAGCTATTGGCAATATGGTCCAATGGCATCTGATGTCAAAAGATATGAATCAATTGAATGGGGACAATGAGGAGTAAATAGGATTCAAGAATGAACTAAACTCACAGCTCCCCCTGACACCATGATGTAAGGAATATGCTATGCACTAGGTTGTTCTACATGCAGACTATGCACCAAGGATACATGAGGCAAGTATGCAATCAATTCAAGTTTATGCATCCAAGTCATGCACATTTTTATCCTTTTTCAGATTTTTCAAAAATATGATGTAATACACTGTTCTACATGAGGACTAGACCCTTGGTACTTGGCAGAGAACCTGGTCTCAAGGACCATCTCACACATAGTGAGAACCTCCAGGCAGATTTCCCTGCCTTTTAGTAGCTTACCATTTGATATACCAGGGTTATGCAAGTGATATATGCAGTGCAAGGCAGTTCTATATGCATTAAACAATTTTATTGATGCAAATGATAAATGCAGACATTAGACACATGCATCAACTATATGCATTAAATGAACCATTCAAACTCAGTGCAATAGATGGCAGAAGAGGAACATCAAATTTATTCAGAATTAAATTCAGTAGCTAAGTCTGGAATGCAGACTGATTAGCTAGACAAGAAGAGAACATCAGAATTTAAACAACCAATTCAACATGACTTTCTCAATTCAATTCTGAAGTTAAATCACTTACCTGCTTTACCTGACTGATTTATTTTTACCCTTGGTGTTGCATCAGATTGTTGACAAGGCCTCCAATTTCTTTCAGCTCTTAGAATTTTGGCCCTGCCTCTTGTCCTATGCCAGAAGTAGCTATTTCTGTTTGATCAATTTGTTCCCGGCTACCAGGCATACCTGCAAACACACTTAGGGAGCAGGTTTTGGAACCCAAGACAGTTTGGGCCCCAAGACAGAAATAGACAACTGAGAGTGAAAACATGACAAAAGTTGTTTAGGGATCCACATTTGTGTGAAAGTGGAGGGTTTGGTGGATTTTACAGCTTGAGAGTTCTTTTTGTTATTTTTCTTTTTCTCAGCACCAACAAGTTTAGTTTTCTTTTTCTGATGCTTTGATAGTTGTTGTGTAGTCCTGGCATTCATTTTATTAAAAACGTTTTTGTTTTTCTGCCAGTGCCTTGGCCAAAGAGTGTACGGAAAATTGTGTTCCAAATTGGTCCTAGGCTGACCATAGAACCCTTGATGACTAGGACTCCATGTCCTAAACTGACTGTCCCATCTCCTAGCTGGCTGAGGTCTATATGGCTGATACCAAGTGGGGAAATTCTGATACCCAGACCTCATATATGCAGGGTTCCACCCAAACCTATTAAGTGGTTGAGGATGAATGTTATGATAGACTTGGGCTCTAGGGAAATAGGAATGAGCAAATGGGTTCCTAGCTGCACTTGGTCTCCCTGCCACCTTTGACCCTCTAGGTTTCTGAGCTGACTTATATTGGGTCTTTTTCTGAGCAGTTGATGGTGATGGAGACTTAGCAGCCTTGGGCTGGGGTTTTGTTGTGCTAGCTGGCTGACCCCTAGCCTTGGACTTATCCTTGGAAGAAGAGCATGCAGCTCTAGGCTCTACAACTTTCTGCTTTCCCTTGTCCTTAGCACTGGACACTTTTGATTTAACATTATTGAAGGCAAATTTTTCATTGACCATTTTTATGAGTGGTCCTCTATTCTTTTCTCCCACACATGAAATGGTTTTCAATTCAAAGCTCTTTTTAGCTGAGGGATTAAAACCGAGACCCTCTTTTCTGAAATTGACTTTTGACCCTAGTAAGGCATTAAGCTTTTCTGTTCCTTGGGTCATGCTTTCAATGATTTTCTGTTTGTCAGAATTTTCATTTTCTAAATTTTCAACAGTTTTCTTCAGTTCATCATTCACTAACAAAATAGCTTCATATTTTTCAGTTGAAATCTTTACTTGATTTTCAAATTTCTGAATTGACAATTTCAGCTCATCAATGACATTTTTCAGCAACTCATTTTCTTTCCTACAATCAATCACAACATGCTTTAATTCATCAAACTCAGAACATGCACTTTTCAATTTTTCATTCTCTGATTGTAAACATGCAACTTTATCAGTAAATGTTTTATCATTAACCAGAGAATTCATTTTCCTCTTCAAGTGTCTGTTTTCCTTCTTAATATCATTTACTTTATCTAACAGATCTCCATAAGCATCTTCCCAATCAGAAATAGTATAATGTTCGAAAGGGGATGATACCTGATCAGACTCTTCTTCTTCTTCTCTTCCATTCCTGGCCATCAAGCAGATGTCCTTTTCTGATTTCTCACTATCTGAGGAAGTGCTCAGCGTGCCTTCTTCCTCATCACTCCATGTACTGACCATGGCCTTTCCCTTTGGCTCTTTCTTCCATGGTCTTCCTTTGATTTTCTGTAACTCTGGACAACCAACCTTCCTGCAATGATAACAAGCATTATCATCAGATTTTTCAGCAGGGTTAAATTTATACCTGTTTTGCTTTCTGCTGTGGTATTTTCTGTAGACATTTTTCCCTTCAGTTCTAAGAAATCTTCTGAACTCTCTTGTAATCATAGCTAGTTCATCCTTTTCAAAATCTAATCCAGATTGGCTCCGATCACTGGATGATCCATTGCATCTGGACTGTTTTGAACAGCTATGCTTGGCCTTCAGAGCAATAGGCTTCTTGTATTCGAGCTCTTCAACTTGTAGAAGATTCATCTCATACGCCATCAAAGAGCCTATCAGCTCATTGGGTTTCATCGTTCGTAGATCTTTTGACTCCTCAATCACAGTTGCTTTGGTATGCCACATCGGAGTCAGCGATCGAAGAATCTTCCTCACAACGTCATGATCGGTATAGCCTTTTCCCAGATTTCTTAGACCATTTGTTATAATGGTCAGCCGAGCATACATTTCGGTCACTGTTTCACCGGGCTTCATCCGAAATGTTTCATACTTTGTCACTAGCATATTAGCCCGTGTCTCTCTCACTTGAGACGTTCCCTCATAAATGACCTCAAGAGTATCCCACATCTCCTTCGCTGTCTTGCAGGATGACACTCTATCAAATTCAGTGGGATGGAGTGCACACTGAATGGCGTTGATGGCGCTCCAATTCAGAGTAGATTTCCTGATTTCTTCTCTGGTCCACAATTCCTCATTCTCATGTAGCTCATAGGGACCTTTGCTTATGATCTTCCAGATCTCGTAGTCTTTGGCTCTGAGGAAGACCTGCATCCGGTTCTTCCAATATGGGTAGTTGGAACCATCGAAGAATGGTGGCTTCGTAGTGCACTGACCCTCTGCTGTTAGCCCTCTAGCATCCATGGCCGATCCTCTTTAGGATGTTGGTCCTGCACAAAGAGTTAGGCTCTGATACCAATTGTTGGGATGCTAAAGGGTGATCTAGAGGGGGGGTGAATAGATCAATCACCCGTTAAAAATTACTGTAGCAGAATCAAATGCGGAATGAAAACTTCTACTGAACAGATAGTGGGCACAATCCGAATGCCACCCAGAAAAGATGAAAAACCGTCCTAAGCATACATCTACTGTGCGAAGAAAGAAATATAGTAGCTAGGTAGACCACAAAACAATCACACAGTAGACAAAGGCTTTTAGGTGGTTCGGTCCTCCAGACCTACATCCACCCCACACTCAACCCGAGTGTGGCTTACTGCTGACTCACAGCTTGAACCGCTGGGCCTCACAGCTTACCTACAACCCGCTGAGCCTCACAGCTTGCTGTCCAGAGGAATCCTCCTCTGCAAAACCCGCTGGGCAATATAGCTTAGCCGTCCAGTGGAATCCACCACTGCAAGTGCTGCCACACAGCTTGAACACAAGAGTTTCAAACAAAAACAAAACAAAAGATAAAATGGAAGATAAAAGAAATGTATCCCTGCAGGGAATATAGCTCAACCAAGTGAGCAACCTCAGATCTGGTTTTGAACCACAGATCTGAGGAACGAACTCCTTCTCTCTCTCTCTTTTCTTCTTTCCTTCACACTCTGCTCGAGCTCTCTATCTCTTACTTTTTCTCTTCTGCTTCTTCTCTCTTTCTTTTCTTCTTCTTCTCTTTTCTCTGGATCGAACAACTCTCTATTCTTTCTCTCCGCTTCTGCTCTTCTGCTTCTCACCTTCTCCTTCGATCCCAGTTCATCTGTTGGATGAAGGCTTCCTTTTATAAGCAGCATCCAGCGGGAGGGCAGCACTGCACGCGTGTGGCTTCCACATTTCCCGCCCAGAAATTGTGCCCTACGTGTCAGTCTCTCAGACAGCTTCACTCCAGCCTCGGAACACGTGCAGCCCAGGTGTCTGGAATGTTCTTCCTCGGACCTGCAAGGAGATACAACCCATTAAAACTGAGGGCCACAGGAACTAAAGCTGCATGAGGTATGTAATAGTAATACGAGATGCACTGTAACAGAACAGACACAACGAAGAGAACGACACGAAGTGAGGTTATAAAACAAGAAAGACACGAGGTCTAGGAAAGGCAACACGAAGACATAATAACTAAAAACGACACGAATACAGAGGACTCGAAGACATAAGGGTGATACGAGGTGGCACAGAAAACAGCACGAGGTGCTACAGTGTTCAGTACGCGAAGAAACAACTAACGATACGAAAACGAGGACAACACGGACTGAAACCAACTCGAAGACGAAAAACAGAAACCAACACGAGGTGTGGTCACAAAGCAAAAAGTACACTAGGTCAAAAAAATAACACGAAGATAGAAGACACGATCGGCTACAACGACACACGATAAAACAGTGAAGGCAGGAAGACGACTCGAGTAACTACAGTAAGTGACACGAAGACACAAAAGCAAACATAAAGAGGATGACACGAGATGAGCAGCTAAATAATGAAGAAACGACACGAGGTTCCACTGTAACAAGACAAACACTTTAAAGAGAACGACACGAAGTCAGATGAAAACAACACGAGATAGAAAAGAGAATGACACGAAGTATAACCTCATTCAAGTTTTCATGTCAAGCATGGAAATCAACACGAAGTGTTGTAAGCTCAGACGACACGAAATCTTTTCGTGTTAGTGAGTGGAAACAACACGAAGTGTGGCTCAAGTGGCACTGAAAGCAACACGAGGTGATGCAATGTTCTGAACACAATGGAACAAAACGACACGAAGACAAGCCCTGAAAATAATGTTTAGACTTCACGCTGTACAGACTTTGAGGCTTAATGCAAAGGCCAGTGTACAGACTTCTAAATGTTGAAGCGTTGTATAGACTTGGAGACCCAAAGCCATTGTATAGACTTTGCCTTAACAGTGAATGTGTAGACTTGATCAAGAGTCCAATGTGCAGACTTGCCACCGACCAAAGTATAAACTTGGTGGTCGTGAGACGGTGGATGTACAGACTTCAACTCTCAACTGAGACAGTGAATGAGACGCTAGACGCTGTACATACTTGAAGACAATGTAAGCGACTGACATTGTATATACTCAGCCAATGCAATGCACTATGAATGTATGGACTTACATGAGATGCTCATTGAGACGCTCAATGTATACACTTCAAGCCCAGTGTATAGACACTCAGCCATGAAAGTCATCAAAATACAATATCAAATGCACTCAAATGCACTCACTGTCTTGCTATCATCAAAACCAACTAGCATTGCTATCATCAAAGCAACATAGCACATGCTTGTGCCTAAGAGGCACAACAACAACTAATGGAATGCAAAAGAATTTTAACTATAGTTAAGGATGAGGGAAAACAATACCTTATATAATTCTTCATTTGATAGAAATCAGTTCCATTTTGCTTGTGGAAGTAGCTTAGGGCAATTAGCCATTCATGTTCTTTGTTTCCGCAACGAAGACACGCTCCGCTCCTTCGCCAGCACTCCTTGATTAGATGACCAACTTTGTGACAGTGAAAATATTTCATTTGCGAAAGGTTATGTCTTTTTTTCTTATTACTTCGAATCTTTTTACGATGGACTCGTCACCTTCTAGCGAAACTGAACCTTACCTTACTCGTAGACCCTCTTACTTTCATTTCAAAAAGGGCTTTGATACCTGCAAAAATTTATAAAGTTAACATATTTATCACCCTTACGCATGGCGTTACGCAATCTTATAGATATTTTATTACCCTACCCGAGACACTACCAAATCTCACCAGGTGACAAAAGGGATGACACAGGTCCTATAACTTAGGGTAACATATACTTATAGACAAGAACCTAGAACTCAAACAACCGAGGCTCTGATACCACTTCTGTCAGGCCCCGAATCGATAGCAGCGGGAAGCAACGTTCGGAACGTACATCGAAACAATCATGATAACAAGAGCAAAATAAATAAACACAAATAGACACATGGAGGCCAAACAATTTGAAAATATATATATTTTTATTAATGATTGAAAATTTAAATTTACAATCTGGACTCAATAAAAGACATAAAGAAGAGAAAATGACAAGACTCACTATACTATCTAGACTCAAGAAAATAAAAAGACAGACTCCGATCTCTAAATCTCCAAGTTCACTCGATCACGCTGTCCCGATCTCAATTGTAAGCGTTCCATCTACCGCGTTACCTGAAAAGGGTTAGAAAGTAGGGGTGAGCAAGAAGCTCAGTAGGAATTACACTCTATCATCAGGCATAGTTTAAATAATTAACAATTTCATGAATGCATGAATCATCATCATCATCATCATCAGAGCCTTATCCCAATTAATTGGGGTCGGCTACATGAATCCTGTTTCGCCAAAGATTTCTATCAAGTGCAATATTCGTATTTAAACCCAAGAAACTAATGTCCTTCCTAATAACATCGCACCATCTCATTTTTGGCCTTCCCTGAGCTTTTTTACTAGCATCCACTAAGATTTGGTCACATCTTTTAACTGGCGCTGAGTTAGGGCGACGACACACATGTCCAAACCACCTGAGTCTATTTTCTCTCATTTTACTATCAATTGGAACTATCCCTAAGTCCTTACGGATACGCTCATTCCTAATCTTATCTTTCTTAGTCTTGCCACACATCCATCTCAACATCTTCATCTCTGCTACACACATTTTGTGGATGTGTTCCTTTTGTACTGCCCAACACTCGGTACCATATAACAAAGCAGGTCTCACAGCCGTTCTATAAAACCTCCCTTTGAGTTTCACAGGCATACGACGATCACAAAGGACACCTGATGCACTTCTCCATCTTAACCAACCTGCCTTAATCCTATGTGTAACGTCATCATAAATCTCCCCATTCTCTTGTATGATAGACCCTAAGTATCGAAAGCTACTACTCTTCTGAATGTTATGTCCATCAATTATAACCATATCTTCCTGAACCACTCTCCCATTACTAAAATTACAGTGCATAAACTCTGACTTACTCCTACAAATTTTAAAACCTTTAGACTCCAAGGCAAGTCTCCAACGCTCTAACTTAGCATTTAGAGCATCAATACTCTCATCAATTAAAACAATATCATCTGTAAAAAGCATACACCAAGGGATATCCTCATACAATTGTTTAGTTACTTCATCCATAACTAAGGCAAAGAGATACGGACTTAGTGCAGAACCTTGATGCAAACCTATAGAAACAGGAAATTCACCAGTCTCCCCAGCAATAGTTCGAACACTAGTAATAGCACCGTCGTGCATATCCTTAATCAAATCAACATATCCTTGAGAGATTCCTTTCTTTCTTAATAACCACTAAATCAATTCTCTCGGTACTCGATCGTACGCCTTCTCTAAATCAAGAAAAACTATATACAAATCTTTTCTCATCTCTCTATACTTCTCCAATAGCTGCCGTAGTAAGAAAATAGCTTCTGTAGTAGATCTATTTGGCATAAAACCAAACTGATTTTCTGATACAGTAGTCATACATCGGAGGCGTTTTTCAATTACTCTTTCCCAAAGTTTCATAGTATGACTCATAAGCTTAATTCCACGATAATTGTTACAACTTTGAATATCTCCTTTGTCAGATACATGTTAGCAGTCAAAAGGATTTTCAGATACATGCTAGGCACCACGGATCTTGGTCTTTGGTTTCCACGTAACTGCACTTTTGATTTGGTAGCTTACATGGATTCCGATTATGCTGGGTGTTTAGTGGATCGTAAGAGCACAAGCGGGTACTGTCAATTTCTTGGAGGTTGCATGGTCTCATGGGCCTCTAGAAAACAAAATACTGTGGCATTGTCAACTGCCAAAGCTGAGTACATGGCGGCAGGTAGTTGTGCAGCCCAAGTGCTTTGGATCCAACAACAATTAATTGACTTTGACATTTCTTTGAATGACACGCCCATTCTTTGTGATAACACTTCTGCGATTAATCTTTCCAAAAATCCTATTTTACACTCTCGCACAAAGCACATAGAGATTAGACATCACTTCTTGTGAGATCATGTGAGTAAGGGTCATTTTAAACTTTTGCATGTAAATACAGAAAATCAACTTGCAGACATTTTCACAAAACCCTTAACTCCTGAAAAATTCGCTCAAATAAGGAGAGAACTTGGAATTTACTGTTTGAATGAGTAACTGTGCTTGAATGACATGATTCTCCGGTATCTCAAATGGCGATTGTGGAAAGTTGGGTTATGTCTAGCTGAAAACTTTCCCCATGCGCGATGGTGGTCTTCGGACCTATGTTCTCCGCCACGTACCGGAAATCATCTTGCATGACATTACTTTCATATCCTTGCTTGACTGCATGTTTATATACTTCTAGAAAACCATTTCTTGAAAATCTTCTAAGACCTCACCTTCTTGTTACATAAAATGCATTGATTGTTAGCATTTGTGAACGTGACATATACAAAGGAGGAGAATTTATTTCCATTTATGCATACATTTAGAGGGAGTCATAGCTATATTACGACAAATTCATGTTCTACATAAATAGCAATTGCCCACACACCTTGCACAAGATGATGCATATGACTTTAATTAATAAGGATTTCAGAATTTCTTTTCAACACTTTATGGGAAATAAAATTTCTACATGGAAATGAAGAGAATCGTGAGGAAAAAGCTATCACTTCCAATCAATAAGTGGAATGTGGAACTGAGTAGTCGGGAATCCCCACTGAAATAAATGAGGAAACTCGCGTCAAAAAGTGAAGCTAAAATCCATAAGACTCAAAATTGTGATGAATCCTAGTAGTCGGAAAACCCCATTGAGACACATGAGGTAAATCACGCCGAACGGTGAAATCCAATAAAAATAAAATATAAGGGGGTTGTGCGAAGCTACCAAAAGTCGAGGATCTAAATAGAATTGTAGAAAGGAAATAACCATCTAGTGTTTTCCAGAAATTCTGCCAATATCCATATATGTTTAAGTTCATTGCTCATTTTCACATATTTCACTCGGGTATTATTGTGATGTTTGTATAGCTTGAATTTGTTCTTATCAGGGCTTATGCACTGCCTAACATATGCATGCACTACCTTTTTTGATTATGCATCATGTTTCACACTATGACTTGAATCAAATGCTCTTTTGGTATCCTTCTCTCCCATTGAGGGGGAGATATACATATGTACATGCATGCTTGTCTCTCATGCTTGCTTCCTTGCGTGCATAAGTATCCAGTTTCATTGATATGGTTGGTTTTCATGCTAAATGCTCAAGTTCTTGCATTCCCCATTTTTGATCATGCCAAAGGGAGAGAAAAATGTTTAGATTATCACAATATTTTGTCATCATCAAAAAGGGGGAGATTGTTGGATATGTGTGTTCACATTATTTTTGACCCTAGTTTTGATGATAACAAATATTGTGAGTTTGTGGGAACAAATCATTATGTATGGTTAATGAATTTAAAACATTGTGTGCTTGGACGAGCATGTGCTTTGTAATGTCATTTGGTTGCATTATGATGGAACAATGGTTCTCATTTGATTGTGTGAGGGTATGGATTTTAATGGAACAATCATGTTTTCCATGTTTTTGGAATGGCATCCATCGTTCAATGAAAGTGCTCATTCATGTGTAAATGAATATCCCTCACTTGAGGTTTCTTGTTATTGAGCATATGGGAGATTCAAGAATGTCAATTGCATATTAAAGCTTCCATGACTTTGTATTTGTCAAATATATTTTTGTTGGTTGAGAATGGAAGTCAAATTCTTTTTAAAGTGGGTTCATTGTAGTCTAGTTGAATGATATTCTTATTTGTATGAACTTGTGGAATTGTGTATTCATTCAACTTCTACATGAGGTTCTTGGGCTACCATCATGTTGAATCTATTCATACAAAACTTGAGTGAAAGTGGTTGGAATGGCTTTTACACTTTGGTTGAATGAATGGCTAATTGGTCTTGAACTTTGGATTGAGAATATTGGGCTAGTTTGTGCTTTCATGTATTATCTTCATGGATTCTTCATGGTCCTTGATTGTCATGCAAACCATTTGATTTAACTTGTTTTTCATCATATAAATTCATGTATGAATGTTTGAATTCATTGGTTTGGATGTTTAGATCATTAGATCATCATTAAAAATCATTTTACAAGGTTTCTAGGTGAATGGGTCGACCCCCCCAATCAATGGGTCAACCAATGGGCTGAAAATAGCCAAACTTGCATTCTGGATGCAAGTGGGTCGACCCCCTCTGAGAATGGGTCGACCCCTGGAACTTTTGCTGCCCAGACAGCATGCTGGACTGCAAGTGGGTCGACCCATCTGCGTTCGCAGCTCCGCGCGACTTTCCGTAAGCCACCGAAACCCATCCAAATGAGCTCCGACTGGACTGAAATTTTACCCCAATGCCCCTAGGTTATTGATAGACATATTAGAGTCATTTCGAAAGGGTTTTGCATGGGTATTTGGGTCTTTGGGTCAGCCCTCTATATATACTAATGTGAGATCCGAATTTGGGGATGGTGAACCCTAATGTGCTTTATTTTTCATCTTGTAGGAGAAGAAAGGGAAAAAGGAGTGGAGCTGAGCAAAGATCCATGGTTTTGATCTACTTCTACTCATTTCTGGAGCCCGTGGCTGAAGAAAGAAAGGAGCGGAACGAGAAGGGGAACGCGGGGACGTTCTCATCGTTGACATCTGGCCACCCTCCGACTTGAGGCTTAGAAAAGACCTTCTACAACCCTTTCCTACTCTTAGGGATTCACTTCTACATCTTGTTTTCATTTATTTGAGTCATTTTCTTTTGGGTCACAAGCATGTATTGAACATGTCCTTCATTTTTCTGAACTCCGACTTTGTGTGTGTGTTGAACCGTTTGCGAACGGTGGTGGATCGTTGTGCTGCGGTGTTGCAGCTTGTGTTTGTGGTTAGATCCATTGTGGATCGTGTAGGAGACGTCATCTCCGTATCTCTTGGAGCGGAAGCTCCGTTCGCTTCATTTGAAGCGAGTGGATCCTCACCATTTTGGTAAGGGGTGGATGTAGGGAGCCCGTCGTGGTCCCGAACCACCTAAAAATCTGTCTCGCATTGTGGTTGATTGTGGTTTGCTTGTTTACATTGTTTTTGTTGATCGTGTGAGAATGGTAAGCTTGAGAGAATTAATTTCTTCATAGCTTGCATTTCGTCCAAACTTCATTTGCGTTGGTAGTTATTTTATTTGCTGCGTTAAATTTTAGAAATTACCATCGTGCTTGGCGGGGACAATTCAACCCCCCTTCTTGTCCATACGAGAACCTTTGGGACAACACCTGGTACCTCCGAAACAAGGCAACGTCGCTTACGTCTCATAGGAAAGGAGACACGACTCATGCCCCGAAGATAGCTACCGATAAAACAAATGGCAGACACGATAAGCATCGGCTTAAATAAGGCATCATAGTCCTCTCAGCAGACAACTCGACATCATCAGCTCCAGTGCCAAAGGTAACCACGAAACCTGTCACACAGGACGCCAATGACAGCACTGGCCCATAAGCACAATCAAGTCAGTCCTCACTCAGACGTTACATCTGATTCGATTCACATGCCAACTCTATCAGGGAAGAAGAGTACAACACAACTAACTGAAAAGACTTCGGTCCACATAGTGCCAAGGCAGATTCATAGGGAAACAATGACAATAATGACAACAGCAGCACTTGCAGGATCCCGGCTCCGTACTGAACACAGAACCATGGAACACGACTACAAGCTGGGTCACATCAAGGCACAACAACAGTTGAACACATGACTATGATGGACTAGTCATGTAGAGAGCAACTCACCAAGAAAAGACCCACAACAACAAGGACAACAACCTCGGGAAAACGCATCTCAAGGACCACGATCACATCTCGAGAACGCAACACCCAAGAAAAGACATAGAGAAGCGAAGGGTACCCGACCAACAATTAAGCTGACAGATTCCCCAACACTCACCAACGTCGATGCCAACATCAGAATACCTCTAGCAACAACACGGCAACAACAATGTCAAGGCACAGGAAGCCAAGAGAAAGTCACATTGAGAAAAATAATTCTCTCGACCGGTTAGAATCTTACAGCCAACGATCCTCGACCCGTGGGTTATCAGCCCACACGCTTCCGCTGCACACTCATACAATGCACACAGGCATCAGAAAATACCTCGGCATCCGCAACTCAGCACACACTCGGTGCCATCGTAATTCATGAAAATCTCAATATAATACGCCACGAGTACTAATCCTGCTAACAACCGATCACAAGTAGCCTAAGTGCAAACCAAGAAGAGTACTAGCTTCAGCACAAAGCACAAAGAAAGGCTAATCTTAGCTTATCCTTACGTCCTGAAAACAATTACTGAACCTTCACAACGCATCAGCGGCTAGACACAGCATGACGAACACGGTGCACAACATCTTTTAACACAGAATTGCATCCAAAGCCAAGCAACCGTCGAACAAGGAGCAGATCAGGCTCAGAATAAACACAGTCCACACTTAAGTAGACACAATACAAAGGCATCACTAAGATAACACCTTCAAGGTTTACCTCGAAAACATTCCACCAAATAGGATGAGAAGCATCAAGCTCGACTAATAGCAGCTCACCATGAGGAAAAATCCTAGGCTCGCCCGAGCATCTTCTCAAATAAGGAATCTAATCGACCACTTCAACAGAAGCGAAACACCTCAGGAGCTGAACAGACTCAAGCTGGGATGACCAAAACAACATAAGAATGTGCATGGCCATCACATCAACCAGAAAAGTCACCAGCCACCTGAACAAGCCACAGAGAAATAACAATGTACTGCATATTCAAGCCTACCGGCAAACTCTGCCAAGTATAGCACGATCGAGACAAACACCACGACGAAAAGAGCGTCCCGTCACATCCTGACGAGAGCAAAACCATCTCGTACAGTGCCAACACAGCACGCATAAGACCACTTACGGAAAATAAAGCGATAAGGAATCGCGAAACCTAAGCCAACGAAATACTGTATTGGACTTTCAGAACTCTGGATACTGTAATATCTCGGATTCCCATGTACTTCACACAACAACGCTCTGATACCACCTGTGACGACCCGGACTCCGGATACCGGATATACCCGATAGGATTACCGAGTAGACCCGATACCACTTGGAACCCGTGAAGCCTCCCAAGAGTTGTAAAGCTCTGAAGGGATAAAAGGATTATTGTGTAGTACATTGAAGTCGCAGATATAACAATAAGCAATTAAATTTCATTAATCAGGTTTGCTAAAGTAGTAGAAATAAAATTACTTTTTAATTAACAGTTAATATTAACAATTTTGAATTAATAACAGAGTCCAGTCCAAAGGAAAGATAAGTACCGTCTAATAGGAAGAAAAACGTACACTAAGGTCGGGGGAAGCCCGACATAGGTACCGCTGGCAACTACGGACACGCCACACCAGGAACCGTGAAGGAAGCAGAGACGACCACACCTGAAAAGTAGGGGTGAGCCTCGTGTCACTGGCTCAGTAGGGGTCACGCGGATCCCCACTGAAAAATAACGCAGTAACACAGAACAACAACTAAAACAACAGTAGTAGTAAAGCAGGAAAGACTACTACTAGAAAGCTATAAAAGAAAGTTAGAAGAGCAGGAGTAGAATGGCTAAAAGAAAAGGGAAAGGTAAAGCTGTAAAGAACGAGAACACGGCTACCGAGCAAGGCACGGCTCCCTAAGCTACTCCAAACAGTGATAGAAGGGAGAACCCTAATCTCACAAAGTAAGGAGTTACCGATCCGTTAGCCAACCATCATCCCAAAGGCTAGAACCCACGAAACTAGGCAAAAAGTCCTAGGAGAGACCTAAACGGACAACAGACACTTACGCACATGACTCGAGCGTCGTGCATGCGACACAGAGCTATCCTCGGCCAAATCAAGAACAGACCAACTCGGAAGGGGAACACAGACTCCGAGAAACATGAGAGTCATGCGCCAAGTGATTGAAGCACCTCCTCACTAGAAGAACAGCTAGATGCATCCACTGACGTCTTATACTGCGCCATACGTATCTCCCTACGGACGTCGATAACGACAGAGACTGAGATACTCACTGAACCTGGAACATGAACACTAGTAACGAGTGACTAGTCAGGGTCACGCCCGTCGGCATTCGTCCAAACACCCCTGACCACGTGTGCACACACAAGCTCAATGCCTTGAGCTTAGCCTCTAGCTAGTTTTCTCTTCTAGCAGGACGCTACTGCAAGGCAAGGGAGCCCACAGAAACTAGCCTAAAAATCATATCTCGAGAACTGCCCCGCCACCACTCCCAGGTGGGCCGACACTCGAGGTCGTCGGGCTACAACAAGTGGAGGCTCACTAGACACAGAGACTCTGAAACACAAGTGCTAAAGTACAGACATGCTAAGCAAGCACTGTCGCACGTACTACGAAGCACCAAGACAGCACACCAAACTACCAACAGACTCAGGACAGGGCAACTAGACCTACCGACACAACGATCCTTGAGTCTCACGACTCAGAGTCAAGATCGTTGCACAACGGCGGTGACAAGCCGCCAATCAGCCTAATCCTAAGCCACAGGAAATGACACTAGATCATCAGATCCACACAACCGTATAAAATGACTCACGAAGACCTAAGGGAACACCAAGACTCTCAACGCATCTGGACATGCAGATCGAGATAAAATAGTACCTCTAGGCGTCTAGAGTCATGTCTCAATCTATCCAAAATAGTCGAGACACGCACAAGGTTACTTGTCAACCATTGGGTCTCATCGGGTTGACTAGAACCTAATAACGACTCTGAAACAGTATAGAAACCTAACCAATAGCAGGGTACGCCTGGCTATCTGATAACATGGTTATAGCCCTCCTAGGACATCAAAAGACGTCCACGGGACAATGGGCAAACCACGAGGTCAAGCCGAGGCACTTGGAAACCAACACATCGGGAAACGACACGCAGGAGTTAAGCGGAGGAACATATGCTGGAGGTCATAGAATGGGCCGCTAGGGGACTGTAGCGGTCAAGGATTAGGCCGCTAAACCCAGTCAACCCTGAACCGACCTATTCGGTCAAACCACCATGGCGGTCTAATATAGAACCGCCACACGGACTAGGCGGTCTAAGAGTAAACCGCCACACTAACGACCCTAAAACATTGACCTAAGTCAAACGATCTGTAGCGGCCAAACAAAGGCACGCTACAACGAAGAAATGCACAAAGGTTGGGCCGCGAAGGCCAACCGACTTAAAACATTGACTCGGTCAAACGACAAGTAGCGGTCGACCAAAGTGCCACTAAAAGGGACGAGGCGGTCAGAGCTAGAACTGCTTGCTCGAACTGACCCACTGTTCATATGAACCTTAGCAGTCTACCACAGGGCCGCTAAAGTAGGCTTTCACGGTCTATCGTAAGACCGTTCAATCGACCGACATACAAACATCGTCTAGCGGTCCACTAATGGGCCGCTGGACAAGGTATAGGGGTCCAATGAGGGCCGCTAACCCAAATAAATGGTCTATCACGAGACCGCGATGACCCTGTAGTGCCCCAAAATTTATATAAACAATTTCAGGATTATTTTAAAAATTTTCTAGAATTTATTAAGAATTTATAAATCTAAAATTGATTATAAGGCCCAATTATGTTAAAATATTAATCTAGCTTTGATAAATAAAACTTAAAAGGTTTAAGGACCAAGCCCATTAAGTTTGGCCCATATTCTAGAAGATTATTTAGCCTATTCACGAATTTTAAAGATAAATATCCTTTTATAGATAATTATGTGGATAAAATAAATAAAAGATTTTGAATTAAGTTGAATTCTGCGCATAGTAGCTGTAGCGGTCTATCGTGCGACTGTCACAGGCATGTAACGCACCAAGAGTCGACCGTCACGCTCTGTCAGTTCCGTCAATGAAAGAAAGAGCAAAAAGATTAGATTTTTGCTAGTCTATCTCTTAGGGATCGAGATGGGAGGACTAGTAAACGTATTAAGGACTCTCAGAAGTCGATCTAAGCTTTAACAAGGACTCTGGAATCAATCTAATCCACGAAACCCTAGCTAGAACCTATAAATAGACCCTAGTTTTGACCTGCGCGACCCTTACATTGGCTCACGTGGAATCAAGGTAAGATGACATTATTTCAGGTAGGTTCTTTAGAAGTTTTTGTTCCTTATACATTGGACTAATCTTCCTCAAAATTTCGTGCTAGGAGATCAACTACACAAGGAGTTTGAAGCTTCCAAAGTTACTGATTTGACCATAGCAACCCAGGAATCTGAGCGAAAGTCTACTGAAGATCAGAAGATTAGAACATCAAATCGAGGTAATTAGCCTAAGTGTCTTTAGAACTTTCTGTTCCCCTTAGTTTCACCTTCGTACTCTCAAAATTTCAAGTTTTTAGGTCAAGAGATTGAGGAGTTGGAGCAACGTGAAGTTGCTGAAAACTCACAGGAAGGGAAGAATTAGGGCGTGTCTTGCAGTCCCAAATTGGAAGTTGAAAGCCCAGTAAAGAGGTAGGTTATCTCATGAACGGCAAGAATATCATGTTAGGGATGAAAGCCCTCTGATTTTGCTTGATTCCATGCACTATAGACCATGAATTTCATGTGTTAGTAGGCCTATGCATACATGCATGTCCTTAGCCTCAATTAAAGATAAAAGATGTTTTCTTGTTCGGTCACTACGACCTATGCATCTAGATGGCCTATTCTTCGTTCTGTCATGACTAGAGTAGTTGTTTATTTTGATTCTTCTTGCATGAAAGGCTTTAAACCATAGATCTTTTCTCTTCACTGTCAGCAGTGCTCTGACGGATTATAGTTAGACCGTCACATGACTCTGACGGCCTTACGATAAGCCGTCACACCGCCTGTTATACTTCAGATTCTCTGTAATCTCTGACGGACCAGGATCGGAGAGTTACAACACTCTGACGACTCCACGATGAACCGTCACAGTGATATGACGCGCCTGTCTTAGACCGCCAGAGTGCTGGGTTTTGTCAATTCGAGGCAGAATTGAGAACAATCAAAGTAGCTTATAAATAAGCCTAGTTGTCTAAGTTTTGACCTATCTTCATGAACTTTGAGTTTATAAATTGATTTATGCATGTCTAAAGCACTTTGAGTTATTTTAAGTACATATTAATTTCATTTGCTAAAACTCTACAGTTTTGTATTGAAAACAGGATTTTTAATGTTGTATTGATGGAATTTATCATGGTTTCACACCGTTACACATTATTTTCTGTCTATAGAGTCATTTCTTTAAGTACGTGGCATATATTCCGGTATATGACCAATAGGAACATATTCTTGGACTTGAGGACCTCTCTATTGGATATTCCTTCCAATGGAATAGGAAATCTGGTTTCAAGGCCTCCGTAATTCTTCGCGAGCCTGGGATTCCCACTAGGATGCTGAGTTGGTTGTACCATTAAAGCCTAATTATTTTGAAAGCACTATCAATGTTTTCTGGTTTTCACTATGTAACAGCCTATTACTCGACCGTCAGGCACATCTAACGGTCCAGTATACAACTGTCACATTTACTGAGTCCAATCTATTCTTTCTGGATTCAGCCATTCTAACAGCCTAATTATAGACCGTCACATTCATGTAACGGCCCATTATTTGACCGTCACAGTTCCTGAGTGATTTAACCCGAGGGTTGACCCAAGGGTTGATATTTCAAAGTTCCTAGATGGATTATTGATGGTCTAGGACTTGTCATATTGTCCAAGATACTTAATTTTAAATTATGAAAGTTAAGAAACATACTGTTATGCTGCCGATTTATTTTTATGGCATAACCTTGTTTTAATATGTTTATTGAAATTCTTTTCAAATAGAAGCATTTTTATGATGGATTACTTTATCATGAACCTATTGTTGAAATTGTACTTTATTGGCCACATTATTTACTTGCGTGGATGTAGCTTGATTTATACTTGAAGATGCGATCGAGCACTGATTATGTTCAAGGGCTCTATGCTAGTCCCCTCGACTGATTATCGAAAACATACTATTATAAACCATGGGGTATGATACTACTGGCGTCGGATTACGCTGGAAGTACTTTCTCTATAAATAAGTGAAGATCCACGACTCGTGAAGTGAAAATTCACGACACGACATATATACGTACATGACTCTCTAGCTTGTTACATGATATTGCACTGAAATTCATGAAGTACTTACTACTAAGTGAAGAGTACATTCTTGATTGTTACATGAATTTCTAGTACATTCTTGTTCATGAAAGGCCATATCATATTCTTATTACATTCTTGCTAGTTCATACTTGCTCATTCTATCTTACATGATCATCTTTGTTACTTTAGTGTAATCGCACGATTGATCACATTCGCATGATTTTACCTTATTCTTTATAGCTAAAATACTAATTACTTTAATAATGCCTTCATGTTGATGCGAAGATACCTACTGGGCAAGTGTGCTCATTACCTATTTTCCAATCTTTTCAGGAGATGGAAGTGATTCGAATTTGGATTCGAGTTATACAAGTAGCGGGTCCGAGAGCAAATGAAAGTCTTATCAAAATGAGAGTGAAGACTTAGGAAAGTCGCTATTGTTTAGATCGAGTCTTTGTAATTTTCCTTTTTCCTTGAGTCTGATGGATTAAAGAAGGTTGAAAAGATATTGTATTGGAATTTTTGGTTATTAATGAAATAAAGTTGGAGTTGGATTAAATTATTATGCAAATGCATTCTTATGTGTGATTCTCTTGCGCTCTGATCGTTCTTGCTTGCAAGAGGCTTACCATGCCAGCTGTTCGCATTCTTCGAGCTAGTCTTCCACTGTAATAAAGGCTCGGGACGTGACAGTTAAGTTGGTATCAGAGCCTAAGTCTCAGGACTTAGGGAAAAGAGTCATGTCATAGGATAAGTCCAAGGCTTAAGGACCCCTACCTATGAACTAAGGAAGAAAATTCCTCACCCATGTGAGAGTTGGGTAGAGCTCGGGATAAGATAGTTAGTTTTAAGATTTTGTCTCTTTCTAACTCCATGAGAATTAACAATTTGTTATTTCTCTCAGGTACCTCATTATTGCAATGGGTCATCGCGTAGATTGGGGTGGCATGCAACAAACAGTTGTCGACCTTACTCAGGCATTCCAAACTATGGCCCAGGCAAGCGCAGGGGCGAGGGCTGGTGACTTGCATCACAATTTTTGGAGCTTAAACCCTCCGCGTTTTTACGGTTCTTCTAATCCAGATGAGGCAAAAAATTGGATAGATGAGATGAATCATATCTTCGATGTCATCCAATGCACAGATTAAGAAAAAGTGCGTCTCGTAACTTTCCAACTCAATAAAGATGCACGCACAAGGTGGAAATCAGTACCTACACCTCCGGCCGATGCATCTCATACATGGGACGATTTTCTCACTCTATTTCGTGCTAAGTACTTTTCCAAGCATGTTAAAGAAAGAAAGGCTATGGAGTTCGCCTCCTTTCGTCAGGGAATGATGACAGTCGCAGAGTATGAACTTCAATTCTCCAGGCTAGCACCCTATGCACCGCATTTAATCAGTACTGATTTATTGAAGGCTAATCGGTTTATGGACGGGTTACGACCCGGCTTCATTCAACAACTCGGGACCCAAAACATCCGTACCTATGCGGAGATGGTTCAGCGGGCATATTTATGTGAGAGGACCTTAGAGAAGGTCGAGAAATTGAAAGGAAAGGGAGAAGAGTCTAGCCGACGATTTGATCGGCATTATACGAAGGAAAAATTCAGCATCACGGAACCTCATAAAAGTCGTGATAGTAAGAAAAGATCTAGGAGCGGGAACGGTGGAAGTTCCTATATAGAAGCACAAGAAAGCCAAAGAGGAGAAGGAGCAAGTCATGGCGGCTTGCACATTTTGTGAGAAATTCGACCATTCGGCTGAAGAATGTTAGAAGCGCCTTGGTGCGTGTCTACGTTGTGGAAGCAGGGAGCATCGTATGCCAGATTGCCCCCTTATGAAGGATCAATAGTCTGGTGGAGGACGTAAGAGGCAAGCTCGTCTCAATGCTGTTCTAGAAGAAGAAGAAGCACCCAAGGAGGGTGAACTTATGGAAGGTACCCTTCAAATTTGTTCCCGTCCTGCATTTGTGCTACTTGATATTGGTGCCTCTCATTCTTTTATCTCTGCTACTTTTGCAAAAACATTACCAATTACATCAGTTTCCTTACCTTCCGATCTTGCTATTACTACACCCATAGGTTCTGGAACAAAACTTCCCGAGTATTATCCTGATAGTGAGGTAATAGTGGAAAATCACAATCTCCCCGCAAACTTAGTATGCCTTGACATGAAAGGTTATGATGTCATTTTAGGGGTAGATTGGCTTATAGATCATGATGCTGATATTAACTGCCGAAATAGGATTATATCCTTTCGAAAACCCGATCTTCCAAGATTTTCCTTCCTTGGCATCAAGTATAGGAAACATCCCACTATCATATCCTCTCTTCACGCTTGCAAACTTATCTCGCAAGAATGTGAAGCTTTTCTTGCTTCTGTCATTGTTACCGAGTCCAAAGAAATCATCATAGTAGACATCCCTATTGTAAATGAGTTCCCAGATGTGTTCCCATCCGAGTTACCCAGTTTACCACCTGAGAGGGAAGTAAACTTCACCATCGAACTCATTCCAGGAGCATCACCTGTTTCTATAGCCCCTTACAGGATGTCCCCCACGGAACTTAAGGAACTAAAAAGATAGTTGCAGAAACTATTAGATAAGGGTTTCATCATACCTAGCACATCCCCCTGGGGTGCGCCGGTTCTTTTCGTCAAGAAGAAGGATGACTCTCTCAGGCTATGTATAGACTATCGGCGACTGAATCAACTTACAATCAAAAATAAGTATATGTTGCCGCGTATTGATGAGCTCTTCGATCAGCTCTCGGGAGCAGAGTATTTCTCCAAGATAGACCTCAGGTCAGGTTATCATCAGCTTAGAATTAAGGAAGAAGACATTTATAAATCGGCTTTCTGAAGTCGTTATGGCCACTATGAATTCGTGGTAATGCCGTTTGGGTTAACAAATACCCCAGCAGCATTTATGCAGCTTATGAACAATGTTTTCCAGCCATATCTGGACCAATTCATCGTTGTCTTCATTGATGACATCCTGGTATATTCCAAGACAAAAGAGGAACATGAAGAACATCTGAGGATAACTTTGTAAACACTTAGAGAACATAAACTCTATGTCAAGCTTAACAAGTGTGAGTTCTGGCTCAAGGAAGTTTCATTCCTAGGCCACATTGTTTCAAAAGAAGGTATCGCCGTGGACCCTTCTAAAGTAGAAGCTGTCAAAAACTAGAGCCGGCCAACAACGGTATCAGAATTAACGAGCTTTCTGGGTCTAGCTGGCTACTATAGGAGGTTCATTAAGGACTTCTCAAAAATTGCTATTCCTTTAACTAGACTCACAAGAAAAGAAAATCATTTTGTCTGGTCAAAGGAATGTGAAAAGAGTTTTCAAACTCTTAAGAACCATCTTACTACAGCTCCTATTCTATCACTACCGGTGGAGGGTGGTGGATTCGAAGTATATACGGATGCGTCTGGCATTGGCTTAGGGAGCATCCTCATGCAAAATGGAAAGGTAATCTGTTATTCTTCAAGATAATTGAAACGTCACGAGGAAAATTATCCCGTGCACGATTTAGAATTGGCAGCTGTTATTTTCGCCTTAAAAATTTAGCGTCATTATCTCTATGGAGAGAAGTTCACGGTCTACTCAGACCACAAAAGCTTGAAATATTTATTCTCTCAAAAGGAGTTAAATATGAGGTAGAAGAGATGGTTAGAATATCTCAAGGACTTTGATTTTGCTATTCAATATCATCCTGGCAAGGCTAATGCGGTAGCAGATGTACTCAACAGAAAACCAATGGGAAAGCTATCAAGTCTTATGATTAGTATGACTAATCTTATTCCTTAATTTGCTCAGTTGAACTTAGATATTGACATGAAGGAAGAAGATTGTTTCATAGCTAATATTCAAGCTCATCTGCATTAATAGAAGATCTGGTCAAGCTGTGAAATGATGATCCCATATTACTAGAGATTAAAGTCAACATAGAACGGAGGCCGGATTTTTCGAATTCCAATGACGGAAGATTACTATTTAAGGGCCGAGTGTGTATACCAGATCATGAGGATACAATGAAATTGATCCTAGAAGAAGCCCATAAATCCAAGTACACCATTCATCCAGGTGGTACAAAAATATATCAAGATCTCAAAAGAAATATCTGGTGGCCCAATATGAAGAGAGAAATAGCTGACTTCATGTCCCGCTGTCTCACTTGTCAACAAGTAAAGGCAGAGCATTTTAGACCTGCAGGTAAACTACATCCCTTAGATATTCCAGCATGGAAGTGGGAGAGTATAGGAATGGATTTCATTATGGGTTTACCAAAGACAAGAGAAGGACACGATGGTATATGGGTGATCATAGACCGATTGACTAAATCTGCACATTTCATACTAATCAAAAGTCGATGGTCTGTGGACATTTTAGCAGCACCATACATAAAAGAAATTATCAAGCTACATGGTGTCCCTGTCACTATCATATCTGATAGAGATCCTAGATTCACATCGCAGTTCTGGAAGAGTCTACAACTGTCACGTCCCGAGTGCGGAAGCTTACCCGCGGCGCGACAGTTCTTTATACAGAACCAAAGCAAGCTAGATTATGAATGAATTTCTAATTACAATAGAGTGCACAAAATTTAATTTATTAACGGCGAAATGAGTTTGAACTAATGATTATTACAATAATCAACTGAATTACAACACAGTCATTTATTTAAACTTGGAAATTACAACTGATACATCCTGAAATTTATTTAACACACTAAATTACATAACATAATCACTACACTCATCACTCGGTCTCTTCCCCATCGGTGTCCTGACCGGCCTCCAATTCACCTGAAAGGTTAGAAGAACAACTAGATGAGCGAGTCGCTCAGTAGGGTTTACGTCTCAAATTCTAACAGGCTTTAAATGAATTATAATTTAAATAATGCAATTAACCTATGCATGCTGACGATAGATAATCAAGGAATTATAAAAGACGATAAGAGCTGAATTTAAGTTTCAATAAGCAGTAAGAATATTAAACAAGGGATAACTGGTCATATCAAGAATTTAAGCAATAGTAAGCAATGTAATCCAGATCATGTATAACAAGAATTGGCTATATTTATCAATTCATTCAAGTAATCATTCAAGTCATGTAATGCCCATTCGGGCCACGTAAGTCAAGCAAGTCAAGTAGAACACGTGAGGGGTGGAATGTCTCAATCTAGCATGTATCCCGGTGCAATGCAAGACACCGGCAAGCAAGAGATCTTTCCCAAGGGTTTCGGGTGCTCCTCCCAGGACCAGACCGGGCCCTTTTGCCAGCATTTTTAGTCATAATTTTGACATTCACTTTCATTTTATAGCCAATATAGAGTTTCAAGGCTTGACCAGTAGGAAATTGTAAGGTGGAATTTGACTGGAAATTCAAGGAGTATTTATACGTAGGAAAACACGGGAAAACCGTATACCCGATTGGTACCCTAGGATTTACTAATCCTTTAATTCCTTTATATATATCCATTTGGCTAAATTCTTTAGCTTATTTTGATTGTCATCATTCATATCATCTATATTTATTAACCTTTTTCATCTATTTTTATTAACTTGTAAGATTACTTAATGTACGTATTCATCTTGCATATACCTTAACATTTCTTGACCTTGTGAGACCAATTATATATATAAATTGACAATTTCATTTATATATGCTTATTAATGATACTGAAATTTAAAATGGGTTGACAGAAATTTTAATTATTCATTTAGTGCCCTGGATTGACTTTAAACAGACCAACGGGCATTAAGCAGCCTTTGTGGAATTGGCGCCCTAGACCAGGGCGCCTCTTTCAGGGGCCTCTGTAAGTGGCACCCTGGTCAGGGGCGCCTCTTACAGGCCTGCCAATATATATATATATATATATATATATATATATATATATATATATTTTAAATTAACGCCCTTGGATAGGGCGTTTCTTATAAGGCTCTTAATATATATAGGGATACGAATTAACGACTGGGGGTTAGGCCCCCATTTAAGTAATTGGCGCCCTGGACCAGGGCGCCTCTTACAGGCTCTCTGTAATTGGCGCCCTAGGCCAGGGCGCCTCTTACAGGCCATAATATTTATATATATATTAAAGTAACGCCTTAGAACAGGACATGTCTTATAGGGTGTAAGAATTGACGACGGGAGGTTAACCTCCCTTTTCTGTAGGTGGCGTCCTGGACAAGGGCGCCTCTTACAGGGGCTCTGTAATTGGCGCCCTAGGCCAGGGCGCCTCTTACAATTAAATTAACGCCCTAGAAGAGGGCGTTTCTTACTAACTCCTAAAATTTTTATTTTGGTTAAAAGAATTGACGACTGCACCTGCAGTCATTTCTCATGCAATTGGCGCCCTTGACTGGGGCGCCTCTTACAGAGTTCTGGTAAGTGGCGCCCTGGTCAGGGGCGCCTCTTACCAGGAGGCATGTAATCCCAGTTCCGTTAAGTTTAACTAAATATTAATAAATGTTTATTACTATTTCATGATGAATTGACGACCTCTAGGAAGGTCGTTTCTTCAGTAATTGGCGCCCTTGACAGGGGCGCCTCTTACTGAGCCCGGGTAATTGGCGCCCTTGTAAAGGGCGCCTCTTACCTGAGGCTAATTTCTAAGGGTTCATAATTTGGGGTTTTTCACTAATTAACATCTATACCTGATTCCGACTGATTTCCAGTTTAATTATAACGGATGGCTCTAGCTAATTAAGAGTTTAATGACACTAATTAACTAACATCTTTACTGAAAGTGTGTAATTTAGCTAACAGAGGGTCTAATTAAACATGTAATCTAGCAAGATCTTCTACTTAAACAATCTGATCCTTTAATATGATACTAATGTCATGTAAGTTAACCATCAAATCTTCAATTTAACTAATAAGCCCTTTAATTAATTAACATGCCCTTCTAATAGTCTCTTAATTAACTAACATGCTCTTCAATTAACTAACAGTTTTTCTTAATTAAACTAACAGGTTCTCTAATTTGACTCACAATATAATGATTACTAGCATGATTACCTATTTAACATATTAATTACTTAAATTAAACTGCATGTATTTGCCCTATACTTAAATAGATAACAGATCATCATAGTGTAAACCTCAAGGGTTATTAATGAAAACGGTAAACACATGGATATGGCATTTAATTCCCTAACTTAACTAGATTTGTTAATTAGCCTATAGGGTTTAGTTAAAAGATGAGACCACCTACCTTAAATGAAGAAGAAGTGGGTAGCAGAAGGATTCCCCCTCTGCAAGCAACAGCACACCGGGCAGCAGCAGCAACAAGACCAGCAGCAGCCCTCTGCAAATACTAGAGTCACCGTAGGACTCTAGTAGCTAGGAAGGGGATATAAAACAACCCCATGCTGATTAGTTCGACAAGATAGGGGGGCAAGATCCTAAAAAAACGGATCTGGTGCCCTGCCAACGCATGCCAGAGGGGCTGTCGGTTGGGGGATCAAAAGAATTAACGCCTTAGTAGAAGGCGTGTTTTTTTGTAAATTAAAGCCTTAGGTTAAGTCACGTTTTATCAAATTAAAGCCTTAGGTTAAGTCACGTTTTAAATAACGCCTTAGTTAAAGCCATCTTTTAAGTGTTCACGTCAAATTAAAGCCTTAGGTTAAGTCATGTTTTATCAAATTAAAGCCTTAGGTTAAGTCACTTTTTAAATAAAGCCTTAGCTTAAGTCATCTTTTAAGTCCTTTATAGAAGTCACGCCTTACTCCAAGTCGCATCTCAAATGGTCATTTGACGACATATTTTTTTTTACAATAAAGGAAAAATGTTGGTCGTGGGTTTTGAACTCTGGTCACCGGGGTGAAAGGCAAGTTGTGAACCAATATGTTAGATGATTTTCCTTTGTAAGTTAATACTTCTTCTATATGATACCTTAGTACTCTAGGTTTCATTTATAATTTATAATTATGGAAAATATATTATTTATAATTTTTATTATTCCAAAATAACTTATATATATATATTTTATAGCTCCCTTTCTTCCAAAAGTGAGAGAACTATTATTTTATTTTTATTTATTTATTTATTTTATTTATTTGAAATTAATAATTATAATTCAATAATTTGTGAAAATAATATAACTTGACATGTGATATTTATTAGTTAAATATTATTGGTAAATAAAAGATTGTTTTTGTAGAAAATTATTATTATTATATTATTATTCTAATTAAAATTTACGGGTGTTACACCCTCCCCTACTTAAAAGAAGTTGGTCCCCAAATTCAACTGCATGAGGGTGCTATTATGCAAAAGAAAAGCAGAGCGTATAGAATACTTACAATTTAAAATAGCTCTGGATATCTTTTCTTTATAGACTCCTCGGTCTCCCAAGTTGCTTCCTGCTCGGAGCATCGATTCCATTGAATTTTTAGCATAGGGATCGTCTTGCTCCTTAGAACTCGGACTTCTCGATCGAGGATACGCATCGGTCTTTGCTCGTATGTGAGATCCTTTTGAATCACCAAACTGGCGTGGTCGATGATGTGAGAAGGATCATGCACGTATTTCTTCAGCATAGAAACATGAAATACGTTGTGTATTTCCGAGAGTTGAGGAGGTAGAGCAATACGATAGGCCACCTCGCCCACTCTTTCCAACACCTGAAATGGACCGATGAATCTTGGTGTAAGTTTTCCTTTGACACCAAATCTCCTGATGCCTCGACTGGGAGATACCTTGAGGAATACATGATCACCAATTTGAAATTCCAGGTCTCTCCTTCTGCTGTCAGCATAAGACTTTTGCCTGCACTGAGCTACCTTAAGTCTTTCTCTGATAAGAGTAATCTTCTCAGTTGAATCTCTTACCATTTCAGGACCTAGGAGTTGTCTTTCACCGACCTCCTCCCAGCATACTAGAGATCTACAGCTTCTACCATAGAGTGCCTCAAAAGGTGCCATTTGGATACTGGCTTGGTAGCTATTGTTGTAAGCAAATTCGGCTAATGGTAAGTGATCAGGCCAACTTCCGCCGAAATCTATAGTGCATGCTCGCAACATGTCTTCAACAACCTGATTGGTCCTTTCTGTCTGACCATCCGTCTGGGGATGAAAGGCAGTACTGAAGTTAAGCTTCGTTCCCAGAGAGCGTTGTAGACCCTTCCAGAAATGAGAAGTGAAGCGAGGGTCTCGGTCAGATATCATGGACACCGGAATCCCATGTAATCTGGTAACTTCCTTAATATACAAAGCGGCAAGAATATCAATCGACCATCAACTCTTGATAGGCAAGAAATGAGCCGATTTAGTAAGGCGATCGATGATTACCCATATTCCATCATATCCGCTTCTCGACTTGGGCAAACCCATGATGAAATCCATGCCGATATCCTCCCATTTCCACTTGGGAATATCTAGTGGATGCAGTCTCCCTGCTGGCTTCTGGTGTTCGGCTTTCACCTGCTGGCAAGTTAAACAGCGAGACACGAAGTCCGCTATTTCCCTTTTCATGTTGGGCCACCAAAATGTCCTTTTTACATCTTGGTACATTTTAGTGGTTCCCGGGTGTATCGTGTATCTCGATCGATGGGCTTCTTCTAGAATCTCCTTCTTCAGTTCAGGACTGTCGGGCACACATGTCCTTTCATGGAATAAGATTCTACCATCAGGTGCCAACTTGAAGTCGGTCTTCTCGTCCAGTTTTTCTTTGATTTCTACCAACAGTGGGTCTTCTTCTTGTAACCTTTTGATTTCAGTTAGCAAATCCGGGTGTACATGTAAGTGGGATAGAGTAATACACCCGTCATTCTTGCTTATGTTGATGTCGAGTTCAGAAAATTTTTCCAGCAATTTCCATTCCTGAACCATACAGTTGGCTACTAGAACTCTCGACTTTCGACTAAGGGCATCTGCTACGGAATTACCCTTACCAGGATGATATTGTATAGTGAAGTCGAAATCCTTAAGGTACTCGAGCCAACGTCGTTGCCGCATGTTCAGCTCCTGCTGAGAGAATAAGTATTTGAGGCTTTTATGATCGGAGTAGACCGTAAATTATTCTCCATAGAGATAGTGCCTCCATATCTTCAAAGCCAATACTACTACGGCTAACTCTAAATCATGCACAGGGTAATTTCCTTCATGCTTCTTCAATTGCCGGGACGAGTATGCAATAACTCTCCCATTCTGCATCAATACACATCCGAGGCCGATACCAGATGCATCGGTATATACCTCGTACTTCTCCCCTTCAATCGGGAGTGACAAGACCGGTGCAGTGGTCAGTAACTCTTTCAAAGTTACGAAGCTTCTTTCACAGTCTTCACTCCACTCATAAGGCACTTCCTTGCGGGTCAATCTGGTGAGAGGAACAGCAATCTTGGAGAAGTCCTTGATGAAACGCCGGTAATAACCAGTTAAGCCCAAGAAGCTACGAATCTCCGTCGCATTCGTCGGTCGTCCCCAGTTTTGCACGGCTTCGACCTTTGCAGGATCAATAGAAATTCCGTCTTTAGAGATAACATGTCCGAAGAAGGACACTTCCTCCAGCCAGAACTAGCATTTGCTGAATTTTACATATAATTTATTGTCCCGCAATACTTGCAATGCCTTCTTAAGATGTTCCTCATGATCTTCTTCAGTCTTCGAGTAGATCAGTATATCATCAATAAAGACCACAATAAATTGGTCCAAATAAGGCCGATAAATGCTGTTCATTAGCTGCATAAAGGCTGCAGGCGCATTGGTTAGACCAAAAGGCATAACAGTAAATTCGTAATGCCCATACCTGCTCCGAAATACAGTCTTGTAAATATCCTCTTCCTTGATCCTCAGTTGGTGATAACCCGACCGAAGATCTATTTTGGAGAAATATTTTGCTCCTGATAACTGGTCGAACAGCTCATCAATTCTCGGCAGTGGATACTTGTTTTTGATAGTAAGGTTGTTTAACTGCCGATAATCAATGCATAATCTCAATGTGCCATCTTTCTTTTTAACAAAAAGGACGGGCGCTCCCCACAGGGAAGTACTCGGCCTAATAAACCCTTTCTGTAGTAAGTCCATCAATTGCTCCTTTAGCTTCCTTCAGTTCCACAGGAGACATCCTGTAGGGTGC
The DNA here is from genome assembly GCA_022559845.1 of Amorphophallus konjac. Classification (NCBI taxonomy): domain Eukaryota; kingdom Viridiplantae; phylum Streptophyta; class Magnoliopsida; order Alismatales; family Araceae; genus Amorphophallus; species Amorphophallus konjac. Next base: position 172,767,554 of record CM040125.1, read on the forward strand.
TTTAGAAACAGGGCCGGCCCCCGGAACAATGTCTATTGTGAATGACACTTCCCTCTCTGGGGGTAAACCAGGTAATTCATCTGGAAATACATCGGGAAATCCCGAATTACTCTGATGTCTTCAATCTTCTCCTTCTGGACTTCTGTGGTAGTTACAAAAGCCAGAAAAGCCACGCATCCTTTCTTTACCAGTTTACTAGCTCGAAGAGCTGAGATGAGCAAGGTTTTATCCCGAGATTTGTTAAAAACTAACTCGGGATAATCTTTGAAAGCTATTTTGCCATGCCGACAATCTACCGTTGCTTGGTAGGTCGATAACCAGTCGGCTCCTAATATGACATCATAACATTCCATGTCAAGGCATATCAGGTCGGCCGGTAAATTATTGTCTTGAACCATGACCTCACAACTCGGGTAGTGATGCATGATATCCGATTTGTTCCCAAGGGGCGTAGATATAATTAAATCTAACCGTTCCGGTTCATTAGAGAATGAAGCAGTAAATTTCTTGGAAACAAATGAATGAGTTGCCCCAGTATCAAATAAAACTCTAGCAGATTTAGAGCAGATAGTCAAGGTACCTTCCACGATTCCTCCTTCCACAGATTCGGTTCCTTGAAGAGCTTGTAGACGGCTTTGCCTTTTAATTGGACGCTTCTCGTCCTTGTCGGCTTGTTCCTTCATCAACGGACAGTCGGGAATTCGGTGCTCTCGGCTACCACATCGGAGGCACGCTCCCAATTTCCTCCAACAATCCTCGATCTTGTGACCAGCTTTTTCACAATATTTACAAATTTCCTTTGTAACTGCAGCACCAGAGGAAGGCTTGTTGTCGATAGCGAGGAATGGTTTGTGATTCTTCTGGAACCTCTTCTCCTTGGAAGACTCGCCTCCATTAAAAGTCCGCTTCTTGTTGAAGAGTGGTTTGCCGTTTCCCGGACTTGTAACATATTCTTTCTTGTTCTTGCCCTGAATCTTTTCAGAAAATTCAGTAGCGTCCTCCAGTAATTGGGCACGACGAACCATTTTCGAATAGACTTGGATGTCCATCGGTGCAAGCTGAGTAATATATTGGGGCCGTAGCCCATTAAGGAATCTCCTCGCCTTCATTTTCTCCGTACTCACCAAGTGAGGTGCGTAACGGGAAAGCCTTGAGAATTGGGCCTCATACTCGGCCACCTTCCGGGTCCACTGCTTGAGTGCGGCAAACTCTGCGGCCTTCTTCTCCTGCACCCGATCCGAGAAATATTTATTGTTGAAGTGCTCCACAAATTCTATCCATGTGACATAACCGTCAGGCAGTGTGGCTTCCACGGACTCCCACCAGCTTCGTGCATCCCGTTCCAACTGAAATGTAGCCAATAAGACCTTTTCTTCATCGGTGCATTGCATCACCCGAAAGATCCTCTCGGTCTCCTTTAGCCAATGCTCGGCATCATCAGGGTCCACTGAACCCGCAAACCTGGGTGGATTCATGTTGCGAAAATCCCGGTGAAGGTCACCGGCTCCACGATGAGCATTGCGAGCACCGCCTTGCGCCACTTGCTGTAGTGCCTCCGTAAGTCCTTGCACAGTGGGCTACATGTCGCGCCATTGTGCTCTTTCAGCGGCCATTTTCCTACAAAAGAATTTTAAGAATTTTAAGATAAATGACATAGGGCTTTAAGGTTAAGGGGATTTTTATTGCATTAATCTTAACCCGTGTTTCTACCCATCTCACCAGGTAGGGTCTAACTAAATTTTTTTTTCCTTAGTCGTTCCCTAGAACATATATACATTTCCTAAAAGTTTTCTATCCTATTAAAATTTTCTAGGGTTTACCTAGATAAGCAATTCTAGTTGGGCTAAATACGTGTTTTACCTAGGAAAATTTTAAATCCTAGGCTCTGATACCAAGAAAGAGCTGTCACGTCCCGAGTGCGGAAGCTTACCCGCGGCGCGACAGTTCTTTATACATAACCAAAGCAAGCTAGATTATGAATGAATTTCTAATTACAATAGAGTGCACAAAATTTAATTTATTAACGGCGAAATGAGTTTGAACTAATGATTATTACAATAATCAACTGAATTACAACACAGTCATTTATTTAAATTTGGAAATTACAACTGATACATCCTGAAATTTATTTAACACACTAAATTACATAACATAATCACTACACTCATCACTCGGTCTCTTCCCCATCGGTGTCCTGACCGGCCTCCAATTCACCTGAAAGGTTAGAAGAACAACTAGATGAGCGAGTCGCTCAGTAGGGTTTACGTCTCAAATTCTAACAGGCTTTAAATGAATTATAATTTAAATAATGCAATTAACCTATGCATGCTGACAATAGATAATCAAGGAATTATAAAAGACGATAAGAGCTGAATTTAAGTTTCAATAAGCAGTAAGAATATTAAACAAGGGATAACTGGTCATATCAAGAATTTAAGCAATAGTAAGCAATGTAATCCAGATCATGTATAACAAGAATTGGCTATATTTATCAATTCATTCAAGTAATCATTCAAGTCATGTAATGCCCATTCGGGCCACGCAAGTCAAGCAAGTCAAGTAGAACACGTGAGGGGTGGAATGTCTCAATCTAGCATGTATCCCGGTGCAATGCAAGACACCGGCAAGCAAGAGATCTTTCCCAAGGGTTTCGGGTGCTCCTCCCAGGACCAGACCGGGCCCTTTTGCCAGCATTTTTAGTCATAATTTTGACATCCACTTTCATTTTATAGCCAATATAGAGTTTCAAGGCTTGACCAGTAGGAAATTGTAAGGTGGAATTTGACTGAAAATTCAAGGAGTATTTATACGTAGGAAAACACGGGAAAACCGTATACCCGATTGGTATCCTAGGATTTACTAATCCTTTAATTCCTTTATATATATCCATTTGGCTAAATTCTTTAGCTTATTTTGATTGTCATCATTCATATCATCTATATTTATTAACCTTTTTCATCTATTTTTATTAACTTGTAAGATTACTTAATGTACATATTCATCTTGCATATACCTTAACATTTCTTGACCTTGTGAGACCAATTATATATATAAATTGACAATTTCATTTATATATGCTTATTAATGATACTGAAATTTAAAATGGGTTGACAGAAATTTTAATTATTCATTTAGTGCCCTAGATTGACTTTAAACAGACCAACGGGCATTAAGCAGCCTTTGTGGAATTGACGCCCTAGACCAGGGCGCCTCTTTCAGGGGCCTCTGTAAGTGGCGCCCTGGTCAGGGGCGCCTCTTATAGGCCTGCCAATATATATATATATATATTTAAATTAACGCCCTTGGACAGGGCGTTTCTTATAAGACTCTTAATATATATATAGGCATACGAATTAACGACTGGGGGTTAGGCCCCCATTTAAGTAATTGGCCAGGGCGCCTCTTACAGGCTCTCTGTAATTGGCGCCCTAGGCCAGGGCGCCTCTTACAGGCCATAATATTTATATATATATAAAAGTAACGCCTTAGAACAGGACATGTCTTATAGGGTGTAAGAATTGACGACGGGAGGTTAACCTCCCTTTTCTGTAGGTGGCGTCCTGGGCAAGGGCGCCTCTTACAGGGGCTCTGTAATTGGCGCCCTAGGCCAGGGCGCCTCTTACAATTAAATTAACGCCCTAGAAGAGGGCGTTTCTTACTAACTCCTAAAATTTTTATTTTGGTTGAAAGAATTGACGACTGCACCTGCAGTCATTTCTCATGCAATTGGCGCCCTTGACTAGGGCGCCTCTTACAGAGTTCTGGTAAGTGGCGCCCTGGTCAGGGGCGCCTCTTACCAGGAGGCATGTAATCCCAGTTCCGTTAAGTTTAATTAAATATTAATAAATGTTTATTACTATTTCATGATGAATTGACGACCTCTAGGAAGGTCGTTTCTTCAGTAATTGGCGCCCTTGACAGGGGCGCCTCTTACTGAGCTCGGGTAATTGGCGCCCTTGTAAAGGGCGCCTCTTACCTGAGGCTAATTTCTAAGGGTTCATAATTTGGGGTTTTTCACTAATTAACATCTATACCTGATTCCGACTGATTTCCAGTTTAATTATAACGGATGGCTCTAGCTAATTAAGAGTTTAATGACACTAATTAACTAACATCTTTACTGAAAGTGTGTAATTTAGCTAACAGAGGGTCTAATTAAACATGTAATCTAGCAAGATCTTCTACTTAAACAATCTGATCCTTTAATATGATACTAATGTCATGTAAGTTAACCATCAAATCTTCAATTTAACTAATAAGCCCTTTAATTAATTAACATGCCCTTCTAATAGTCTCTTAATTAACTAACATGCTCTTCAATTAACTAACAGTTTTTCTTAATTAAACTAACAGGTTCTCTAATTTGACTCACAATATAATGATTACTAGCATGATTACCTATTTAACATATTAATTACTTAAATTAAACTGCATGTATTTGCCCTATACTTAAATAGATAACAGATCATCATAATGTAAACCCCAAGGGTTATTAATGAAAACGGTAAACACATGGATATGGCATTTAATTCCCTAACTTAACTAGATTTGTTAATTAGCCTATAGGGTTTAGTTAAAAGATGAGACCACGTACCTTAAAGGAAGAAGAAGTGGGTAGCAGAAGGATTCCCCCTTTGCAAGCAACAGCACACCGGGCAGCAGCAGCAGCAAGACCAACAGCAGCCCTCTGCAAATACTAGAGTCACCGTAGGACTCTAGTAGCTAGGAAGGGGATATAAAACAACCCCATGCTGATTAGTTCGACAGGATAGGGGGGCAAGATCCTAAAAAAACGGATCTGGTGCCCTGCCAACGCATGCCAGAGGGGCTTTCGGTTGGGGGATCAAAAGAATTAACGCCTTAGTAGAAGGCGTGTTTTTTTACAAATTAAAGCCTTAGGTTAAGTCACGTTTTATCAAATTAAAGCCTTAGGTTAAGTCACGTTTTAAATAACGCCTTAGTTAAAGCCATCTTTTAAGTGTTCACGTCAAATTAAAGCCTTAGGTTAAGTCACGTTTTATCAAATTAAAGCCTTAGGTTAAGTCACGTTTTAAATAAAGCCTTAGCTTAAGTCATCTTTTAAGTCCTTTATAGAAGTCACGCCTTACTCCAAGTCGCATCTCAAATGGTCATTTGACGACATAATATTTGGGCGTTTCTCATTGAATTAACGCCCTAAGATTGGGCGTTTTTTTTTTTTTACAATAAAGGAAAAATGTTGGTCGTGGGTTTTGAACTCTGGTCACCGGGGTGAAAGGCAAGTTGTGAACCAATATGCTAGATGATTTTCCTTGGTAAGTTAATACTTCTTCTATATGATACCTTAGTACTCTAGGTTTCATTTATAATTTATAATTATGGAAAATATATTATTTATAATTTTTATTATTCCAAAATAACTTATATATATATATTTTATAGCTCCCTTTCTTCCAAAAGTGAGAGAACTATTATTATTTTTTATTTATTTATTTATTTTATTTATTTGAAATTAATAATTATAATTCAATAATTTGTGAAAATAATATAACTTCACATGTGATATTTATTAGTTAAATATTATTGGTAAATAAAAGATTTTTTTGTAGAAAATTATTATTATTATTATATTATTCTAATTAAAATTTACGGGTGTTACAACAACATTCATTGGGGACTAGATTCAATTTTAGCACAACATTCCATCCACAAACTGATGGTCAAACAGAAAGAACAAATCAAGTGGTGAAAGATATGCTCAGGGCTTGTGCTATTGACTTTGGAGAAAGTTGGCATGATCACTTGCCTCTGATAGAATTTGCATATAACAACAGTTATCAGGCCAGCTTACAGATGGCACCTTTTGAAGCTTTATACGGAAGAAGTTGTAGATCACCAATATGTTGGGGTGAAATAGGGGAAAGGCAAATTCTAGGCCCCAACATTATCAGGGATTCTTCAAAGAAAATTAAGCTCATTCAAGAAAGATTACAGATTGCACAAGATAGGCAAAAATCTTATGCTGATAATCGAAGGTGCGACTTGGAGTTTCAGGTAGGAGATCGTGTGTATCTGAAGGTTTCTCTGGGTCGTGGTATTCGAAGATTTGGCATCAAAGGCAAGCTAACTCCAAGGTTCATTGGCCCGTTTGAAATTCTCGAAAGGGTCGGTGAAGTGGCTTATAGATTGACCTTACCTCCACAATTAGCAGGAGTTCATGACATATTTCACGTCTCTATGCTGAAAAAATATGTATATGATCCTTACCATGTTATCACTTACGATAATTTGGAGGTTTAGAAGGATATGACGTATGAGCAAACACCAATAAAGATTCTGGAATAGGAAGTACGTCAACTAAGGATTAAAGCTATTCCTATAGTCAAAATTCAATGGAAGAAATCATGGCCATCCGAAGTAACTTGGGAAACAGAAGAAGCCATGCAGAAAACATTCTTGGAATTATTCAATTGTAAATACACTCTCCATATAATCCATGAATTTGGGGACCAAATTCTTCTAAGTGGGAGAGGGTGTAGTGCCCCAAAATTTATATAAATAATTTCTGGATTATTTTAAGAATATTTTAGGATTTATTAAGAATTTATAAAGCTAAATTTGATTATAAGGCCCAATTATGTTAAAATATCAATCCAACTTTGATAAATAAAACTCAAAAGGTTTAAGGACCAAGCCCATTAAGTTTGTCCCATATTCTAGAAGATTATTTAGCCTATTCACGAATTTTAAAGATAAATATCATTTTATAGATAATTATGTGGATAAAACAAATAAAAGATTTTAAATTAAGTTGAATTCTGCACACAGTAGTTGTAGCGGTCTATCGTGCGACCGTCACAGGCATATAACGCACCAAGAGTTGACCGTCACGCTCTGTCAGTTCCGTGAATGAAAGAAAGAGCAAAAAGATTGGATTTTTACTAGTCTATCTCTTAGGGATCGAGATGGGAGGACTAGTAAATGTATTAAGGACTCTCAGAAGCCGATCTAAACTTTAACAAGGACTCTAGAATCAATCTAATCCACAAAACCCTAGCTAGAACCTATAAATAGACCCTAGTTTTGACCTACGCGACCCTTACATTGGCTCGCGTGGAATCAAGGTAAGATGACATTGTTTCAGGTAGGTTCTTTAGAGGTTTTTGTTCCTTATACATAGGACTAATCTTCCTCAAAATTTCATGCTAGGATATCAACTACACAAGGAGTTTGAAGCTTACAAAATTACTGGTTTGACCATAGCAACCCAGGAATCTGAGCGAAAGTCTACTGAAGATCAGGATATTAGAACACCAAATCGAGGTAATTAGCCAAAGTGTCTTTAGAACTTTCTATTCCCCTTAGTTTAACCTTCTAACTCTCAAAATTTCACGTCCTTAGGTCAAGAGATTGAGGAGTTGGATCAACATGAAGTTGCTGAAAATTCACAGGAAAGGAAGAACTAGGGTGTGTCTTGCAGTCCCAAATTGGAAGTTGAAAGCCTAGTAAAGAGGTAGGTTATCTCATGAACGGCAAGAATATCATGTTAGGGATAAAAGCCCTCTGATTTTACTTGATTCCATGCACTATAGACCATGAATTTCATGTTTTAGTAGGTCTATACATACATGCATGTCCTTTGCCTAAATTAAAAATAAAAGATGTTTTCTTGTTCGGTCACTACGACCTATGCATCTCGATGGCCTATTCTTCGTTCTGTCATGACTAGAGTAGTTGTTTATTTTGATTCTTCTTGCATGAAAGGTTTTAAACCATAGATCTTTTCTCTTCACTGTCATCAGTGCTCTGACGAATTATAGTTAGACCGTCACATGACTCTGACGGCCTTACGATAAGCCGTCACACCGCTTGTTGTACATCAGATTCTCTGTAATCTCTGACGGACCAGGATCAGAGCATTACAACACTCTGACGGCCCCACGATGAATCGTCACAGAGATATGACGTGCCTGTCTTATACCGCCAGAGTGCTGGGTTCTGTCAATTCGAGGCAGAATTGAGAACAATCAAAGTAGCTTATAAATAAGCCTAGTTATCTAAGTTTTGACCTATCTTCATGAACTTTGAGTTTATAAATTGATTCATGCATGTCTAAAGCACTTTGAGTTATTTTAAGTACATATTAATTTTATTTGCTAAAACTCTATAGTTTTGTATTAAAAACATGATTTTTAATGTTGTATTGACGGAATTTATCATGGTTTCACACCGTTACACATTATTTCATGATGAATTGACGACCTCTAGGAAGGTCGTTTCTTCAGTAATTGGCGCCCTTGACAGGGGCGCCTTTTACTGAGCCCGGGTAATTGGCGCCCTTGTAAAGGGCGCCTCTTACCTGAGGCTAATTTCTAAGGGTTCATAATTTGGGGTTTTTCACTAATTAACATCTATACCTGATTCCGACTGATTTCCAGTTTAATTATAACGGATGGCTCTAGCTAATTAAGAGTTTAATGACACTAATTAACTAACATCTTTACTGAAAGTGTGTAATTTAGCTAACAGAGGGTCTAATTAAACATGTAATCTAGCAAGATCTTCTACTTAAACAATCTGATCCTTTAATATGATACTAATGTCATGTAAGTTAACCATCAAATCTTCAATTTAACTAATAAGCCCTTTAATTAATTAACATGCCCTTCTAATAGTCTCTTAATTAACTAACATGCTCTTCAATTAACTAACAGTTTTTCTTAATTAAACTAACAGGTTCTCTAATTTGACTCACAATATAATGATTACTAGCATGATTACCTATTTAACATATTAATTACTTAAATTAAACTGCATGTATTTGCCCTATACTTAAATAGATAACAGATCATCATAATGTAAACCCCAAGGGTTATTAATGAAAACGGTAAACACATGGATATGGCATTTAATTCCCTAACTTAACTAGATTTGTTAATTAGCCTATAGGGTTTAGTTAAAAGATGAGACCACCTACCTTAAAGGAAGAAGAAGTGGGTAGCAGAAGGATTCCCCCTTTGCAAGCAACAGCACACTGGGCAGCAGCAGCAGCAAGACCAGCAGCAGCCCTCTGCAAATACTAGAGTCACCGTAGGACTCTAGTAGCTAGGAAGGGGATATAAAACAACCCCATGCTGATTAGTTCGACAGGATAGGGGGGCAAGATCCTAAAAAAATGGATCTGGTGCCCTGCCAACGCATGCCAGAGGGGCTTTCGGTTGGGGGATCAAAAGAATTAACGCCTTAGTAGAAGGCGTGTTTTTTTGCAAATTAAAGCCTTAGGTTAAGTCACGTTTTATCAAATTAAAGCCTTAGGTTAAGTCACGTTTTAAATAACGCCTTAGTTAAAGCCATCTTTTAAGTGTTCACGTCAAATTAAAGCCTTAGGTTAAGTCACGTTTTATCAAATTAAAGCCTTAGGTTAAGTCACGTTTTAAATAAAGCCTTAGCTTAAGTCATCTTTTAAGTCCTTTATAGAAGTCACGCCTTACTCCAAGTCGCATCTCAAATGGTCATTTGACGACATAATATTTGGGCGTTTCTCATTGAATTAACGCCCTAAGATTGGGCGTTTTTTTTTTTTTTTACAATAAAGGAAAAATGTTGGTCGTGGGTTTTGAACTCTGGTCACCGAGGTGAAAGGCAAGTTGTGAACCAATATGCTAGATGATTTTCCTTGGTAAGTTAATACTTCTTCTATATGATACCTTAGTACTCTAGGTTTCATTTATAATTTATAATTATGGAAAATATATTATTTATAATTTTTATTATTCCAAAATAACTTATATATATATATATTTTATAGCTCCCTTTCTTCCAAAAGTGAGAGAACTATTATTTTTATTTTTATTTATTTATTTATTTTATTTATTTGAAATTAATAATTATAATTCAATAATTTGTGAAAATAATATAACTTCACATGTGATATTTATTAGTTAAATATTATTGGTAAATAAAAGATTTTTTTTGTAGAAAATTATTATTATTATATTATTATTCTAATTAAAATTTACGGGTGTTACAACAACATTCATTGGGGACTAGATTCAATTTTAGCACAACATTCCATCCACAAACTGATGGTCAAATAGAAAGAACAAATCAAGTGGTGAAAGATATGCTCAGGGCTTGTGCTATTGACTTTGGAGAAAGTTGGCATGATCACTTGCCTCTAATAGAATTTGCATATAATAACAGTTATCAGGCCAGCTTACAGATGGCACCTTTTGAAGCTTTATACGGAAGAAGTTGTAGATCACCAATATGTTGGGGTGAAATAGGGGAAAGGCAAATTCTAGGCCCCAACATTATCAGGGATTCTTCAAAGAAAATTAAGCTCATTCAAGAAAGATTACAGATTGCACAAGATAGGCAAAAATCTTATGCTGATAATCGAATGCGCGACTTGGAGTTTCAGGTAGGAGATCGTGTGTATCTGAAGGTTTCTCTGGGTCGTGGTATTCGAAGATTTGGCATCAAAGGCAAGCTAACTCCAAGGTTCATTGGCCCGTTTAAAATTCTCGAAAGGGTCGGTGAAGTGGCTTATAGATTGACCTTACCTCCAAAATTAGCAGGAGTTCATGACGTATTTCACGTCTCTATGCTGAAAAAATATGTATATGATCCTTACCATGTTATCACTTACGATAATTTGGAGGTTTCGAAGGATATGACGTATGAGCAAACACCAATAAAGATTCTGGAATAGGAAGTACGTCAACTACGGATTAAAGCTATTCCTATAGTCAAAATTCAATGGAAGAAATCATGGCCATCCGAAGTAACTTGGGAAACAGAAGAAGCCATGCAGAAAACATTCTTGGAATTATTCAATTGTAAATACACTCTCCATATAATCCATGAATTTGGGGACCAAATTCTTCTAAGTGGGAGAGGGTGTAGTGCCCCAAAATTTATATAAATAATTTCTGGATTATTTTAAGAATATTTTAGGATTTATTAAGAATTTATAAAGCTAAATTTGATTATAAAGCCCAATTATGTTTTAATATCAATCCAACTTTGATAAATAAAACTCAAAAGGTTTAAGGACCAAGCCCATTAAGTTTGTCCCATATTCTAGAAGATTATTTAGCCTATTCACGAATTTTAAAGATAAATATCATTTTATAGATAATTATGTGGATAAAACAAATAAAAGATTTTAAATTAAGTTGAATTCTGCACACAGTAGTTGTAGCGGTCTATCGTGCGACCGTCACAGGCATATAACGCACCAAGAGTCGACCGTCACGCTCTGTCAGTTCCGTGAATGAAAGAAAGAGCAAAAAGATTGGATTTTTACTAGTCTATCTCTTAGGGATCGAGATGGGAGGACTAGTAAATGTATTAAGGACTCTCAGAAGTCGATCTAAGCTTTAACAAGGACTCTAGAATCAATCTAATCCACAAAACCCTAGCTAGAACCTATAAATAGACCCTAGTTTTGACCTGCGCGACCCTTACATTGGCTCGCGTGGAATCAAGGTAAGATGACATTGTTTTAGGTAGGTTCTTTAGAGGTTTTTGTTCCTTATACATAGGACTAATCTTCCTCAAAATTTCATGCTAGGATATCAACTACACAAGGAGTTTGAAGCTTACAAAATTACTGGTTTGACCATAGCAACCCAGGAATCTGAGCGAAAGTCTACTGAAGATCAGGATATTAGAACACCAAATCGAGGTAATTAGCCAAAGTGTCTTTAGAACTTTCTATTCCCCTTAGTTTAACCTTCTAACTCTCAAAATTTCACGTCCTTAGGTCAAGAGATTGAGGAGTTGGATCAACATGAAGTTGCTGAAAATTCACAGGAAAGGAAGAACTAGGGCGTGTCTTGCAGTCCCAAATTGGAAGTTGAAAGCCTAGTAAAGAGGTAGGTTATCTCATGAACGGCAAGAATATCATGTTAGGGATAAAAGCCCTCTGATTTTACTTGATTCCATGCACTATAGACCATGAATTTCATGTTTTAGTAGGTCTATACATACATGCATGTCCTTAGCCTAAATTAAAAATAAAAGATGTTTTCTTGTTCGGTCACTACGACCTATGCATCTCGATGGCCTATTCTTCGTTCTGTCATGACTAGAGTAGTTGTTTATTTTGATTCTTCTTGCATGAAAGGTTTTAAACCATAGATCTTTTCTCTTCACTGTCATCAGTGCTCTGACGAATTATAGTTAGACCGTCACATGACTCTGACGGCCTTACGATAAGCCGTCACACCGCTTGTTGTACATCAGATTCTCTGTAATCTCTGACGGACCAGGATCAGAGCATTACAACACTCTGACGGCCCCACGATGAACCGTCACAGAGATATGACGCGCCTGTCTTATACCGCCAGAGTGCTGGGTTCTGTCAATTCGAGGCAGAATTGAGAACAATCAAAGTAGCTTATAAATAAGCCTAGTTATCTAAGTTTTGACCTATCTTCATGAACTTTGAGTTTATAAATTGATTCATGCATGTCTAAAGCACTTTGAGTTATTTTAAGTACATATTAATTTTATTTGCTAAAACTCTATAGTTTTGTATTAAAAACATGATTTTTAATGTTGTATTGACGGAATTTATCATAGTTTCACACCGTTACATATTCTTTTCTGTCTATAGAGTCATTTCTTTAAGTACGTGGCATATATTCCGGTATATGACCAATAGGAACATATTATTGGACTTGAGGATCTCTCTTTTGGATATTCCTTCCAATGGACTAGGAAATCTGGTTTCAAGGCCTCCGTAATTCTCCGCGAGCCTGGGATTCCCACTAGGACACCGAGTTGGTTGTACCATTAAAGCTCAATTGTTTAGAAAGCACTATCGATGTTTTCTGGTTTTGACTATGTAACGACCTATTACTCGACCGTCAGGCACATCTAATGGTCCAGTATACAACCGTCACATTTACTGAGTCTAATTTATTCTTTCTGGATTTAGCCATTCTAACGGTCTAATTATAGACCGTCACGTTCATGTAACGGCCCATTATTTGACCGTCACAGTTCCTGAGTGATTTAACCCGAGGGTTGACCCAAGGGTTGATATTCCAAAGTTCCTAGATGGATTATTGATGGTCTTGGACTTGTCATATTGTCCAAAATCTTAATTTTAAATTATGAAAGTTAAGAAACATACTGTTATGCTGCCGATTTATTTTCATGGCATAACCTAGTTTTAATATGTTTATTGAAATTCTTTTCAAATAGAAGCATTTTTATGATGGATTACTTTATCATGAACCTATTGTTGAAATTGTACTTTCTTGGCCACATTAGTTACATGCGTGGAAGTAGCTTGATTTATACTTGAAGATGCGATCGACCACTGATTGTGTTCAAGGGCTCTATGCCAGTCTCCTCGATTGATTGTCGAAAACATACTATTATAAACAATGGGATATGATGCTACTGGCGTTGCATTGCGATGGGAGTACTTTCTCTATAAATAAGTGAAGATCCACGGCTCGTGAAGTGAAAATTCACGACACGACATATATACGTACATGACTCTCTAGCTTGTTACATGATATTGCACAGAAATTCATGAAGTACTTGCTACAAAGTGAAGAGTACATTCTTGATTGTTACATGACTTTCTAGTACATTCTTGTTCATGAAAGGCCATATCATATTCTTATTACATTCTTGCTAGTTCATACTTGCTCATTCTATCTTACATGATCATCTTTGTTCCTTTGGTGTAATCGCACGATTGATCGCATTCGCATGATTTTACCTTATTCTTTAGAGCTAAAATGCTAATTACTTTAATAGTGCCTTCATGTTGATGCAAAGATACCTACTGGGCAAGTGTGCTCATTATCTATTTTCTAATCTTTTCAGGAGATGGAAGTGATTCGAATTCGGATTTGAGTTATACAAGTAGCGGGTCCGAGAGTGAATGAAAGTCTTATCAAAATGAGAGTGAAGATTTAGAAAAGTCACTATTGTTTAGATCGAGTCTTTGTAATTTTCCTTTTTCCTTGAGTCTGATAGATTAAAGAAGGTTGAAAAGATATTGTATTGGAATCTTTTGGTTATTAATGAAATAAAGTTGGAGTTAGATTAAATTATTATGCAAATGCATTCTTATGTGTGATTCTCTTGCGCTCTGATCGTTCTTGCTTGTAAGAGGCTTACCATGCCGGCTGTTCACGTTCTTTGAGCTAGCCTTCCGATGTAATAAAGGCTCGGGACGTGACCGACCCGAACCGACTTAAGACTAGCCGACACACTATGGAGTGTGGCGGTCTTGCATGAGGCCGTCAGAGATAAGAAACGGTCTCTGGAACGACCGTGAGCACCGTAACGGCGGGAAAATAGGGGACTGGCCAGATCCGGCCGTTCCACGCCCCATTCGCGTCTAAACGAAGGGGAAACAGTCCCAATCGACGAAAAATACCCTCCACAGCCCGGAAGGGACACATGCAACAACTCAATCACAAGAAACTGGTGATTCCAACGAATCGACCCTAATTGGGTCATCGGGGTTCCCAAGCTCGTACCGGCCCCAAATGACGATCAATCACGATAAAAATAGCAGATCTGGAACGCTAACATGCTGGGGGTCACAATGAAACTAACTTGACGAAAAATGGTCGCCATTTTCTGATGAACTCGACGCACGCCCCCCGAGCATGCTTTTCCTAAAACTGAACTAAACCCACTCGTACGCACACCATTCGACGTGAAACTATGAGGGAATGTAGATGAGAAGTAGGTGATCCATTTCCCTACTTCCACCAAACATTCCGTGCGCCGAAGCGACTAAACCGCGATGAAAACTGTCAAACCAACGAACCACACCGGCGTTGAATCCACCGAGGGATCGCGCGCGCCACGCTCAATCCGCCACTCCATCACGCTCCACGATCACTCCATCACGTTCCCGCCTCGCCCAACTCGCCAACGGTGTGTGCCCCGCGTCGAGAGGACTAGAGAGGAGAGAGAATGAGAGAGAGAACGTGAGGTGAGAAATGAGAGGGAGGAGAGAGGAAAGAAAAATAAAAAGGAAAGAAATTAGGAATTTTCCTAATTTCTGATATTCCGATTTTTGGCCCAAAATGCACTAATTCAAAAAAATACAAAAAAAATAGCCAAAATGATCCTCTCAAAGAGTACATCGCAGTTGTAACGTCCTCGAGTCGATGAACTGAGAAATAAACTCTCCACTGGGTTCCGTAACTTGTACGAGAGAAAAACCCATGCGGATCGTAAAACTCAACTGAGTACCCACAAAAGTGATCTGAAAGCACTCCGATAAGGATCCGAAAGATCCGATAAGAATCTAAGGTATTATAGGTGCAATGCCAAACACCGTGGTCAATAAACTCCCATGGGCACAAGTACCTTTGGGTGCTCCTCCCAGGACCAGACCGGGCCCTATATGCACAGCATTTCTTGTATACTTTTAGACATCCACTCTCCTTTATATAGCCAATATAGAATTTCAAGAAGTTTACCCTTGTAGAAACATAAGGTAGATTTTTAGGAATAGAGGTCAAAAGACATTTCAAGTGTAAATGATGAATTATGACCATCTACTTAAAATGCATGACACATAGGCAAATCGGGGTCAAGGAGATGGCAAAAAATCATGTAAAGAAGGTCAACACAACTATTGGTCAAAGTCAATATTATTGGTCAAAGTCAATGCTACAAGTCAAAGGTGTCAACTGGTCAAGGTCAGGCAGCGTTTTACTTTTCATGTAGAAGTGCATAACTAAGGTCGATGCTAGTTTGCACAGACTCAAACTAAGGTCCGTGCTAGTTTGCACAAATTCAAACCAAGGTCGGTGCAGCTAATGTCTCATAGTTATAAGATCAGTGCACATTACTGTTCATACATATAGAAGGTCTGTGCACGTTACTATTCATGCATATAGAAGGTCTGTGCATATTATTATTCATGCATATAGAAGGTCTATGCACGTTACTATTCATGCATATAGAAGGTCTGTGCACATTACTATTCATGCATATAGAAGGTCTGTGCACGTTACTGAAGTACCGCGATCAATGATACCCAAGAGAAGGGTGAATTGGGTGATTACAAATTTTATGAAAACTTTTATCATTTTCAAAATATGTGATATAATGTTAATAAAAAGGTTCAAATCTATTTGTTCACAAATTAGATTTATCAAACTTAATTAGATGATGATATAGATTATGCAAGATATACGAGGATAAATCTGGAATCGTAATTATACTAACACTCACGTAGAATGGAGGTAGAAGAAAAGGATCAAACCACATAATACAAAAACACAATGCACAGCAGTTTTTAAGGTGGTTCGGATGCAATGACGGCAATCCTATGTCCACCCCTCACCAAACTCGGTGAGGCTTCACTCGGGGATAAATCCCCAAACGGAGATGACGCTCCAAACACACACGCATGACGACACCTGCCCACACACACGGGGACACACCCCAACACACACACACACACACAGGGAGACGAGGTCTCCAATACGATCCAACAAGCGGATCACCAACACAAACACCCGCTGCCACAAGTGAAGCAATCCACACACACGAGACAGAACGGATCTATAAGATCCACACACACACAAACGCAGATCTAGGAAGATCCACGCACACACACGAATCAAATACGACACACACACACACGACCACGGATCCAGCAACGATCCACACAACACACAATTTTGCAGTTTATAAGAAACACAAATTTGAAACTCAAAGCACAAGACATCAAAATAAATAAATCACAGTTTCGAATGCTCCTGGTTTAGGCTCCCCCTGGGTGTATGATGCAGATCTTGCGTTGATTCCTTCTTTGCTTGAATGGCTTCAAACTAACTTGAATGGACCTTGGAAAGCTTTATCCTTTCACCTTGAGCACCCTCTTCTTAAATCTATGCTTGCTTCTTTTCTTCTTTCTCCTTGGATAGACTTTCCTTGATCTTCCTTGAATGCTTGCTTGCCTCTTCACTTGAATGGAAGTATATTGGCTTTAGATTTACCTTCAATGTGTTGAGGGAGGATGGAAATCTTGCTGCACGAAGTACTGTTCACGGAGCTACAGTACCCTCTCCTTTCACCTTGGACAGCCTCCACCTTGATCTCCCTTGAAGCCCTCTTGGTTGGTTAGGGTTATGACTCTAATAGGATGTTTTATAACCCTTGGAAGGTCTATGGACAAGCCCTAGACTAGATCCACAAATTCTGGAGGGTTTGGTGGCTTTGGGATTAAACAATATCAAGAGGAAGGACTTTCCTCGAAGTCACAAAAAGTCAACAATGTTGGGCAGCTCGGGACTGGCGGTCGACCTGCATGGGCTGGCGGTCGACCGCCACTGAGAAACCTGTAGGAGGCCGGTCCCTAGGATTTCGATCGACCGGGATTGGATGGGGGTCGACCGCCACTGTGATAGACTGTGGAAGGTTGCATTCTGTTATTTCAGGTCCACCGGAGTCATGCCGGAGGTCAACCGGACTATCAAAAACCTAAAAAATGAAGAGTTTAGCCCAGAGAATCATATCCACAAGATCGAGGCATGAATTGAACGTATGTTTATAAGTTATTTCAAGTTCATTTGAGTTCTTAGGAATGCATTTGAAATGCTAAACACTTAAGCATTTCTAAATTTTGTTTCGAGCGCTCCGCCCCCGGAAACCCCCGCAAGGGGTGCTGCCCCCTTGACCCCCGCGACCTGACCACGTAGGTCGATCCGCGGGCGAGGGCGCACGATGGCCAGAAAGATTTCATGTTTAATGTGCATGAATGAGGTGTATTAAGGAGAGGTATATGAGATACACATAGTGAGATCGATGCTAAGACAAGGTAAGAGTCTCACCAATGGTTCTTGATAGTAAATGACATATACCACCTGTTGGATTGTAGAGGAGCAGGGTCCTTATCCACACGTTTGGTTCACCAGGTGACTGCCATGAGTTTAATCCTGCAAGCAAGATAGTCAGGTTAATACCATACTTGCTCACATTAAAGAGGTTATGAAACCTCTTGCCTCTTGTAAAACCAACATATGCAAACCAAGGATCAAGACCATGTAACCGTTGCCATTTGCCATCTCAACCATACATAGATGACAAGAGCATGAGCAATCAACCATAAGTTTAGTTATCATCGCTTAATCACACATTAAGTTTAGTTATCATCAAAACCATAACTTAACAATCACAACAATCATCAAAATCATAACTCAAGAGTTACTATTCATGCATAAAAGGGTCTGTGTACATTACTATTCAAGCATATAGAAGGTCTGTGCACATTACTATTCATGCATATAGCAGGTCTGTGCACGTTACTGTTTGTGCATATAGAAGGTCTATGCACGTTACTATTCATGCATATAGAAGGTCTGCGCACATTACTATTCATGCATATAGAATGTCTGTGCACATTACTATTCACGCATATAGAAGGTCTTTGCACGTTACTATTCATGCATATAGAAGGTCTGTGCACATTACTATTCATGCATATAGAAGGTCTGTGCACGTTACTGTTCGCGCATATAGAAGGTCTGTACAGGTTTTCTTTATGCATACTAAGGTCAATGCATGTTGCATGATAAGGTATGTGCAAGTTTTCTTTGTGCATACTAAGGTTAGTGCATGTTGCATGATAAGGTCTAGGCAAGTTTTCTTTGTGCATACTAAGGTCAGTGCATGTTGCATGATAAGGTCTGTGTAGATTTTTTTTGTGCATACTAAGGTCAGTGCATGTTGCATGATAAGGTCTGTGCAGGTTTTTTTTGTGCATACTAAGGTCAGTGCATGTTGCATGATAAGGTATGTGCAGGTTTTTTTTGTGCATACTAAGGTCAGTGCATGTTGCATGATAAGGTCGGTGCACGTTTTCTTTGTGCATACTAAGGTCAGTGCACGTACAAGCCAAGGTCGGTGCACTTATGCAGTAGGCGGTCAACATTGACCCAACGTATTTACTATTCATTTTCACACTTTTTACTATTCACTCAGTTTCATTTTTAAGGCCAAATATTTATTTGATAATTTTTCATGGTAGAGTAAATCAATGTGGTTAATAGGTAATAATTAGAATTTCCTAATCATTTTTATCTTGTGATATATTAGATTTTAAAGTAGGTCATGAATAGTATCTTTTACTATTCACTCAATTTTGTTTTTAAAGCCAAATATTTATTTGATAATTTTCCAAGATAGAGTACATCGAGTTGGTTAATGGATAACAATTAGAATTTCCTAATCATTTTTATCTTGTGAGATATTAATTTTTAAAGTAGGTATTGAATAGTGTCTTTTACTATTCACTCATTTTAATTTTTAAGGTCAAATATTTATTTGATAATTTTTCATGATAGAGTACATCGAGGTGGTTAATGGATAACAATTAGATCTTCCTAATCATTTTTATCTTGTGAGATATTGATTTTTTAAAGTGGGTCATGAATAATGTCTTTTACTATTCACTCAATTTCGATTTTAAGGCCAAATATTTATTTGATAATTTTCCATGGTAGAGAAAAATCTGAGGATTCTAAAATCATGCTTATGCTGGAATTTCATGGTTTGGTTAAATAAATATTTTTAGTATATATGGGAGCAAGACACGGATTCAGAAGGGCGGGGATGAATGAATCTTTCAACAAATACACCCAATTAAAAATAATTGCAGAATCAAACTTTTAATAACACTCTGTAATCAGATAAGACAGCACAATTACTCTCTTCTCAAGACCATGAGCTGAGACACTCAGGCTCGCATATATAATTCTATTAAGCATAGGAACATACACTCCTCAGACATATATAAAACTCTCAACGTAACACAAGGGCGAATGCAAGTAATAAAGCACACACAACCTGTGAAGGGGAGAAAGATGATATGGAGGAGCGCAAAGCGCAAATCAAGATAGATAGGATATTTTAGGTGGTTCGGCCAGACCCACAGTCTGCCTACGTCCACCCCTCACTCCAAACCAGAGTGAGGCTTCCCTTGCAATAGCAAGAACCGCAGACTCAGTCTGCAAACAGACGTTGCCTAATAGCTTGATCCAGATGAACACACTCCTCTCTTCCTCCACCCATGAGGGCAACCACTAGCGACACCCAGTCACTAGCAACCGAAGACACCAAGTCCCCCTTTCTCTGAAACCCAGAGGGAAAGCACAAGTGACACCAAGTCACTTGCAACCAGAGACACTAAGTCTCCATTCTCCTGAGTCCACAAGAGGAACCTCAAACTCAACCTGAGTATCGGAAGATCAAGAAACTGGAAGATGAGTAACAGAAAGGAAAAACAAACTGGCGATAAAAGCTCAATAAAAATTATAGCTCACGCAGGAGCACAGCAGTTCAGGATCTGATCCTAGAATTGAACTTCTTCACTCTTCCTCTTCTGCTGCTGGCTCTCTTACTCTCTCTGGCTGATGCTCGCCTCTTTTCTTCTTTACTCTTTCTTCAGCTTTGCTCTCCTTCTACTCTCTCTTTCTGCTTCGATCACTTTTTCTTCTGGGTGCTCTCTCTCTCTATCTTTTTCATCTCTTCTATTCTTCTTCTTCTTCTTCTTTTCCCTCTCTGATGTTCTCTCCTTTTCTTTCTTGAACTCTCCTATTCTTTTCTCTACTCTTCTCTTCATTTTGTTCTTCTGGGTCTCATCATTTGATCGAAGGACCGGCCTTCTTAAATGACTGTTGGTAGGGTTCCCACGAGCTCACGCGTCCGTCGTGTGTAGGGCACTCCCCAACCTTTTCCAGAGAAGCCACACGTCAAGAGAGGATTGGGGACGTTGATCCACGTGGCAGAATGTCAGAGATATTATTCATGGGACCACGTGCCAATCATTATTTCTATTATCCTTATGAGCTCATGTGCCATACGATGATTTCTGCCCTCCTGCAGATCATATGCTCGAAGGTATGACCAAGCTTGTAGAAGTTGCCGTAGCCTTAGACCTGCACAGACTTGTGCTCACGGCACTCGCAAACTTGCACCGACTTGTGCTTACAGTGAAAACTTGCACTAACTTCGGCTCACAGCACAATTTGTACTGACTTGAGCTCGTAGCAAGGTTGCACTGACTTGGGCTCACAGCAAAGTTGCACTGACTTGAGCTCGTAGCAAGGCTTGCACCGTCCTTGAGCTCGCAGTTAAAAACTGCACCGATATTGAATATATGTTAGACGAGAAAACCTTGCACTAACCCTGTATACAACTAACACTGACCTTAGTATGCACAGACCTTATAAATGCATGTAACAGAGTATGCACGGACTTGGTTCTGCGTAAGGAAGAATGTGCACGGACTTAAATGATGCATAGGCCTAAATGTTGCACGGACTTCAAATTCACTGCTACAGGGATATGCACGGACTTGGATAGGCTTGCTAGCATGAAGTGCACTGACCTCATGTTCCTTAGCACAGGCGTTGTGTATGCATAATGCAAGCTATGCACAGACCCTATATATGCGGTACAATGACTTGCACCGACCTTATATTCCTTAAGCAAAGCAATGCACTGACCTTATGTTCGTTTGGCCAAAACATGCACCGAGTGTATATGCTGTAGACACAGATGCATGATGCGCTCACAGCAAAGAATATGCACCGACCTACATGCGTGAGCATGACAAGACTGTGCACCAACTTGACATCTGCACCGACCATTGCATGCGCAAGGCAAACAATGCACCGACCCATGAATGCTTATTGCATGAGACCTAAACATGCACTGACTAGATGCTCACTATATGCATCGACCTTAAAGTTTGACAGATTGCAATGCATCGACCAAGTGTTTATCAAAAAGTCAGACCCAAGGAATTGACATGAACAAAAGGAAATAATATGCACACAGTGTATATGATGAAATCTCATTCACAAGCACACATTCACAAATGCATATTCACAAATATGAATCATCTTAACATGCACTCATATGAATCATCATGGTCTCTCATGCACACATGCGCACATATGAATCATCTTGGTGTTTGACATCATCAAAATCACAGAGACACAACAATCTTCCCCTGTTTGATGATAGCAACACCTTAGTGAGTCATAATGATAATAAAGCATAAGGCAACCTATTCTCCCCCTTTGACTTCATCAAAAAGAGAAAATAGAGTAACACCAATTGTAAGATGATTGAATCATGAGCTAAAAAGTAGGCAGCAAACAATTGTCCCCCTGAGAAGATACCAAGGGTCATACATCAGAAACACAGGGGCTATTAAACGAGCCAAGAGATATGGCAGTGAGGAATGCAACCAAGAATATGGTCGTCAAGATGAGCTCAGGGTTTCCTTTGAGACAAAATGAGAGCAAGCTAGCAAAAGCTTTCCAGCAAAGTAAAGGCACAATAGATCCAAAATTTGACGAGATAACCTATTCTCCCCCTTTGAGCAAGTTGACCATTCAAGGAATCAATCTGGAATATTCAACCACAATAATTTTGAAGTTCAGAAAGATGCAAGTGAACAAGGTAAAAATAAATGAGAATGGATCCTCACATTTGTATGGTCTGTAGATGAAAGGTCTACAAAACCATCAGGATTTGCTAGCCAAAAGAAATATGGTAGTGGAATCCATTGAAACAATCAAAGCACATATATTTCAAGAACAATTTTTGATATCTGTTGAAAAGATCAATGAAATTAATAGAGATCAACAATTGAGCAAAAGTATTATTGAATTTTCAAAGACCCTGAGATACATAATTTTTCAGTAAGTTACCAACTTCATAAACCAGAATTTAGGTTTTAAAGTCTTCCACTATAAAAGCTTATGAATCCTTTGATTGACAGATATGGTTTAAGAATGATGTAAACATAGTTTTTCAAAAAGAAACCCATACTCATATCTGAAACAGTTTTTAATAAAAATGAACCAAATGCTCATATATACTTCTAGTTCAACCTTCTTCCATCTTACTCAGTTTACTTTCCATGGCTTCTTTAAGATTTACATAATGTAGTATTGAGAGTAAACACTCGTGAATGCATCTGAATTTTATTGTTCTTCCAGAATTTTTGATTCACACTATTTCATATTTTTGTTTTGATCAATATACTCTTTTAATGAGTAATTTTAGTTGATCAACACCTTTTGACGTGAGGAGACACCTTGGTTAGAGGCCAGAATCCCCAGTTACTTAGTGTGATAACCGTACTGCTTCTCTATTTTAGAAAACATAGATAGCATTAGAAGTATCTTTGGCATGAGGAGACACCTTGATTAGAGGCCAGAATCCCCAGTTACTCAATGCAACCATGCCATTGCTCTATCATATTTTTACATTATTTTTAATGATTTTAATCAGAGTTAACTATGGTACTTCATGACACAGTCCTTTGGACAGGTTTCTCAGTACCCACAGTCATTGCTCTATCCATAATTTTTTTTTGGAACAAATTCAGACAGATTAAATGTTTAATAGCAATACTAACACTCAGTATTTCAATCAAAGAAAATCATGATTTTAACTTTTCAGATTTCAGGAAGTCTCACATGAATTTACATGAGACAAGCAGTTAAGGTTTATTAAAAAGTTGAATCAGAAATTTTCAAGTTCTTTAAGCTCAAACTTAAGATTCTACAAATATTCTTAAACCTGTATAATGGAAGATTCTACATTAAAGATGTTTTAACATATATGACGCAGTATTCAAAATGAAGGTTTACTTCAAATCTCAGTTCAGTTATTGAGTAATCCGCAGCAGCCAACAATGATCATTTGATGATGTGAGTCACTGGAATGACAGATATGGCAGGATAAATCAATTAGGTGGACAGGAAGAGTTCAGGATTAAGATCATCAGAAGGTATGCAACATGTGCAATGTACACAATGCTTTCTTGACATAAACTCCTCCTGACATTATGCACTATATGACTAAAATCTGAGTCTAATGCATGCACTGAAATATATGTAGGGAATTTTCAACATAGGTGATATGCAATGCAGTCCACTACATGTATGCATATGCAATGGCTCTCGTCAGGATGAATTGCACTAACTAGTGAACAGACAAACTCCCCATGACTGTGTGCAGTATAATCTAAAATTCTAGATGCCACAAATGCATGACAAGTTACGCACGGATGAATTACATTGTGCAAGAAGAGATTCAAACAGAGTAGTGCATATGACACATAAGAATGCAACTATGTATGCTTAACAGATTATGCAAACATCTAAATCAGAAATTTCAGATGACAAGGTTTAAAGAGAGTTCACATAACTGACCTGAAAAGTGCAGACCTGGGGTTTTTCATACTTGAGTGCCTTGGTTTATTAACCCCTGTTTATTCCTCAACCCAAGGCACACCTGCAAAATATCAAACTATTTTGCACTAGTAGGTACCCAAGACATCTTGGGTCCTGAAGTAACAGAGACACCTTTAGCAGAAGTTCTAAACACTTTTTGTGCATGAAAATTTCTGTTAACAGAATTAAGATTCTGTTTACCGAACCCAGCCTGTTTATTATAACCTACCAGCCAACAGGTTGCAGTCCTGTGGCCTGGCTTTCCACATTCAAAGCATGTAATGAATTTTTCTTTAAAAATAGATTTATTCCTGTCAAAAACCTTTTTGTTTACAGGGAATTTAGTAAATTTGGAGTTGAAATTTCTTCCCTGGGCATGCCAACATAGGGCACCAATGTGGCCCTTCTTGCCATAGTGAGAACATGAATTAGAATTTCTTCTACCAGCATTCAGCCAGCATTCAAATGCCCTATGGCCTGGCTTACCACAATTGTAGCATGCAAGTGAGTTTTCTTTAAAAACATATTTATATCTCCCACAGACATTTTTCTTTGCAGAAAACTTGACAGATTTAGAATTGACTTTTCTCTTTTGAGTATGCCAACAGTTAGCTGTAGTGTGACCTCCCTTATCACAATAGGAGTAGTAAATTCTCTTTTTCTTAAATTCATGATATCTTTCATGAGAATTCCTAGCATGCTTTGCACTAGCATTTATGCCATCTTGTTTCATCAACCTACACTCATGCATCAGATGACCAAATTTATGACAATAGTGGCATGACATTTTCTTTTTGTGTGCATGTGTGTGTGCGTTTAGGTTATGTGTCACATGCACAGCATCAGCATGATTGTTTCTTTGCTTATTCTTCACATGAACATACTTTTTCATTTTTGCAACTTGTTTCTGAATGTCAGTTTATTTCTGATTTTTCTGAACAATGGGTTGCTTATCTTTTGAGGTGGTGGCTACGTTTGAAGCAGTGACAAATGATGTCATTAGCTTGTTATTAAAAACTTTCTTATTAACATTATTGTAGCCCAGCCCTTCCTTCCTGAAGTTAACCTTGACTCCTAGCAACTTATCCAGATTTTCTTGTCCACTAACTAATTTAGACAGAGAAGCTTTTAAATCCTGAATCTCAATTTTTAGTGATGCAATATTTATTTCATAACTAGCAATCTCTTGTTCACTGCAATTAACAACTGCATTCAATACTTTGTTAGCAGTTTTATATTTCTCAATTTCGTGTTCTAGATTACTCAGGTTTTCAAAATCTTCAATACAAGTAGTTTTTCCTTTTTCTAAGGTTAGAAGTCTTTCAGACATAGCAGAGTTCAGCTGTTTTAACCTTTCATTTTTCTTGACTAGAGTATCATTTTGAATTAACTCATCAAGAAGAATCTGGTCATCATGAGATGCTTTTGGATTATTTGGAGTTTCAGATTCTCTTTGCAGGTTTTCAATATTTTTCTGCAACTCCATGTTTACATATTTGATGGCATCAAATTTTTCAGCAACCAAATTCTTCTCTTGCTCAAATTTCCTAATTTTTTCTTCATTTTCTTTAACAGATTTTCTAAGGAAATCATTTTCAGATTTCAGCTAATTTAGTTCTAAATTAACACATTCAACTTCCTCCAACAGTTTTTCATTCTGAACTGAATTATTGATAAGGAGCTGATCATCATTGGTTGAGTTGAGTTTTCCTTTTAGTTTAGAAATCTGATCTACAAATCCTTGATTTTCATTTTTCAGCAATCCAATATGCTTTTTAAGCATATGGATATCAGACAAACATGTATCATGAGATTACTTCAGATTTGAACAATTTTCACATGGAGAACTTGAACTACCCCGATCAATTTTCTTTTTCAAGTTTTTGTATTGTTTTTTTAATTGTTCATAAGATTCTAATAAATCAGCATATGCACTCTTCCAATCATCTAAAGAAAAATTCTCAAAGGGATTTACCTCCTCATTATCATCCTCTTCATTCTGATTGCTGCCTTGATCGCTGCCATTAGCCATCATGCAGCTATCCTCCCTTCTTCTGTGTCCTAACTTCAGCTTATCCATAATGTCCTTAGCAGACCAGCAGTAATGAAAGCAAGAGTGTAAGGCCTTACAGCTTGCCATAAGAGAACAAATCCCTCAACACTGATCCTGCGACCTACAGGATCTGAACCTAAACTTTCCCCAGCAAGATCAGAACCGGAGGACCAACCTCCCTTCCTCTAAACCATAGGGCACCCACGAGCGAAATGCCTTCACTCGCAATTGGAGAACTGATGGGGACATCAGAGCAAGACCACTAACTTTTTATTTTGCATTTGAGTCTTTTTATTTGCATTTATATCCTTGGGAAAACATGTAAGCAATTATAAGGCTTTATAAGCCAATTTGTCATTCCTTAGGATTCTTTGGGTTTTATGTAAAAGTCCAGTAGGACCAGCAAGGGGCCCTCATTCTCTTCCCTATCGGTCCACCTAAGCCTTAGGGCCCATATGGGGCCAGTCAAGTCCAAGGTGGGCTTCTAGATGGTTTGACATTCAAATGGGACAATTGATAGAAAATGTCCAAGATTCCAACCCCTTAAGTCAAGGGGGTGCCCCCCATTAAAATGACATTTTGTATTTTCTTTTTTTAGGCCAATTGACCACATGGGGAAAGAAAATTCTACCCCTCCCCTCTCTCCCACGAAATTCTAGCCTCCTCTCCCTTTCTCCCAATCTATATAAACCCATGTATAGTGTTTTGTAAGGATGAATGAAGAGAAAATTGTGAATTTGGTTGGAGGCAAAGAAGGGTGTGCCCTCCTCCTCTCTCTCTCCCCCCTCTTGCAGATAGATTTCTGTCATTCTAGGGTGTGAGACCCATTCTATCTCTCCCTCTTATCCTCTGAATTCTATTTCTGCCGCCGCCGCCATCGCACCGCCATCACGCCACCGTCATCATCGCCGGAGTTCTGTCTACATCAGGATAGGGCATCAAAGCTCAAATTTTAGCTCTCTATCAAGAGCTCCGATCGAGTCCAAATTTGGAGGGTGAGTCATCCACGTCCACCCCAGACTCTACAAAAAAAATTCAGTCATTTACCCTTTGTTTTCTATTTTTCCATTTTCATGTTTCCCCACCTTCAAGTTCTGTCTTCTATTCAGATCCTGTCATAGCAACCCTGTGTTTCCACATTTCAACCCCTTTACCCTTATTTTCTAAGGTCACCAATTTAATTGGAAGTTCTGTCCACCACACCCATCATCGACGAATTTTCTTGGAATTTTTGGAGTCTTTTTTGTATTTTTAAAAATCACTATCTTTTCCCAAATCTGTTCTGTCCTGTGCAGCTCAGATCCGACCTCTAGTCAGTATAAAATCGTAAAAAAATCGAAACCTCTACCCCAAGTCAAATAAAAATTATCCCCATCTTCCTTGTTCCCCCCTCTACAACTTTTGTGAAGAGTCCAAGTTCCAGATCTATGGTTTGAGTTGCGGTCAACGCAAGTTATCAGGTAAACTTAGATCTATCCTGAGTTTTCTGAGTCTGTCAGTCAGTCCCTTGTAAAATCCACCATGAAAAATACAGAGCCC
Organism: Amorphophallus konjac; assembly: GCA_022559845.1. Classification (NCBI taxonomy): domain Eukaryota; kingdom Viridiplantae; phylum Streptophyta; class Magnoliopsida; order Alismatales; family Araceae; genus Amorphophallus; species Amorphophallus konjac. The sequence goes on from CM040125.1 coordinate 172,795,385, forward strand.
CCAATTTTTCTGCCCCAGCCCTTGGTTGAAGATCTCTGAGAGAGCTTTCCAACGGTACCACTTTCGCATCAATCCGATGTCGGGAGTGATCACCGCAGTGAGTTTTGCCGAGTCGCGCAGGCCAAAAATAGAAGTGCAGATCTGTGGACAGCACGTTCACACTTGCCAGTCAGATTCGCCTCACCTTCCGCAAGGTGAGCCAGCGCGCTACCGTTCCAGGGATCGCTCCTCCAGGTGCCCCATTCACAACAGGACCCACCTCACCAGACTCGGAGGGCTGAGCCACACGTGGGCCCCACAACTCGCAGCAAGCGTCTTTCGGACGGCACCGACGAGCGGATCCAAGTGCTGCCCGTCAACCCAAGATCGGTCCTCCCGGGCCCACTTGTAGCCCTTTACCTCCCTGCGTGGAGTGGGCATCAAAATTCACTGCCATAATTTAAATATTTATTGTACCGGGAGTTACTGACTTGCCTGGGATCGTCTTCCCCACGCCCGGAGCGTGGAGGTAAACTCGTCCCCTCTCTCTTATCATATTTGCTTTACTCGTATATTTTTGAATGCCACTGCATGAGTGATGGGGGCATCCCTCACCCCTTCATATTTTCTCGAGGCCCCTAGTGCTCGCCGGCATCACACCATCGCCTTCGTCACATTTTTCTTAGTCATGGCATGTAATTTTTATATTTCCTTTGAGTCATAATTGTGTGATTTTCCTTTTATTTGAGTCATGTTTCTAGGTCCATGAGTTATTTCCCCATGTATGAGTCATTTGTCCCATGGTTTACTTTCTAGGACATCAGTGGTCATTTAGTGTAATGCCATGGGCATTTTGGTCCTGTAAAAGGTTGAGCTCCTATAAATAGGACCCAACCCCCCATGAGTTGGTTAATGAATATTTGAAGAATTTCCTGATTTCAACCTTGTGTGTTCCCTTGGTGAGAAGCCAACCCATAGGGTGAGAAGCCCTTGGAGTGAGAAGCTCCCATATCCCTCTCTCTCTTGAGGCACTTTCTCTCTCCTCCACTTTCTCTCTCTAAAACCTACGCCCCCTTCTCTCTCCTCTCCCCTCCACCTCATCCAAAGCCTTCCACATCATCAAGAGACCCCTCACTTCCCTATAAACCCATTACTCACCCTCATTAACTTCACCACCCCCTAGGCACCCTTTCACTCTCCCAAGCAACCCTCCCCTCTCCCAAGAGAGAATCCCCCTTCCCCAAGTACCCCTGCACTTTCCCAAGCACCTCTTCCCCTTCCCAAGGTCCCCCATCAGCTCTCTAGCCCACCAACCAAGAGAGAATCCAGCCACCTCACCCCAAGGCCACCCCTCTACTCTCTCTCCCTAACCCTTAGCAGACCTGCGACCCAACTCTTCCCCGCTGTTATCTCTGCCCCCCCAGCCTCTTCCACCCCCATTCTCCTGGCCAAAACCCTCCTCCCCCATCCCCCTCACACCCGGGAAGGCCACAGCTCCATCTCCCGCCATTTCCTCCCCCTAACCCTTCCATTCTTCCTCCCTATCTCTCTTGTTACCCAATCTGCAGCAGTAACAGATCCAACCCCTGGAGTGCAGCGGCTCCCCCAGCCACTCCAAGAGGTTCCAGGTAGTGTACTATACACCAGTGGAAAGGTCGTCCAGAGAGCTTTCCAGGCGAGGCGGTTTCATCGACAACCAAGCTCTGTGCTGCCAGGGAGGTCTGTTCTTCCACGACTGCGCAGATCAGGCCAAGATAGCGACCAACACAACTTTCAGAAGCAGTCCTAGCCATCTCCCACAACACTTGGTCGATCCCTTTGGTTCTGGTGTGCTAGTCCTCCATATCTTTCAACAAGGACTGGTCTCGCCCCATTTGGAGCTCCAGTGTGAGAGTTATACCCCCGTCAAGTTCATCTTGGTTCGCAGTCCGACCTGCCGGCGTCCGAGATGAGCAGCAAGCCTCATAAGACCTCACAGCCACTGCAGTTAGTTTCTGCTCGAGCCTTTTGGGGACGACATTAATAGGTCAGTAAGCTTCCAAACGGGCCTGGCCGGACCACCCTCTGCACCTCCCCTTCGTCCGGCTGGCTCCTGCAACTGCACGACTTCACAAGATCCGGTGCTTCCGGCACCTCCCACCTCAGAATTGGGTCAAACCAGTTCTGGGAGCTCCCAGGGCCGTCCCTCTTCACGACGACACTGGCCCCGCCACAATCCGACCCCAGGTCTTGTTGGTACATCATCTGCAAATCAAGATAGATTCTCTGCCCAAGTGCCCAGCGTGACCCAGTCCACATCCAGAGGCTGCCACTGAGCGACCAAGACGAATCAGACGGAGATCTTTGACTGTGACACACCAGGAAGAATACTCTCTCAGCCAAAGGTGGTCCCGCATCGATCCGACTTCCCAGCTGGGAGTACGACATCACTCAAGCGCCATCAGGCTTGCAGCTGAACAGAACCGGTAGAATTCGGCCACCCGGTCGAGCGGCTTCGGCACCTAATTTCCCCTCCCCGCCTGGATGGCTTACAGCCCCTCCCTATGTGGAGGAAGTGTTTGAGTGTAACCAATTGTCCCCTACCCCGAGTTCCCCCCCTGTGAGGGGAGTAGTGCATGTAATTCTTTAGCAGGGTGAAGCTTCATCGACGCAGTGTGCTGGAAACCCACACTTCCCCGCTCGCCCACGTCTCAGAATCGGGGCCGGTTTCTTCAAACCGGCCAGGTGAGCTCGCTTCCCTTGCTCCTAATTGTGCTTGTTTTTTCAATATTCCTCATTTGCGTCACCGGATAAGGGAGAGAGCGCCCGGTCCCAAGGCTCCACCACCTCCGAGCGACCGCCGTGGGTGTGAGTGAGTGGATCCATGCCCTTTGGCACCTTTCGGCCTATTAAGGTGAGCGACCGTATCTGTGGGGAGACTAACTAAAGCGTTGCTGGTCCTCTACCAGCAAGGGGCCCGTTCCCACATCCTCGACTCGGCATCCCCTAGCCACCCACAGGTTGAGCGTCCGCGGCATACGAGTGTCCGCTTGCGTAGGTTTCTAGCCTTGTGGTTGTGCTTGCATCTTTAGGTCCAAGGGAATTCGGTCTAGTCGTTGCATTTTCCCTTAGGGTGTGTCACATCATATGGTATCAGAGCAAATTTTAGACTTGTCTCTACGACTCTAGTCCATGGGCATGCTTGTGTTAGAGTCACCTTCGGATCACCCTATGCACTATCTACGCACCAATGTCATTGAGTCTACGGATAAAAAGGCCCTACTTCCCATCATATTCCAAGCATACCTACCCAATGGGAGCCCCACAGAAATTGACTTCATTGACATGGTAGAAGATAATTGGGTTTCCCCCGATATCGTACCCACCCTTTCTAGGACCGGACAAATTGTGCACAACGGAGACCAAGTCTTTGTTGAATTTCATAAATGGTTTGGGAATAATAAATATTTTGATGGGGCTTGGTGTCAAATTGGTACTTTGGCAGGCCCTTGCATAATCCTAGGGAAACAATGGCTTCATGAAAGGAATGCCACCTTCGACCCAATGCGTCGGTCTTGCCTTGTTCAATCCCCACATCTCCCGGGAGCCTATGGTTTCAACACCCTTGTGTTCCTTCGCCCACCAGAGCCCCGTACCAGGCCACCATGCCCTCTCAACCCGCTTCAAAGAATAAACAAGGTCATGAGTGAACATGAGGAGACCACGACCCACAAGACCGAATACCCGGGAATGGACACCAACCCAAAGCCGTCCCCACCCTTTGAGGAAACCCCTACTCATATCAATATAGAGGAAGGACATCAACTAATCCCCATCCAAATTAATCCATACCTTCCCAAGCCACACAATCTCACCCAAAGGGTGGTGACCATAGGAGAACTCATCATCAAATGGCTCAAGCAAAATCCCATCCCTCATGCCTTGTACTTACAAATCTCAACCCTGGAGCACCCTTTCCAATTAGTACCCATTAACTCCTATCACACCACATTCCAATCCTTCTTTGAGGTAAAGACTTGGGAAGATCTTCTAAGGGGCTTAGAGTGGCAACTTGAGCTGACTAGCGTGTTGGCCCTGGCAACCGGCCGACCTAAGAGCCTTGACTTCTATCACCTATGTGTCGGGTCCATCACCTCAACTTGCACTATTGGTTGCTACACTAGAAACCTTCTTCTATTCCTTCCCACACCCGATGAGCCCGACCTTATCCTCAACTTAGAGTCCCTCATCTCGGGTAAGAAGATAAACCTTCCCCTCGAAGTCAATACCTCATCTTCCGTCTCACTTAGAGATGACCCATCACCTTTTGGGGTCCTAAAAGAGAAACAGTGTCCCTTGATGCGCACCGACTAGTGTCGTTAAGAAAGCCATGCCACAATTTCAAAATGTTCACACTCACTCACTTTAAAAGATTGAAAAATCAAATTATATAGTGGTAAGTGGAGTCGATCCCACGAGGAGGAAAAATATTTATTTTATCAAGTTGGAAAAACACCTTATGCTTTGAAAATTGAATTTTTGAGTGAGATTGAAATTAAGGAAAATAAAGTGCAAGAAAACTAATTAAAGAATAAGAGAGGGTTTAAGAAAAGAATTTGGAAGAGATGGAGAGACAAACACAATTTCACAAATGATGAATTTCATTAAGATGATAGTGAAAGGTCACACTATGAAGCTAAAAATTACAACATGGGAATATCAAAGAGAAAAGAGAAGAAAATATAGCCAATGCATGAAGAATAACGCCGCCTCCTTGCCAAGCCTTGGATGAAGATCGCCCCGCCTTGGATGCTGACGCCGTGAGAAGACTAATGGATGAAGATCTGTCTTGGGATATGAGAGGAAAAAGGGAAAGATAGAAGGAAGAAAAATTTTACTGTGACAACATGTGTGTGGTGTATTTTGAAAAGAGAGAAAGAGAGATAAAAGAAGAAGACTCAATGGAGATAAAAAAAACACAGTGAAAAGAAATAGAACTAAAAACAGAGGTAGATTGAGAGAAGAATAACATTCAAATCAGATGAATTTAGGAAAAGTGGAAAACATGAAAGTTGTAGAGATTGAGAATATGAAGAAGATTGATGAAGACTTCAGAGATAGAAAACGAAAGGAAGATGGAGAAAAATAAGGATGAACAGGAGGTGGTCGCGGATGAATAGTGCAGAACTCTAAAAATCTGAACTTTAGAAAATTGACTATAACTTTAAAACGGTGAGGAATTGGAAGATGAGGTAAAAGAAAAAGTTGGAGAAATTTTAAAAACCTACAATTTTTGTGAAGACAGCAGAGAGAGATGAGGATCAAAAGAGGGAGAAAAATGATGAAGAACAGAAAGTATGAAAATCCGGTGAACAGTAAAAATCGTAGATAGAGCTTTGAAAAACTAATTATACCATAAAAACGAGAAAGAATTAGGAGAAGAGGAAGAAGAATAAGTTTGAGAAGCCTGAAAAATAAAGAACTTTGATGAAGAACTTAACTGCAAAAGACGAAAGGAAAGGCTTCGAAATTAATCCCTAAGGCAGATCTCCAACCTGTTCTCCTTCTGCATCATCGGCCATGACATCTATTTATAAGGTACAGGAGCATCCACGATCATGGGTTCCCAGTTTGATCCAAAAACTAATTTCCAACAATGCAACTTGATCCATTAGACTCCTTTCCATCATTAAAGTCCTCCTTTCCATAAAATGTTGCTTGGATAAGAGCAAACATGGAAGAACAGTTCGATCAGGAGCCTGCAGTTGCCTTTTTTGTTTCAACTTTGAATAGCGACTTATATTGGGGCGTCCTTTCTTTAAATGACGCCTTAAACTAGGGCGTCCTTTCCTGAAGTAGCGCCTCTTCACTCGGGCGTCAGTTTCCTTATTTCCTCATTTGCTATTTTCTTTATTTTTCATAAAATAGGAATTGACGACTGTTCATATGGGCGTCCTTTCAATGATTAGCGACTGCATCTCGGGTGCTAATTCCTTTTTTTTCTTTTTCCACTTTCTTGTTTCAAATGAATTGACGCCTTGTCTTGTGTCACGTCTTACTGAGTACGCGCCCTTGAAGATGTCGTTAATTAAATAGCGCCCTGATCTAGGTCATTGTTTCCTGAAAATTAAAATATCAACCTATTTAATTCTAAAATAAGTGTGCAAATATTTAAATATTTCTCACATGGTCTTTTAAGCTCAAAAAGATGATAAAATGCATGAAGACTTAAATAATGTGTGAGAATGTAATTAATGCTCATGTTGCACAAATATATTCAAATAATGCTCAAAGATGATGGATGTGATGTAAATTATGATGTAAAATATAGCACTTATCACACCCCCCAACTTACTTATTGCTAGTCCCTTAGCAATACAATTAAATTAAAATTTTAGGACCAACAAGAGTTCACAAAGATCATACTCTTATATCCAGCTCTCCCTTCATAGAATCAACCAAAGATTAGGAATCCAGAATCATTAATGCTCATACTAGCCTTAAATTAGAAATTAAAGCACATGACTTAAGAATACAAATCAAAGTTCAATAGCACTTGTGCATATGTAATTCCAAATCTGCAGTTAAGACAATTGCATCCCCCATTTGTTATTCTAAGTACCTTTCAACCCTGCACCTCTTAGATCAGAGCATTTAAGCATACTAGCTTTTGTCTACCTTTTTCTTTTGTCCCTTTGAAATTTTTTTCTCATTTGCACAACCATAATGCTGTACTACCCTTCACCTTTTTGCGCGAACCTCAACACGTCTTAGGTGAAACAGGCTCGGTTACTCAGATCAGGGGCATTTTTCATGGCGTGATCTTTCTATTTTATCATTTCTCTTTTTTTTTCAACAATATTCCTATGCATTTTCTTTTCTTTTCTTTTTTCTTTTTTTCTATAAAACTTGGCAGAAAGCTTTTTCTTGACTTAGATCTCCTCCTCAAGAAATGCAGAGTATCAGATATAGTTCCCAAAATAACAGAGGGCTTATCTTATTTTGCTTCATCAGAGTGCATAGTGAATATTTTTTCTAATAGTGCGCATGAACTTTTAAAGGGATTCTTATATCAGTTTTCCATGGCTAGATCGCACTTAATTTTCCTTCAACCTTTTCCTAGTCTTTTCTAATTCAGAATCACTTTCAATTCAAGCATGAATTAATAAAAACTCTGTCAGGGATTTCATCTTTTCACTTTCCTGCAATTTTGCAAAAAATGATATGCAAGATTTCATGCAAAATCCCTACCAGTTTGTATTATATGCAATGAAAATTTTATGTCCTCTCCCCCCAACTTGAATGATATTATCCTCAATGGCATGTAAAATTGAAATGAAAGAATAATGTATCAATGAAGTTTGATTAGTAGGAAAGAGACAACCTGGCGTGCGGGGTAGAACCTCCTTTGGCGACAACTTCCTCTCCTTGGCTTGAATCTAATAACTAAAACACACTGAAACAAAAGCATCAAATAACAAAAATCTTGGGTTACCTCCCAGAAGCGCTAAGTTTTCCGTCTTCAGCCAGACGCATGAAGGCTCACAAATAATTACTCCAAATCACACAAACCAATTGATTCTTTTACAGTTAACTGTTCATTCTCCAAGTAAGGTTTTAACCTTTGACCATTGACAGTAAAAATGTGGCCATTTTGAGGATTTAAAAGTTTAACAGCTCCATGGTTGAATACTTTAACAATAATGAACGGTCCATCCCATCTGGACTTTAGCTTACCAGGGAACAAACGTAGCCTTGAATTAAATAGCCAAACCTTTTGATTTTCTTGAAAACTCTTTTTGTGAATGTGTTTATCATGAAATGCTTTGGTTGTAGCTTTGTAAATCTTTACATTTTCATAGGCTTCGTTCCTTAATTCCTCCAGTTCATTAATTTGCAAAGCTCGTTGGGATCCAGCTTGAGTTAAATCAAAATTAACTTGCTTAATGGCCCAATAAGCTCTATGTTCCAATTCTACAGGTAAGTGGCAGGCTTTACCAAAGATCAAGCGGTATGGTGAAATGCCAATGGGAGTTTTGAATGCAGTTCTATAGGCCCATAATGCATCATCTAGTCTCTCAGACCAGTCTTTCCTATCCGGCCTAACTGTTTTATGCAAAATATTTTTGATCTCCCTATTAGAAACTTCAACCTGGCCGCTAGTTTGGGGATGATAGGGGGTAGCAAGCTTGTGAGTGATACCATACTTACGAAGCAAAGCTCGGAATTGAAAATGAGTGAAATGAGAACCCCCATCACTAATCAGAGCCCTAGGACAACCAAACCTAGAAAAGATATTCTTCTTCACAAACTTCATAACCACCTTATGGTCATTTGTCCTAGTAGCAATGGCTTCAATCCATTTGGAAACATAATCGACCACCACCAAGATATATTCATTATCGAATGAAGATGGAAACGGTCCCATAAAATCTATTCCCCAAACATCAAAAATTTCAACCACCAAAATGGGATTTAGCGGCATCATATCTTTCTTCGAATTATTACCCACGGCTTGACATCTCAAACAAGATTTAGAAAATTCATAAGCATCCTTAAATAACGTGGGCCAATAAAATCGACTTTGTAGCACTTTTGCCGCTGTCTTCTTCCGGAGAAGTGTCCCCCACAAGCTAAATTATGACAAAAATTCAATACTGATTGTTGTTCTTCCTTAGGGACACATCTTCTAATGATCTGATCGGGACCCATATGAAACAGCTCTAGATCCTCCCAAAAATAGTGTTTAACCTTAGAAAAGAAGTGATCCTTCTCCTGTCTAGTCCACCCTCCCGGGATCTGACCTACCGCCAGGTAGTTGACAATATTAGCATACCAAGGAGTTGAAGAATGAGAGAGGGAAAGAATCTACTCATCGGGAAAAGAATCGGACATTGGAGTACTTTCAGGGATTACTATCCTGGATAAATGATCAGCAACTACATTGGCCAACCCCTTCTTGTCTCTTATTTCTAAATCAAATTCTTGCAACAATAAAATCCATCTAATGAGATGGGGCTTAGCATCCTTCTTGGAAAGTAAGTATTTTAAGGCAGAATGATCGGAGTAAACAATAACCTTAGCGCCTAAAAGATATGATCGAAATTTTTCTAGGGCAAACACAACAGCTACCAGCTCCTTCTCCGTGGTGGTGTAATTCAACTGTGCATCAGCGAGAGTGCGACTCGCTTAGTATATTACCACGGGCTTCTTATCTATCCTTTGTCCTAGGACAGCTCCAACAGCATAGTCCAAGGCATCACACATTATCTCAAAAGGAAGCGACCAATCGGGAGATTGAAGAATCGGAGCTTGAGTAAGGGCCGCTTTCATGGAATTAAAGGCCTTAAGACAATAATCATCAAAATGGAATGAAGTATCTTTAGCAAGCAATTGTGTAAGGGGACGAGCAATGGTAGAGAAGTTGTGAATGAATCTTCTATAAAATCCAGCATGGCCAAGAAAGGATCTGATTTACTTGACAGATATAGGGGGAGGAAGATTGGAAATCAAATATACTTTGGCTTTATCGACCTCTATTCCCCTTTCTGAAATAATATGGCCTAAAACTATACCTTCTCTCACCATAAAGTGGCTCTTCTCCCAACTTAACACCAAATTGGATTCAATGCACCTTTTTAAAACCTGAGTCAAATTTTCTAAGCACCTCTCAAATGAATCACCAAACACCGAAAAATCATCCATGAAAACTTCCAAAGTCTCCCCCACCATGTCAGAAAATATCGACATCATACACCTTTGAAATGTGGCGGGAGCATTGCAAAGCCCGAAAGGCATCCTTCTAAAAGTAAACGTGACATAGGGGCACGTAAAAGTGGTTTTTTCTTGATCCTCCGGATAGATAGCAACTTGATTATACCCGGAATAACCATCCAAAAAGCAAAAATATTGTTGCCCAGCCAGTCTCTCCAGAATTTGATCAACAAACGGGAGTGGAAAATGATCTTTCTTTGTAACTGAATTCAATTTCCTGTAATCAATACAAACCCTCCATCCCGTCTGTAATCGCATCGGCACTTCTTCTCCTTTCTCGTTTACAACCACAGTCAGCCCTGACTTCTTAGGAACAACTTGCGTCGGGCTGACCCATTTGCTATCAGAAATGGGATAAATTATCCCAGCGTCTAACCACTTAACAACTTCCTTCTTCACCACCTCTTTCATATTTGGATTCAGCCGATGTTACATCTCTCTACTCGGCTTGGCATTGTCCTCCAAGTAAATATAATGCATGTAAACATCCGGACTTATACCCTTCAAATCTGCCACAGACCACCCTATCGCCCCCCTATGCTCCTTAAGAACTTCTAAGAGTTTAGATTCCTGAGCAGAGGTAAGATTAGAAGCAATGATAACAGGCAAGGTATGATCTGGGCCTAGATAAGCATATTTCAACGAGTCCGACAGAGGTTTAAGTTACAAAACGGGCGGCTGATCAAGAGATGGAAGAACTGGTTCAGATCTTAATGGAGGAAGAGGCTCTACACTAGAATAAGAAAGAGGTGAATCTTGAAGCAAACTACCCTCTTCAATTACATTCTCATTCATATCCGCACTTTCTTCAATTATTTTCTCAAAAATATCAATGACATTACATTCTCCCTCATGATCCGGGTATTGTGAAGCTTTAAAAACATTCAATGAGACCTTCTCTCCTCCAAAGGTAATATCCATCATCCCTATGGCACAATTAATATTGGCCTTCGCCGTAGCCAAAAACGGGCGTCCCAAAATGATTGGTGTATGCTTTAACTCTTGGGATGAGACCATATCTGAGATTAAAAAGTCCACTGGGAAATAGCATTCATGAATTTTCACTATCACATCCTCCAACAAACCCTTTGGTGTCTTAACAGACCGATCCGCCAGTTGAAGGATAATAGAAGTGGGTTTCAATTCTCCTAAATCAAATTGCTCATAAATGCAGGTGGGTAGCAAATTAACACTAGCTCCAAGATCTAGCAAAGCTTTATCAAATGTCACCCCACCTATATCACATGAAATTAATGGAGCACCAGGGTCCTTCAACTTCTTTGGTAAAGAATTCATTAAAACAGCACTAATATCTTTAGATAGACGGATCTTCTGTGTTGCCGCCTTCGGCTCCCTTCTTGGTGTACAAAGCTCTTTTAAAAACTTGGCGTACGCCGGCACATGTTTAATAGCATCCAAGAGTGGAATATTAATATTGACTTGTTTAAACAATTCCAACATCTCTTCTTGTTGGACCGGCTTCTTTTGAGCTTTTGGCTTTAATGCATCCGGAAAAGGGACCTTAGGAACATATCCTTGCAAACATTTATCAACCTTGACCTTTCCTTTGTCCATTGTCTTCTCCCCCCATCCGGCTTCTTTTTCTCTTGAACAATTATCGGCTCTTCTTTCTCATTATCACTTTCCTCTTGGGCATCTTGGCCCGAACTACCACCCACATCCTTATCCTGATATGGATCATTAAGAACTTTCCCGCTCCTAAGGGTAGAGATAGCTTTGGCATTCTCGAATTGAGGCATGATAGGAGGGGGTGGCTGAGGTTGATTGGGCTGATTTGGAGGGGGAAGAATAGGAGCTCTTTGCTGAAAACCTGGAGGTTGTTGATTGCGGGGATTAGCTATGGGTTGACTAGGTAACTGCCCAACATCTCTCCTCATATTACTAGCCGCCAACTGACCTATTTGACCTTCTAACTTAGCAATTGATTGTTGCTGAGAGAGAATAAGTTGCTGAAGTTGATCAAATTTATCCTCAAAATGAGGCTGAGGGGGTTGAGGAGGCGGTTGATAAGGAGCTTGAAATGGGGCTTGAGGTTGATAATGATGTGATGGAAATTGATTATATTGGCCCTGAAATGATGAAGCTTGTTGATATGGGGCCTGAGCATGATGGAACGATGATTGCTGAAATGGAAGTTGTTGTTGTTGATTATGTTGAAAAGGATTTTGAAGATGTTGGTAAGACTGGTTCAAAACTTGAAAAGATTGTTTTGGATTTGAGGGATTGACTTGAGTGGATGAACTCGCCTGAGATTTTCAAGAAAAATTAGGGTGATTTCTCCAGCCCGGGTTGTAAGTATTGGAATATGGATCATAGGCGGGCTTAGAGACACTCTGAGCAGCAAAGACTTGTTCTTGGATAAATGGGGGAAGTTGGGCCGCCGTAGGGTAATCAATGACAGCATGATTTGGGCTAGAACATAGAGCACAAAGTTCTTGATGGTTGGAATCTGAGAAAGGTTGATTTTGTTGGATTGGCGAAAAAGAAGGTTCTTGCTTATTCATGGATAATAATTGATCTAGTTTTTGTGCTACCAAATCGACCTTCTCCATCCCTTGCGTCAGCAAGTCCACTTTATTCAACTTTTGAGTAAGCGCATTAATATCCATCCTATTCTCTAACTCTCCTTGACTTTTGACTTCATATAGCCCACCCTTCTTGGAAGGTCCAATCATCCTTTCATAAGAGAAAAGTGAAGCATGACTAATAGAATTTTCACTTAACAGTTCAAACAGATCATAAGCTCCATCCTCACTTTTACTCATGAAAGCCCCCCCACATGAGGCATCTACCATTTGTCTATAGTTTTCCGTTAATCCCTCATAAAATGCTTGCACAATTTACCATCTAGATAGGCCAGGATGGGGACATTTTCTCAATAGATCTTTCAAAATGTCCCAAGCCTCATGAATTTGCTCCCCAGAATTTTGTATAAATCCAGTGATGGCCCTTCTCATGGTATTAGTCCTACCAATGGGGTAGAATTTCTTCAAGAACTCTTTTTGCATCTCTCCCCATGTGTCAATTGTTCTACCCAAGGCTCCCAACCAATATTTTACTTTGTCCTTAAGAGAGAATGGGAAGAGAGTAAGCTTAAGGGCATCATCTGAGAAGTTTTGAATTTTGACAGTTGAACATATCTGGAGAAACTCATCTAGATGTTTATATGGATCTTCATTAGTATTGCCATAGAAGGATGGCAACATTTGGATAGTACTTGATTTGATTTCATAATGAACCGCCTAGTTCTGAGGTGCTTGAATATAGAAGGATGGTTGATATTGATTAGGTATGAAGTAGTCTTTCATTTGCTTAGGGACTTGTTGCACTTATTGGTTTTGATTTTGATTCTCCATGATGTTAGGTTGAAGTTGGGGTCTAGAATGCACTAACCTTTTAACTTCACTAATGCGTCCTATCAAATGAGGGTGGAGGGATCTCCTACCTCGCATGCAATGTAAAAGGGCCCAAAAAGGTAATGATGATTTTTTTTTCAAAATACAATGAATCCCTCTATGAATGAGTTATACAAATGCAAGGATTAACTATATGAATGCAAGAATGATGATTTTTTTATTTTTTTATGGAAAACCTTCTAAGGGCACTCTAACTCCAAGGTACTTCGTGGTACAACCTGCCCGGCGTCCGTGAGGGAATCCACGGGTGCGGGGACTTATGAAGGTCTTAGAAATGGAATTTCAAGTCCAAAGAGACAGAATGCTCAATGGAGTGTCCTTCCAAATCCAAGAGGGGTGTAAAGATCCTAATGCCCTTAAGGAGGGGAAATAGATGAGAAGAGAATTTTTTTTTTCAAAAGATGTTGTAAATAAAGAATCAAAAACAAAAAGAACAACTAAGTGCACAAACGCATGAAAGTAATGCAACTAAGATGGAGATATGCTAGCATGATGATTTTTTTCTGTTTTCAGAATTTTTCAGAATTTTTCAGAATTTTTAGAATTTTTCAGAATTTCACAAAAAAGGACCTTTTCCTACGTATACTGACCTTTTAGTGACACTTGATTTTTCTGAATTTTTCTGAATTTCTGCTTTCTGTGACAGATCTGGCTTTAGCGACGCTTCTTGTGACAGATTTTTTCCTTGGAATTTCATGTCCGAATTTTTTTGGATTTTCTGGTTTTCTGATTTTTTTGATTTTTCCTGAAATATAAAATAGAAAAATAAGTAAAACTATATACAAATCAAACACAAGAAATTTTCCAACATAAAAATTAATTTCCTCCCCGACAACGGCGCCAAAAATTGATGCGTACCGACTAGTGTCGTTAAGAAAGTCGTGCCACAATTTCAAAATGTTCACACTCACTCACTTTAAAAGATTGAAAAATCAAATTATATAGTGGTAAGAGGAGTCGATCCCACGAGGAGGAAAAATCTTTATTTTATCAAGTTGGAAAAACACCTTATGCTTTGAAAACCGAATTTTTGAGTGAGATTAAAATTAAGGAAAATAAAGTGTAAGAAAACTAATTAAAGAATAAGAGAGGGTTTAAGAAAAGAATTTGGAAGAGATGGAGAGACAAACACAATTTCACAAATGATGAATTTCATTAAGATGATAGTGAAAGGTCACACTATGAAGCTAAAAATTACAACATGGGAATATCAAAAAGAAAAGAGAAGAAAATATAGCCAATGCATGAAGAATAACGCCACCTCCTTGCCAAGCCTTGGATGAAGATCGCCCTGCCTTGGATGCTGACGCCGTGAGAAGACTAATGGATGAAGATCCGCCTTGGGATATGAGAGGAAAAAGGGAAAGATAGAAGGAAGAAAAATTTTACTGTGACAACATGTGTGTGGTGTATTTTGAAAAGAGAGAAAGAGAGATAGAAGAAGAAGACTCGATGGAGATAAAAAAAACACAGTGAAAAGAAATAGAACTAAAAATAGAGGTAGATTGAGAGAAGAATAACTTTAAAAGCAGATGAAAATAGGACAAGTGGAAAACATGAAAGTTGTAGAGATTGAGAAGATGAAGAAGATTGATGAAGACATCAGAGATAGAAAACGAAAGGAAGATGGAGAAAAATAAGGATGAACAGGAGGTGGTCGCGGATGAACAGTGCAGAACTCTAAAAATCTGAACTTTAGAAAATTGACTATAACTTTAAAATGGTGAGGAATTGGAAGATGAGGTAGAAGATGAAGTTGGAGAACTTTTAAAAACCTACAATGTTTGTGAAGACAGCAGAGAGAGATGACGATCAGAAGAGGAAGAAAAATGATGAAGAACAGAAAGTATGAAAATCGGGTGAACAGTAAACACCGTAGATAGAGCTTTGAAAAACTAATTATAGCATAAATACGCGAAAGAATTAGGAGACGAGGAAGAAGAAGAAGTTGGAGAAGACTGAAAAACAAAGAACTTTGATGAAGAACGTAACTGCAAAAGATGAAAGGAAAGGCTTCGAAATTAATCCCTAAGGTAGATCTCCAACATGTTCTCCTTCTACATCATCGGCCATGGCATCTATTTATAGGGTACAGGAGCATCCACGATCGTGGGTTCCCAGTTTGATCCAAAAACCAATTTCCAACAATGTAACTTGATCCATTAGACTCCTTTCCATCATTAAAGTCCTCCTTTCCATAAAATGTTGCTTGGATAAGAGCAAACATGGAAGAACAGTTCGATCGGGAGCCTGTAGTTACCTTTTCTGGTTCAACTTTGAATAGCGACTTTTATTGGGGCGTCCTTTCTTTAAATGATGCCTTAATCTAGGGCATCCTTTCCTGAAGTAGCGCCTCTTCACTCGGGCGTCAGTTTCCTTATTTCCTCATTTGCTATTTTCTTTATTTTTCGTAAAATAGGAATTGACGACTGTTCATATGGTCATCCTTTCAATGATTAGCGACTGCATCTCGGGCGCTAATTCCTTTTTTCTTTTTCCACTTTCTTTTTTCAAATGAATTGACGCCTTGTCTTGTGTCACGTCTTACTGAGTACGCGCGCTTGAAGATGTCGTTAATTAAATAGCGCCCTGATCTAGGTCGTTGTTTCCTGAAAATTAAAATATCAACCTATTTAATTCCAAAATAATTGTGCAAATATTTAAATATTTCTCACATGGTCTTTTAAGCTCAAAAAGATGATAAAATGAATGAAGACTCAAATAATGTGTGAGAATGTAATTAATGCTCATGTTGCATAAATATACTCAGATAATGCTCAAAGATGATGGATGTGATGTAAATTATGATGTAAAATATAGCACTTATCATCCCTCACTAAGTGGCCCTTTCCATGACCCCTTTAAGCCCTTCCCATGGGAGTGTGGAAATCTATATGGCCTACTGGCATCGCTCATCACCCACTCCTTCCTACCCCCACTCACTCCGTTGGATCAAGCCCCCCTCCCCCAGGACCCGGGCCATACAAGGGTAGTCATGACCATGAGAAACCCATACCTAGGGAATGAGGAGTTGCCCCACACAATGATGTCCGCTTTCTTAGACCCCTTCGACCCCTATGAGTGGAAACTCCCAAACCAATTCACACACATAGAAGGGACCGTTAGGATAGGAGTGCATGTGTGACAACATTTTGCATCATTTGGTAGGGCTAGTAAGGCAAGTCATCTCATTTGTGTCACACACATGCTAGGTCCAATACACGACTGGTTCACATGTGGATGTGTGGGCCCTCCCCCATTCATCGTTGGCCTGACGCATGATAGGTTCATATTTGGATGCCCCGGCCCGCCCATCTTCACCCACCTTGATAGAAGGCATAAACTGGCTAGACCCACTTTTGGTTGCCCAGGTCCACCCATAACCATTTGGAGGTCAGTATTCATCAAGTTGCATAATCACCCTTGCAAGTACATCGACAAGAGCCATGAAATTTACAAAAGACAAGTCGACTCACACCGGCGCCACCAAGAAATCCAAATGGGTGATTCCGGGATGGTGAGGAATGAGAGACTCTCAAAATTGAGGGCTTGTGGGGTTGGTCCCTTCAAAGTTTTGAGATGCACTAGCACCAATGCTTATGAGCTAGACCTCCTCAAGGAGTACCAAGTTGGTTTCACTCTCAATATGGCCAACCTAGTGCCATTCAAGGGCCCCACGGTGGTACCTAGTAAGGATATCGAGCCTAATTTCCCCCTTGAGAGAGCACCCACCCCCATGAGAGCACCTTCAACCCGGAGAGTCCGACGCGCGCAACTTGAGAGAATATTGTGTGAACAGGTCACCACCACCTGGAGCAAGGTGCATGGGTGCTACCTTGCTAGGTGGATAGATCGGCTACCTTCGAAAGGCTTGTGGGTGGCATCGCCATGGCTCCCTCCGCGTACGATGGATCTTTACTCGACGGAGTCGAGTTCTCCGCACCCCGGGAGTATGATGGGGGCATCCCTCACCCCTTCATATTTTCTCGAGGCCCCTAGTGCTCGCCGGCATCACACCATCACATTCGTCACATTTTTCTTAGTCATGGCATGTAATTTTTATATTTCCTTTGAGTCATAATTGTGTAATTTTCCTTTTATTTGAGTCATGTTTCTAGGTCCATGAGTTATTTCCCTATGTATGAGTCCTTTGTCCCATGGTTTGCTTTCTAGGACATAAGTAGTCATTTAGTGTAATGCCATGGGCATTTTGGTCCTGTAAAAGGTTGAGCTCCTATAAATAGGACCCAACCCCCCATGAGTTGGTTAATGAATATTTGAAGAATTTCTTGATTTCAATCTTGTGTGTTCCCTTGGTGAGAAGCCAACCCATAGGGTGAGAAGCCCTTGGAGTGAGAAGCTCCCATATCCCTCTCTCTCTTGAGCCACTTTCTCTCTCCTCCACTTTCTCTCTCTAAAACCTACGCCCCCTTCTCTCTCCTCTCCCCTCCACCTCATCCAAAGCCTTCCACATCATCAAGAGACCCCTCACTTTCCTATAAACCCATTACTCACCCTTATTAACTCCACCACCCCCTAGGCACCCTTTCACTCTCCCAAGCAACCTTCCCCTCTCCCAAGAGAGAATCCCCCTTCCCCAAGTACCCCTGCACTTTCCCAAGCACCTCTTCCCCTTCCCAAGGTCCCCCATCAACTCTCTAGCCCACCAACCAAGAGAGAATCCAGCCACCTCATCCCAAGGCCACCCCTCTCCTCTCTCTCTCTAACCCTTGGCAGACCTGCAACCCAACTCTTCCCCGCTGTTAGCTCCACCCCCCCAGCCTCTTCCACCCCCATTCTCCTGGCCAAAACCCTCCTCCCCCACCCCCCTCACACCCGGGAAGGCCATAGCTCCATCTCCCGCCATTTCCTCCCCCTAACCCTTCCCTTCTTCCTCCCTATCTCTCTTGTTACCCAATCTACAGCAGCAGTAGATCCAACCCCTGGAGTGCAGTGGCTCCCCCAGCCACTCCGAGAGGGTCCAGGTAGTGTACCATACACCAGTGGAAAGGTCATCCAGAGATCTTTCCAGGCGAGGTGGTTTCGTCGACAACCAAGCTCTGTGCTGCCCGGGAGGTCTGTTCTTCTCCGACTGCGCAGATCAGGCCTAGATAGCGACCAGCACGACTTTCAGAAGCAGTCCCGGCCATCCCCCACAACACCTGGTAGATCCCTTTGGTTCTGGTGTGCTAGACCTCCATAGCTTTCAACCAGGACTGGTCTCGCCCAATTTGGAGCTCCAGTGTGAGAGTTATGCCCCCGTCAAGTTGATCTTGGTTCGCAGTCCGACCTGCCGGCGTCCGAGATGATCAGCCAGCCTCAGAAGACCTCACAGCCACTGCAGTTAGTTTCTGCTCGAGCCCTTTGAGGAAGACATTAATAGGTTAGTAAGCTTCCAAATGGGCTTGGTCTCATCTTGTTCTGAGCTTCCTGCTGGGCGGACTACCCTCTGCACCTCCCCTCTATCCGGCTGGCTTTTGCAACTACACGACTTCACAAGATCCGGTGCTGCCGGCACCTCCCACCTCAGAATTGGGTCAAACCAGTTCTGGGAGCTCCCAGGGCCGTCCCTCTTCACGACGACACCAGCTCCACCACAATCCGACCTCAGGTCCTACTGGTACATCATCTTCAAATCAAGACAGATTCTTTGCCCAAGTGCCCAGCGCGACCCAGTCCGCATCCAGAGGCTGCCACCAAGCGACCAAGATGAATCAGATGGAGATCTTTGACTGTGACACACCAGGAAGGATACTCTCTCAGCCAGAGGTGGTCCCACATCGATCCAACTTCCCAGATGGAATTACAATGTCACCCAAGCGCCCTCAGGCCTACAGCTGAACAGAACCGGCAGAATTCGGCCACCCGGTCGAGCGGCTTCGGCACCTAATTTCCCCTCCCCGCCTGGCCGGATTACAGCCCCTCCTTATGTGGAGGAAGTGTTTGAGTGTAACCAATTATCCCCTACCCCGAGTTCCTCCCCCTGTGAGGGCAGTAGTGCATGTAATTCTTTAGCAGGGTGAAGCTTCATCGACGAAGTGTGCGGGGAACCCACACTTCCCCGCTCGCCCACGTCTCCGAATCGGGGCCGGTTTCTTCAAACCGGCCAGGTGAGCTCGCTGCCCTTGCTCCTAATCATGCTTGTTTATTCAATATTCCTCATTTGCGCCGTCGGATAAGGGAGAGAGCGCCCGGTCCCAAGGCTCCACCACCTCCGAGTGACCGCCGTGGGTGTGAGTGAGTGGATCCATGCCCTTTGGCACCTTTCGGCCTATTGAGTTGAGCAACCGTATCCGAGGGGAGACTAACTAAAGTGCTGCTGGTCCTCTACCAGCAAGGGACCCGCCCCACATCCTCAACTCGGCATCCCCTAGTCACCCACGGGTTGAGCGTCTACGCCATACGAGTGTCTGCTTGCGTAGGTTTCAAGCCTTGTGGTTGTGCTTGCATCTTTAGGTCCAAGAGAATTCGGTCTAGTCGTTGCATTTTCCCTTAGGGTGTGTCACATCAATGTGTGATAGGTTATTCTAGCTTGATCATAATTATTATCACCGCTGCGAGAGAGAGTGAGTGACATGTCCCGTGACTCAATCCGAGTACATGCGAAAAGCCGATACCCGAGACTCACTGTCGATTTCTTAACCACGCACGGTCCCACGTCTTCTCTCGCTTAGGGGCAATCGCGAGCTAGAGTCCCAGGTCCGCTGTCCGTCCCGCATCAGTTTGGTATCAGAGCGCCAGTTGAGTCTAGGGTAGTCATTTGCAAAACTCCAAATAAAAAAAGAGTCATTTAAGTCGAGTCTAAGTTTAAGTCGGTCCGAGGTTGCATCCCATACCTTTATTCGGTATATGAAAAGGTGTTCCCGGAATGATAGGTTACGCCTATCGGGAAGGTAGCAGCCTTGTGTGAGTGGATCTTCGGATCGATTAGCTCCGCCAAGTACCGTCTATTGGTTGTGTCTAGGTGTGTAGTGGAGTCTCATTTCAACTTTGTATTTGCATCGTATTCTAAGTCGTGTCTAGGTGCTTGCATTAGTTGGCATAACATTTTACTTATAAAACAAAGAAAAATGGCCTTGCATATCCATTCCTAGGGGATCCAACCCCATCTTTGCAACCATGGCCGCACCCCGAGTCCATAGTCCCGATGAAGTGGCCGAAATTTTCCGAGCCATTATGGGAGCAATGAAGGGTTTGAGTACACGCATGGATGCATTGACTACATGGGTAGATCGGATGGAAGGGTACATCCCGGTGCCACCCCAAGGACCCGTTCTCCACGAGGAGGACATTCCTTCGTCACCCATGAGGGCTCCATTGCCACCCTTACCTTCTGATCCTCATCTGAAGCCATCAAACTTGGAGCCACCTCATCCCGAGCCACCCGTGTTTCTAATGGGTACGCTTTTCCGAGCCACTTCTTAGCTGGCTCAAGGTTGGCTTGGTCCCACCTTCATACCCATCCATGGACCCCACCCTATCATTGGTGCCCGTCAACTCCTTCCACACTACATTCCGGTCTAGTCACCATGTTGACACATTGGACGACCTCATTATGGGTTTAGACTGATAAAGGACGTTGACGCATTTATTGGCCCGAGGCTTCAACCAACCGACTAGTTGTAGCTTCACTCATCCGGCCTTCGGTTCCATTACCTCCGTGTGTACCGTGGGTTGTGTCACCACGAAAATTCTTCTATTCCTCCCTATGCCGGTCGAGCCCGACTTCATACCCTTTTGCCCAAGAGAGGAACCATACATCCTACATATGCTCACCGTCCCACCTACCACAATGTATGAAGGTGACCATACACACCTTCAAGACTTCCATACATGGGACCGTGACTTGTGGGAACCCACCACAAGGGGTCATACCTTCTTTGATCCCTTTGACCCATTCCCTAGTGGGCCCCTTGACCCACCATATATACTTCACTTCTTCGAGGGAGCCCACTACCACACCCCTACCCCACGGGCCGGGTCATCTATACCCACCAAGCTCGTTCTCGATACACCTACGTCCGGTTCTCCTAGCCCTCTCAAGTCTCCCAAATCCAAAGGGCCGTCCATGCATGACTGGGTCATACATGGGCGTCTAGGTGTTCCCCATGCCACCAACCTCCGGGTACATAACATGCATGCATGGCACACATTCGGGTGTCCTGGTCCGCCACCGCACGTGTATGGGCCGGACTAACCGTAGGTGTGTCTAGGGTCTTGTGTGTCTATCCATGCATGTGTCCAGTATAGTCGGTCTTTGTACGCTCGCGTGGTTAGTCCCTTTCGAGTGCGAGACTTATCAGACTTTGGGGTCGGTTTTACTTTACATATCGGATCTAGTCACATAAGGGACAAGCGGTGATTCCTAATGAGCCTTTGAGCCGCCTCCCTTCATTTGAGAGTGACCCCACCCCGGAGTGTCCACCTCTAGCCTCATTTCCCAGCAACGTGAGCATATCAAATCTTTACGGGAGGAGCAGGTGTCGAATACTTGGAGTGGAGCGTACTCCGCGCTTCCTGGTACGATGACGGATCCGCCGACGTCACGAGCAGCCGCACCCTTACTCGACGGGGTCGAGTTCTTCCCACCCAGGGAGAATTGATGGGGACATCAAAGCAAGATCACTAACTTTTTATTTTACATTTAAGTCATTTTATTTGCATTTATATCCTTGGGAAAACATGTATGCAATTGTAAGCCTTTATCAGCTAATTTGTCATTCCTTGGATTCTTTGGGTTTTTATGTAAAAGTCCAGTAGGACCAGCAAGGGGCCCTAATTCTCTTCCATATTGGTCCACCTAAGCCTTAGGGCCCATGTGAGGCCAGTCAAAGGTCCAAGGTGGGCTTCTAGATGGTTTGACATTCAATGGGGACAATTGGTAGAAAATGTCCAAGATTCCAACCCCTTAAGTCAAGGGGGAGCCCCCCTATTAAAATGACATTTTGTATTATTTTTTTAGGCCAATTGACCACATGGGGGAAGAAAATGCAACCCCTCCCCTCTCTCCCACG
The DNA here is from genome assembly GCA_022559845.1 of Amorphophallus konjac. Lineage (NCBI taxonomy): Eukaryota > Viridiplantae > Streptophyta > Magnoliopsida > Alismatales > Araceae > Amorphophallus > Amorphophallus konjac. Next base: position 172,817,568 of record CM040125.1, read on the forward strand.
AAATTCCAGCCCTCTCTCCCTTTCTTCCCTTCTATATAAACCCATGTATAGTGTTTTGTAAGGATGAATGAAGAGAAAATTGTGAATTTGGTTGGAGGCAAAGAAGGGTGTGCCCTCCTCCTCTCTCCCCCCCCCCTCTTGCAGATAGATTTCTACCATTCTAGGGTGTGAGACCCATTCTATCTCTCCCTCTTATCCTCTGAAATCTATTTCTGCCGCCGCCATCGCACCGCCATCGCGTCGCCGTCATCATCGCCGGAGTTCTGTCTACATCAGGATAGGGCATCAAAGCTCAAAATTTAGCTCTCTATCAGGAGCTCAGATCGAGTCCAAACTTGGAGGGTGAGTCATCCACGTCCTCCCCAGCCTCCACAAAACAAATCCAGTCATTTACCCTTCGTTTTCAATTTTTCCATTTTCGTGTTTCCCCACCTTCAAGTTCTATCTTCTATTCAGATCCTGTCATAGGAACCCTATGTTTCCACGTTTCGACCCCTTTCCCCTTATTTTCTTGGGTCACCAATTTAATTGGAAGTTTTGTCCACCACACCCATCATCCACGAATTTTCTTGTAATTTCTAGAGTTCTTTTTGTATTTTTAAAAATCACTGTCTTTTCCCAAATCTGTTTTATCCTGTGCAGCTCAGATCCGACCTCTAGTCAGTATAAAATTCTCAAACAATCGAAACCTCCACCAAAAGTCAAATACAAATTATCCCTGTCTTCCTTGTTTCCCCCTCGACAACTTTTGTGAAGAGTCCAAGTTCCAGATCTGTAGTTTGAGTTGCTGTCAACGCAAGTTATCAGGAAAACTTAGATCTGTCCTGAGTTTTCTGAGTCTGTCAGTCAGTCCCTTGTAAAATCCACCATGAAAAATACAGAGCCCTCAATTTTTTTGCCCTAGTCCTTGTTTGATGATCTCTGAGAGAGCTTTCCAACGGTATCACTTTCGCGTCGATCCGACGTCGGGAGTGATCGCAGCAGCGAGTTTTGCCGAGTCGCGCAGGCCAAAACTAGAAGTGCAGATCCGTGGACAGCACGTTCACACTTGATGGTCAGAGTCGCCTCGCCTTCCGCAAGGTGAGCCAACGCACTGCCGTTCCAGGGATCGCTCCTCCAGGTGCCCCATTCACAATGGGACCCACCCCGCCAGTCTCGGAGGGCTGAGCCACACGTGGGCCCCACAACCAGCAGCAAGCGTCTTCCGGACTGCACCGACGAGCGGATCCAAGTGCTGCCCGTCAACCTAAGATCGGTCCTCCCGAGCCCACTTGTAGCCCTTTACCTCCCTGCATGGAGTGGGCATCAAAATTCACTGCTGTAATTTAAATATTTAATATACCGGGAGTTACTGACTTGGCCGGGATCGTCTTCCACACGCCCGGAGTGTGGAGGTAAACTCGCCCCCTCTTTCTTATCGCATTTGCTTTACTCTTATATTTTTGAATGCCGCTGCATGAGTCATAGGTTATTCTAGCTCGATCATAATTATTATCACCGCTGCGAGAGAGAGTGAATGACCCGTCCCGTGACTCGATCCGAGTACACGCGGAAAGCCGATACCCAAGACTCACTGCCGATTTCTCAACCGTGCACGGTCCCACATCTTCCCTCGCTTAGGGGCGATCGCGAGCTAGAGTCCCAGGTCCACTGTCCGTCCCGCATCAAGAACCAATCTCCCTTCCTCTAAAAACACTTAGAGGGTAACAAAGCTGTAAGGAAGAAATGTGTGAAACAACTCAAAAATGAAAAGATGATAAGAAAATAGTTACTCAAAACAACGAAAATATAGCTTCTAGAGAAGCAGTCTTTCAAGATCTAAAACCCACCAAGGATCACTCAAACACTTCAGGCTCTTCTCTCGAATAGGGAAATTCTTCTACATTCAGTGGCTGCAGATGCTCTCTCTTTTAATCTTCAGCAGCAACTTCTTGCTGTCTTAAGCCTCCTTTTATAGCCAGATGATAGCGTGTGGTTAACACGATTCCCACCCATTTCTTCTCTTAGATCTGATCGCTTTTTGGTTTCACGTGTCAAGATCATCCGTTCTTTTCGTTGCGTCAGATCACGAGCCCTTAAACCTGGTACTTTGACTTCCACGTAGAGCAACCCCACTGGTTTTGGGTTCACCCAACACATGCTCGATCAGGTGACAAGCCTACCAAGCAAGAGAAAAAACATTAGTGGAAGCTACACTGACCAAGGGCATGCACAGTCTTTACATATTGTGTTGCAAGACATGCACGAGCTCTGTTTAGCACAATGAAGGTTGTGCACTAACTTTTACTAATATTCTAACACATGTGCACCGACCAGGGTGCTGCTAGGACATAAGATGCACTGACTCTAACTCGGCTGAGATAGATATGCACCGACCTTTACAGTGATATGCACAGACTTGTGCGTGCCAAAACTGGCACCGAGGTTTGACCTATAACCTCTTGTGCACGGACTTAACAAGGAAGTATGCACAGCCTAAGCTTTACTGCCAGACATCAATGCACAGACCTGGTTTGCTGAAGCAATGCGGCATATGCACAGACCTGCAATGCGGTCTAGTGGACATATGCACCGACTTGATGAATGACCAGGAGATAAACTGCACAGACTTTATGAACACTATCAAAAGTATGCACTGAGGTTATGTACGTACTTAGTGATGAAGTGTGCACAGACTTGTTTGCACCATGCGACAGTTGCACTGACTCAATGAGTGAATGCACAGACTTGAAAGTGCATAAACAGACTTGGTCGTGTGCAGCAACTAAGGTTGCACCGACTTAATGCTTGCATGCACATACCCTATTCAGTAGAGATGTAGAATAGCATAGATATGTATGTATGCAGCGATGAGGAATGCACCGAGCTTGGTCCTGCATATGTAAAATATGCACGGACTCAACTTCAGAATAAACTAAGTATGCATGGACTTTCAGAGTAAAACTAGAGAGTGCAGTATACAAGAATGAATAAAAGAAATGTATTTGATGAACTACCAAGATTGACTTATAGGGTATGACATCATCAAAATCATAGGAGTGCAACAGTCTCCCCCTTTTTGATGATGGCAACACTATGAGTCAAATTATGTCAATGTAATCAAGATAGAGTGATCAAGCAGTACACACACTAAATCCTGCCAATGCAAAAACACTCTCCCCACCAGTTGACTCTCCTCCTTCTGACTCTCCCCCTCAAATGCAAAACACTCTACCCAACACTCTCCCCACCATTTGACTCTCCCTCCAGTCTCTCCCCCTTTGACATCATCAAAAGGAGATGAAAGAGATGTGTAGCTGTTGGATAGGTGAGAGAAAAAATACACCATTTTCACAGAGACAATGATCCATGAACATATCTTAAAAGATTAAGTAGGGCACTAAAACAAATGTAGATTCTTCAGATCAAGTAATCATGAAAGACTTGGAAGAGAAAGTGAAGTTTATCTGCGTACAGAGGATATGATGAGGAAGCAAGAGTGAACAAATATGTCAAGAGAGAGCTGAGCAAAACAATACTAACTAGACTGCAAGGGACTGATCCTCAGAAAAATGTTCGTGAGGTATTGAGGACAAATAGTCCACAACTAGTAACAACATTTAGGGTTTTGATGATTCAAGTTGTGTTGAATCATTATTTAGGGTTTTGACGGATTCAGAAGGGGGGGATGAATGAATCTTTCAACAAATACACCCAATTAAAAACAATTGCGGAATCAAATATTTAATAATACTCAGTAATCAGATAAGACAGCACAATTACTCTCTTCTCACAACCGTGAGCTAAGACACTCAGGCTCGCATATATGATTCTATTAAGCATAGGAACATACACTCCTCAGACATATATAAAACTCTCAACGTAACACAAGGGTGAACGCAAGTAATCAAGCACACACAACCTGTGAAGGGGAGAAAGATGATATGGAGGAGCGCAAAGAGCAAACCACGATGGACAGGATATTTTTAGATGGTTCGGCCAGACCCACAGTCTGCCTACGTCCACCCCTCACTCCAAACTAGAGTGAGGCTTCCCTTGCAATAGCAAGAACCGCAGACTAAGTCTACAAATAGATGATGCCTAACAGCTTGATCCAGAGGAACACACTACTCTCTTCCTCCACCAAGGAGGGCAACCACTAGCGACACCCAGTCACTAGCAACCGGAGACACCGAGTCCCCCTTTCTCTGAAACCTAGAGGAAAAGCACAAGTGACACCAAGTCACTTGCAACCGGAGACACTAAGTTTCCCTTCTCCTGAGTCAACAAGAGGAACCTCGAACTCAACCTGAGTATCGGAAGATCAAGAAACTGGAAGATGAAAGTAACTGAAAGGAAAAACAAACTGACGATAAAAGCTCAATAAAAATTATAGCTCACGCAGGAGCACAACAGTTCAGGATCTGATCCTAGAACTAAACTTCTTCACTCTTCCTCTTCTGCTGTTGGCTCTCTTACTCTCTCTTGCTGCTGCTCGCCTCTTTTCTTCTTTACTCTTTCTTCAGCTTTGCTCTCCTTCTACTCTCTCTTTCTGCTTCGATCTCTTTTTCTTCTGGGTGCTCTCTCTCTCTATCTTTTTAATCTCTTCTATTCTTCTTCTTCTTCTTTTCCCTCTCTGTTGTTCTCTCCTTTTCTTTCTTGAACTCTCCTATTCTTTTCTCTGCTCTTCTCTTCTTTTTGTTCTTCTGGGTCTCATCCTTTGATCGAAGGACCGGCCTTCTTATATGGCTATTGGTAGGGTTCCCACGAGCTCACGCGTCCGTCGTGTGTAGGGTACGCCCCAACCTTTTCCAGAGAAGCCACGCTTCAAGAGAGGATTGGGGACGTTGATCCACGTGGCAGAATGTCAGAGATATTCTTCCTGGGACCACGTGCCAATCATTGTTCTGTTATCCTTACGAGGTCACGTGCCATACAATGATTTCTGCCCTCGTGCAGATCATATGCTCGAAGGTATGGCCAAGCTTGTAGAAGTTGCCGTAGCCTAAGACCTGTGCAGACTTGTGCTCGCGATGCTCGCGAAACTACACCAACTTGTGCTTGTAGTGAAAACTTGCACTGACTTGGGCTCGTAGCACGGTTTGTACTGACTTGAGCTCGTAGCAAGGTTGTACTGACTTGGGCTCACAGTAAAGTTGCACTGACTTGAGCTCGTAGCAAGGCATACACCGTCCTTGAGCTCGCAGTTAAAAACTGCACCGATATTGAATATACATTAGACGAGAAAGCCTTGCACTGACCCTGTATACAACTAACACTAACCTTAGTATGCACATAGTACAACTTAGCACAGACCTTATAAATGCATGTAACAGAGTATGCACGGACTTGGTTCTGCGCAAGGAAGAATGTGCACGGACTTAAATGATGCCTAGGCCTAAATGTTGCACGGACTTCAAATTCACTGCTACAGGGATATGCACGGACTTGGATAGGCTTGCTAGCATGAAGTGCACTAACGTCATGTTCCTTAGCACAGGCGTTGTGTATGCGTGATGCAAGCTATGCACAGACCCTATATATGCGGTACAATGGCTTGCACCGACCTTATATTCCTTAAGCAATGTAATGCCCTGACCTTATGTTCGTTTGGCTAAAACATGCACCGAGTGTATATGCTGTAGACACAAATGCATGAGGCGCTCACAGTAAAGAATATGCACCGACCTACATGCGTGCGCATGACAAGAGTGTGCACCAACTTGACATCTGCACCGACCATTGCATGCGCAAGGCAAACAATGCACCAACCCATGAATGCTTATTGCATGAGACTTAAACATGCACTGACTAGATGCTTACTATATGCATCGACCTTAAAGTTTGACAGATTGCAATGCATCGATCAAGTGTTTATCAAAAAGTCAGACCCAAGGAAATGACATGCACAGAAGGAAATAATATGCACACAGTGTATATGATGAAATCTCATTCACAAGCACACATTCACAAATGTATATTCACAAATATGAATCATCTTAACATGCACTCATATGAATCATCATGGTCTCTCATGCACACATGCGCACATATGAATCATCTTGGTATTTGCCATCATCAAAACCACAGAGACACAATCTCCCCCTTTTTGATGATGGCAACACCATAATGAGTCATAATGATAATAAAGCATAAGGCAACCTATTCTCTCCCTTTGACTTCATCAAAAAGAGAAAATTGAGTAACACCATTTGTAAGATGATTGAATCATGAGTTAAAAAGTAGGCAGCAAACAATTGTCCCCCTAAGATACCAAGGGTCATACATCAGAAACACATGGGCTATTAAACGAGCCAAGAGATATGGCTGTGAGGAATGCAACTAGGAATATGGTCGTCAAGATGAGCTCAGGTTTCCTTTGAGACAAAATGAGAGCAAGCTAGCAAAGCTTTCCAGCAAAGTAAAGGCACAATAGATCCAAAATTTGACAAGATAACCTATTCTCCCCCTTTGAGCAAGTTGACCATTCAAGGAATCAATCTGGAATATTCAACCACAATAATTTTGAAGTTCAGAAAGCTGCAAGTGAACAAGGTAAAAAAATGAGAATGGATCCTCACATTTGTATGGTCTGCAGATGAAAGGTCGACAGAACCATCAGGTTTTGCTAGCCAAAAGAAATATGGTAGTGGAATCCATTGAAACAATCAAAGCACATATATTTCAGGAACAATTTTTGATATCTGTTGAAATGATCAATGAAAGTAACAGAGATCAACAATTGAGCAAAAGCATTATTGAATTTTCAAAGACCCTGAGATACAAAATTTTTCAGTAAGTTACCAACTTCATAAACCAGAATTTAGGTTTTAGAGTCTTCCACTATAAAAGCTTATGAATCCTTTGATTGACAGATATGGTTTAAGAATGATGTAAACAGAGTTTTTCAAAAAGAAACCCATACTCATATCTGAAACAGTTTGTAATAAAAATAAACCAAACGCTCATATATACTTCTAGTTCAACCTTCTTCCATTTTACTCAGTTTACTTTCCATGGCTTCTTTAAGATTTACATAATGTAGTATTGAGAGTAAACACTCGTGAATGCATCTGAATTTTATTGTTCTCTACAGAATTTTTGATTCACACTATTTCATCTTTTTCTTTTGATCAATATACTCTTTTAATGAGCAATTTTGGTTGATCAACATAGGTGATATGCAATGCAGTCCACTACATGTATGCATATGCAATGGCTCTCGTCAGGATGAATTGCACTAACTAGTGAATAGACAGACTCCCCTTGACTATGTGCACTATAATCTAGAATTCTAGATGCCACAAATGCATGACAAGTTATGCACAGATGAATTACATTGTGCAAGAAGAGATTCAAACTGAGTAGTGCAGATGACACATAAGAATGCAACTATGAATGCTTAACAGATTATGCAAACATCTAAATCAGAAATTTCAGATGACAAGGTTTAAAGAGAGTTCACATAACTGACCTGAAAAGTGCAGACCTGGGGATTTTCATACTTGAGTGCCTTGGTTTATTAACCCCTGTTTATTCCTCTACCCAAGGCACACCTGCAAAATATCAAACTATTTTGCACTAGCAGGTACCCAAGACATCTTGGGTCCTGAAGTAACAGAGACACCCTTAGCAGAAGTTCTAAACACTTTTTGTGCCTGAAAATTTCTGTTAACAGAATTAAGATTCTGTTTACCGAACCCAGTCTGTTTATTATAACCTGCCAGCCAACATGTTGCAGTCCTGTGGCCCGGCTTTCCACATTCAAAGCATGTAATGAATTTTTCTGTAAAAATAGATTTATTCCTGTCAAAAACCTTTTTGTTTACAGGGAATTTAGCAAATTTGGAGTTGAAATTTCTTCCCTAGGCATGCCAACGTAGGGCACCAATGTGGCTCCCTTCTTGCCACAGTGAGAACATGAATTATAATTTCTTCTACCAGCATTCAACTAGCATTCAAATGCCCTATGGTCAGGCTTACCACAATTGTAGCATGCAAGAGAGTTTTATTTAAAAACATATTTATATCTCCCACAGACATTTTTTTTTGTAGAAAACTTGACAGATTTAGAATTGACTTTTCTCTTTTGAGTATGCCAACAGTTAGCTGTAGTGTGACCTCCCTTATCACCATAGGAGCAGTAAAGTCTCTTTTTCTTAAGTTCATGATATCTTTCATGAGAATTCCTAGCATGCTTTGCACTAGCATTTATGTCATGTTGTTTCATCAACCTACACTCATGCATCAGATGACCAAATTTATGACAATAGTGGCATGACATTTTCTTTTTGTGTGCATGTGTGTGTATGTTTAGGTTATGTGTCACATGCACAGCATCAGCATGATTGTTTCTTTGCTTATTCTTAACATGAACATACTTTTTCACTTTTTCAGCTTGTTTCTGAATGTCAGTTTGTTTCTGAGTTTTCTGAACAATGGGCTGTTTATCTTTTGAGGTGGTGGCTACGTTTGAAGCAGTGACAAATGATGTCATTAGCTTGTTATTAAAAACTTTCTTATTAACATTATTGTAGCCCAACCCTTCCTTCCTGAAGTTAACCTTGACTCCTAGCAACTTATCCAGATTTTCTTGCCCACTAACAAATTTAGACAGAGAAGCTTTTAAATCTTGAATCTCAATTTTTAGTGATGCAATATTTATTTCATAACTAGCAATCTCTTGTTCACTGCAATTAACTACTTCATTCAGTACTTTGTTAATAGTTTTGTATTTCTCAATTTTTTATTCCAGATTGCTCAGTTTTTCAGAATCTTCAATACAAGCAATTTTTTCTTTTTCAAAGGCTAGAAGTCTTTCAGACATAGCAGAGTTCAGTTGTTTTAACTTTTCATTTTCCTTGACCAGAGTATCATTTTTGAATTAACTCATCAAGAAGAATCTGGTCATCATGAGATGCTTTTGGATTATTTGGAGTTTCAGATTCTCTTTGCAGGTTTTCAACATTTTTCTGCAACTCAATGTTTACATATTTGAAGGCATCAATTTTTTTAGCAACCAAATTCTTCTCTTGCTCAAGTTTCTTAAATTTTTCTTCATTTTCTTTAACAGATTTTCTAAGGGAATCATTTTCAAATTTCAGCTTGTTTAGTTCTGAATTAACACATTCAAGTTCCTCCAACATTTTTTCATTCTGAACTGAATTATTAATAAGGAGCTGATCATCATTGGTTGAGTTGAGTTTTCCTTTTAGTTCAGAAATCTGATCTACAAATCCTTGATTTTAATTTTTCAACAATCCAATCTACTTTTTAAGCATATGGATATCAGACAAACAGGCATCATGAGATTGCTTCAGATTGAACAATTTTCACATGGAGAACTTGAACTATCCCGATCAAATTTCTTTTTCAAGTTTTTGTATTATTTTCTTAATTGTTCATTAGATTCATAACTCGCTGATTCTCTCCGTGCCTTGATCTGTGACTGTCAGTCCATTTGGACTCTTTCTTTGGTAATATGTGAGGACCGTGTGAAATTAACTTCCACAGATTAGGATCAGTCAGTTTCACATAGCTATGGAGACTGCTAACCCACGAATTAAAATCAGACCCATTGAAGACCGGTGGATGACCGATGGAATTAATCGACAAACAAATCAATGCACCAGAAAAAATATGCTCAGAAATACACCAAAGAGGCTGCAGGATCTACTGTGGATCGTTGGATCCGATAAGACAGCAACCCGCTCTGATACCACTTGTTAGTATATATGGGAGCAAGACACGGATTCAGAAGGGGGGGATGAATGAATCTTTCAACAAATACACCCAATTAAAAACAATTGCGGAATCAAACATTTAATAATACTCAGTAATCAGATAAGATAGCACAATTACTCTCTTCTCACAACCGTGAGCTGAGACACTCAGGCTCGCATATATAACTCTATTAAGCATAGGAACATACACTCCTCAAACATATATAAAACTCTCAACGTAACACAAGGGTGAAAGCAAGTAATCAAGCACACACAACCTGTGAAGGGGAGAAAGATGATATGGAGGAGCGCAAAGAGCAAACCACGATGGAGATGATATTTTTAGGTGGTTCGGCCAGACCCACAGTCTGCCTACGTCCACCCCTCACTCCAAACCAGAGTGAGGCTTCCCTTGTAATAGCAAGAATCGCAGACTCAGTCTACAAATAGACGCTACCTAACAGCTTGATCAAGAAAAACACACTCCTCTCTTCCTCCACCCAAGAGGGCAACCACTAGCGACACCCAGTCACTAGCAACCGGAGACACCAAGTCCCCCTTTCTCTGAAACCCAGAGGGAAAGCACAAGTGACACCAAGTCACTTGCAACCGGAGACACTAAGTCTCCCTTCTCTTGAGTCCACAAGAGGAACCTCGAACTCAACCTGAGTATCGGAAGATCAAGAAACTGGAAGATGAAAGTAACAGAAAGAAAAAACAAACTGGCGATAAAAGCTCAATAAAAATTATAGCTCACGCAGGAGCACAGCAGTTCAAGATCTGATCCTAGAACTGAACTTCTTCACTCTTCCTCTTCTGCTGTTGGCTCTCTTACTCTCTCTGGTTGCTGCTCGCCTCTTTTCTTCTTTACTCTTTCTTCAGCTTTGCTCTCCTTCTACTCTCTCTTTCTGCTTCGATCTCTTTTTCTTCTGGGTGCTCTCTCCCTCAATCTTTTTCATCTCTTCTATTCTTCTTCATCTTCTTTTCCCTCTCTACTGTTCTCCCATTTTCTTTCTTGAACTCTCCTATTCTTTTCTCTGCTCTTCTCTTCTTTTTGTTCTTTTGGGTCTTATCCTTTGATCGAAGGACCGGCCTTCTTATATGGCTGTTGGTAGGGTTCCCACGAGCTCACGCATCCGTCGTGTGTAGGGCACACCCCAACCATTTCCAGAGAAGCCACACGTCAAGAGAGGATTGGGGACGTTGATCCACGTGGCAGAATGTCAGAGATATTCTTCCTGGGACCACGTTCCAATCATTGTTTCTGTTATCCTTACGAGCTCACGTGCCATACGATGATTTCTGCCCTCGTGCAAATCATATGCTCGAAGGTATGGCCAAGCTTGTAGAAGTTGCCGTAGCCTTAGACCTACGCAGACTTGTGCTCGCGGCGCTCGCAAAACTGCACCGACTTGTGCTTGTAGTGGAAACTTGCACTGACTTGGGCTCACAACACGGTTTGTTCTGACTTGAGCTTGTAGAAAGGTTGCACTGACTTGGGCTCACAGCAAAGTGGCACTGACTTGAGCTCATAGCAAGGCTTCCACCGTCCTTGAGCTTGCAGTTAAAAATTGCACCGATATTGAATATACGTTAGACGAGAAAACCTTGCACTGACCCTGTATACAACTAACAATGACGTTAGTATGCACATAGTACAACTTAGCACATACCTTAAAAATGCATGTAACAGAGTATGCATGGACTTGGTTCTGCGCAAGGAAGAATGTGCACAGACTTAAATGATGCATAGGCCTAAATGTTGCACGGACTTCAAATTCACTGCTACAGGGATATGCACGGACTTGGATAGGCTTGCTAGCATGAAGTGCACTGACCTCATGTTCCTTAGAACAGGCGTTGTGTATGCATGATGCAAGCTATGAGCAGACCCTATATATGCGGTACAATGGCTTGCACCGACCTTCTATTCCTTAAGAAAAGCAATGCACTGACCTTATGTTCGTTTGGCCAAAACATGCACCGAGTGTATATGCTGTAGACACAAATGCATGAGGCGCTCACAGCAAAGAATATGCACCGACCTACATGCGTGCGCATGACAAGAGCGTGCACCAACTTGACATCTGCCACCGACCATTGCATGCGCAAGGCAAACAATGCACCGACCCATGAATGCTTATTGCATGAGACCTAAACATGCATTGACTAGATGCTCACTATATGCATCGACCTTAAAGTTTGACAGATTGCAATGCATCGACCAAGTGTTTATCAAAAAGTCAGACCCAAGGAAATGACATGCACACAAGGAAATAATATGCACACAGTGTATATGATGAAATCTCATTCACAAGCATACATTCACAAATGCATATTCACAAATATGAATCATCTTAACATGCACTCATATGAATCATAATGGTCTCTCATGCACACATGCGCACATATGAATCATCTTGGTATTTGCCATCATCAAAACCACAGAGACACAACAAATATGAATTTCTGAGCATGGTGATCACTAATTACGTAACTTACTATTCATGATTTAAAAAAAAATGTTCTGAGAATCAGGAAGTAAAGATATGGCTACACATGGACAAATAGCAAGATTGCAAGATCATGCTCATACAATATTTTTAAGATTTAATTTCATAGATATGAATTTTTAAACATGGGATAATTAATAAGAATTAAAATGGAAGAACACATGGACACCAGGTGATATGTAACTCCCCTATTTATGTATGTCACCCTATTTTACTACTAATTAAGCCAGATCTTGAGAACACCTACCTGTAGAGGTGGTTGACTAGATAAACCATGAAATCATATCCCTCAAAGTCCTCTGCAGTCAAACCCCCAACCTTAGGATGTTGTACGTAACCTGCACGTGAAGAGAAATGTTAAACTCTCTCTCTCTCTTCTGCAGGTGGAGAAGAGAAAGGCACGGCAACCTTCTCTTCTGTGGCAGGAATGGCAGAGGGGTGGCAGGTTATTAATAAGGTCTCTTACGTATGATAGAAAGGATTATTTATAGGGGAATATCCTCAATGGGGAACCAGATCTGAAGCCTTGCTGTATGTGTTCCCCCATGGGTCCTTTGCCAGTAAAAAAGGAGTTGTTTATATGGAATAAATGGGTTCATGGGAAACCAGATCTGAAATCCTTGTTGTGTATGTTCCCTCGGGGTCCATGGCCATCAAATAATGGCTGTTATTGCCTCCATCGAGCTCTGGTCGTTGAGGGGTCCCTCCTCTCATGGGTATGGTGGCATTTATATATATATATATATATATATATATATATATATATTTAGTTGACATGCAGGTGGCGTTAATCCTTTGGGCCCTCCATATATTTATTTTGCATAAAAAGAAAATGGCAATTGCAAGAATCGATCTATGGTCTCTCATTTGGGGAACACATCACTTAACCAACTACTCTAAGAAGTCATCTTGTCATATGAATAATCTTTACGTATGATGACTTCAATGATGGTAAAGTTATATAATGGCCCTCATTGGTGTTCTAACTTCTTATTTAACCTTCCTATAGAAGTTTTTTATTTATTTATTTCGGGAAAAAATATATATATTATTTTATACGTGGTGCTACACCCTCCCCTACTTAAAAGAATTTGGTCCCCAAATTTAATTGCATATATGGAGACAAGGAGGGTGAGAAATACTTACAGACTGGAATAACTCTAGGAATCTCCTTCTCATAGACTCCTCGGTCTCCTATGTAGCCTCTTGTTCTAAGCATCGATTCCATTGGACTTTCACCATAGGGATCATCTTGTTCCTTAGAACTCAGACTTCTCGGTCAAGGATCTTCATTGGCTTCTGCTCATAGGTAAGGTCCTTTTGTATCACCAAGTCGGTGTGATCGATGACGTGGAGTGGATCGTGCACATACTTCTTCAGCATAGAAATATGGAATACCTTGTGCATCTCTGATAATTGTGGAGGCAAGGCAATGCGGTATGCTACCTCACCCACTCTCTCCATTACCTCGAGTGGACCAATAAATCTCGGTGTAAGTTTGCCCTTAACACCGAATCTTCTAATACCTCGACCAGGAGATACCTTGAGAAAAATATGGTCTCCGACTTAAAATTCTAGATCTCTTCTTCTATAGTCAGCATATGACTTCTGTCTGAACTGTGCTATCTTTAGCCTTTCCCGAATGAGATGTATCTTTTCGGTTGAGTCTCTCACCATATCTGGGCCTAAAATTTACTTTTCACCGACTTCATCCTAGCATATTGGAGATCGACAACCTCTGCCATAGAGTACCTTGAAAGGTGCCATTTGGATACTGGCTTGATAGCTATTATTATATGTAAACTTGGCTAGGGGGAAGTGGTCATGCCAACTTCTTCCGAAGACTATAATACACGCCCTTAACATATCTTCAACAACTTGATTTGTCCTTTCTATCTGTCCATCAGTCTGGGGATGGAAAGTAGTGCTGAAGTTGAGTTTCATCTCTAGATAGTGTTATAGACTCTTCCAGAAATGAGAGGTGAAGCGGGGGTCTCGGCCGGATACGATCGACACGGGAACTCCATGCAATCTAACTGTCTCCTTAATATACAAGGCAGTAAGGACATCAACAGACCATTGGCTTTTGATAGGCAAGAAATGAGCCGATTTAGTTAAGCGGTCGATAATTACCCAAACTCCATCATGTCCACCTCTAGACTTGGACAAGCCCATAATAAAATCCATGCCAATGTCTTTCCACTTCCACTTAGGAATATCTAGTGGATGTAGCTTTCCGGCGGGTTTCTGATGTTCCGCCTTCACTTGTTGACAGGTCAGACAGCGAGATACGAAATCTGCTACCTCCCTTTTCATATTAGGCAACCAGAAAGTCCTTTTCAAGTCATGGTACATCTTGGTGGCTCCAGGGTGGATCATGTACCTCGATCTATGAGCTTCTTCGAGAACATTTTTCTTCAACTCTGGACAGTCGGGTACACATGTCCGTTCATGGAATAGCAATCTCCCATCGGGTGCCAGCTTAAAATCTGGTCTCTCGCCCAGCTTGTCCCTTATCTCCACTAGTGCAGGATCTTTCTCTTGTAACTTCTGAATTTCTGACAACAAATCCGGATGTAGACTCATATGTGGAAGAGTAATACACCCATCTCGTTCACCGGTGGAAATATTAAGTTTAGAAAATTCCTCCAATAGCTTCCATTTTTGGATCATGCAAGTGGCCAACATTGCTCTCGGCTTTCGACTGAGAGCATCAGCTACAGAATTACCCTTATTGGGATGGTACTGTATAGTGAAGTCAAAATGATGCGGGACGGACACGGGAGACGACACTACTAGGTGCCACCCTCGGACTCTAGATGAAGACGCGACCAGCAGCACACACCAGGGAGACACTAAGCCCGACACTATGAGCTCCTAGTGGCAAAACGTCGCTAACAGAAATGGAAGCTCACTCGTCGTCCCAAGCAAGGGAAAGCGCGGATCGTGCGCGGTTAAGGAACTGGCGAGGTCAAGGGTAGTCCGACTCAACTTCCGGACTCGGATCGAGTCACGGGACGGGTCACACTCACTCTCACAGCGGTGACATGGACACACGGGCTAGTACCTATGCTCTCGGCAGCGGCCTAAGACCGTATAATAGCTAAGCAATGTAATGCCAAGGAGTTAAGACCTTTACCTCCACGCACCCGGCGTGGCGAAGACAACCCCGGCCGAGTCACGGACTCCCGGTTAAACAATATCACAGCAATACAAAGATTTGACCCACTCCACGCAGGGAGGTAAAAGATCACATGTGGAGCCCGGGAATCACGCAACTCGGGTTGACGGGCAGCATCTTGATGTCGCCCGGCGGTGCCGAACTCCGCGTTTTCGTGCTTTCCGAACGGCAGGTTCTGCGGGCCCGCGGGGCCCACGGACGGCGCTATCCTCTGGATCTGTGGGGGTGGGACCCACTGTGATGGGGACCCCTGGTGGCGCGCCTCCACGGACGGCGGTCGGCCGGGAACACCGATCGGGGGTCGATCGGCCCCGATTCCCAATTGATGAACTAGCTGTCCACGGATTTTGGTTGCTGTCTTCCGGCGCGCGCTTAGGAGAAAATGGTCGCTGCGAGCAATCCCGATGTCGGATCGGGACGCATGAGCTATCGTTGGAAAGCTCTCTTCAAATGCTTTGATCTAGACCAAGAGAGATCTGCTGGATCTGGTCGGATCAGAACTTTATTGAATTTACAAGCCCTGTTGTACAGTAACTGAAATCTCATATCTGCAGGGCACTTGTCTGAGAACCACCGTTGACCGCCTAGTAAACCTCCGATGCAGCTCTTGAGCTCTTCTTCAAAGTTGTAGGGTATCAAACCACAGAACTGGGAATAGTTTTGGATTTTTATTTGGAGGTGGTGGTGATTTACTATGATTTTTGGGGTGACTGGTGGTCGGATCTAGGAACAGGTGGACAGAACTGTAGATGGGTCTAAGAACGATTTTTAGAAAATATGAGATGGGTGAATCAAAAATTGAGAAACATTTTGGATGAAGGGATGGATGGGTGGAATCCCCAATAAAATTGGGAGAACAAAAATAAATCAAAAAGTGGACCTAAGACATGAAACTCAGGGCGGGGATGAATCTGGACAGAACTCTGGCAGAACCAAAATGGAAGAGTGGACGAAAATCAAAAAATATGAAACGAGATCTGAATGGCAAACCAAAATTTGTGGGATGTCCTTGACACCTCTGGAACATCCACTAAAATTCCCAGATCTATCTGAGCTCGTTGCTCAGACAAGAAATTCGTGGAAGCTTCTGTGGTACTGCGTGGGCAGAACTCCGTTGATGGCGGTGGCGGTGCGGTGGCGGCTCGTGGCGGCGGCGGCGATCGTCGGAACCGATACACGAGGCGTCACACCTCAGAATGGAAGCCTTCATAGCTTCAAGGGGGAGAGGGAGGAGAGAGGAGGGGGGCGCACCAGCCCTTGCTCTTGAATTTGTTTGAATCAAATGGTATTAATTTCTGAAAATGGGAAATTACAAGTATTTATGTGTTACATCTCAAATCCATTGGCAACCGTTGGATCTAGGGGATGGGAATGAGTGTCCTGGATTGAGTGTGACGCACACACACAAAAATAATATAATAAAACAAGGAGGGGGGCGGCCCTTGGACCAAGGAGTAGAAGGTGGACTTGGTAGGTGGGGGTGGGTGGCCAAATGTGGACTTTCCAAGTCCCTTGTCCCCCACTTGGCCCACCCATCTAGAAGCCTCAATTTGACATGTTGACTGACCCCACATGGGGCCCATGGGTGAGGTGGCTCAATGGGATGGGGCCTGGGGGGCCCATGTGGCCCACGGGGTCTAAATTACACATAAGCCCCTCTTACAATCAAAATAGCAAACCGCATACAATGAAATAAACACAAATTACACACACATAAAGTCTAACTAAATATGATAAATGCCGGGACTCAGGGAGGTGTCTCCAGGCTGTCTCCGAGCCAAATAGATGCTGAGGTGGCTCGAGTCGTGCTCCGTGTGCGGTACCGGTGGCTCGGCGTATCGCGCCGCTCAACTGCTCGGGTGTCCGCACCAATTCTCCCCGGGTGGGAGAAACTCGACCCTGTCGAGTAAGGGTCTGCATCGCTCCTGTATCGCTCCAAAAGGTCCGGATCGATCTGCTGTAACTCGCCATGTGTGATCTATGTGTCCTCAGTAGCGGGCCGTCCTCTCCATCGCACTAGGTAGCGCAGGTAAGATCCACTCCTGGTAACTGTCACTTGCTCGTCCAGTATACGATCTATATGCTCACGCTGCCGTGAAAAAGGGGCTGGAGGTGGAAGTGGACACTCAGGTGTAGGATCACTCTCAAGGGGAGGAGATGGCTCAAAAGGCTTACTAGGGATCACCGCTGGGTCCCTATATGCAACAAGATCCGATACATTGAAGGTAGAGCTTATACCATATTCCTCGGGCAAGTCCACAACGTACGCATTGGATCCAACGCGTTTCAACACTCTGAATGGACCGGCTCCGCGAGCTTGCAACTTCTTAACGGTTCCAGAGGGAAACCGTTCAGGTCTTACCCTGATCATGACGTATTCGCCCTCGTGGAACTCTCGGTGGTGTCGGTGGGCATCGGCTAACTCCTTGTACCGTGCATTGCTGGCCTCAATGTGACGACGGATGTCGTCATGCAAACTCCTAACGTGCCTAGCAAACGACTCGGCCGACTCCGACACTCTAGCATGGATAGGCATGGGGACAAGGTCAACGGGTTTCCTAGGCCTACGACCTGTGACAATTTCAAATGGACTCATGCCGGTAGACCTATTCACCGAATCATTGTATGCAAACTCTGCCATAGGTAAAATGAGATCCCAATCCCCAATGCGGTCCTTAACTAGACACCTCAAAAGATCTCCCAGACTCCTATTGACCACCTCGGTCTGACCGTCTGTCTGGGGATGATATGCAGTGGAAAACTTGAGGTGAGTACCCATCATGTGCCATAGTGTCTTCCAAAAGTAGGAAGTGAATCTAACATCACGGTCAGACACTATAGTGCGAGGCAACCCGAACTTGCACACCACATGAGTAAGGAATAGGCGGGCTACCCTCGAAGCATCCGAAGTCTTCGAGCAAGGAATAAAGAGGGCCATCTTCGAGAAACGGTCAACCACCACATAGACCGAATCATGCTTCCTGGAGGTACGTGGCAATCCCAAAACAAAGTCCATACTAACATCCTGCCACGGGGCATCAGGCACGGGTAGAGGCGTATAAAGGCCCAAGCTTTGCTTCTTCATCTTGGCCGTAGCACATGTATGACACTGAGCCACGATGTTAGCAACATCGCGCTTCAAGCTCGGCCAATAAAATCGATGCTCCACTGCCTCAATAGTCTTGTTCCGACCAAAGTGGTCGGCTAGACCTCCCGCATGTAGTTCCCACACTAAGAAATCTCGAACCGAAGTTCGGGGAACACATAGCCTGCTACTTCGAAAGAGGTAACCCTCCTGAAGCACATACTCATCAAGGTCTCTCGAGGGTCCGGCCTAGAGAGTGGTAAAAATCTGACCGAAGTCAGGACAATCAACATAGGCCTCCTTCATCTTCTCTAACCCTATGACCTCGGCACTCATGGTGGTAAGCAAACATGCTCGCCGACTCAAGGCATCAGCCACCTTGTTCTCCACTCCAGCCTTATGTTTCAGCACAAAGGTGAACTGCTGGAGATACTCGACCCAACGACTATGACGCGAGTTAAGCTTCTTTTACGAATGGAGGTACCTCAATGCCTCGTGGTCGGAGTATAGGATAAACTCCTGATGTAAAAGATAGTGCCTCTAATGCCTAAGAGCCTGAACAACTGCATAGAATTCTTTATCATACGTGGAATATCGTAGTTTCGCGTCCTTCAGCTTCTCGCTGAAATATGCGATCGGGTGGGACTCCTGACTCAAAACTCCTCCAATCCCAACACCCGATGCATCACAAGAGACCTCAAACACCTTCAAGAAATCAGGTAATCGAAGGATAGGTGTCTGGGTCATGCGCTCCTTGATGTCCTTGAAGGTGGCAGATGCGGCCTTCGTCCATACAAATGTGCCCTTCCGGATGCAATCCGTGATCGGGGCGGTGACGGAGCTAAATCTGCGGATGAAGCGATGGTAAAACGTCGCAAGGCCATGAAAGCTGCGGACATCATGAACCGTACGGGGTTCCGGCCACTCAACAATGGCCCGGACCTTCTCCGGATCGGCGGAGACCCCAGTACTAGACACGATAAAACCCAAGAAGGTAAGCTGAGGTGTCATGAAGGCACACTTCTGTGGGTTCGCAAACAGCTGCTCTCGCCGAAGAAGTAGACAGACCTGCCGAAGGTGGTCTAAGTGGTCCCCTGTGGTGCGGCTATAGATAAGGATATCATCAAAATACACCACTATAAATACTCCAATGAAAGGTCGAAGGACCTGAGTCATGAGTCGCATGAAAGTGCTAGGGGCATTGGTCAACCCAAAAGGCATGACTAACCACTCATATAGACCGTCCTTGGTCTTAAATGCGGTCTTCCACTCATCACCTGGCCTAATCCTCACCTGATGGTAGCCACTCTTAAGATCGATCTTTGAAAAGATAGTGGCACCTGCCATCATGTCCAGCATGTCATCAAGGCGGGGATTAGGGAACCTGTACTTCACGGTGATTTTGTTGATGGTACGACTATCAATGCACATTCTCCACGTGCCTTCCTTCTTCGGGGCAAGTAATGCGGGTACAGCACATGGACTCATGCTGTCCCAAACAGACCCTCTCTGCACCAACTCATCGACCTGCCGTTTAAGCTCGGCATGCTCCGTGGGACTCATGCGATAATGTGGAAGGTTGGGCAAGGTTGAGCCCGGAACAAGGTCGATGACATGCTGAATATCCCGCATAGGTGGGAGTCCCTCGGAAAGCTCATCGGGAAAAATATCAGCAAACTCCCGCAGAATAGGAACAACCTCGGGTGGAAGCTCACCCTCGGAGTCCCGCTCCACCTCTCGGACCGTAATGGCAAACACCGGACAGCCCTGACTAAGCTCCTGCTCCATCTCTCGGGAGCTAATCATCATCAATCTCCTCGTCGAGGGCTCTCCTGGGCCAGAGGTAACGGTCATAGCCCGAGCTGGAGATGGGGTACTAGGCCCGGGAACGGAAGGCTTCGGAGTACTAGGGCCAGTGGGACCCCTGACTGATGAGCTCCTGGGCCGAACGGGTTGGAGGGTGACCCGCTGGCCAGCGTGGTCGAAGGTACAGGTGTTCGACCGGCCATGGAGCGTGGCATCCCGGTCGAATAACCACGGCCTACCGAGAATGATACTGCCCACTTCCATGGGTAGAACATCACACCAGATCTTGTCACTGTCGAATAACCACGGCCTACCAAGAATGATACTGCCCACTTCCATGGGTAGAACATCACACCAGATCTCGTCACTGTAGGAGTGGAGCTGCAGTGGAACCAAGCATCGCAGCCTGACCAAAATGGAAGTGGTATCCATCCATGATACCTGATAGGGACAAGGATGGTCTATAAGGTACAGGTGTTCAACCGGCCATGGAGCGTGGCATCCCGGTCGAATAACCACGGCCTACCGAGAATGATACTACCCACTTCCATGGGTAGAACATCACACCAGATCTCGTCACTGTAGGAGTGGAGCTGCAGCGGAACCAAGCACCGCAGCCTGACCGAAATGGAAGTGGTATCCACCCATGATACCTGATAGGGACAAGGATGGTCTATGGGTGTGAGACCAAGATGGGCAACAGCGTTCGTGGAGATTGCATTAATACAACTCCCGCTATCGATGACCACCTTGGAAATTTGCTTTCCCAGCCTACAGAATACATGAAGGATAGTAGTACGTCGCCAGTCATCACTGACCTGTGGCTGGGTGAGGATACATCTAACGACCCCCACGTGGGTATCGTCCAAATGCTGGGCATCCTGGGCCTCACCTCCCATCTCATAGTACTCGTCAGCTAGCTCTTCATCTGCCTCATAGCTGACTAACTCGAGGCCCGTAGGGGTGGTATCCTCGGCCTGTGTGTCCCCAATGTGAAGAGATGGGCGGGTGGGACACTGGTTGGCGAAATGGCCAAACCCATTGCAGCGATAACACTGCTGCCGTGATCCACTAGGCTCCCCAATCATAGGTCCTTTACCTTTATCCTCCCGACGGATAGGAGGCGTAGGCAACAAAGGACATGCAGGAGGTGCGGGTGCCGGTGGACGGGCTGTGGGTGGGGCCGTAAGATGCTGGGGACGAGGAAGGTCCCTCGGGGGTGGAGGACGGGGCCTAGGAGCAAACGGCTCGGGACGAGCGGGCTCCTGAGGTCGAGCCATGGGGGCCCTCGGATACGTGCCAGAAGAGCCACGGGGCTCGACACTACGAAGGGGAAAAGAGCCCAACCGGTGGGGTGACTCGAACTCGGCCTCGAACTGCTCCAATTCGAGAGCAATCTGGTATGCCTGCTCCAAAGTGGTCGCATTGCGGCGAAAGAGTTCATATTGATAATTGGGCCACAGACCTCTCCGAAAGTGGGATATCGTCATGGTGCTCTCTTCCGTGACCCCGCACCGCAAGTAATACTCATCGAACTCGGCGGTGTACTCGATCATGGATCGGTTCCCTTGGGAGATGCTTTGCCACTTGTCTATGAGACGTTGGCGATATGAGGCGGGAAGGTATTTCTCCCTCAATTTGATTTTCATATCATCCCAAGTACCGATTTGGGGTTGACGTCGCTGGTTGAGCAGGCTCTCCACATTGATCCAATAAGTTTGGGCCTGCCCTTGCAGCTTCATCTTTGCGTATCAGACTCTTCGGTGGTCCGTCATCTCAAACCACTCGAAGTACCGGTCCATGCCGGCCTCCCAATCTAAATACACCCTAGGGTCCAAGGACCCGCTAAAAGTGGGAGGGTCCGCACGCACACCCCTAAGAATGCGATCGTCATCCTCGTCATCACGATTCCGTCGTTGATGACGACGACCGTTACCCCCTTGATCATTATCAGATGCATAATCATCCACCACATGCACCTGTTGAACCCCAACATTCTCCACTTGAGCCCTTGGCACAGCGGGTTGCTGCACCGGCTCTTGTTGGCCATTCGTCGGCGCGGGTTGCGCCGCTACTGGGCCCCTCTCTAGGACAGCGATCCTCCCAACTAGGCCCTGAATGGACTGATCCGAACTCTCGGCCCGATCCTCGAGGGCTTTCATCTGCCCTTCTAGACGCGTCCCTATGCCATCCATACGCGTACTAAGACCATCCATACGCGTGTCTAAACGATCCATGATGGCTCGGAACATCTCGGCCGTCGAGGACTCATTGGAGCTACGGCCCCGGGAATCCGCCATAGGTGGTGGTGGCGAGTATTGGGTACCTCGACGGGTGGGCATGCAACTGACACACGACCTAGAAGACACCGACTAATGCAAACACACACTAAATGATGCACTTAGATCTAAACCAATATCCGATACGGGGCGGAGTTAATCGATCTGAAGATCACTCCCGCAAGTGTGCGACCTCCCGGTAGGCGTAGCCTAACGTTCGGACAACACCTTTTAAGATACCGAATAAAGGGTGCAAATGCAATTTAAAACACACTTTTTTTTGTTTTGAAAATAATGATGGTCCAAGACTCGACTTAGACCATGATGCATGCAAGACATATGCAAAGACTACCCTAGACTCGACTTGCTCTGATACCAAACTGATGCGGGACGGACACGGGAGATGACACTACTAGGTGCCACCCTCGGACTCTAGATGAAGACGCGACCAGCAGCACACACCAGGGAGACACTAAGCCCGACACTACGAGCTCCTAGTGGCAAAACGTCGCTAACAGAAGTGGAAGCTTACTCGTCGTCCCAAGCGAGGGAAAGCGCGGACCGTGTGCGGTTAAGGAACCGGCGGAGGTCAAGGGTAGTCCGACTCAACTTCCAGACTCGGATCGAGTCACGGGACGGGTCACACTCACTCTCACAGCGGTGACATGGACACACAGGCTAGTACCTACACTCTCGGCAGCGGCCTAAGACCGTATACTAGCTAAGCAATGTAATGCCAAGGAGTTAAGACCTTTACCTCCACGCACCCGGCGTGGCGAAGACAACCCCGACCGAGTCACGGACTCCCGGTTAAACAATATCACAGCAATACAAAGATTTGACCCACTCCACGCAGGGAGGTAAAAGGTCACATGTGGAGCCCGAGAATCACGCAACTCGGGTTGACGGGCAGCATCTTGATGTCTCCCGGCGGTGCCGAACTCCGCATTTTCGTGCTTTTCGAACGGCGGGTTCTGCGGGCCCGCAGGGCCCACGGATGGCGCTGTCCTCCGGATCTGCGGGGGTGGGACCCACTGTGATGGGGACCCCTGGTGGCGCGCCTCCACGGACGGCGGTCGGCCGGGAACACCGATCGGGGGTCGATCGGCCCCGATTCCCAATTGATGAACTAGCTGTCCACGGATTTTGGTTCCTGTCTTCCGGCGCGCGCTCCGGCAAAAACGGCCGCTGCGAGCAATCCCGACGTCGGATCGGGACGCATGAGCTATCGTTGAAAATCTCTCTTCAAATGCTTCAATCTAGATCTAGAGAGATCTGCTGGATCTGGTCGGATCAGAACTTTATTGAATTTACAAGCCCCTATTGTACAGTAACCGAAATCTCAGATCTGCAGGGCACTTGTCTGAGAACCACTGTTGACCGCCTAGTAAACCTCCTATTCAGCTCTTGAGCGCTTCTTCAAAGTTGTAGGGTATCAAACCACGGAACTGGAATATTTTTGGAATTTGATTTGGAGGTGGTGGTGATTTACTATGAGTTTTGGGGTGACTGGTGGTCGGATCTGGGAACAGGTGGACAGAACTGTAGATGGGTCTAAGAACGATTTTTAGAAAATATGAGATGGGCGAATGAAAAATTTTAAAAAATTGTGGATAAAGGGATGGATGGGTGGAATCCCCAATAAAATTGGGCGAACCAACATAAATCAAAAGTGGACCTAAGACATGAAACTCAGGGCGGGGATGAATCTGGACAGAACTCTGGCAGAATCGAAATGGAAGAGTGGATGAAAATCAAAAAACATGAAATTAGATCTGAATGGCAAACCAAAATTTGTGGGATGTCCTTGACACCTCTGGAACATCCACTAAAATTCGCAGATCTATCTGAGCTCGTGGCTGAGACAAGAAATTCGTGGAAGCTTCTATGGTACTGCGCGGGCAGAACTCCGTTGATGGCGGTGGCGGTGCGGTGGCGGCTCGTGGCAGTGGCGACGATCGTCGGAACCGATACACGAGGCATCACACCTCAGAATGGAAGCCTTCACAGCTTCAAGGGGGAGAGAGAGGAGAAAGGAGGGGGGCGCACCAGCCCTTGCTCTTGAATTTGTTTGAATCAAATGGCATTAATTCATTAAAATGGGAAATTACAAGTATTTATGTGTTACATCTCAAATCCATTGGCAACCGTTGGATCTAGGGGATGGGAATGAGTGGCCTGGATTGAGTGTGACACACACACACAAAAATAATATAATAAAACAAGGAGGGGGGCGGCCCTTGGACCAAGGAGTAGAAGGTGGACTTGGTAGGTGGGGGTGGGTGGCCAAATGTGGACTTTCCAAGTCCCTTGTCCCCCACTTGGCCCACCCATCTAGAAGCCTCAATTTGACATGTTGACTGACCCCACATGGGGCCCATGGGTGAGGTGGCTCAATGGGATGGGGCCTGGGGGGCCCGTGGGGCCCACGGGGTCCAAATTGCACATAAGCCCCTCTTACAATCAAAATAGCAAACCGCATAGAATGAAATAAACACAAATTACACACACATAAAGTCTAACTAAATATGATAAATGTCGGGACTCAGGGGGGCGTCTCTAGGCTGTCTCGAGCCAAATAGATGGTGAGGTGGCTCGAGTCGTGCTCCGTGTACGGTACTGGTGGCTCGGCATATCGCGCCGCTCAACTGCTCGGGTGTCCGCACCATAAAATCCTTGAGATGTTTGAGCCAACGCCTTTGTCGCATGTTTAGCTCCTTTTGGGAGAATAAATACTTGAGACTTTTGTGATCGGAGTATACCGTGAATTGTTCTCCGTAGAGATAGTGTCTCTAGATCTTCAAGGCAAATACTACCGCGGCCAGCTCTAAGTCATGCACCGGGTAGTTCTCTTCATGTTTCTTCAGTTTCCAAGAAGAGTATGCAACGACTCTCCCAATTTGCTTCAATACACACCCGGGGCCAAACCAGAAGCATCGGTATATACCTCGTACTTCTCTCCTTCAATTGGTAATGATAAGACTGGAGCAGTGGTCAAGAGATCTTTCAAGACTTGAAAACTCTTATCACAGTCTTCTTTCCACTCATAAGGTATTTCCTTGCGAGTTAATCGAGTGAGAGAAATAGTAATTCTTGAGAAGTCCTTGATGAAGCGTCGATAATAACCAGCTAGCCCCAAGAAACTCCAAATTTCCGTTACATTTGTTGGTCATTCCCAATTTTTCACGGCTTCGACCTTTGATGGGTCCACGGAAATTCTGTTCTTTGAAAATTATATGGCCCAAGAAGGACACTTCCTCAAGCCAAAACTTGCACTTGCTGAATTTGACATATAATTTATTTTCCCTCAATATCTACAATGCCTGCTTGAGATGTTCTTCATGGTCTTCTTCAGACTTTGAATAAATCAAAATATCATCAATAAAGATCACAATGAACTGGTCCAAGTGAGGCCTGAATATGCTGTTCATTAACTGCATGAAAGCTGCGGGGGCATTTGTTAGCCCAAAAGGTATAATAGTAAATTCGTAATGCCCATACCTGCTTCGGAATATAGTTTTATAAATATCTTCTTCTTTTGTCACGCCCCGTACTCTATACCGTCGAGGTATTGTCCGCTTTGACTTACCAGCCTCACGGTTTTGTCCCTTTCTAAGGGTGATCAGCTCCAGCATGGAGGACTTCCCAGGCAGGTCACCCATCCCGGTACTACTCCCCATTAAGCACGCTTAACTTCGGAGTTCTTTTCAAGAACTGAGCCGATACTTCAAAAGGCGTCTCGGTGATATAGAGTACAACTTAGCTATATTTGAGGGTGTTACAATCTACCCCTCTTATATAGGCGACGTCCTCGTCGCTGGGCACATATAGCACGTAATCACGTAATCAAGCCCCCAGGCAGGTAGGACTCTAGAAGTGGCCCCTACAGGCTCAAGAGGTGGCTCCCACTATGTAGCACTTTGCTCCATTACGGGCTCAAGAGGTGGCTCCCATAGCATAGCACTTTGCCTTGCATGGCACTTAGTTCCCACACTTCCGGCTGGGCTATAGCTCTGATACCATTCTATCACGCCCCGTACTCTATACCGTCGAGGTATTGTCCGCTTTGACCTACCAGCCTCACGATTTTGACCCTTTCTAACAGTGATCAACTCCAGAATGGAGGACTTTCCAGGCAGGTCACCCATCCCGGTACTACTCCCCATTAAGCACGCTTAACTTCGGAGTTCTTTTCAAGAACTGAGCCGATACTTCAAAAGGCGCCTCGGTGATATAGAGTACAACTTATCTATATTTGAGGGTGTTACATCGTTGATCTTCAATTGGTGATAACCAGAACGAAGATCAATCTTGGATAAATATTTAGCTCTAGATATTTGATCGAACAGTTTATCAATCCTCGGCAGTGGGTACTTGTTCTTGATTGTAAGGTGGTTTAACTATCGATAGTCGATGCAGAGTCTCATCGATTCGTCCTTCTTCTTGACGAATAGCACCGGTGCTCCCCATGGGAAAGTACTCGGCCGGATGAAACCCTTGTTCAATAGCTCCATTAGTTGTTCTTTTAGCTCTTTCAGCTCAGCAGGGGACATTTGGTAAGGTGCCTTCGAAACAGGTCCAGCACTAGGGACAAGGTTGACGTTGAATGACACCTCTCGCTCCGGGGGTAAGTCGGGTAATTCTTCTAGAAAAACGTCAGAAAAGTCCCGAACTACAAGGATATCTTCAAGCTTAGACTCCTTGACATCTGTGGCAGTTACAAGGGCAATGAAAGCCAAACACCCTTTGCTTATAAGCTTACTAGCTCGGAGAGCTGATATAAGAGGTGATTTAGCCCGAGGGCTAAAGTATACCAGTTCGGATAACCCATAAAAGCTATCTTTGTTGGGTTCGGTGCTATGTATTCAGGGGGGGTGAATGAATATATGCCCTTTAAAGACCTTTCGCCCAATTAAAATTTCGCTCAAACAAGATTTCGCTCACTCAGAATAGATTAAAACAATCTAAAAAAACTGATCAACTCTTCTGCTCAACCAGAAACCAAATACTTAGAGCGCCCATATGCAATCATCTAGCAGAAGCACAAATAGACAAAACAAACCACAATGCACAAGGGGTTTTTAGGTGGTTCGGTCCTCCAGACCTACATCCACCCCACACTCAACCCGAGTGTGGCTTCCTGCTGACTCACAGCTTGAACAACTGGGCATCACAGCTTGCCATACATCAGCTGGGTAACACAGCTTGCCGTCTGAGGAATCCTCCTCGCCCGCTGAGCAACACAGCTTGCTGTCCAGTGGAATCCACCACTGCAAACCGCTGGGGATTACAGCTTACCCGTCCAGAGGCAGCACCTCTGCAAACCGCTGGGCAATACAGCTTGGCTGTCCAGTGGAATCCTCCACTGCAAACGCTGAGCCTCATAGCTTGCTCCGCTGACAAACAGCTTGAATAAAGGTATACAAGGAAAATGAAAAACAAGTAGCAACAGCAACTGAAAGCTGTAAATAATGAAAGCACGAATGTGGCTCCTAAGAGCTGGCTGGCCTGGATTTGATCCACGGTCCAGTGAATGCAGATCTCTCTCGATCTCACTATCTCTCCTCTAATTCTTTCTCTTCTTCTTCTCTCGATAGCTCTCTATCTCTCTTTTCTCTCTTCTCTTCTTCTGCTCTCTTCACTCTTCTTCTGATCTCTTCACTCTTCTTCTGCTCTCTTCAGCTGGATCGAAGTCTCTGCACTTCTGCCTTTTCTTTCACTCTCTGCTCTTCTCTTCTTTTCTCTTCTCTGTCTGGATTGTGGCTCTCTGTATGGACTTCACCTCTCGCCAATTCGATCAGTCTTCTTCTGTGGAAGAAGGCTCATATATATAGCAGCAGCAGCAGCAGCAGTGACCTCCACATTTCCTGCCCAATCGACTCTGTCACGTGTCAGCATCTCAGCTCTTTGGATCACGTGCCAGACACCTGCAAGACAAATGAGGAGTTCAGCCGATTAACAAAATCAACTGAAGACAGTGTATAGACTTTATAACTCATGCTGTAAAATGCAGTGTATAGACATGTGAAGAACGCTGCATGATCGAGCCTAACCAATGTATAGACATTACAATGCTCATCCACTGAATAGACTTCACAGTGCTCAATCAGACTTCACGATGCTCAATCAGACTTCACAATGCTCAATCAGACTTGAAGATGTGAGCGAGACAGTGTATGGACTTCAAAAGCTTGAAGGCCCAATGTACAGACTTTGAAGAGTCTGAATCAATGTACAGACTTGAAATGCTTGAGGACCGATGTATAGACTTAGGAGCATATGAAGTCTCAGGGGAGCATCTATGGCCTCTGGACAGCATCACCAGCGTCAGGGGAGCATGTGGAGCACATGCTATCTCTGGGGAGCAATCGCTGCTCCAGGGGAGCATCCTCAAAGTTAGAAAAGCATTAGCAGTCACTGGAGGGCATACTCGGTCCTAGGAGAGCATCAGGGGGGACAGGCGAGCATGCACGTCTGATGTACAGACTCTACCAATGTATAGACTTGGTGGATAGTGATGCATAGCCAAACGGATGTACAGACTTCACTGTGAATGCATGAACAGTGAATGAGTGTATAGGCTTGATCAAGAGAGACGCTGGCCAATGTACAGACTTTAAAGATGAACAGTTGGATGTACAT
This sequence comes from Amorphophallus konjac, assembly GCA_022559845.1. NCBI lineage: Eukaryota > Viridiplantae > Streptophyta > Magnoliopsida > Alismatales > Araceae > Amorphophallus > Amorphophallus konjac. The sequence continues at coordinate 172,846,775 of CM040125.1, forward strand.
ACTTGGGAGATCACTGATGGCTGTACAGACTTTGGAAAAGCAAAAGGCTGTATAGACTTGGAACAGGAAGCAAGTATGAACATTGTGAGAATGTATACACTTGAAAGCTTCAACGTCCTCGGTGTATAGACTTAGCCAACTAGAGACACTGTACAGACTTAGTCCAAACACGATGTATAGACTTTGGACTCCAAGGGCGATGTATGGACTTTCACATGAAAGGCTGTACAGACTTTGAAAGCTGAGGCCAATGTATAGACTTGAAATAAGATGCTGCATGAGACGATGCAGGCTGTACAGTCTTGGCATGAGACGCAAGTTGAGACGATGCAATGTATAGACTTCACCGATGCATATAGACGCTAAGTGAGACTATGTGTGCACTGTAGCGGATGTATAGACTTTAAAGAAATGCATGCTACAGTGCAATGTCTAGACTTGCTATATGCATGAGACGTTGATGAAGACGGTGGACTGTATAGACTTTGTGAAGCACAGTCCATTGTAAAGACTTTGCAAGCAGTCCGATGTACAGACTTCAAGAGACTCTAGACAACAGACGCTGTATAGACTTGCTAGTCTGAATGCCAATGTATGGACTTTGAAGTTCAGTTGGTGAGTGTACATACTTCACCAATGAGACGCTCACTGAACAGACTTTACGAATGAACAATGCAAGAGACGGACGCTGTACACACTTTAAGTCCAGTGTATAGACAATGCCTTAGACTCTAGATGAGATGCTAAGAAGATGCATTGTATGGACTTTGAGAAATGCTTCGCTGTACAGACTTCATGAATAGCGATGCATTGTACACACTTGTGATGCATGAACAGGCCAGTGTGCAGACTTCATGAATGTGCAAACTTGTCAACGAAATGCACAATGTATAGACTATGCACATGCATGAAGAGTGTATAGACTAATGAAATGCTTTACCCTGCAGTGTATAGACTTGCTAGTCATCAAACTGTGTATAGACTAATGAAATACTTTACCCTACAGTGTATAGACTTGCTAGTCATCAAACTACATGCAGATAGAAAAGCAACGCACATAGCAGAAATCAAGCACTATATTAGTCATACACATGCATTCTCCACAAAACAAGTTATGTTGCTATCATCAAAACACAATCTCATAAAGCACTCACTGTGTTGCAATCATCAAAACAAAACAGCATTGCTATCATCAAATCAACATAGCACATGCTTGTGCCTAAGGGGCACAACATTCTCCCCCTTTTTGATGATGGCAACACACTGTGACAGTGAGTCACACACAAAATTTTCTCCCCCTTTGACATAATCAAAAAGAGAAAAATAGTATAAACAAGAGTGCAACATGACAGTATGCATGCAATAAACTCTCTATAAAGGTATGACTCCCCCTGAATTATTTCTCCCCTTTAATAAAAGCTCGCCCTTTGAGAAGGAATATGAACAGACACACAAGGTAGAGAAGGTAGGAGGGTCACTTGACAACAGCTGAATCATAGGTTCAGAAAGGAAGCATGATTATAAATAACTGTTAAAGTATAAGAATCAGCAACATATAATTTTGACAAAAAATCAGGTTTAACAGTGATAAATCTAGAGTAAAACACCTGACCCCTGAAAAAGAGTTTTAGACTCCATTTATAGCAATGAATCTAAGGCACATGGTATTAATAGATAAGTCAGAAATAATACCCTTTTGTGATTAAACATGGAATTTCAAGAAAGGCAACTTGAATATGTATTGAGAAAAATAATTTTCACTCATTGACTTTTGATTTCAAAGGGTTACAGCAGTTTGTATTTCACTTTTGAATTTTCAGAAACTGAACTAAGTGAATAGACTTGTGACATTTATGCTGTTGATATTAGGTGTACACCTTGATCAGAGGCAGGTACCCCTAGTTACTAGGCATAAACTACAAGACCTATTTCAGATCAAGACCTACAAGGAATAGTCTTCACTTTTGACATTAAGAGTATACCTTGATTAGAGGCCAGTACCCTCAGTTACTTGGTGAGGACTCCCCCTATAGATTTGACCCTATGAACAGAGATATTCTGAAGCACCTCATGACATGTGAATTCTTCTGCTTCTTTGGAGGAGTTCACAGTTTCTCAGTGCAATCAGCCATTGCTCTGTCACTATGTTCAGCTCTTTTACATTTATGATCTTATTTACTGCTGCCCTTATTTCTTTTAGAGTGATTGTTTAAAAAATCATTACATACTCTTATTCACCTGTTCTAGACATTTCTAGTTCAACACATTTAGGCATTACAAAAAACTTTTTCTATTTTAGCCATGAGACAAAGATTAAGAGCTATAAAAGTTTTCTTTTATCTTAAATTCTGAAGTGCAGACACTTAACTCTCCAATTTATAAAGGTTAAACCTTTAGTTCTTTTCAATTTGTAAGAGTGATTTTTATAAAAGAACAATTGAAATAATCACAACTCAATGTACTAAACCAGAAACAGAACTGTTGTTCAGTGAAGGTTAGGGAAATGATAGCAATAGGCATTGAGTTCCAGGAGCATTTGATGTCAAAGGATATGAAAGAACTAAATGGGGACAGTGAGAAGTAGCAAGGATTCAATGAATTGACCAGAAAAACTCTCAGCTCCCCCTGACATCATGATGCAAGGATTATGCTATGCAACACACTGTTCTACATACAGACTATGCAGTAATGAAACATGAGACAAGTATGCAATCATTTTAATTTTATGCGCTCAAATCATTTCTTTTTAGATTTTTTAAAATTTAATTATATGCAGGACACTGCTCTACATGAAGACAGGACCCATGGTACTAGGCGGAGAACCTGGTCTCAAAGACCATCTCACACATGGTAGGAACCTCCGGGCAGATTTCCCCTGCCTTTTAGTAACATACCATTTGATATACCAGGGTTAACAAGGACAATGCAACATAGAGCAGTCCTACATGCTTTGAACAGCATCAATGACAGTCATGCAAATGATGTATGCAGACATAAGACACATGTATTGACTGTGTACACTAAATGAACCATTCACACTCAGTCCAAGTATGCATTCAACAACAAGCATGCATTGCACTGACACAAAACACATGCATTTACACAAAGTCTATATAGTGCATCAACTGAATACACTAAAGAACCATTCAAATTCAGTTCAACACATAGCAAGAGAAGAACATCAGATATTCAGAATTGAATTCAATAGCTGAGTCTGGAATGCAGACTGATCAGCTAGACATGAAGAAGCCATCAGAAATCAAATAAGCAAAACAACAATTTCAGATAATAGAATTTTAAACAAGACAAATCAGCATTTTCAGATTATGAGATTTAAACAAAGTTCAGAACTGACCTGAAAGGTAGGATCCTGGGGTTTCCATTTGACTGCCTTGGTCTGTTAACCCCTGTTTATTCTTTGACCCAAGGCACACCTGTAACACTATGATCATTTTGATCTTGCAGGGACCCAAGTAGCTTTGGGTCCTACATTTACCTTGACAGGTGTTCTAAACATTCTTTTTGCAGCATTATCATCAAATTTCATTAGAAAACAATCAGACATAGAATGTCCAAAATTTCCACAGTAATAACATGAAACAACAGATTGTCTAGTCCTATGATGCATATCAACAGCAGCATGAGGCCTATGAAACTTAGCATGAAATGTTCTGTTGTTTACATGAACATTTTGTTTCTTACTAGCAGCATTGGGAGCAAGAAATTTTACAGATTTAGAATTAAATCTACTTCCTTGAGCATGCCAACAGTCCTTGACTGTGTGGCCATGCCTCCCACATTTGAAGCATGCTAGGGTTCTTTTAACAGAAGTAGTTTTATTTGCAGGGAAATTTACAGGTTTTAAATTGACTTTCTTTCCCTGGGCATGCCAGCAATGAGCTGCAATGTGGCCCATCTTGCCACAATGAAAATACTCTATTTTCCTTCTTTGAAAAACATGATTTCTAGCAGGAATTTTCTGTGCAGTAGTAGCAGCTAGGTCATCTAATTCAAACATCTTACACTCATGCATCATATGACCTATCTTATTACAATAGAAACACTGCACATTCTTTTCCTTTTTAAACTGAATTTTATGAGAAGATTTTTCACAGCAATTTTCCTTTTTCTTTTGTTCAGCCCTGTGCTTATTGTTCTGAGATTTCTTAGATGAAATACATTTTGAGGTACTAGCACATTCTAAACTTTTCACATTGGAGCCAAGCAGTTTATTCAAATTGTTTTTACCTTTGACAAATTTCGACTGAGTGTTTTTTAGATTTTCAATTTCAGAATTCAATGAAGCAATACTCACTTCATACTTGGATAGCTCAGATTCACATGCAATTAGCTGCTGTTGCAAAGCATCATTCAGGTTCTTCAGAGTTTCATTTTCTTGTTGAACCATTATTTCAATGTTGTTCTCATTTTCCTTCACAACTGATTTTCCTTTTTCAATTGACAGCCATGTCTCAGAGAAAACAGTATTCAGAACCATCCACTTTTTATTTTGATCTTTCAAGTAGACATTTTCTTCTTTTAGAGATTTGATTTGTTCCTTTTGAAAACTGTCATCAGAATCAAAATCATTAATCATGTCTTCGAGAATGGCACATGATTTACAAGAATTATCTTCACTGATGAGTTTGTTTCTAAGATCTTCATTCTCAGATTTCAACTTGTTCAACTCATCTTTTTCTTTATTCATGTAAGATTTCAAGTTTTCATTTTCAGCTTTCAGACTTCTAACCTCATGCAACATTTCTTTTCTTATTTTTCTCTTTTCAGATTTCAGTCTATCATATTTATTCAATAAATGCTCATTCAATTCAATCATATTTTCCAGAGAAAAATTATTAGTATCAGAGTTTACCTGTGACGAAGTGTCCTCCTCATAATCTTCGTCTTCCTCTGTTGCCATGAGACAATTCACTTTATCCTGGGTTTTGCTGCTTGCTATCATCTCGACCACTTCGGAGGCACTGCAGCAATTAACTACACATGGAAACTTGTCAGTGTTTATATCCCTTTGAGTTAGCTCCAGGGCCTTCTGATTATCAGAGAATTTTTTTCTGTCTGAAGTTTTCCATAAGGATTCATCCTTTGGAACTTCATAGGAACTGTGTGCAATGACTATCCACAGATCTGGATTAGTTTGCATCACATATTCTCTGAACTGATTAAACCAATTGTAGAAACCCGAACCTTCAAACTTCGGAGGATCAACAGTGAGTTCCATACTTTAGACAGAATAAGAGTTCTAGGAAGAACACTAATCAAGCACAGTGAATCAACTCAAATAACACCAAAAACAAATGAGCAAAGCAAAGCACAAGTCAATGAAGCAACACACGATTTCAAAAGACCCACTCTGAAATGCACCAGAAGCTAGCAGGATCCTCTGCAGATTGTTAGATCTGATAGATCAGAGACCCGCTCTGATACCAAGTGTTGGGTTCGGTGCTATGTATTCAGAGGGGGGGTGAATGAATATATGCCCTTTAAAGACCTTTCGCCCAATTAAAATTTCGCTCAAACAAGATTTCGCTTACTCAGAACAGATTAAAACAATCTAAGAAAACTGATCAACTCTTCTGCTCAACCGGAAACCAAATACTTAGAGCGCCCCTATGCAATCATCTAGCGGAAGCACAAATAGATAAAATAGATCACAATGCACAAGGGGTTTTTAGGTGGTTCGGTCCTCCAGACCTACATCCACCCCACACTCAACCCGAGTGTGGCTTCCTGCTGACTCACAGCTTGCACAGTTGGGCATCACAGCTTGCCATACATCAGCTGGACAACACAGCTTTCCGTCCGAGGAATCCTCCTCACCCGCTGAGCAACACAGCTTGCTGTCCAGTGGAATCTACCACTGCAAACCGCTGGGGATTACAACTTACCCGTCCAGAGGCAGCACCTCTGCAAACCGCTGGGTAATACAGCTTGGCCGTCCAGTGGAATCCTCCACTGCAAACGCTGAGCCTCACAGCTTGCTCCGCTGACAAACAGCTTGAATAAAGGTATAAAAGGAAAACGAAAAACAAGTAGTAACAGCAACTGAAAGCTGTAAATAATGAAAGCACAAATGTGGCTCCTAACAGCTGGCTAGCCTGGATTTGATCCACGGTCCAGTGAATGCAGATCTCTCTCGATCTCACTATCTCTCCTCTACTTCTTTCTCTTCTTCTTCTCTCGATAGCTCTCTATCTCTCTTTTCTCTCTTCTCTTCTTCTACTCTCTTCACTCTTCTTCTGCTCTCTTCAGCTGGATCAAAGTCTCTGCACTTCTGCCTTTTCTTTCACTCTCTGCTCTTCTCTTCTTTTCTCTTCTCTGTCAGGATCGTGGCTCTCTGTATGGACTTCACCTCTCGCCAATTCGATCAGTCTTATTCTATGGAAGAAGGCTCACATATATAGCAGCAGCAGCAGCAGCAGCAGTGACCTCCACATTTCCCGCCCAATCGACTCTGCCACGTGTCAGCATCTCAGCTCTTTGGATCACGTGCCAGACACCTGCAAGACAAATGAGGAGTTCAGCCGATTAACAAAATCAACTGAAGACAATGTATAGACTTTATAACTCATGCTGTAAAATGCAGTGTATAGACATGTGAAGAACGCTGCATGATCGAGCCTAACCAATGTATAGACATTACAATGCTCATCCACTGAATAGACTTCACAGTGCTCAATCAGACTTCACGATGCTCAATCAGACTTCACGATGCTCAATCAGACTTGAAGATGTGAGCGAGACAGTGTATGGACTTCAAAAGCTTGAAGGCCCAATGTACAGACTTTGAAGAGTCTGAACCAATGTACAGACTTGAAACGCTTGAGGACCGATGTATAGACTTAGGAGCATATGAAGTCTCAGGGGAGCATCTATGGCCTCTGGACAGCATCACCAGCGTCAGGGGAGCATGTGGAGCACATGCTGTCTCTGGGGAGCAATCGCTGCTCCAGGGGAGCATCCTCAAAGTTAGGAAAGCATTAGCAGTCACTGGAGGGCATACTCGGTCCCAGGAGAGCATCCGGGGGGACAGGCGAGCATGCACGTCTGATGTACAGACTCTACCAATGTATAGACTTGGTGGATAGTGATGCATAGCCAAACGGATGTACAGACTTCACTGTGAATGCATGAATAGTGAATGAGTGTATAGACTTGATCAAGAGAGACGTTGGCCAATGTACAAACTTTAAAGATGAACAGTTGGATGTACATACTTGGGAGATCACTGATGGCTGTACAGACTTTGGCAAAGCAAAAGGCTGTATAGACTTGGAACAGGAAGCAAGTATGAACATTGTGAGAATGTATACACTTGAAAGCTTTCAACGTCCTCGGTGTATAGACTTAGCCAACTAGAGACACTGTACAGACTTAGTCCAAACACGATGTATAGACTTTAGACTCCAAGGGCGATGTATGGACTTTCACATGAAAGGCTGTACAGACTTTGAAAGCTGAGGCCAATGTATAGACTTGAAATAAGATGCTGCATGAGACGATGCAGGCTGTACAGTCTTGGCATGAGACGCAAGTTGAGACGATGCAATGTATAGACTTCACCGATGCATATAGACGCTAAGTGAGACTATGTGTGCACTGTAGCGGATGTATAGACTTTAAAGAAATGCATGCTACAGTGCAATGTCTAGACTTGCTATATGCATGAGACGCTGATGAAGACGGTGGACTGTATAGACTTTGTGAAGCACAGTCCATTGTAAAGACTTTGCAAGCAGTCCGATGTACAGACTTCAAGAGACTCTAGACAACAGACGCTGTATAGACTTGCTAGTCTGAATGCCAATGTATGGACTTTGAAGTTCAGTTGGTGAGTGTACATACTTCACCAATGAGGTGCTCACTGAACAGACTTTACGAATGAACAATGCAAGAGACGGGCGCTGTACACACTTTAAGTCCAGTGTATAGACAATGCCTTAGACTCTAGATGAGATGCTAAGAAGATGCATTGTATGGACTTTGAGAAATGCTTCGCTGTACAGACTTCATGAATAGCGATGCATTGTACACACTTGTGATGCATGAACAGGCCAGTGTGCAGACTTCATGAATGTGCAAACTTGTCAACGAAATGCACAATGTATAGACTATGCACATGCATGAAGAGTGTATAGACTAATGAAATGCTTTACCCTGCAGTGTATAGACTTGCTAGTCATCAAACTGTGTATAGACTAATGAAATGCTTTACCCTGCAGTGTATAGACTTGCTAGTCATCAAACTACATGCAGATAGAAAAGCAACGCACATAGCAGAAATCAAGCACTATATTAGTCATACACATGCATTCTCCACAAAACAAGTTATGTTGCTATCATCAAAACACAATCTCATAAAGCACTCACTGTGTTGTAACCATCCAAACAAAATAACATTGCTATCATCAAATCAACATAGCACATGCTTGTGCCTAAGGGGCACAACAATCTTGCCATTCCGGCAATCTACAATTGCTTGGTATGTGGATAACCAATCAGCACCTAGTATGACGTCATATACTTCCATATGTAGGCAAATTAGGTCGGCAGGTAGATTATTTCCTTTAACCATAACCTCAAAGTTTGGGTAGTGATGTGTGAGGTCGGCCTTGTTCCCGAGAGGTGTAGATATGACTAAGTCTAACCATTCCGGCTCCATAGAGAATGTAGCAGCAAATTTCTTGGAAATAAATGAATGTGTTGCTCCAGTATCAAATAAAACTTTAGCAATCTTAGAGCGAATGATTAGTGTACCTTCCACGATTCCTCCTTCTGTCAGTTCCATCTCTTGGAGAGCTTGTAGATGACCTTGCTTCTTTGCCGGAAACTTCTCCTCTTTAACGGCTTGTTCATTCATTAGTGGGTAATTTGGGATTCGATGTTCTCGGCTTTCACATCAGAGGCAGGCTCCTAGCTTCCTCCAGCATTCCTCGATCTTATGGCCGGGTTTATCACAATATTTACAAACTTCCTTGGACGGTTTGGTGGTGGAGAATGGCTTGACAATCTTCTGGAATTTCTTTCCTTTGGAGGACTCCCCTCCGTTGTAATACCACTTCTTGTTGAATACTGCTTTAAAATTTCTTGGGCTTGTGACAGGTTCTTTCTTGTCTCTTCCTCGGTTCCTATCAGAAAGCTCGGTGGCGTCCTCGAGCAACTGTGCGCGCCGAACCATCTCCGAATAGACCTGGATGTCCATTCGTGTAAGTTGTGTAATATAATGGGGCCGAAGCCCGTTGAGGAACCTTCTTACCTTCATCTTTTTTGTACATACCAGGTGGAGTGCATACAGGGATAGTCTCAAAAACTGGGCCTCATACTCGGCCACTTTCAAGCCCCGTTACTTTAGAGTGGTAAATTCTGCGGCCTTTTTCTCTTGAATATGGTCGGAGAAGTACTTGTTGTTGAAATGCTCAACGAACTCATTCCATGTGACGTGGTCTTCTAGCAAGGTCGCTTCTATGGATTCCCACCAGCTTCGAGCATCCCGCTCCAGTTGGAAAATAGCCAGCAGGACCTTCTCCTCGTCCGTGCATTACATCACACGAAAAATCCGTTCAATTTCTTTTAACCAGTTCTCGGCATCCTCGGGATCGGATGAACCCGCGAACCTTGGTGGATTCATGTTGCGGAAACCCCTATGGAGATCACCGGCTCCACAGTTAACACCGCCTTGCGCCACTTGTTGTAGCGCCTGCGTCAGTCCTTACACGGTGTGCTGCATCTAGCGCCATTGTGCTCTTTCAGCGGCCATGATCCTACAAAAGAGTTTAAGTGTAATAAATATTGGGTTTTATTAAGAGGTCAGATGTCATAATAGAACTTAACCCGTGTCTCTACCCATCTCACCGGTTAAGGTACAAATCTATCCTTCGACTTAGGTTTTACCTAGGAAATTGTAATCCTAGGCTCTGATACCACGAAGACTGTCACGTCCCGAGCGCGGAAGATACCTGGATGCGTGACGTGTCTATATAGATCGTGTCGTTCACATAGAATTAGAGTGCGCATAGTACTTGATAATTCATTGCTAATTTAAAATTTGACATTTAACCATAGTCCAAGATGACAATTGATGAACTAGAATAGTAAATTTTTAAAACTACAAATTGATGGCAATTCCAAACCAGCTTAATCATAACCAACTGAAATTGTACCATAGATTACAAGCTTTAATAATAACTGGAAGTACACAACATAGGACCTAAAATACGAGGGACTAGACCTAGCTGACGGTACATCCAACCTAGCACTCAACACTCGGTATCCGTCCCATCCGGGTGGTGGTCGCTATCTAAATTTCTGGAAAAATGTTAGAATTACAACTTTATGAGCGAATTGCTCAGTAGAAATTATATCTCAAGTTCTAACAAGCTTTAAGTTAATTACAAGTTCAGTGCAAGTATAATGATGCATGTTGGAACAAGGAAGAATATCAAGAATTGTATCAAGAGAGCGTCTCATGAATTTTGATACGATGTAACAATAAGGAACTAGCAAGTAATTTGTAAGTAATTACACAAGTATTTCCAAGAAATTAGTATTCCAGCAAGCGATCTCAAGTTCGTGTAATAGCAAGTAGTACAATACAATTGGCTATCTCATTTATATCATTCAAGCAAGTAAATGCCCTTTTTCGGGCCAAGCAATCCATGTCAAACAAGTCAAGCATGTCACGGGAAAGTGAGTGGAAATGTATCAAATCAAGTCAAGCAAGCAAGTACTTCGGTAGAATGCCAAACATTGTGGTCAATAAACTCCCATGGGCACAAGTACCTTCGGGTGCTACTCCCAAGACCAGATCAGGCCCTATATGCACAGCATTTCATGTATACTTTTAGACATCTACTCTCATTTATATAGTTAATATAGAATTTCAAGAAGTTTACCCTTGTAGGAACATAAGATAGATTTTCAAGAATAGAGGTCAAAAGACATCTCAAATGTAAATGATGAATTATGACCATCTACTTAAAATGTATGATACATAGGCAAATCGGGGTTAAGGAGATGGCAAAAGGTCATGTAAAGAAGGTCAATACGACTGCTGTTCAAAGTCAACGTTATTGGTCAAAGTCAACGCTACTGGTCAAAGGTGTCAACTGGTCAAGGTGAGGCAGCGTTTTACTTTTCATGTAGAAGTGCATAACTAAGGTCGATCCTAGTTTGCACAGACTCAAAATAAGATCCGTGCTAGTTTGCACAGATTCAAACTAAGGTCGGTGCAGCTACTATCGAGGTCGGTGCAGCTACTATCGAGGTCGGTGTAGGTTATGTCTCAGAGTTATAAGGTCAGTGCACATTTACTGTTCATGCATATAGAAGGTCTGTGCACGTTACTATTCATGCATATAGAAGATCTATGTACATTACTATTCATGCATATAGAAGGTCTGTGCACATTACTATTCATGCATATAGAAGGTCTATGCACGTTACTGTTCACGCATATAGAAGGTCTGTGCATGTTACTATTCATGCATATAGAAGGTCTGCGCACATTACTATTCATGCATATAGAAGGTCTGTACACATTACTATTCATGCATATAGAAGGTCTGTGCATGTTACTGTTCACGCATATAGGTCTGTGCACATACTATTCATGCATATAGAAGGTCTGTGCATATTACTATTCATGCATATAGAAGGTCTATGTACATTACTATTCATGCATATAGAATGTCTGTGCACGTTACTGTTCACGCATATAGAAGGTCTGTGCAGATTTTCTTTGTGCATACTAAGGTTAGTGCATGTTGCGTGATAAGGTCTATGTAGATTTTCTTTGTGCATACTAAGGTCAGTGCATGTTGCATGATAAGGTTTGTGCAGGTTTTCTTTGTGCATACTAAGGTCAGTGTATGTTGCATAATAAGGTCGGTGTAGGTTTTATTTGTGCATACTAAGGTCAGTGCACATACAAGCCAAGGTCGGTGCACATCACTGTAGCACCCGACCAAGGTCGGTGCACTTATGTAGTAGGCGGTCAATATTGACCCAACGTATTTACTATTCATTTTCACACATTTTACTATTCACTCAATTTCGTTTTTAAGGCCAAATATTTATTTGATAATTTTTCATGGTAGAGTAAATCGAGGTGGTTAATGGGTAACAATTAGAATTTCCTAATCATTTTTATCTTGTGAGATATTAATTTATAAAGTAGGTCATAAATAGTATCTTTTACTATTCACTCAATTTAACTTTAAGGCCGAATATTTATTTGATAATTTTTCATGGTAGAGTATATCGAGGTGGTTAATGGGTAATAATTAAAATTTTCTAATCATTTTTATCTTGTGAGATACTAATTTTTAAAGTAGGTCATGAATAGTGTCTTTTACTATTTACTCAATTTCATTTTTAAGGTTAAATATTTATTTGATAATGTTTAATGGTAAAATACATCGAGGTGGTTAATGGGTAATAATTACATCTTCCTAATCATTTTTATCTTGTGAGATATTATTATTTTTTAAGTGGGTCATGAATAGTATCTTTTACGATTCCCTCAATTTCATTTTTAAGGCTTAATATTTATTTGATAATTTTTCATGGTAGAGAAAAATCTGAGGATTCTAAAATCATGTTTATGCTGGAATTTTATGGTTTGGTTAAATGAATATGAATTTCTAAGCATGGTGATCACTAATTACGTAACTTACTGTTCATGATTTAAAATAAAAATGTTCAGAGAATCAGGAAGTAAATATATGGCTAGACATGGACAAATAGCAGGATTGCAAGATCATGCTCGTACAATATTTTTAAGATTTAATTTCATAGATATGAATTTTTAAACATGGGATAATTTATAGGAATTAAAATGGAAGAACACATGGACACCACGTGATACGTAACTACCCTATTCATGTATGTAACCCTTTTAAGTACTAATTAAGTCAGATCTTGAGAACACCTACCTGTAGAGGTGGTTGACTAGTTAAACCGTGAAATCCTATCCCTCCAAGTCCTCTGCAGCCAAACCCCCAACCTTAGGATGTTGTATGTAACTTGCACGTGAAGAGAAATGTTAAACTCTCTCTCTCTCTCTTCTGCAGGTGGAGAAGAGAAAGGCACGACAACCTTCTCTTCTGTGGCAGGAATGGCAGAGGGGTGGCAGGTTATTAATAAGGTCTCCTATGTAAGATGGAAAGGATTATTTATAGGGGAATATCCTCAATGGGGAACCAGATCTGAAGCCTTGCTGTATGTGTTCCCCCATGTGTCCTTTGCCAGCAAAAAAGGAGTTGTTTATAGGGAATAAATGGATTCATGGGAAACCAGATCTGAAATCCTTGCTGTGTATGTTCCCTCGGGGTCCATGGCCATCAAATAATGGCTGTTATTGCCTCCACCGAGCTCTGGTGGTTGAGGGGTCCCTCCTCTCGTGGGTATGGTGGCATATATATATATATATATATATATATAGTTGGCATGCAGGTGGCGTTAATCCTTTGGGCCCTCCATATATTTATTTTGCACAAAAAGAAAATGGCGGTTGCAAGAATCAAACTGTGGTCTCCCGTTTGGGGAACACATCACTTAACCAACTACTCTAAGAAGTCACCTAGTCAGGTGAATAATCTTTACGTATAATGACTTCAATGGTGGTAAAGTTATATAATGGCCCTCATTGGTGTTCTAACTTCTTATTTAACCTTCCTATAAAAGTTTTTTTTATTTATCTGGGGGGAAAGTATATATATTATTTTATATGGGGTGCTACAAATACAGCTTGAACGTTGGCTGGGTCAACTGCCACGCCACTTCCTGATATCACATGGCCAAGAAAATGAACCTCCTTCATCCAGAAGTCGCACTTGCTGAACTTCGCATAAAGCTTGTGCGCCCGTAGAGTCTCCAAAATAATCCTCAAATGTTCCTTGTGAGACGCTTCATCTGGAGAGTATATCAAAACATCATCTATGAACACAACCACAAAGCCATCCAGATAAGGCCTAAACACCCAATTCATTAGGTCCATAAATGTTGCAATGGCATTCGTTAGACCAAAGGGTAGAACTAAGAATTCATAATGCCCATATCTAGTTCAAAAGGCTATCTTGGAAATATCATCCTTCTTGATCCGGAGCTGATGGTAACCCGATCTTAAACCGATCTTCGAGAACACTGAAGCACCTTGCAATTGATCGAAGAGATCATCAATATGGGGCAAAGGATAGCAATTCTTTACAATCACTTGATTGAGCTTCCGATAATCAATACAGAGGCGAAGCGATCCGTCCTTCTTCTTCACGAACAAGACTGGGGCTCCCCAAGGTGAGACACTCGGTCGAATGAAACCCTTATCTATTAGTTCTTGCAATTGTTTCTTTAGTTATGCCAATTCTGCAGGTGCCATTCGATACGGGGCCTTGGATATCAACATTGTACCGGGCACAAGGTCGATAGAGAAGTCAATCTCTCTGGCTAGCGGCAACCCTGGTAGATCCTCCGGAAAGACATCGAGAAAATCCCGAACCACTTCAATCTCCTCCTACAATGGGGCCTGAGAAACCTCAGTTGAGGCTACCACCCAATCAAGAAAAGCATTGCCACCCTTACACAACAACCGAGCTGCCTTCATGGCCGAGACTATAAACTTCCCCGACCCAATCTGAGGCAAAGGATGGAAAAATTCCTTCTCGCCCGAGATGCGAAAACCCACTCGCTTCTTCGAGCAATCAATGAGAGCATAATACTTCTCGAGCCAATCCAACCCAAGAATTACATCATAATCCTTCATCTTCAAAAGATAGAAGTGTCCAGCTAGCACTTTTCCTCCGATAACCACTGGCAAGGAAGGATAGCTCTCTTCAGTGGACATAACTCCAGCGGGCGTGTGCACTAAGAGAGGCACATCCAAACTCGATGGCATCAAGCCCAAATCATGAAACAACATCTTGAAAAATCGCTCAGACACAAACGAATGAGTAGCACCGGTGTCGAATAAAACTCTAGCATGGAAACCTGACACTAGAAGTGTACCTTCTGTCACGCTGTCTGCTTGCTCTGCATCTTCTCTGGCCAACGTGAACACTCGTGCCGGCGCTCTAGGGCATCTGGCTGACTTCATTGGTGCTGCGGCGGCAGCAACTGTAGGGGATTGAGTTGGAGAAGGCAGTTGCATCTTCGGACAATCCTTGATCTTGTGCTCCAAACTTCCGCACTTGAGACACTTCCTAGCTACCATCCAATACTCCTTACCACCATGCCATTTCCCGCAGTGCTTGCATTCACTTTTGACTTCAGCCGATGATCCTCTTACTTGCGTCGCAGCCAGCTTTGATGGTGTATAAGTAGGCGACTGAGTAGAGGGCTTCTTTTGCGGTCTTGGCGTTGGAAAGATGATGACGACCTCTTCAGCTAGGCTTTCTTCTCTTCTTGGTACTGCTCCATGTCACTTTTCTGTCGGCACGCTGCACCGAGAGCTTCTTCCATCGTGCGGTGGTTGAAAGCAACCAATTTCATCCTCAACGACGGTCGAAGACCCGATACAAACTTCTTCACCTTTCTCCGCTCATCCGCTACTATATGAGGTGCATAACGTGCCAACTCCGCAAAACGAGCTTCATACTCCAGCACCGTCATAGACCCCTGGGTCAAAGTGAGGAACTCCTGCTCCATCCGGTCTTGAACATGCTCGGGGATGTATTTCGCCCAAAACAAGCGAACAAAATCTCCCCACGACACCTCTCTAGCTCCGTCCCCAAAATGATTTCGCAGAATTGAAGACCACCAAACATCAGCACGCTCCTCCAACATGAATGTTGCCAAGTTAACCTTCTCATCCTCATCGCAACGGATGCTCCGAAAAATCTTCTCCACCGCTCGCAGCCAATGCTCTGCAACTAGGGGCTGACTCTCCCCCTTAAAAGAAGGCGAGTTCATCCTCTGGAACTTCTCCATTGCTGACATCCCTTCAGCCATCCTCGGCACTACCTCTGGATGCGGTTGAGCCTAGGCCTGAGCTTGCACCTGAGCCTGCAATGCCGCCTGTGCATCTACATCACTTGCACCAATCCATGCATGAAGGTACCATAGTCAACCAACGACGACGGTGGCGGTACCGGTAATCCTTGTTGACCTTCACCCGCATCTCCCTTCGGCTCCTCCTCATGAGCTGGGGCAGCAGCACGATGACCACGGGATGCCATAACCTTGAAGGGAATAATTTAGTTAAGCCAAGTTAGATTCCTTAATATTATTACTTATATATTTTCCCTATATTCTTTAGCCACTTACCAGTGGAACTATCTAGATCTTGGGATATGGACTTCGCTGATGGTTTTATTTATGTAAACTCTCAACCTGTGGGCTCTGATACCACTCTCTGTAGTGCCCCACCCTATAACCGGTCCAGTATATCACTCTCATCGGATATAGGAGGCAACGCCATAGTAGGAATCACCCAACAGAACAAAGACGGGTTGAGATTTACACAAATAAAAGTGTAGGATTCACAGCGGAGAAAGAATGTAGTACATCAACGAATGTCCAAATACCAACATCACAATAGTCCAATAGACACAAAGTTCCAACTTGCAATTAAAATAACCAGAGTTCATAAATTCAAGCCTCTAATAAACTCTCACAAGCTACCTCCAATGACAGAAAAAGAAAGCTATCAACGATCACGCACGGGCCTCCGGCTCAGACTCACTTGGCTCTAAGTCCTCGTCCTCACCAGCGGACTCACCTGGAAAATCATTAAGTGTAAGTTTACGAATAGACTTAGCAAGATTCAGAAACTCAAACATACTTCTTGTACAAGCATAATACATTTGACCATCTTTTAACCGGTACAAATCCCTAAGGCTCACCAAGTTGCAGAAAATAAACATATGGTTTCAGAAATCAAATACATATTTCAAAATACTGAAAACACATCATGAGGACAATGCCGATTAATATGCAACTATGGATAGGCTATACAACAATGCACTAGGCAATATCTAGTCATGCAATGAAAGTGCAGAGCAGAATTTCTGAACCGGATCCATATGCCAAGTGTGCAGTCCGAAGGAACCAGAAGTCATGTTTGAAAATAGAATTCAGAACTAAATGGGACATGTATGCACAAAGGAATAGGGTTCAGATTTTACAAGTTAGTTTCAGAGGTCAGCTCAGACCTAATAAAACGGATACATATGCCAAATATCATATAACAGAGTCAAATGACCATAATCTGATCAAAATGTATCGAAAGTTCTGAGCTGAACAGAGGACCCAGACACATTGCCCAAACCACCACTAGAAGGTCATATACGGATACTAAATCACCTAGGCAATGGCGATGAGGTCTTGATTAACTGCGTAGAACCGAAGGAAAATCTTCCCCACCTTAACCAGTGGAACTTGTCCACCTCCAGGATTTCACCCCCGTGCCCTCGGGGTCATAAACATATTGAGCCTCCCCACAGGGGCATTTCTACAGTTTGGCTCCAAGCCCTTCTATGGCAGCAGTGTCCTTTTGGTCCACGATTTGTCTCATAACATACGAGATTCATAATGACAAGGAGTAATATGCTATGTAAGGCCAATGGATGATATGTAACACAAGAACAAGGAATAATATGCATTGTAAGGACAATGAATAATATGCAATACAAGGAGAGCATTAAAGGTTAGCAAATGAATTTTCAGACTGTGCAACTATGCAAGAAAGATGCACTAACAAATGAATTTGGGAAAAGCTTACATGATGGAACTAGTTCATTGAGTAACCCTATTTATTTATAAATTCTTAGCATGTAACATAGGTGGTGGAGGAAAACTAATTAAAATAGTCAGTAATGGGAAGCAAAACGGTGGCACAGCGGAAAGGATAGCTTTTACGAAGCATAAGACTACTATTCCTCACATCCAGAACACGCTGAAACAACCCAGGAAGGGCATAAGTCGACTCTGACAGGGCCAAGAGTCGACTCTGGCCTGCAGATAGAAACTAGACTGGGCAGGTTCATAGTAGGTGTCAACACTTGCAGGGGTAAGTGTTGACACTTGCCTGCAGATAGAAACGGGACTGGGCATATTTTACAGCAGGTGTCGACACTTGCAGGGGTAAGTGTCGACACTTTCCGGCAAACAGAAACGAACTGCAGTGCATCCAGAAAATGAACTATTCTTTACATGATCGCCATTCGTCCGAGCACCTGAAATTAAACCAACTTCATCAAGGAAGAAACCACGTATTCCACACTCAACCATACATATTTCGAACTCAACCCATATATATTACATACTTAAACCATCATACATGAATCTGGATTCCAAGATAATGCATTATTCAAAATCCAACACTACACCTATCTGCCAATTCGTCCGAGCACCCATAAACCAAGCCGAACATCCATGTAAAAGCACATATTTCATGCACACCCTAGGATTAAAACTCAGGTTTCAATATATTATATCAAGCACAAAAGAGGGATGGAGATTTTAGATCTTGCCTTGAAGCCAATGAAATGATAGAAACCCTCCACCTCCAACCAGAAATGGGAAGACAAAGCGCCTATCAAAATAACCTCGATCCAGCAGCAACCAAATGACCGGGGAGATCACCCACGAGCAGGGACGATCTCTCCTCCTCTACTACGACCCTTGGCTCTCTCTTGGGCTTTTCAAAACCACACCATGCACCCAGAACGCAAAAGCCAACGCGAGGAAAAGAAAAGAGGGATAAAACTTCTCATAAAATGGGTTGGGGTTTCTTCCAAAACCTCCTGCGGTTACCAATATTAAGGAAGGTATAGAGATCAATTTAATAGCCCAGAGAGTCCCATGGTTACGTGGGAGAAAAACAAGGAAAGGAAAACCCACGTTCGAACGTAAGAAACGGGGCATTGTTCATCCGTCCCTTTGAAAAATCGAAACTAATAATATAAAAAGAGTTAACAAAAACTAATTGTTACCCATTTTTCACCACCATTTAATCTATCATGCAAAAATACAAAATAATTAAAAACTCATGAAATGAAAATTGCCTCCGAAATGAATAGTAACGTTAAAACCCACTAACTCTCACATGTTTCTACTATTACGTGAGCTTTTCTTCTAAGGAAAAAGGATATAATATAATATTCTATCTCTTGTTATCAACTAAACAAATGTATGTACATATAAAATATGCATGAAAATAGGTTATATTACATAATTTTAATTACTCAAAATTTCATTTATGATCAAGAGAAATTTGCTTACTCTTTAATTATTATGTTCAACCAAAATACTAGTAAATTAATTTGTTAACTTAAGTAAGTAATATATCAAGCACTTAACCAAATTATTGACATAAAATATTCTTTATGAATCATGATAAAACTCTCGGGTACTACAAATATTGTGTCTCCTCTGGATTTGATGCTGGCAACAGTGTGTTTGACCTTAATTTGACTCTGGCAACATTGTTATTTTAAAGTCTTTACTTTAGTTAGAATAAGTTCTTGTTCATAACAAGGTCGATGCATATTCATATTGTTGCATTGAAAGGTCGGTGCACATTTGCATATAAGTCTATAAGGTTAGTGCATGTATCCACTTCTGTTATGAAAGTCTATGCATGTGCAGAATTGTTGCATTGAAAGGTCGGTGCACATTTGCATATAAGTCTATAAGGTCGGTGCACATGAAGAAATCCTGCACTATAAGATCGGTGCACATTCACTTTATAGTCTATCAGGTCGGTGCATACGTACATTCATTCCAGTCCTGAAGGTCGGTACATTTGCAGAAGTCTTGCACCAAAAGGTTGGTGCATATGTAGAAGTATTGAACCAGAAGGTCGGTGCATATGTAGAAGTATTGCTCCATAAGGTCTGTGCATATTTATATTATAGATAAAAGTCGATGCATGTCATAGAAAGGTCGATGTTAGTGAGCTAGCGACTGTAGCATAGGTCAATGCATGTTATAGAAGGGTCGATGCTAGTAAGTCATCACTCTCAAGGTCGATGCACCGTGTGCATTCACTATAAATATAGGTCGATGCACCTTCATTACAGAGTCAGATTGTTTGGCAAATAAGGTCTACCTGTATAACTCTAAGGTCGATGTTTCTATTCTAACATGCTGTATGTGTTAGCTATACAGGCTAATGTATCTCATTTATGCATCGATGCTCTTGAAGAATTTTGTGCATACATTTATATGAATTGTCTAACCTTGTGAAGCATCTGATACGGCATTTGCCAATAATTATTACATGCTTCATAAATCTTTGATTCTGTTTTGGATAGAAAGGAGGAAATAGCCTAGATCCGTGCTCGAACACCTGGGTTGTATAAAGGTAGACCGCATTACTCTTACGTGGAATTTAAAGTGAAGCGGATTAAGGGCACGTGATCCAAGGTAGGAAGTCAAAATAACATCCTATCACGTGGATCGTCTTATCTTCTACTCCTGACATGTGGGCCCTCAAAGTGCGCATTCTAGATAAAATTATTGGGCGGGAGTGTGTCTTCCGCGTGCCCAAAATTTGAAAAGCTTGTGGGACCACAGACTCGCGCTCTCCTATATAAAAGGGGATCGAGCTGTCAAATTCGACAAAGAGTGAATACGAGAGAAGCTGATCAGAAGAGGAGAAAGGAGCTAAAAAGCAAGAGAGTTCTAGATGCTGAGCGAGAAGAGTCTAAGAATTGTTCGAGAGTGAAAGAGTCTGTTGTAGAGAGTAAGAAGAAAACAGAGTGCCATAAGTCTGTCTGAGAGAGAGAAGTGAGATTGAGCAGAAGAGTATTGTCCTGACTTCTGGATCAGATCCAGAGTCAGATCGCTCCAGTGGAGCTACAGTTTATTCTTTATGTTATTGTTTTTCATTGCCTCTTTAGTTTTCTTTTTGAAATTACTGCAAGCTGTGTATCAGCGGAGAATGCTATGGTGCTCAGTGGCGAGGTGTGATCCTCAGACAGCAAGCTGTGTTACTCAGCGGGAAAGCAAGCTGTGAGGCTCAGCTATTTGTAGGGATTTCATCCCCGAAACTGTGGATCAGCAGAGTTCATGTCACGCCCCGAACAAGGCGGAAATATCGGGACGTACAGTTAGGGACACGCTGGAAAGAGAGGGAACTAAATCTAAAATGATACACAAGTGCTACAAGATGGAAAGGAAATACTAAATGATCATTAAACAACCAAACTGATACAATGATCTCAAAGGCAACTTAATACAACTGGAATAATCAACCACTAAAACTCAATAACATGACTGAGACTAAAAGCTCTCCAAAACACAACTAAAGAAAGATAACACACTACTAACACACTAGAACTGATACACTCAAGACATCACTCCTGCCCTTCCCCGTCGGTAAGCGCGTCACCTGAAAAGCCTGGAAAGGGGGAAAAACACCACTATGAGCTGACGCTCAGTAGGAAATAACAGACAGGTATAAGTGATTAACAGTTTAATTACATTTTAAAATGTCATGCTACAAATGATAAAAACAATAAAAAGATAATCGTGATATCACAAAACAGAATTCAAAGATCTTGCAAGGTCAACAAATATAATGAATAGAATAGTAAGACAAGAATTTACTACAGGAGATAACGATAAAAAGTTGGCCATATCAAGACAATTCAAGTCATGTCAAGCACGTATGTAATTTCATTTCCACGTCCAAGTAATAAGCAAGTAAAGTAACCACAAGTAGAGTATAGAACCGTGAAGAGTGGAAAGTGAAAAGTAGTAGAAAGTAATGTAGAGAGTAGTGGAGAGAGTAGTGGACAGTCCTAGATTTAACACATGTCAAGTACTGGTGCCAAATGCCACACCTAGTCATTCACCTCCCCGGGGGTACACGTAGTGTTCGGGCGCTCTTCCCAGGACCAGACCGAGCCCTTAATTATTTGCCAGGCATTGATTTCTTTGGATCAAAGATCCCACGAATCTAGACTTCCACAGTTTATGGCCAGAATTCCAAGGTTTAAACTAAGTAGCAATAACAACTTCACGTAGGAAAGAGATTCATTTCCAAAATTTCAAGGTAAGTATAATCATCAAGGAGATCGAAACCAAGTCACAACAAGAGTTAATCGTGCTGCGCTACTGTAAAACAGCAGTAATCAATCAAGCTAATCAACATATTAATCCTAATCACCAAGTTAAGATATCATGATTAACCATTATCATTTGCATTAGGACAATTGCCAATAAGCTGATTCAAGATGATAAGGCAAAGAACAACTCCCACAGGAGTGAAATAGAATGCATTAACAGAGATTTAGTTACACCATTAACCACTAATTATGTGGATTTCTATTTAATCTTGTATGCATTGAAATGAAGATGATAAACGGTGTGTTTTTACACTAAGTTTGCATGTATGGACCAATGTTAATTGAAACTAAAAAGGGTACATGAATAGGTCATTAGTTCCTCAAAAATGTAGTTTTCAATGTGATTAGGTTGAATGGATTGATTCCCCGATGATCCGGATTGATCCCCGGGTCAAAGCATCCTTTAAAACGGGTTTACAAGGCATGGGTCGACCCTTTGGGTCGACCCCTGGAAAAATTCCAGGCATGGGTCGACCCATTGGGTCGACCCCTGGGGCTTCCAGGAGCCAGTCTGGTGATGGGTCGACCCCATGGGTCGACCCCTGAAGCTGTGGGTCGACCCCATGGGTCGACCCATGCAAGGCAGAAAATTTCTGCTTGCTGGGTGGTATGGGTCGACCCATGGGGTCGACCCCTGGGTTTCCAGACCCGAATGGGCTTCCGTAAAACATGAAAAACTCCATGATTTGGGGTCTAAATGTATTGTGATCTTAACCATATACTCTAGGGTTATTAATATGCATCATAGGGTCATGAAACACAATTTTAAATCATGAATTTCGATAGGAATCCAATGAAATACAACCTATTCTATGAAGAACACAAGAAAAGTCTAGCTTGCTAGCATGCTTCTAATAACACACGAAATACTCTAGGCATGATCTATAAAAATTGGGGATTTTGATGTCAAAAGAAAGCTAACATGCTATTGATTACATTCATGTATGTTAATTAGAAGTTGGGCTGTTATAACCTACCTCAAATTGAAGAGGGAACTCGAAACCTAGAATAAAGAACAACTTGACAGCACCTCACTAAAACCTCGATATCTCCACGGATACCTAATAAAAATTGGGGCTTTTGCCACCAATGGAAAGAGCTCGATGAGAGGTACAATTTGCTATACTCATGATCAAGATTTGGTTGAGAATTCCTACCTCAATCGATGGATCAAAGAAGGATGAAGGGAAGCCAACGGCCTGCTGACCCACCTCCACAAATCGAACTAGATCTCTCCAGATTTGAAATTTCAGCGAACCCCACAGTAGCCAAATGAAAGAAGACTCGTAGGGCTTCCTTTTGATAGCTCATAGAGCTTCTGGAGCCTTCTGAATTGGGAGTATTCGCTGCTGCAAGCTACGTGTTTAGAAACGGCACCGAAATCCTTGACTTGACCAAACTATGTCGGCAGAACGTTTTGGGACTAAGTTTACCTCAAATTGATTGAGGGTAAATGTTCCTTTATGTAATACCTTTCATTTGCCTCTGGAATCACCCCATTTGGTTGAGAAACAAGCTCGAATTTGATGTTCAAAGTTTGGGTGAATAGTGAATACGAATTTGGGTTAGGTGGGTTGTAAGTCAGGCTTAATCCACTGATTAGGCCTAGATAATGATTTAATTAGGCTTACTCCAAGAAGACAAAAGTGTTAGTCGAAGCATCTATTATTTAATTACTATTTTTATGAATTTTTATATGGTAGATAAAATTCCACTTCTACTATTCCGTAATTAATTAAATATTAAGTTCGGAAGACTTAGTTCGCTAATTCGGCTTAATAAACGATTTTATTAGGTTTAATTGTAGAAGACAAAGTTGATAAACAAAATTAATTCTACAAAATGTGATTTTTAGGGATTTTTAGAAAATAGTAGAAAAATGACTTATTCTATTAATTAATTAATTAATCTAATTAATTTGGATAATTCTCATTAATTCGAAAAACTTCAAATAAATTCCAAATAATTACAAATAACTTTCTAAATAAATTTCTAAAGAATTTGGGGTCTTACACCCTCCCCTACTTAAAGGAATTTGGTCCTCCAAATTCACTGCACTAAAACTGAGAGTAGAAAAAGATCGCTCACCTAGAATAGATCGAGATACCGCTTTCGCATAGTCTCTTCAGACTCCCATGTAGCTTATTCGGTCCCACGCCGACTCCACTGAATCTTGACCATCGGTATCGAACGATTCCGGAGTTGCTGATGCTTCCGGTCCAGAATCTTGACAGGTCTTTCCTCATAGGTCAAATCTTCCTTCAGTTCAAAATCCACCTGCTGAATGATATGAGTGGGATCGTACACATATTTCCGTAACATAGACACATGGAAAACATTGTGTACGCCAGACAATTACGGTGGTAAAGCCAGTCTGTATGCCACCTCTCCCACTCTATCTAGAATCTCGAATGGACCAATGTACCTCGGACTCAGCTTGCCATGAATGCCAAATCTTCGGATCCCTCTCGTCGGAGAGACCTTTAAGAACACATGCTCGCCAACCTGAAATTCCAATGCCCTTCTCCTGTTGTCGGCATAACTCTTTTGTCTTGACTGGGCTACTTGTAACCGGTCTCGTATAACACGGATGTTCTGTGATGATTCCGAAACAAGATCTGGTCCAAGCCACTGTTTCACACCTACCTCGTCCCAACACAACGGGGAACTACAACTTCTACCATATAGTGCTTCAAAAGGAGCCATCTGAATGCTAGACTGATAGCTGTTATTGTAGGCAAATTCAATTAATGCTAAATGCTCACTCCAATTACCACCGAAATCAATCATGCAAGCTCGCAGCATATCTTCCACTATCTGATTGGTTCTTTCAGTCTGTCCATCTGTCTGTGGATGAAAAGCAGTACTGAAATTCAGACGGGTACCCAAAGACTCTTGCAGTCCCTTCCAGAAATGTGAAGTAAATCTGGGGTCTCGATCAGATACTATATTCACTGGGATACCATGCAATCTCACCACTTCCTTTATATACAAAGCAGCCAATACATCAATCCTCCACTTGGACTTAATTGGTAAGAAATGAGCCGACTTTGTCAAACGATCAACAATCACCCATATCGCATCAAATCCACCACGAGTCCTAGGTAGACCCATAATGAAATCCATGCCAATACTTTCCCACTTCCATTGGGGTATGTCGAGTGGTTTCAATTTCCCTGCTGGTCTGAAATGTTCGGCCTTAACTTGCTGACATACCAAACATCTGCTCACAAAATCTGTAACTTCTCTTTTCATATTCGGCCACCAAAATGACCTTTTCAAATCTCGGTACATCTTAGTGCCTCCAGGATGAATGGTATATCTGGATCTATGAGCTTCCTCAAGAATTTTGTTCTTTATTGTAGCCTCATCCGGAACACAAGTTCTGCCTTTAAATAATAATCTACCATCATCGGCCAACATGAAGTCAGGTCTGCTGCTCAAGCTTCCCTTGATCTCTACCAACTCGGGATCATTATCTTGCAAGGACTTGATCTCTATCAATAATTCAGGTTTAAGTTGAATCTGAGCAATCAAGATCCGATCATTGTCAATATTGAGATCCAGACTAGACAATTGTTCCAACAATCTCCATTCTTGTAACATGAGACTTGACAATCTAGCTACCGGCTTCCAGCTTAATACATCTGCCACAACATTACCTTTGCCAGGATGATACTCAATCGAGAAGTCGAAGTCTTTCAAGTACTCCAACCATCTCCGCTGCCTCATGTTGAGTTCCTTCTGAGAAAATAAATACTTCAAACTCTTATGATCTGAGAGCACTGTAAAGGTTTCTCCATATAAGTAATGCCTCCATATCTTCAAAGCAAACACGACTGCAGCAAGTTCCAAATCATGAACAGGATAATTATCTTCGTGCTTCCTCAACTGCCTAGAGGAATAGGCAATCACCTTCTCATGCTGCATGAGTACACAGCCTAAGCCAATACCTGAAGCATCAGTATAAACAACAAATCCTCCTTCACCAGAAGGTAAAGCCAAAACAGGTGCAGTAGTCAAACACTCCTTCAGAGTCTGAAAGCTTCGCTGACAATCATCTGACCAATCAAACTTATTCTCCTTGCGGGTTAATCTTGTCATAGGTACTGCAATCTTGGAGAAATCTTGAATAAATCTTCGGTAATAACCTGCCAGGCCTAGAAAACTTCTAACTTCTGTCACACTGGTAGGTTGTTCCCAATTCTTCACTGCCTCAACCTTCGAAGGATCAACAGAAATACCGTTCTTCGTAATGATATGTCCTAGAAAGGACACCTCTTGCAGCCAGAATTCACACTTACTGAACTTAGCATATAGTTGATGATCTCTCAACAATTGCAATGCCATTCTCAGATGCTCAGCATGCTCCTCCTCATTCTTAGAATAAATCAGGATGTCATCAATAAATACCACGACCCACTGATCAAGATAGGGCCGAAATACATCGTTCATCAACTGCATGAAAGCTGCTGGAGCATTCGTTAGACCAAAAGGCATAACGACAAATTCAAAATGACCATACCTGCTGCGGAAAGCTATTTTATAAATATCCTCTTCCTTAATCCGCAACTGGTGATATCCAGATCGAAGATCGATCTTAGAGAAATATTGAGCTCCCGCTATCTGGTCAAATAACTCGTCAATCCTCGGCAAGGGATATTTGTTCTTGACAGTCTGCTGGTTTATTTGCCGATAATCAATGCACAACCTCATCGAACCATCTTTTTTCCTGACGAACAACACAGGGGCTCCCCACGGAGAAGTACTAGGACGAATAAAACCCTTCTCAAGTAATTCCATCAGTTGCTGCTTCAGTTCCCTCAGTTCCGCAGGAGACATACGATAAGGAGCCTTAGAAATAGGAGCTGTGCCAGGAATAAGATCAATAGAAAAGATAACTTCCCGCTCAGGCGGAAGTCCTGGTAGTTCCTCTGGAAAGACATCAGGAAAATCTTGGACAACAGGAATGTCCTTGATCTCAATATGCTGCTCAGGGGTTGCACAAACAAAGGCTAGAAAAGCCTCACACCCATGCCTCAAAAGCTTATCAGCTCGAAGAGCTGAGATGAGCGGTACGGAGTTATGGTGCTTGACTCCCGTAAAGGATAAACCAGAATGTCCAGTAAAAGTCACTGAGCTAGAACTACAGTGAACATTGGCCTCATACTTGGCCAACCAATCTGCTCCTAGGATTACATCATAATCCTTCATATCCATGCAGACCAAATCTGCTGGAAAGTTCTGTTCACCAATCATAACCTTACTAGAAGGATAGAAATACTGGATTGTTGATCTAGTGCCAATAGGGGTTGAAATCTCTAACGGAGTATTCATCAAAACAGGTTCCACAGCTAATGACTTAGCAAATCTCCGTGAAATAAAAGAATGTGTTGCACCAGTATCAAAGAGAGCAAATGTGGGCTTATCGATTATAGTAAGAGTACCTTCGACGAGTCCGCCATCATCAGAAATCCCAGTTTCCTCTGCATGTAAAGCTTGAAGCTTGCCTTGTGGTTTCTTGAAGACTAGAGGTTTTGCCGGTGTAGCTTGTTCCGATATGAGAGGACAATTGGGAATACGGTGCTCCTTGCTTCCACATCGCAAACAGGCACCTAGCTTGCGCCAGCACTCCTCTATCTTGTGACCCGAACGATCACAATAGTTGCACACGCCCTTGAATGGAATAATAGGGCCAGGCTTCTTGTCTTCATGCCTCGGCATCTTGCCCTTCCACGATCCGGACCCGCTCCACGAACCAGGTCCACTAACAGGCCTCTTCTTGGCATACCCGGGTTTGACACTCCCGAAACCCGTAGGTAATTCTTTCTTGGTGCCTTTCCCACGGATTCTCTCCGTCATCTCAAGAGTATCCTCTAGAACTTGCGCTTTCCTTACCATCTCAGAATAAGTGGAAATCTCCATCGGTGCCAATTGGTTGATATAATGAAGCTTCAAACCATTGAGAAAGCGCTTCGCCTTCATCTTCTCGGTGGAAATGAGATGTGTAGCATATCGAGAAAGCCGTGCAAATTGAGCCTCATACTCTGCCACGGATAAACCTCGCTGTTTCAAGGCCGCGAACTCTGCCGCTTTCTTCTCTTGCACTCTATCAGAAAAATACTTGCTGTTGAAGAATTCTTCGAACTCTTCCCACATAACTTGCCGATCACCTAGAGTTGCCTTGATAGAATCCCACCAAGTACGTGCATCATGTTCCAATTGAAATGTGGACAAAAGGACACGCTCCTGGTTGGTGCATTACATAACTTCAAAGATTCTCCCCATCTCATCTAGCCAGTGCTCGGCTTGGTCGGGGTCAGTCGAACCAGCGAATCTAGGCGGGTTCATTCCGCGGAAGTTCCGGTATAGATCACCGGTGCCATGCTGTGCCGCTCCTGCCTGAGCTACTTGCTGAAGGGCCTGAGTAAGGCCTTGAACCGTACGCTGCAGGTTCCTCCATTCAGCACGATCAGCTGCCATCTACACGAGAAATAGGTTACTTAGGTTCAATAAGATAGATAAAGCACGATTAAGGAACGAACTTAACCCAAGTTCTACCCATTCTTACCAGGTCAGGTCCTAGACTTTTACAAGGTTAGGGATCTAATGCACCTAGACACGACCAAAAACTCGGTACCTGGCGGAGGTAATCGGTCCGAAGACCACTCGCGCAAGTGTGCGACCTTCCCGATAGGCGTAGCCTAACGTTCGGACAACACCTTTTGATATACCGATTATTGGGATGCAATGCAAGACAACCTAAAACTTAGGAAACCTAGGAATGTGAAACCTAAGCTCTGATACCAACTAAACTGTCATGCCCCGAACAAGGCGGAAATATCGGGACGTACAGTTAGGGACACGCTGGAAAGAGAGGGAACTAAATCTAAAATGATACACAAGTGCTACAAGATGGAAAGGAAATACTAAATGATCATTAAACAACCAAACTGATACAATGATCTCAAAGGCAACTTAATACAACTGGAATAATCAACCACTAAAACTCAATAACATGACTGAGACTAAAAGCTCTCCAAAACACAACTAAAGAAAGATAACACACTACTAACACACTAGAACTGATACACTCAAGACATCACTCCTGCCCTTCCCCGTCGGTAAGCGCGTCACCTGAAAAGCCTGGAAAGGGGGAAAAACACCACTATGAGCTGACGCTCAGTAGGAAATAACAGACAGGTATAAGTGATTAACAGTTTAATTACATTTTAAAATGTCATGCTACAAATGATAAAAACAATAAAAAGATAACGGTGATATCACGAAACAGAATTCAAAGATCTTGCACGGTCAACAAATATAATGAATAGAATAGTAAGACAAGAATTTACTACAGGAGATAACGATAAAAAGTTGGCCATATCAAGACAATTCAAGTCATGTCAAGCACGTATGTAATTTCATTTCCACGTCCAAGTAATAAGCAAGTAAAGTAACCACAAGTAGAGTATAGAACCGTGAAGAGTGGAAAGTGAAAAGTAGTAGAAAGTAATGTAGAGAGTAGTGGAGAGAGTAGTGGACAGTCCTAGATTTAACACATGTCAAGTACTGGTGCCAAATGCCACACCTAGTCATTCACCTCCCCGGGGGTACACGTAGTGTTCGGGCGCTCTTCCCAGGACCAGACCGAGCCCTTAATTATTTGCCAGACATTGATTTCTTTGGATCAAAGATCCCACGAATCTAGACTTCCACAGTTTATGGCCAGAATTCCAAGGTTTAAACTAAGTAGTAATAACAACTTCACGTAGGAAAGAGATTCATTTCCAGAATTTCAAGGTAAGTATAATCATCAAGGAGATCGAAACCAAGTCACAACAAGAGTTAATCATGCTGCGCTACTGTAAAACAGCAGTAATCAATCAAGCTAATCAACATATTAATCCTAATCACCAAGTTAAGATATCATGATTAACCATTATCATTTGCATTAAGACAATTGCCAATAAGCTGATTCAAGATGATAAGGCAAAGAACAACTCCCACAGGAGTGAAATAGAATGCATTAACAGAGATTTAGTTACACCATTAACCACTAATTATGTGGGTTTCTATTTAATCTTGTATGCATTGAAATGAAGATGATAAACGGTGTGTTTTTACACTAAGTTTGCATGTATGGACCAATGTTAATTGAAACTAAAAAGGGTACATGAATAGGTCATTAGTTCCTCAAAAATGTAGTTTTCAATGTGATTAGGTTGAATGGATTGATTCCCCGATGATCCGGATTGATCCCCGGGTCAAAGCATCCTTTAAAACGGGTTTACAAGGCATGGGTCGACCCTTTGGGTCGACCCCTGGAAAAATTCCAGGCATGGGTCGACCCATTGGGTCGACCCCTAGGGCTTCCAGGAGCCAGTCTGGTGATGGGTCGACCCCATGGGTCGACCCCTGAAGCTGTGGGTCGACCCCATGGGTCGACCCATGCAAGGCAGAAAATTTCTGCTTGCTGGGTGGTATGGGTCGACCCATGGGGTCGACCCCTGGGTTTCCAGACCCGAATGGGCTTCCGTAAAACATGAAAAACTCCATGATTTGGGGTCTAAATGTATTGTGATCTTAATCATATACTCTAGG
The DNA here is from genome assembly GCA_022559845.1 of Amorphophallus konjac. NCBI lineage: Eukaryota > Viridiplantae > Streptophyta > Magnoliopsida > Alismatales > Araceae > Amorphophallus > Amorphophallus konjac. Next base: position 172,877,464 of record CM040125.1, read on the forward strand.
GTTATTAATATGCATCCTAGGGTCATGAAACACAATTTTAAATCACGAATTTCGATAGGAATCCAATGAAATACAACCTATTCTATGAAGAACACAAGAAAAGTCTAGCTTGCTAGCATGCTTCTAATAACACACGAAATACTCTAGGCATGATCTATAAAATTGGGGATTTTGATGTCAAAAGAAAGCTAACATGCTATTGATTACATTCATGTATGTTAATTAGAAGTTGGGCTGTTATAACCTACCTCAAATTGAAGAGGGAACTCAAAACCTAGAATAAAGAACAACTTGACAGCACCTCACTAAAACCTCGATATCTCCACGGATACCTAATGAAAATTGGGGCTTTTGCCACCAATGGAAAGAGCTCGATGAGAGGTACAATTTGCTATACTCATGATCAAGATTTGGTTGAGAATTCCTACCTCAATCGATGGATCAAAGAAGGATGAAGGGAAGCCAACGGCCTGCTGACCCACCTCCACAAATCGAACTAGATCTCTCCAGATCCGAAATTTCAGCGAACCCCACAGCAGCCAAATGAAAGAAGACTCGTAGGGCTTCCTTTTGATAGCTCATAGAGCTTCTGGAGCCTTCTGAATTGGGAGTATTCGCTGCTGCAAGCTACGTGTTTAGAAACGGCGCCGAAATCATTGACTTGACCAAACTATGTCGGCAGCATGTTTTGGGACTAAGTTTACCTCAAATTGATTGAGGGTAAATGTTCCTTTATGTAATACCTTTCATTTGCCTCTGGAATCACCCCATTTGGTTGAGAAACAAGCTCGAATTTGATGTTCAAAGTTTGAGTGAATAGTGAATACGAATTTGGGTTAGGTGGGTTGTAAGTCAGGCTTAATCCACTGATTAGGCCTAGATAATGATTTAATTAGGCTTACTCCAAGAAGACAAAAGTGTTAGTCGAAGCATCTATTATTTAATTACTATTTTTATGAATTTTTATATGGTAGATAAAATTCCACTTCTACTATTCCGTAATTAATTAAATATTAAGTTCGGAAGACTTAGTTCGCTAATTCGGCTTAATAAAAGATTTTATTAGGCTTAATTGTAGAAGACAAAGTTGATAAACAAAATTAATTATACAAGATGTGATTTTTGGGGATTTTTAGAAAATAGTAGAAAAATGACTTATTCTATTAATTAATTAATTAATCTAATTAATTTGGATAATTCTCATTAATTCGAATAACTTCAAATAAATTCCAAATAATTACAAATAACTTTCTAAATAAATTTCTAAAGAATTTGGGGTCTTACAGTTCAAGCTGTTTGGCAGTGGAAGCCTTACTCAGTTGAGTAAGGGGTGGACGTAGATCTCAATCTCGAGATCGAACTACCTTAAAAATTGATCTGTCTTTTGTGTGATTGCACATCTCTTTTTACTGCAACTAGATGAATGCCTAGGATCGTCTACTGCAAGTCGTTAATGCTTTCAATATATTCATCTGTTGCTTACGCCCGAGTACCCAACCTGGTTGTTTGAATGTGTTCTGAATTGTATGTGCTAATTCATCATAAGTTGACATTGTCTTGAATCGTTCAGTAGATTTACCATCTTATATCTGATCTGTGATCGATAACTCAGTGGTATATAAAAATGGCTCAGTCAGAAGGATAGATTACGTCTATCTAGAAAATTGACCTTTGCGTGAGGAGATTTTAGAATCAAACCTCTACCAGGTACTATACTGAGTTGATTGATCTATTGGTTTTGGAGTTTTCAGTGATTGACAGCTATTCCATAGCAGATTCCCTTATTGTTAATTCAAACTATTTTTAGTGGTTCTGTTCACAGTAGTTTCTTTTAATTCCGCATTATTATTAACTGCTGTAGAAATTGAAATTGGGGTAGATCTACACACCCCCCTCTAGATTTGTAGTTCAATCCTTTCACACATCATCTTTTTAACTCTAAACAGAACGCAGATTAGCCCAATTAAATATATGCTAAGCCCTGGTAATTAGGTCCTATTCCTAGTTATAACCTTATAGTCATGATATTGGTTATATTGTGCATCAATCATGATAGATTTCATGCCCTCCATGTCTTATAAACTTATTTTAATCTTATGTTAATTTCATGCCAAAATTCATATAGTCTTGTATTAAAGTATTTTCATACACTTGTTTCATTGATGTTTGATCGTTGTTTTACACGATTCACATTCTTCTCCTCAAGTCTTTCTTAAGTACATGGCACGTATCCCGGTACGATGCTATTAGTTACACTTTGCACTTATAGGCACACTTTCTTTGACTTGTGATCCTTTCCATCGGATATTCCTTCCGCCGGACTAGGTGATCTTGTTTCAAGGCCTCCGTAAGTCTCTGCGAGCATGGGATTCCCACTAGGATGCTGAGCTAGTTGTACCCTGAAAACCCAATGGATTAGAAAGCACTTGAGTTTTCCGACATTTTCTGTGAACTAGCCTAGACGCGGCTTACTGAGACCGCTACTTCTTGATAGCGGTCTGATCGAGACTGTGTTGTTCCAGGCATGATCCTTGCGCTGACTCGTTCCCTCTCTGGCGTCGACTCCGTCAGGTAGCGGTTCCCTCCTGACTGTGGTTTGATAATAGTGGTTCTTCCATGATTGCATTCTTCTGTCTCGTGCCCTAACCCAAGGTTTGACCCAAGGGTTGGTTCTACTTTGTTCCTAGATAGTCTATTAATTATTTGGAACCCAACATCTTGTTTCATAAGTCATTAATAAATTATAGAAATTTATGAATGTACCATTATGCTGTTGGAATTCCTCCATGGCAAAATGTCTAATTTAATCATACTTCATCTCATGTTTTCAATTTGGTACATTCTCACCTTGATTTTTGCTATCATGAAACTATTGTTTGAATTGTACATTATTGGCTGAAACTTTATTTATATCTCGTGGAAGAAGCTTGATTTATAACTTGAAGATGTAAGAGCGGGCATGGACAGTGTCCTAGGGCTCGACGCTAGTCCCCTCGGCGGATGGCCGGAAACATGCTCTAAACCATGGGATATGATGAATACTGTCGTCGCATTGCACCGGAGTACTTTTTTTATAAACGGGTGAAATCCACGAGGCTATCTTATGAAATTTACATGCTTGCTAGTACATTCTCGTTCATGACTTTCTAGTGCATAGCCTTTATGGTTATGAAAAGTACATTCTCGATACATGCTGGTACATTCTTGTTCATTAAAGGCCACATTATATTCTTGCTTGATTATGCTCTCATGAATCTCATCTCTCTACTCTTATCTTGATACTCATAGTTACTTGGGTTTTATACAGCATGTTTTAATCGTATTTCTTTTACCTTACCTTCTAGAGCTAAAATGTTAATTACTTAAATTATGCCTTCATGTTGATACGAAGATACCTACTGGGCAAGTGTGCTCATTGTGAATCGTGTTTTTCACATCAAAAATAAATAAGTAAGAGATAAATAAATAGTGAAATAAATGAAATAAAAGGAGCAAGAGATTGCTATTGGAGTGTGATCGCCAGAGGGGTTACCTCAAAAATAAAAGAAATTGATCGCGAATACCTGGTAAAAATAAGGATGCGGGATGAGTGTAGATTCCTTCCTCCTCCTTCTACCGGCCGGCCGATGAAGGGGGTTTTCCTCTTGATTACCCTTAAACAAAGAACAAACAATCAAAAGAGGAGGGATTAGCCAAACGTGTGTGTAGTATCAATCCAAAAGAGTAATACGATGATGAAAGTGGAGCATAAAGTGTGCACATTTTGGTTCTTTTAAAACCCCTAAGAAAATTAGGGAAGGAAAGAGATATGATGCAGAGCTAATGCAAACTAACTATGATGAACAATGATGAAGTAGCAAATTGATGCAAAGAACTCCATGCTGTTCCTGACAACAGTAAAGGGGAAACCAATTGATGCGGCTGATGCACTAGGAAGAAGAAGACCACTGCAGGAGCACGGATTCGCAAAGAAAAGTAGAGTAGAAAGGCTTCAATGCACGGAGAAAACTGTTATTGCTAATCTCTCCTCTCTTCTGTTTTAGCCAACCTTCCTATCAAGCTTCTGCTGACCTCGCGCGAACTCGACCCAGGAGGCTATTTATAGGGCAGAAAACACAAATCTAATGGGATAAGAACTGGCAAGACCCTTCTACGGCAAGGTCTCTAGTTCCCTAATCGAGCAAGATGATCAAGCAGAGCAGGGACTCCCCAAGAAAGGGCAGTTCAAGCAGGACACGGAAGGGAAAGAGACGACCCACATCAAGGAGTTACTTGAAATTGACGACCTGAGTCAGGGCGTTAATTGAAATAACGACTGGCACAAAGACGTCAATGCTTGGATTTAATTTTAGTAAGGAAAACCTTCCTTATTTAAAAATTATAAAGAGACGCCTGTAGGAGAGACGTTAATTCAAAACACGACCCAGGGAGGGACGTTAATTTTTGATTTCAATTAGGGTAGGATACGTCAAATATCAGAAACTGACGCCTCATGACCCAGTCGTCCTTTCTTTGAAAAACGCCCTAGCTCAGGTCGCTATTTAAAACACGCCTCTCCTCGAGTCGTTAATTACAAAAATGCAAGAAAAATCATAAAAACCCACACAAAAATAGAAAAACTTTATATTATAGAAATATTTAAGTTCACTTTGGAGCGTTAACATGGTGACATGAGATTTGATCAACATAGTATCAATTTTGGCGTGTCTACAGCTGCCCCACCTTGGCGTCTGCTTTGGAAGGGAGTGAGACGTAATGAAAGTGAAAGTGTAATGAAGTGGAACGAACTGATAAGTAGATGCCAAGGTGTGATGTGACACGCCTGTGACACTCGGCTTTTGAAATCTTTCCAAGATTCTGAGTGAAGCAACTTCGGGTGATTCCAAGGAAACATCGATTTGCTGGGTAAAGGAGACTAAACTAAACAAGTAAAATGTGCGCGTGGGCACGACAGAGAGGCACCTTTGGAGAGCATTTACCAGCCAACGTGGACGTGCTACAATCAAGGTGAATTTGCAAAAAAATAAAGTGAATTGAGATGAAGACCCAGCAAAGAGGCATTTTCAAGGAACTAGCCTGAGCGGCTTCAGAGAGAATAAAGTACTCAATTTGGAGTGGAATATCTCATATCAACTCAATCAAGAGCGAGTGACCTTCATTATTACCATAATATGAAGATTTTCAGCATGAAGCTCAAAGTCCTATATGATGCATGCTGGGCTAAAAGAAAAATTAAAACAAACTAAAAATAGAAAAATAATCAATGATAATATTGTTAAGCCACCTTGATTCGGTCAAGAATCCAAATCTCTGAGCTGACACTAAGCCGAAGCCCGTTTGTCCGTGCATCAACCCAGAAAGTGGAACCATCGTCCCAGACCTTTAATGACTCAACGTCCTATCCGTGTGATCAAGATTCTCCTAGAATTATCACTGTTTTTGATGAAGGGGAACTCAAATTCCAGGTTCGTCAGAACCACAAGGTCCTTGATATGCTATAATAGCGTAAAATACCATATAGTAACAATGCTTACAGGAAGGAAATACAAGAGTGGGATGATGTTATTCCCATGAGTCACCCGTGCGTCTCGAAACCTGCACTCTTCTGCACTTGAAAAGTTCATTAGTTCTCTCAATTCAAAGCATGATATGATCATAAGTGCATAATCATAAGTAATCCCAATCAAAATATAGCACTTAAGTTCATTAAAACATAGGGAGGAACCAAATATGTAAACCCATAAAATAACGACTGGAGTTCATGGCGTCAAAAGAATAAAAGACGACCGACATGAGGGCGTTTAAAATATAAAAGATGTCTACCATCAAGGCGTTAATTCTTTTTGGGATCTCAAGAAAGTGACGACCCGAACGTAGGCGTTAAATAAAACACGACTTTAGACAAGTCGTCATTTCAACAAATGACGCCCCAGACACCGACGTTAATTAACTGTGAATTCCGAACACCAAGACTAGAAAGCAAAACCCAGTACTACTTGTAATCGTCTCTGCAGCTTCGAATGGGCATAAGATCCTTCGAACTTCTATAACAAGAAGGAATTTCCCTCAGCAAATCAACCAAATCCTTTGTTCTGTTACTTCTGCTTTTGATTTCACAGGTGCTGCTACACCTGCTTCGGCTTCTTTCTGCAGACAGTCACTGAAATAACCTCAGAAGATGGAGAGAGCTATCAAGCGGCCAAAGATTTCTACTCCTAGGCTCTCAGAAATCAACGGACACCTTAGTAGTAGAATTGCATCGAACCAGGTATGTGAGTTTGAATTATTCTGCTATTATTTCCCCTTTATCTTCACCACTCCCAACCTTCTTACCCTCTGTACTCTTCTCTTCTTTTCTTTTCTTTTTCCACAGGATTATCCAAATATTCCAGGAGCCAGGAGATATACTAAGAACAAGTGGCTCCCCCTTTTACTCTCCAAATTCAGCTCTGACATGAGAATTTTTATATCTAGATGGCACCTCCTAGGCCTAGTTACCCATGTCAAATATTATGACCAAATCCACTTAGATTGGGCAGCTATAGGAGCTCTAGTGGAGATATGGCACCCCTCTACTCACACCTTCCTATTCTCCACCTTTGAAGCTACCATCCTATTGGAAGAGTTAGAGATGATCTTAGGCTTGAAGAAGATGAAGCAAGGAGATGAGGAGAAGATGGCCATCATGCCAAGGCAAATCTCCTCACATGAATTGTTAACAAGCTTGATTCCTAGCCCAAACCTAGTGAACCAAATCAAAGCCACCAAAGGAATCAACCTCCTAAAACTTGCCTCATGGGTCTACAAACGATCCGACCGAGCTAAAGAAGATGAAGAAGTGGAGCGAGTAGCAAAGGCTTTCGTGGTGTGCTTGGCGGGAGCAATCTTATTCCCCTCCACGGAAGACTTCTTGGATGAATCCCAATTAAGCGCAATAACTAGCCTATGGGAAGGAGAGAGAGTGGGACCGGCGATATTGGCCTTCCTATATAATGGGCTCACTTTGGCGGCAATGGGGAGACCAATCTATGGATGCATGCTTGCACTATCAAGTTGGGTAGATCTCCACTTCAAGTTCGATCCATGTGAGGAGGCCCAACAACCCTCAAGGATCTTTTCAAAGAGCCCTCTCTCTTACATGACCGGCTCACTGGGGATAAGCAATAGAGTGATGAACTGGATACCTCAAATTAAGAAGAGAGCGGAATGGAGGGAGCATCTCAAGGTAATGCCAAAGAACCTCTTCACATGCGCCCCGGGACTACTCAAAATGCAGGAACTCCACGCACGATTCTCTCCCGGCACTGATCTTCGTCTCGTAGGTGCCACGGAATTTGTGCTATACAACTCTCACCGATGCCTTCCTCAACTTGGGCTCCCACGGCGGCTATTCGAGGACCCATCTCATCTTCCTCCTATCAAAACCAGAGACATCGGCAGCAATGAAGATGGAGAAGAGTGCACCACCATCCAAGCTCTGTGGAAAATTTGCAAGACTCATCAACCTGTGGAGAACTTGGAAGAAGACAGAGATCAATGGAAATCATATGTAATAGCTTTAAGGAACCTGAGGCCCAAAGTGGTTCATTAAGTGCATTGTAATCTCCTTCATTAAATAATCAATAATAACATTCAAATTGAGCCAATTACTATGTTTCTGATCAATTCTTCCAACAATCTGTGATTCTGCTCTGAATAACGACTTAGTTAATGGCGTCAATTCCCAAAGTGACGCCTCAGTATATGTCGTTTCTCATTAATCAGCTCTCAAAATTGACGCCTTCAGCAATAGGCGTTAATTGAATCACGACTTAAGACAAGGCGTTAATTTGATTCAAATTCCAAAAAGTATTCGTTAAAGATCCAAGAGTAACGCCTTAGGGTAAGCCACGACTCATGTAAACCACGTCTTCAGACACGTCGTTAATCAAAAATAGTAATCATTATTCCCATCATGTCAATCAAGTCCCATTAAATGTCTCTGACGACGTCTGCCATTCCCCATGCGAAACGAAATAACGCCTCAAAGCACGTCGTTAACAATGGAAGAGACGCCCTATGGTCCAGTCATCTTTTTAACAAGACACGACTTCGATGGGGTCGTTAATTCTTTTTGACCGTTCAACTTGCTTTCCCTCCTTTCTTCTTCTTCCTTCGTTCATTTCTTTCTTCTTCTCTTCCTGCAACCCTAACCGAACCACACTCCATCTCACTCATTCTCTCACCCCCTATCTCTCTCCCCTCTACACCCTAGCCATGGCAGGTGGCGGACCTAAGCGGCAACGGGTGAGCGCCCCCGAGGTCGTGGACTTGGAGGGCGAACACGGCCATGTCGAGGAGGAGGCTCCTCCCGCGGCGGCCGAGGAGGCACCGACGGTGGTGACCGGCGACGAGGGAGAACACGGCGACGACGAGGCCGTGGGAGATGAAGAAGATGAAAGAGCAGGGGACGAGAGAGGTGAGGATGATGATGAAGATGGAGAAGACGAGGAAGAAGAAGGAGAAGAAGAAGAACAACAAGAAAGGGAAGAAATTGAAGAAGAACAACCGGCGGCGGCCGTCGTCCCTCGCCCCGGCCAACTCCGGCGGCCATGGCAACCAAGGCCCCAACTCCGGGGAGAGCTATCGGGACCCAAACGACACAAGGTGGGCCCCAACCCTCATTTCCATTTTTTTTATTTCATTTCTTCCATTTTTTTCTTTTCCATAGCTCTCGGGAAGAAGAAAACCACGGACTCAGAAAGAAGACGCCCCCAGGGGTGTCGTGATTTAAGAAGAAGACGCCCAACCCTGGGTCATCAATTCATTTTATTTTCTGAAAAATAACTGATCTCCATGAGAACACGCCCTTCAACATGTCATTAATTTGATTTACCATGTTTTAATCACCATGCTATTATTTTCATGCTTCTCAGTTTTTCCAATTATATCTTCAATATTTATGCCTTGATCTATGTCTCGCATGCTGTTTTTATTTTATTTTCAAAAAAACCCTGGAAAACAACGCCCCCCATCGGGGCGTCAATTCAACAGATAACGACCATAGGAGTGGTCGTCAATTTAAATAATTCCAGAATATATTTCTAGGCTCAAAAACTCATTTAAGAAAAACATCTCATTCAGAGGCGTTACTTAAGCAAATGACGACCCAGGGACGGGCGTCAATTAAAAAATCTTTTGGGAATTTTAAAAATTAATTTCAAAACCACGCCACCCACCGGGGCGTTTCTTAGATAAACAACGACCCTGGCTGGGTTGTTAATTCAACAGGCACATAGATTCATCAAAAACCCATTTAGAAATAACGCCACACTCAGGGGCGTTAATCAAGCAAGCCACGACCCAAGGTTGGTCATTAATTAAATCAAACAGCAAAAATCTCAAGCAAGGCAATTAAACGAATTTACACATGAAAATTAACAAACAAAAATTCTTTCTTTTATGCATGCAGAGGTTGATGAGGACACACATCTCATGGGTCCAGGTCCGGGCAGCATACCACGGCCTCCCCGAGTTTCAGAGGGCTAGGGTAGATGCCATGGGGTTCGGGACTTTCCTTAGCATAGAGCCAGTCAGACCCGACCTAGCACTGATTCATGTTTTGAGGGAGAGATGGGACAGGACTAGCCGGGCATTTTTGATGCCGTGGGGTCACATGATCCCCACCCTAGAGGATGTGGCTAGGATCACAGGGCTTAGAGTAGATGGGGAGGCTGTGAGCGGGTTCACCTATCCTAACTATACCGAGCTTACCCAGAGACTGCTAGGGTTAGAGATGGTCTACGAGACACCTAGCGAGTGCAGGACCGTCTTCCGTACCGACCTCACCACAGCTATGGGATTGGGGGATGCTAGGCAGAGACCCCGGGAGTCTTTAGAGCAGTTTTTGCAGAGGTTGATGGATGGGGCTAGGGCAGCCTATTGCCAGGACCCAGCCGACAGGGAGAGGGCAGACCGAGATTTGAGGAGGTTTCTATTCTTGATGCTCGGTAGGCTATTGCTTGGCACGAAGGGCGACGTCATCAACTGCCGATTCCTAGGGATACTCGAGGACTTGGAGGGAGTTGGCAGATACGCCTGGGGAGCGGCACTGCTGGTGCACATGATGGGGACAGGACGAGAGACGACTGTCGGTGGCTTCTCACCTTTTCTTCAGGTATACATTTCTTTGTTTGAATGTTTGAATGTATATGCATATGAATGTTTTGCTAATATGATGCATGGATGCAGGTTTGGAGCCACTTATACATGCCCATGGGGCGCGTCGACCTACAACCTGGAGGTGAGGGATCTTTCCCTCTGGCGCGACGCTGGCTGCCGGTAGTTTTTGGGGCCCCACTCACCTACGAGCTATGGGTATTACGGAGAGAGTTCCGCGACTTCCCTCCTTCACTGGTATGCATAATGCAATTTTTTCTTATTGTGTTTATGTTATAGAATGTGATATGATGGATGATAATGAATGTTTGTTTTGTGGATGCAGGTGCGGTGGAGACCCTATGAGGGGATGATCGACGAGGGCCAGCCGTGGGTCGTAGCGGGCCATCCTCGCTTTGAGCATGAGCTTTGGGTTCATTGCCTGAGCGAGATTGAGCCGTTACGGCTTAGACTGGTGATGAGGACTCTCGGCCTTCATCAGGAGTGGATAGAGGTTGGAGAGCCGCGAGGGATTGGGAAGAAGACGCGCGGTCGTACCAAGGAGATCGACTGGAGAGTGCGGTTCGCGGACTAGTATACCGACTGGCAGCGAGGCGGGACCCGAGTCACCTCTCAGGCAGCGGACAGCTCCGAGTACCTCCGGTGCTACTGGGAGGTTTACGCCGGCCGACCCCAGATGAGGGTCCTAGGGGTATGTATGAATGCACTTATTTCTAAATTGAATGCAAATGCTTATGTATCTATCATGTGACTAATATGTAATGGATGCAGGATGCACGAGACATAGCAGCGATGGATGCACAGGCCCACCTACACAGCCTAGAGGCACAGCTGGCCACCACGCGGGCAGACCTGGAGACCCTGGTGAGTGTTTAAATTATTCCTATATGCAAATGAATTTTTGTTCTTGAATTATTGATGATTAGCCACTGACAATCTCAATAAATGCAGCGTGCCCAGCAGGGAGCAGTAGGGAGAGATACGGGAGAGGCCTCCAGCTCGAGAGGGCCTAGTACAGAGGCGACTGCACTAGCGGAGCAGCTAGCAGGGGCAGTGACACGGGCCAAGGCAGCAGAGCGCGACCTCGCCACACGAGTAAAACCAAAACTCAGACCTTATTCAAATATTGATTATTATCACTATGCTGATGAAAACTATGTTTTGCAGACTGAGGAGCTTCGAGCCGCTCTTACTTGCGTCTGCGAGGGACAGCAGGCGATGGCCACGCAGGTGAGTTTTACTTCTTTTCAGTCATGTGTCGCTTACTTCATGAATTATTGAATTATTGCATTAAAATGTGGAACTGATGATTTGTTTACCTGTTTGCAGACCACTCAGTTACAGGCGGCACGTACCCAGGCTGCCCTGGCCGGGGCAGAGTTGGCGATCCGTGAGCAGCGGGTCGCAGAGCTGGAGAGGGCTTTGAGGCGGCGTGAGGAGCTGCCTCAGGATGTAGCGGAGCTGCGGGTCGCTCTTGAGCTCGAGCAGAGCGGGCGTGCGCGAGAGGGCGAGGAGCGTGCTCGGGAGCGTGAGGAGCACCTGGCAGACCGTGCACGTCACCATGAGCTACAGCAGTCAGAGCGTGCCGGGTACCAGGAGCAGGTGGTAGCGCGCGAGCGTGAGCTGGCAGACTTGAGGACCCAGCTAGCCGTTACCCAGGAGCGGCTACGAGCATCAGAGGAGCGTCTTCAGCGAGGGCGGGAGCGGGCGCGAGCTGCAGGGTACAGCTTCACCAGCTCTACCTTCGTGGCGGGTTCCTCTCTTCGAGAGAGGAGCGAGGTAGGGGGGCAGGTTTGAGTTCCAGCTTCTTCACGGGGACCCATGCCCCCTCCACCAGCGCCACCTCGGGATGGCGAGGACGAGGTAGAGAGTAGGAGAGAGGAGGGTGGAGGCGAGAGCTGAGAGAGACCTACTTGTACTCCTCCACCCTCACACATGTACTCAGATATTTATGATGCATATATATATGAGATCAAAATTTTTGTTACCTGAGCACTTGTGTAGTTGTGTACTTGTGGTTGTGTACTTCGCTTCTTTTCCACGTTCTTGGCTTTTGCTTTTATTTTCCCCTATGCCTGCAGCTGTAGTTCACACTTAAACAAACAGGTTAATTCATCTGTTCGACTTGGCCCCTTGCTTAATAAGCAAGGGATGTCTTTACTTTGACCTTGATAGCGGGTCAAGGGACCAAGCCTTTAATCAAATAAGGTGAATGAAATAACCAATAAAGGGAGATGCATCACACAAGCACACATGTGCAACCTATAATAAAAGATGCCCATGCAAACACACATCATGAAAGATAAACCACCATTTTTTTCTTTCATTTTCTTTCCTCTCTTTTTTTTCTTTATTTTCTAAAAAAGATGCCTTAGACTAGGTCGTTATTCATATAGAAGACGCCCTCAGCGACGGTCGTTAATTTTGAATTTTGTTGAAAAGATGACCTATTTAAAGGCGTTATTTGATAAAAGATGACTTTGGCTTAGGCGTTAATTACATAAAAGGTGCCTCACTTAGAGGCGTTAATTTTGCTATTTTCAGAATTAGGTTGACAAAGCTACTAGGGCACTGGGTCATACATGGTCGTCATTGAGGATTCATTGACCTTTCTTGATTAATTAAAAAGGAGTCGACGTGCTAGTGGTTAAACTTATACGCAAGATCTCGCACGGTGCAATCTCCTAAGTCAGTCCCGACCATCCTGCTGGTTTACGACTTACCACAAAGGAAGAGATGGAAGAAGATATAAGGAAGCCCATAAGGAATTCTGAAAAGCTCAAGGTAAAACCACCTTTCCCTACCCTATGCCTGTTGGGATTCGGTCTTTGGCATAGAGAAATTTTTTTACCTTTTACCTCTTTTATATTGCATGCATACGCCCAAGGTTTTCCTTGCGGGGACTTTACCCTCTTGACATGCTTTTCTTTTCACGATTTGACTTTCACTTTGGAACTGATTTGTATTGATAAAAAAACCTAATTGTACTTGGGCTTTTGCGGCATTTTGTTCCCTTTTGGACCCTGACTTCCACTTACTAAGGCGGCGGGTAGGCTTGGCGGGTCTACCCCGAGACCTTCCTTCCTCCCTTATGGGCCGAAGAGGGAAAGAATGGGTATTGTCTTCACCTTTAGTCAGGTTTTTGACTTTCCATTGGATTTTGCACCGCTTGAGTTCGAGGTTTAAGCGTGTAGTGTGTGTGGGTGTCGACCCCATTTTAGTTAACAAGACTGACGAATGAATACGGAAATTTGACCTTTCAGACCTTGCGTCCTTGTACGCCATGGCAACGATTTTTTGGCATTTTGGAGAATTTCTATTTTGTTTGGGATTTTGGAAAATTCTATATTTTTTTTGGATTCTGGAAAATTCTATATATTTTTTAGATTTTGGATAATTCTATTTTTTTTGATTTTAGATTAGGGGTAGTATTTCTTAAGGTACAGCCCGTTCCAAGGATGAGCTAGCTCTTCTCCTTCAGCGTTAACCAATTTATAAGCATTGCCAGGATAAACATCTTTTATAACAAATGGTCCTTCCCAGTTTGGTTGGAGTTTTGAACGGGGTCCGCTAGGTTTTACAAAGATTCTCTTGATTACCATCTCACTACTTTGAATTTTCTCTCAATTACTTTCTTTTGATAAAAACGTGAAAGCCTATTTTGATAAACGTGCGCATGCTCAGCAGCGACCAGACGCTTCTCATCTAGGAGTTCCAACTGGGCAAGGAGTGAATCACGACGCTCATCAATAGAGAATTCCTTGCCCAATTGTACTCGCAGAGATGGAATGAGAATCTCATAAGGAACTACCGCCTCCATTCCATAAGTGAGGGTGAAAGGGGTTTGCCTTGTAGGGGTACGAATGGAAGTGCGATAGGCCCAGAGAGCTTCAACTAGCTTGTCTGGCCAATCCAAAAATTTATTAGCCTCACACGTCTTTTTAACAATTTTGATCAAGGTTTTATTAGTTACTTCTGCTTGGCCATTGCCCTGTGGATAATAGGGAGAAGAATGATGCAATGCAATGTTATACCTGTTGCAGAGATCCTTGAGCTCTTGAGAGATGAATTGAGGTCCATTGTCGGTGATGATGGTACTCGGGATGCCGAATCTTGTGATGATATTCTTCATTATGAATTTGCAGACGGTTGATGCTTTGATCTCCACGAATGCTTCCGCTTCCGTCCACTTGGTGAAGTATTCCGTTGCCGTGAGGATGAATGATTTTTGCTTCGTGAGGAGGTTCGAATCACCAAGAGGTCCAATGATATCGAAAGCCCACATGGAGAAAGGCCATGGGGAGGACATAGGATGGAGTGAAGAAGCAGGAGAATGAATCTTGTCGGCGTGCAGTTGGCACTTAACACACCTTCGAACATAGATGGAACAATCCTCTTCTAGAGTTGGCTAATAGAAGCCTAGCCTAAGGATCTTCTTAGCTAGCATCTGGCTGTTCACATGACCACCACACACTCCTGAATGCGCCTCTTCTACGACCTTCCAGGATTCATCATCATCGAGGCATCTTAATAAAACACCCGTGAGCCCTCTTCTATAGAGCACACCTCCAGCCAAAACATACCGTTGAGCCACTCTTCTGATTGCTTTCCTTTCTTTCACAGTGGCTTCTTCAGGATAGGACTGATCATTGCAATATCTGGCAATCTCAAAATACCAAGGTTTCTCCTCATCAGCCAATTCTTCTTCCCAATATAACAACATGACCTCGTTGCCTTTAAGAGCTTCACTCCGCCTGACCTTCTCGAGCACCTTGTCCCTAATGTCGAGGAATGCACGATCCTTAATAGCTGAAGTGACACGCTGATGAATGAGAGGAACGTGAAAATCTCGTTGGGGAGGAAAGACTAAAGCAGAGGCCAAAGAGGCAAGAGCGTCAGCTAAGATGTTCTGGCTTTGAGGGACATGGACGAAGATCAACTTCGTGAAGAGTTTGGCATAAGCTGAAGCAAGTTCCTAGTAGGGCTTGAGTTTAGGATTGATAGTGCGGCACTTGACAAGCACCTGGCGTAGAATGAGTTGACTGTCACCCACGATTCGTAATTGGGTAACACCATATTTATGAGCGGTTTGAAGACCGGCTAAAAGGGCCTCATACTCAGCTATATTGTTTGTGACAGGGAAAGTGAGCTGAGCAGCAAATGGGATGGTGACCCCTTCTGGTGTTAAAAGAACCATGCCGATCCCTCTTCCTTGGGAATTTAGAGCTCCATCAAAATGTAATGTCCACATAGGATCGTGGGGTTGATCAATGGACATTAGTTCTTCATCTGGAAACTCTGAATTGACAGGATCAAATTGAGGGAGAGGGTGGTGAGCAAGATGTTCGGCGATGGCGTAACCTTTGATTGCTTTCTGTTGAATGTAAGTGATGTCAAATTGAGAGAGAAAACTTTGCCAACGTGCCAATCGGTCGGTAAGGACAGATTTTTCAAGAAGGAATTTAATTGGATTCATGTGAGCAATGAGGTGAACCTCGTGAGCTAAGAAATAATGTTTTAACTTTTGAACTACCCAGACTAAAGCAGCGCAAGTCTTCTCCATGACTGAGTACCTCTGCTCACAAGGGTTGAGAAGTTTAGACAAGTAGTATGCTGCCCTCTCCTTCCCTTCTTCATCCACTTGAGCTAGGACAACACCTACAGAGTCATCCAGGATAGAAACATAGAGGATAAGTGGTTTGCCCGGAATTGGCGGCCTCAGGATAGGAGGATTGGCCAGATAATCCTTCAATCCGTCAAAAGCTGCCTGACACTTGTCATCCCAATTAAACTTGACTCCTGGCTTAGTAAGCTCATAAAACGGCCTGTATTTTTGTGAGTGTTGGGAGACGAAGCGGCGAATAAATTGTAACCTCCCGATTAATCCTCGAACTTCCTTCAAATTCTTGGGAGGAGGCATATCTCTGGTGGCCTTTGCCTTATTGGGATCAACTTCAATTCCTCTTTTGCTGACAATAAACCCAAGCAACTTCCCTGATGAAACACCAAATACGCACTTTTTGGGGTTAATTTTCAACTGATACTCTCGTGATCTTTGCAAGACTTTAGCTAAAACCCCAGGATGCTCAATCCTTATTCTTGACTTTACCACCAGGTCATCCACATACACCTCAATATAAATATGAATCATATCATGAAAAATTACCATCATAGCCCTCTGATAGGTGGCTCCAGCATTCTTGAGTCCAAAAGGTATGACCACATAGCAATAAGTACCCCATGGTGTAGTGAACGATGTTTTCTCTTGGTCTTCTTCAGCCAGGCGAATTTGATTATAACCCGAAAAACCATCCATGAAGGAGAGAGTCTCAAATCTTGCCGTATTATCAATCAAAACATCAATATGAGGGAGGGGGAAGTCATCTTTAGGACACGCACGGTTGAGGTCCCGAAAGTCTATACAAATCTGAACCTTTTCATCTTTCTTCATGACCGGGACGATGTTAGCCACCCAGTTCGGATAGAGGACAACTCTAACAAATCTAGCCTTATGAAGCTTGTCGACCTCTTCTTTCATCTTTAAAGCCATGTTAGGGTGGAAACGTCTCAACCGTTGTTTGATCGGGACAGACCCTGGCTTAAGTGTAAGCCGATGTTCAACGAGCGCAGGGTCTAATCCAGGCATATCTTCATAACTCCACGCAAACATGTCCTTATATTCTTGAAGTACCAAAATAAGCGCCTCCTCTTCGACAGGCGGCAAATTCTTGCTGATGAGGACAATCCTAGCGTCTTCTTCCGTGCCCAGATTTATTTCCTTGGTAGGCTCTTCTACTGAGGCTGATGGTTCGTTAAATCTTCTCATGCCACTAGCAAGGGCATCAGCCTCGTCCTCATATTCTTCATAACTTTCATCCCCCTCTTCAACATGGTCTTCATCATTCATAATCTCATAGACACCAAAACCCTCATAAGGAGCACAAGTATCCTCATATTCTAACTTTGGCAGGATAATCGGATTCTCTAGAAATTCGGGGAGGGTTGAGCATGCCCGACATCTTCTAGCCAACTCCAACAAAAATCTGCGGGGAATCTGCTTACCCTTGGATTTCCTATGTGAAACTACGCCATGGATTTTATTATTAGAAGAAGAAGAGCAACTAGCTTGATCATTAGAAGAAGAAAAGGGAGGGGGTGAAAAAGTAGATACAGGAGGGGATACAGATGAGGACCCCTCGCAGGAGGAGTGGAAAAGGTTGATCAATGAATCTTGGAAGAGCGGTCCCTGGGTCGGGACACCCTCAGGAAGGAGATAGGAGGTCTCCTCAAATGATATGGAGGATGAAAAAGTTGGAATTTTGGCATTTTTTTGTTTTCATTTTTATCTTTTTCAAGAAGAAAGCAGTGTGAAGGGAGAATAGAAGGAGGAGTGGAGATTGAAAGATTGGAGAAAGATTGAATCAAAGACGACCCACGCGGGGGTGTGATGGAGAGTTTGGAAAATTGCTCGAGGAGCAAGGGAGGCACGGGAGGAGAAATTTGTAGTGAATTTGGAGACAAGCTGATCATGATCAGAGGCGGTCTCGGCACGCGAGAAAATAGTTGACCATACAAGGAGGAAAGAAGAGATGGATGCATGGAAGTGAGGGAGAAAAGATCGGCCCACAGCCTGTCTGTCGTGAAACCTTCTTCATAGGGCACATCAGGCTCTCCAGTGTCTGTATAATTGCTCAACAACTGCCTCTTGTCTGTTATCACAACAGGCTTTTCAATCAACTCGTGGATCAGTGGTGGCCATTCCGGATCTGTCGACATGAAGAGACGGCTCAAAGCAATAGTAATGTCACTCATGTCAAACCATCTATACCAGTCACACTCTGGATCATCCATTTTCCTCCTCTTATCAGGCCTTAAAGATTCCAGGGCTTTGTATGTGGCCAATGGAGCAATATGACGAGCAAACTGTCTAGCATGAACATCTTGGCAGTCTAACACGGAAGTGATTATTGTAGTCTGCTCATTATTTTGGGCGCCACCTTTAATAAAATGTGTCTGTAATGTCCATGTAATCGGTTGGCGATCCGTCTTCAGAGTGGATGTCATGACTGCCCATGGTTCATTTTCATCTTTGCTCAGCCCTTTGTAGCCTAGACCGCCTCGTGCAATCAATTTCTGTGACTTGACAGGCCTAGTTTTGCCCTGAAAATTGACACCCAGGTCTTTGCCGACCTGGTACCCCATCTTCATCAAAATATTCCATCCCGGGGTGTTCATTGTGTTCTTCTTCTTCCCCTTTGCAATTAGGGGTGTCATGGCGACTGTTGTAACTGTCTCGGGTGGCATCGGCCGTGGGTGAGAGATATCCAGCACTGATAGCAACGGTTTGTTGGAAGGCCAAATAGAAGGAACTGACGTTGCTAGGTGTATGTCTTCATCAGGCAGGATCGGCATGCTAGTCACTTTGATAATATGGCCCTTGTGTGGAAACTTGAGGCATTGATGATTTGTAGAGGGCACTGCATCTAACTGTTGAATATAGGGATGACCCAAGATGCCATTGAATGTTGGATCCATATCCAAAATGTGAAAATCGACTGTGATTGTTGCTAGACCCAAACTAACCTTTAATGTTATCATGCCCAAAGGAGGCTTCTTAGTATTGACGTATGTTGTGACTATTATGGTAGATGGCCGAATCTAATTTTCTGGAATGTCGCACATCTTCAAAGTGCTTGGCGGCAATACATTGATGGATGCCCCAGTGTCCACCAAGCATTGCTTTACTGCCACCTTATTGATATCCAATGTGATGCATAAAGCATACTTTCTTGCTGGTTGAGGTGCCAGTTCATGTTCATAAAAAGTAATTGCCGGCTGACTGCTAGCGGGCGTCAAGACTGTGGTTATCTGCTCGGCAGGGATGTCTTCATTGACCATAACTTTCTATAAATATTCCTTTAAAGCTAATTGATGAGTGGTTGACCTCTTAATCAATTCTAGAATAGAGATTCTTGCTGGAGTTCGGTCAAGATGCTTCAGTAAATCATATTGAGTGCCTGGCACAGACTCTTGCTCCTGTTCTTGTTCGTTTGGCCCTTGTGCGGGCTCCTACTCTCTCTGGGGAAAGATGCGCTGGAACATCCGTCCACTGCGGAGCGGTGCTATGGTTTGGCGCACCTCTGTCGGGACAAGGATGGGGGGAGTATTGGAAGAAGAAGAAGGGGCGTTAGCATTGAGAAGTGGTAGAGGAGTGTTTGGAGAAGAAGCCCCCATAGGGGGTATTGGTGAAGGGTTCAAAAGAGAAGCACCCGTAGGAGGCATAGGGGTGGAAGGGGGTGTTGGAGTGTGGGAAGGGCTAGTGGGTTGAACAAGGAGAGGTCGGGGTATAAATGATGGTTGAACTGATGGTGGAGGTGTCCTTGCCGACGGAGGAGTGATGGTAGTGGATGTAACCGGTGCTGGTGACGGGCGAATGAGGAGTGGCCTAGATGGTGATGGCGAAGGGTTGGTGGCGGATGATGGAGTTTGCTGCGTCGGAGGCTGTGGTCGTGGTGGACGGGTAAGGAGTGACCGGGTTGGCAAGGATGAGGAATTAGTGGGGACAGATGGGTTAACGGGGCGCAAAAGGGGGCGACTTAATTGAGGGGTAGAAGAAGAAGGAAGCGTGCGCAAGAGGCGCGGAGGTTGATTTGAATTATGATTGAATGCCCTGACAGAGGCATTTTCTTCGTGCCATCCCTGCCCTCTCTCTACTTCATGGAGAGACGTGACTGGGTTCACATGATGCTTTGCTTGGTGCTCCGGCAATGGGTTGTGGACAATCCCCATATCTTGCTGAGGTGCTGGAGCTTGCTGTTGTACTGGTGGAGCTGGTTGCTGTGGCTGCTGAGCCTGCTGTTGCTGAGGAGGCCTTCTTACTTTCATAGCAGCGATGAACTGTCTCATCTCATCTCAATTGATGCCACCCTGGTCATTTAAATCATAGATGTAGTCCTTGAAGTGAAAGCAATGGTCAATATTGTGACCAGGGGAGCGGTGGAAAACACAATAGCGGGACGTGTCAACATTAGTGGGCCATGGTGTCCTTTCTTTTGGTAACATGAGTAGATTAGCAGCCATCAGGGCATTAAATATATCTGGGAGACTTTCTGGCAATGGCGGATAATGGGCCCTTTTGGGGCCAAGTGGTCTCCTTTGCTGTTGTTGTTGCGGGCCATAGTTGATGGGTGGCGGTACTTGGTGGTACTGTTGCGGAGCTGAGGGATCTGCATGTGGCGTTTGGTTTTGTGGAGGAGCAAGGGAAGGTTGAGGGGAAAATTGGTGTTGTGGGGGTGAGTGGAAGAGGGTGTTTTGTTGTGGAGGTGGCGGAGGTCGTGGGTTAGATTGGCGAAAAGGTGTGGGGTTGCCGACCGCGCCAACCTGCTCGTTGATGACGGTACCCTCAGTCGTGGGCCCGCTATTGTTGACATTTGTATTTTTCTTGATCAACCGTGGTTTCGGTTCGAACATGCCCATGATGGGCGAATCCTTCATCTGAGTTTGAATATATCGAGCTCTTTTGTCACGCCCCGACGCGAAATATCGGGACGTACAGTCGGGAACGAGCTGGCAAGAGAGAGATCTATCTAAAATAATACACAATACTACAAGATGGAAATACTAAATGATCAC
The DNA here is from genome assembly GCA_022559845.1 of Amorphophallus konjac. Taxonomy (NCBI): domain Eukaryota; kingdom Viridiplantae; phylum Streptophyta; class Magnoliopsida; order Alismatales; family Araceae; genus Amorphophallus; species Amorphophallus konjac. Next base: position 172,898,254 of record CM040125.1, read on the forward strand.
TAACCAACCACAACTGATACAATAACCTCAAATTCAACTTAATACAACTGGAATTACAACCACTAAAACTCAATAACATAACTGAAACTAAATGCTCTCCAAAACACAACTAAAAGTAAGATAACACACTGCTAACACACTACAACTGACACACTCATGACATCACTCCTGCCCTTCCCCGTCTGTAAGCGCGTCACCTGAAAAGCCAGGAAAGGGGGGAAACACAACTATGAGCGGATGCTCAGTAGGAAATAACAGGCAATTTACGTGATTAACAAATTAATTACATTTTCATATGCAATACTAAGAAAGAAATAAATGACGATAACGATATAATGAAACAACGTAATAACAAGATCTTGCAAGGTCAAGAAATATGTGATGTCAAGAATTAACAAGATAACAAGTACAAGAATTTACAACAGGAGATATAATAAGAGAAAGTAGTAAAGAATTGGCCACAAGTAAGTAATATCAATTCATTCGCGATCAAGTAACAAGTAACAAGTAACAAGAGATGTTTGTCATAGACGTAACAAGCAAGCAAGTATTTCGGTGTAATGCCCCACCATGTCATTAGCATCCCATGGGCTCAGTAATTTTTCGGGCGCTCTCCCCAGGACCAGACCGGGCCGTTATGATGTGATGGCATTTATTTTTATGGGCCCAAAGTCCCACACGTCCAGACATTCAGTCAATTTTAATGGCCAATTAATCAGAGGAATTTCTGTCAAGAGTATGAGTTTTTAAGGACTAACATGTCCTTGGATTCCAGACAAAAACTCGGTTGATACGGTCACCTCGGTGCCGCTTTACAAGAACTAGACCAAAACTCGGTCCACGGGATCAAGAAAGAACGGCTGACAGTATACCGTTCAAGTGTGTAAGTAATCCATTCTACTGGAGTAATAGAGACTAAAACAGTAACTTAATAATCAATTTAATCATAATTACCAAGTTAATATATCAAGGATTATCCATTATCATTTGCATTAAACCAATTTGCCAAAGGATGATTCAAGATGATAAGGTAAAGGACGAACTCACACAGGAGTGAAATAGCATATATTAACAGCAATTTAGTTATACCATTAACCAATACTCATGTGGGTTTCTATTTAACCAATGTATGTGTTGAAAAGAGAATGATAAACGGCATATTTTTACACCATGATAGAACGTAGGAACCAATGCAAATTGAAATCAAAGGGGTACATGAATAGGTTACTGGTTCTTCAAGAATATACTTTTCAATTGGTCTAAGTTAAATGGGTCGATCCTCTAATGATCCGGATCGATCCTCGGGTCGAAGAACGACAAAAACTGGGTTTCTGGTACATGGGTTGACCCTTGGGGTCGACCCCTGTAAAATGGGGTCTGCCAGTGAGATGGGTCGACCCCTGGGGTCGACCCCCACAATTTCTGCAGAATGGGTCGACCCCTGGGGTCGACCCCCACACTCTGGCTGCATGGGTCGACCCCTGGGGTCGACCCTCGGGCCTGCCAGGGCTCCCAGAAAACGGGTCGACCCCTGGGGTCGACCCATGCAAGAACAAAAATGGTTTTATCCTCCGGAAAATGTATGAACTCACCCAATTGAGGTCCAATTGAGTTGGGATCTTAACCACATGATCTAGGGTTATTAATATACATACTACGGTCATAAAACAAGCGATTTGAAACACTAATTTCAACAGAAATCAATTAAATCTTAACCTATTCTATGATGAACACATAAAAACTAAATTCTTGACATGCTTCTACTAAATCATGAAATTCTCTCAATATACATAACGAAAATTGGGGCTTCTTATGTCAAAGAAAGCCAACTTGATGCTGAATCCAACCATATATGATAAGCTATATATGGGTCAAGTTATCTAACTCAAAATCAGCCTGCAATCAAGCTCTAACTCAAAGGGTCACAATATAAATCAAGTTCTAGACATGCTCTCACTAAAAATCAAAATTCTCCTAGCATGCTAAATGAAAGTTGGGGATTTCTACGTTAAATGAAAGCTAACAACATGCTGATTACATCATATAAATCAATTAGAGTTTGGCCTGTTAAACCTACCTCAATCGAAGAGAGAACTTAAAACCTAGAATGAAGAACGAACTGGATCACCCTTCACAAAACCCACGATAGCTCTCTAGATACCTGATAAAAATTGGGACTTTCAGTCCCACTGGATAGATCTCGTCGAGAGGAACAAAATCATATATTCATGATCGAATTTTGGTTGAGAATTTCTACCTCAATTGAAGAAACAAAGAAGGAAGAAGGAAGCCGATGGCCTGCCGACACACCTCCACAAATCGAGCAAGATCTTCCTAGATCTTAAACTTCAGCGAACCCCACAGCCACCAAAAGAAACTACACTCGAAGAGCTTTCTATCTATAGCTCACACATCTTTTGGAGAGTTCTGAGCTGGGAGAATTCGACGGAACAAGAGACGTGTTAAAAACGGCGCCGAAATGGTTGACTCAACCACACTCGGTCGGCTGCGCCTCCTAGGGTCAGGTTTGTGTCGAATTGATTGAGGGCTATTAATCCTTAGCTCATGGCCGTTCATTTGCCACTGATTTGAGCTAATTTGGTCGAGTATTAAGCCTGAATTTTATGTTTTAAACTAAGGTTAGGTAAGGGTTAAAAAGTGTGCACTTTTGGGCTTAATCTCCAATTAGATCTAACCACGGATTTATAATGGCTTAATGCCAGAAGATATTGTTGTTGTCTACATCGACCTTAACCTGTTTACTATTTTTATGGATTTTTATAAGGTAGTCAGATTTTCACTTATACTATTTCTAATGAATTAAATATTAATAAATCAAAAATTCAATTATTAATTCAATAAGAATTCAATTCTTAATTAATAAAAGCTTAATAAATATATTGGGCTCAATTAAATAATTCGGGGTCTTACACCCTCCCCTACTTAAAGGAATTTGGTCCTCCAAATTCACTGCACTAAAACTGAGAGTAGGGAATGAGATTGCTCACCTAGAATAGGTCGGGATACCGCTTCCGCATAGTCTCTTCAGACTCCCATGTAGCTTCTTCGGTCCCACGCCGACTCCACTGAATCTTGACCATCGATATCGAACGATTCCGGAGTTGCTGTTGCTTCCGGTCCAGAATCTTGACAGGTCTTTCCTCATAGGTCAAATCTTCCTTCAGTTCAAAATCCACTTGCTGAATGATATGAGTGGGGTCGTACACATATTTCCGGAACATAGACACATGGAAAACATTGTGTACGCCAGACAAATGTGGTGGTAAAGCCAGTCTGTATGCCACCTCTCCTACTCTATCTAGAATCTCGAATGGACCAATGTATCTCGGACTCAGCTTGCCATGAATGCCAAATCTTCGGATCCCTCTCGAAGGAGAGACCTTCAAGAACACATGCTCGCCAACCTGAAATTCTAATGCTCTTCTCCTGTTGTCGGCATAACTCTTCTATCTGGATTGGGCTACTTGTAACCGGTCTCAGATAATATGGATGTTCTGTGAAGATTCTGAGACAAGATCCGGTCCAAGCCACTGTTTCTCACCTACCTCGTCCCAACACAACGGGGAACGACAACTCCTACCATACAATGCTTCGAAAGGAGCCATCTGTATACTGGATTGGTAACTGTTGTTGTAGGCGAATTCAATTAATGCCAAATGCTCACTCCAATTACCACCGAAATCAATCATGCAAGCTCGCAGCATATCTTCCACTATCTGGTTGGTTCTTTCAGTCTGTCCATCTGTCTGTGGATGAAAAGCAGTACTGAAATTCAGACGAGTACCAAGAGACTCTTGCAGTCCCTTCCAGAAATGTGAAGTAAATCTGGGGTCTCGATCAGACACAATGCTGACTGGAATACCATGGAGTCTCACCACTTCCTTCAAATACAAAGCAGCCAATACATCAATCGTCCACTTGGACTTAATTGGTAAGAAATGAGCTGACTTTGTCAATCGGTCGACAATCACCCATATTGCATCAAATCCACCACGAGTCTTAGGTAGACCCATAATGAAATCCATGCCAATGCTCTCCCACTTCCATTGGGGTATGTCGAGTGGTTTCAGTTTCCCTGCCGGTCTGAAATGTTCGGCCTTAACTTGTTGACATACCAAGCATCTACTCACAAAATCTGCAACTCCTCTTTTCATATTCGGCCACCAAAAGGATCTTTTCAAATCTCGGTACATCTTAGTGCCGCCAGGATGAATAGTATATCTGGATCTATGAGCTTCCTCCAAAATCTTGTTCTTCATTGCGGCTTCGTCAGGTACACAAGTTCTGCCCTTGAATAATAATCTACCATCATCGGCCAACATGAAGTCAGGTCTGCTGCTCAAGCTTCCCTTGATCTCTACCAACTTGGGATCATTATCTTGCAAGAACTTGATTTCCATCAACAATTCGGGCTTAAGTTGGATCTGAGCAATCATAACCCGATCATTGTCAATATTAAGATCCAGGCTGGATAATTGTTCCAGTAATCTCCATTCTTGTAACATGAGACTTGACAGTCTAGCTACCGGCTTCCGGCTTAATGCATCTGCCACAACATTACCCTTGCCAGGATGATACTCAATCGAGAAGTCGAAGTCTTTCAAATACTCCAACCATCTGCGCTGCCGCATATTGAGTTCCTTCTGAGAAATTAAATATTTCAGACTCTTATGATCTGAAAACACCGTGAAGGTTTCTCCATACAAGTAGTGCCTCCAAATCTTCAAAGCAAACACGACTGCTGCCAATTCTAAATCATGAACAGGATAATTCTCTTCGTGCTTCCTTAACTATCTAGAAGAATAGGCAATCACCTTCCCATGCTGCATGAGCACACAACCTAGGCCAATACCTGATGCATCAGTATATACGACAAATCCTCCTTCACCAGAAGGTAAAGCCAATACAGGTGCAGTAGTCAAACACTCCTTCAAAGTCTGAAAGCTTCGCTGATAATCTTCGGACCAATCAAACTTGTTCTCCTTGCGGGTTAATCTTGTCATAGGTACCGCAATCTTAGAGAAATCCTGGATAAATCTTCGATAATAGCCTGCCAAGTCTAGAAAACTTCTAACTTCTGTCACACTGGTAGGTTGTTCCCAATTCTTCACTGCCTCAACCTTCGAAGGATCAATAGAAATACCGTCCTTCGTAATGATATGTCCGAGAAAGGACACCTCTTGCAGCCAGAATTCACACTTACTGAACTTGGCATAAAGTTGATGATCTCTCAATAACTGCAATGCCATCCTCAGATGTTCAGCATGCTCCACTTCACTCTTGGAATAGATCAAGATGTCATCAATAAAGACCACGACCCATTGATCAAGATAGGGCCGAAATGTATTGTTCATCAACTGCATGAAAGCTGCTGGAGCATTCGTTAGACCAAAAGGCATAACGATAAATTTAAAATGACCATACCTGCTGCGGAAAGCTGATTTATAGATATCCTCTTCCTTAATCTGCAACTGGTGATATCCAGATCGAAGATCGATCTTAGAGAAATATTGAGCTCCCGCTATCTGGTCAAATAACTCGTCAATCCTCGGCAACGGATATTTGTTCTTGACAGTCTGCTGGTTTATTTACCGATAATCAATGCACAACCTCATCGAACCATCTTTCTTCCTGACGAATAATACAGGGGCTCCCCACGGAGAAGTACTAGGATGAATGAAACCCTTCTCGAGTAATTCCATCAACTGTTACTTTAACTCTCTCAGTTCCGCAGGAGACATACGATAAGGAGCCTTAGAAATAGGAGATGTGCCAGGAATAAGATCAAGAGAAAAGATAACTTCCCGCTCAGGCGGAAGTCCTGGTAGTTCCTCTGGAAAGACATCAGGAAAATCTCAGACAATAGGAATGTCCTTGATCTCAATCTACTGCTCAGGGGTTGCACAGACAAAGGCTAGAAAAGCCTCACATCCACGTCTCATCAGCTTATCAGCTCGAAGAGCCGAAATAAGTGACACAGAGTTGTGATGCTTAACACCCACAAAAGAAAGTCTCAGGTGCCTAGTAAAAGACACTGAGCTAGAACTGTAGTGAACACTAGCCTCATATCGAGCCAACCAATCTGCTCCTAGGATTACATCATAATCCTTCATGTCCATGCAGACTAAATCTGCTGGTAAGTTCTGTTCACCAATCATAACCGTACTAGAGGGATAGAAATACTGGATTGCTGATCTAGTACCAATAGGGGTTGATATTTCTAACGGAGAATTCATCAAAGCAGGTTCCACAGCTAAAGACTTAGCAAATCTCCAAGAAATAAAGGAATGTGTTGCACCAGTATCGAAAAGAACAAATGCTGGCTTGTCGAATATAATAAGTGTACCTTCGACGAGTCCACCATCCTCGGTTATTCTCGCTTCCTCAGCATGCAGAGCTTGGAGCTTGCCTTGTGGTTTCTTGAAGACTTGCGGTTTTGCCGGGGTAGCTTGCTCAGACATACGAGGGCAATCAGAGATACGGTGCTCCTTGCTTCCACATCGTAGGCATGCGCCTAGCTTGCGCCATCAATCCTCCACCCTGTGGCAAGGATTATTACAAAACTTGCAAACGCCCATGTATGGAATAATAGGGCCAGGCTTCTTATCTTCATGCTTCGGCATCTTTCCCTTCCATGATCCTGCTCCGGTCCACGAACTCGACCCACTCGCGGGCCTCTTCTTGATATACCCGGGTTTGACACTCCCGGAACCCGTAGGTCGTTCCTTCTTCATGCCTGTGCCACGGATCCTCTCCGTCATCTCAAGAGTATCCTCTAGAACTTGTGCTTTCCTTACCATCTCGGAATAAGTGGAAATCTCCAACAGTGCCAGTTGATTAATATAATGTAGCTTCAGACCATTGAGAAAACGCTTCGCCTTCATTTTCTCGGTGGAAATAAGATGTGTAGCATAACGAGAAAGCCGTGCAAATTGAGCCTCATACTCTGCCACGGACAACCCTCGCTGTTTCAGGGCCGCGAACTCCGTCGCTTTCTTCTCTTGCACTCTATCAAAAAAATACTTGTTGTTAAAGAATTCCTCGAACTCTTCCCACATAACCTGCCGGTTACCGAGAGTCGCCTTGATAGAATCCCACCAAGTACGTGCATCACGTTCCAGTTGAAATGTGGACAACAGGACACGCTCCTGGTTGGTGCATTGCATAACTTCAAAGATTCTCCCCATCTCATCTAGCCAGTGCTTGGCTTGGTCGGGGTCGGTCGAACCAGCGAATCTAGGCGGATTCATCCCGCTGAAATTCCGGTATAAATCACCGGTGCCTTGCTGTGCTGCTCCTGCCTGAGCTACCAGTTGAAGGGCCTGAGTAAGGCCTTGAACAGTGCGCTGCATGTTCCTCCATTCAGCGAGATCAGCTGCCATCTACACGAGAAATAGATTACTTAGGTTTAATCAAGATAAATAATTACATGATTAAGAAACGAACTTAACCCAAGTTTCTACCCATTCTCACCAGGTCAGGTCCTAGACTTTTACAAGGTTAGGGATCTAATGCACCTAGACACAACCAAAAACTTGGTACCTGGTGGAGATAATCGATCCGAAGACCACTCGCGCAAGTATGCGACCTTCCCGATAGGCGTAGCCTAATGTTCAGACAGCACCTTTTGATATACCGGTTATTGGGATGCAATGCGATAAAACCTAAACTTAGGAAACCTAGGAATGTGAAACCTAGGGCTCTGATACCAACTAAACTGTCACGCCCCGATGCGGAATATCGGGACGTACAGTCGGGAACGAGCTGGCAAGAGAGAGATCTATCTAAAATAATACACAATGCTACAAGATGGAAATACTAAATGATCACTAACCAACCACAACTGATACAATAACCTCAAATTCAACTTAATACAACTGGAATTACAACCACTAAAACTCAATAACATAACTGAAACTAAATGCTCTCCAAAACACAACTAAAAGTAAGATAACACACTGCTAACACACTAGAACTGACACACTCATGACATCACTCCTGCCCTTCCCCGTCTATAAGTGCGTCACCTGAAAAGCCTAGAAAGGGGGGAAACACAACTATGAGCTGACGCTCAGTAGGAAATAACAGGCAATTTACGTGATTAACAAGTTAATTACATTTTCATATGCAATACTATGAAAGAAATAAATGACGATAACGATATAATGAAACAACGTAATAACAAGATCTTGCAAGGTCAAGAAATATGTGATGTCAAGAATTAGCAAGATAACAAGTACAAGAATTTACAACAGGAGATATAACAAGAGAAAGTAGTAAAGAATTGGCCACAAGTAAGTAATATCAATTCATTCGCGATCAAGTAACAAGTAACAAGCAACAAGAGATGTTTGTCATAGACGCAACAAGCAAGCAAGTATTTCGGTGTAATGCCCCACCATGTCATTAGCATCCCATGGGCTCAGTAATTTTTCGGGCGCTCTCCCCAGGACCAGACCGGGCCCTTATGATGCGATGGCATTTATTTTTATGGGCCCAAAGTCCCACACGTCCAGACATTCAGTCAATTTTAATGGCCAATTAATCAGAGGAATTTTTGTCAAGAGTATGAGTTTTTAAGGACTAACATGTCCTTGGATTCCAGATAAAAACTCGGTTGATACGGTCACATCGGTGCCGCTTTACAAGAACTGGACCAAAACTCGGTGCACGGGGTCAAGAAAGAACGGATGATAGTATACCATTCAAGTGTGTAAGTAATCCATTCTACTGGAGTAATAGGGACTAAAACAGCAACTTAACAATCAATTTAATCCTAATTACCAAGTTAATATATCAAGGATTATCCATTATCATTTGCATTAAACCAATTTGCCAAAGGATGATTCAAGATGATAAGGTAAAGGACGAACTCACACAGGAGTGAAATAGCATATATTAACAGTAATTTAGTTATACCATTAACCAATACTCATGTGGGTTTCTATTTAACCAATGTATGTGTTGAAAAGAGAATGATAAACGGCATGTTTTTACACCATGATAGAACGTAGGAACCAATGCTAATTGAAATCAAAGGGGTACATGAATAGGTTACTGGTTCTTCAAGAATATACTTTTCAATTGGTCTAAGTTAAATGGGTCGATCCCCTAATGATCCGGATCGATCCTCGGGTCGAAGAACGATAAAAACTGGGTTTCTGGTACATGGGTCGACCCCTGGGGTCGACCCCCACAATTTCTGCAGAATGGGTCGACCCCTGGGGTCGACCCCCACACTCTGGCTGCATGGGTCGACCCCAGAAGTCGACCCTTGCTGGGTGCTGGATGGGTCGACCCCTAAGGTCGACCCTCGGGCCTGCCAGGGCTCCCAGAAAATGGTTCGACCCCTGGGGTCGACCCCTGCAAGAACAAAAACGGTTTTATCCTCCGGAAAACGTATGAACTCACCCAATTGAGGTCCAATTGAGTTGGGATCTTAACCACATGATCTAGGGTTATTAATATACATACTAGGGTCATAAAACAAGTGATTTGAAACACTAATTTCAACAGAAATCAATTAAATCTTAACCTATTCTATGATGAACACATAAAAACCTAATTCTTGACATGCTTCTACTAAATCATGAAATTCTCTCAATATACATAACGAAAATTGGGGCTTCTTATGTCAAAAGAAAGCTAACTTGATGCTGAATCCAACCATATATGATAAGCTATATATGGGTCAAGTTATCTAACTCAAAATCAGCCCGCAATCAGGCTCTAACTCAAAGGGTCACAATATAAATCAAGTTCTAGACATGCTCTCACTAAAAATCGAAATTCTCCAAGCATGCTAAATGAAAGTTGGGGCTTTCTACGTTAAATGAAAGCTAACAACATGCTGATTACATCATATAAATTAATTAGAGTTTGGCCTGTTAAACCTACCTCAATCGAAGAGAGAACTTAAAACCTAGAATGAAGAACGAACTAGATTACCCTTCACAAAACCCACGATAGCTCTCTAGATACCTGATAAAAATTGGGGCTTTCAGTCCCACTGGATAGATCTCGTCGAGAGGAACAAAATCATATATTCATGATCGAATTTTGGTTGAGAATTCCTACCTCAATTGAAGAAACAAAGAAGGAAGAAGGAAGCCGACGGCCTGCCGACACACCTCCACAAATCAAGCAAGATCTTCCTAGATCTGAAACTTCAGCGAACCCCACAGCCACCAAAAGAAACTAGACTCGAAGAGCTTTCTATCTATAGCTAACACATCTTCTTGAGAGTTCTGAGCTGTGAGAATTCGACGGAACAAGATACATGTTAAAAACGACACCGAAATGGTTGACTCAACCACACTCGGCCGGCTGCGCCTCCTAGGGTTAGGTTTGTGTCGAATTGATTGAGGGCTATTAATCCTTAGCTCATGGCCGTTCATTTGCCACTGATTTGAGCTAATTTGGTCGAGTATTAAGCCCGAATTTTGCGTTTTAAACTAAGGTTAGGTAAGGGTTAAAAAGTGTGCACTTTTGGGCTTAATCTCCAATTAGATCTAACCACGGATTTATAATGGCTTAATGCCAGAAGACAAAGTTATTGTCTACATCGACCTTAACCTGTTTACTATTTTTATGGATTTTTATAAGGTAGTCGGATTTTCACTTATACTATTTCTAACGAATTAAATATTATTAAATCTGAAATTCAATTATTAAATCAATAAGAATTCAATTCTTAATTAATAAAAGCTTAATAAATATATTGGGCTCAATTAAATAATTCGGGGTCTTACACCTTTCATAGAGCTCCTCCATGGTAGTCAATCTGTTCATGGCTAATATATGCCGGAACTGAGGGGTTGCATTTGAAATAATCAACTTAACCTGCTCTGGTTCTGACAAAGTATCTTTCAATTTTTCGGCCATTGATCGCCATCTATCAACAAATATGATGAAGTCCTCCTCGGGCTTCATTTTCTCTGCAACCAAGTCCGTAACAGATAGAGAGGGTCCAACCCGGTCTCTATACTTCTGAAAGAATTTCCTTTGAACCACATCAAAATTGCTGGCATCTGTCGGATCTAAGGAATAGAACCACTCGAGGGCTGGCCCCTCTAGAGATCTTCTAAACAAATAAGCCAGTGAGGCTTTGTTGCCCTGCCAAAAGGAGGTCTCATACATAAAATCCTTCAAGTGAATAAATGGATTGCCAGTTCCATTGTATCGCCGAAAATTTGGCATCTCAGAAGGTGGTAAGTGAAAAACTGGCAATGTAGGCAGAGAGATCTCTGGAGCATTCTTGGCAGCAGTAACCTTATTGAGTTGTTCTTCCATGCTAGCCAATTTCTAAAGGAGGAGAGCATTAGTATCTGACTCGACTGGGGCCGGATTTTGAATGAAAGAATTAGGCATAGGCGTCCTTAGGATTTGGGCAGGTTGAAGGAATGGAGGCCTAGCCGCAGAATAGCTTAGCTGTTGGGCCGGCATGGCCGCACCGAGCGTTGGTGGACAAGAGGGGGGTTTGTGCAAGACCGCCTGGTCATTAACAATGTGATGGCCACTCACGGCCGGAGGGGGATTGGAAGATGAAAAGGGAACAGATTTCCCTTTTAAAGCAGCCAGAACTGCTTGCCGCTGGGAATCGTCCAATTGAGATAATGCATGAATTAAATCATTGACATTGAAAGAAGGGGAGGTGTTCCCCGATGTGTTCTGATTGGATGGTAAAGCTTGAGAAGAGGGTTCAACCTCGTGTGTTGTGGTGTCAACCACATGAATTTGAGAATAATGAGCATGAGGCGGAGGGTAGTTTCCCTCATGATAGATGGAATCTTGGAGGGGTGCCTCATAAGATTGATCAAAAATATTCTCTTCCACATCATCATAGGAGTACTCGTAGCTTGCCATGTTGATGATCTTACCTGAACGGAGTTGCATGTTTAAGCAGAGAAAGAAGCTTATTTTGGAGGAATTATAATTGCAATAATCACTCAATCCAATTAAGTTATGCAAACAAGTTGTAATGAACGCAAGCTTTTAGATTCAAATTTGAGATTAGAGTGAATTAAATTGATGCACAATCCTCTCTCTTTGTAGTGTAGAACTTAGTTGTGAGTTTTGGTTGTGATATCTGGGTCAACTAAGTTCTTTCTCTCTCCTCACCAACGGTGGGCTATCTAAACTCCGGGTACTTCAAGGTACAACCAGCCCGGCGTCCGTGAGGGAATCAACGGGTGCGGGGATTTACGGAGGTCTTGGAAAAGGAATTTCCGGTCCAAAGAGACGTAATGCTCAATGGAGGGTTGTTCCAATTCCAAGAAGGGTGTGTGGAATCCTAGTGTAGAGAGAGGAGGTCTCTCAACCAAATGTCACAAAATGCAGAATAATATAAGCAGAGCAAGCAGGTATAATCAGATAATGAATATGTGAATCAATCCAGCATGAACAAACAGATCAAGCAACTTTCTGTTAACACACAAGTAAAAAGCGACTTGGCAGAAGTCGCTAAAATAAGGAAACACGACAGCGTGGCTGTCACTAATATGTGAAGTCCTGTCGGACAGTGCTCAAGAAATGCCTTGGTGTGAGGCGCGGATTGTGCAAAAGACGCCTGGGAGAAAGGCGCCGGATAGACAAAGGACGCCCACAGCGGGGGGCGTCAATTCTCAGGGAGTGAGAAAGCAGGGGATGCTATATAAAGAGGCACCTTTGCAGAAGGCGTTAAATGCGAGAAAGACGCCTTGAGTAAAGGCGTTAATTCATGAAAAATGCATTGATGTGAGGCGTTAATTAAGAAAACACAGAGAACACAAACTGGCTAATCCGAGGGGTGTGGGTGTGTAGTGTGCACAATGGAGGGTGCCCGTGAGGCACAGTGGAGGGGTACCGTGGGTACCTAAGGGAAAGGGCACACATGGGTGCCAATGGGAAAGGGCACACGTGGGTGCCAACAGGAGAGGGTAATCAAAAGAAAAACAGTGGAAGTCCCACCGTGATCGCCAATTTGTGAATCGTGTTTTTCACATCAAAAATAAATAAGTAAGAGATAAATAAATAGTGAAATAAATGAAATAAAAGGAGCAATAGATTGCTATTGGAGTGTGATCACCAGAGGGGTTACCTCAAAAATAAAAGAAATTGATCGCGAATACCTGGTAAAAATAAGGATGCGGGATGAGTGTAGATTCCTTCCTCCTCCTTCTACCGGCCGGCCGATGAAGGGGGTTTTCCTCTTGATTACCCTTAAACAAAGAACAAACAATCAAAAGAGGAGGAATTAGCCAAACGTGTGTGTAGTATCAATCCAAAAGAGTAATACGATGATGAAAGTGGAGCATAAAGTGTGCACCTTTTGGTTCTTTTAAAACCCCTAAGAAAATTAGGGAAGGAAAGAGATATGATGCAGAGCTAATGCAAACTAACTATGATGAACAATGATGAAGTAGCAAATTGATGCAAAGAACTCCCTGATGTTCCTGACAACAGTAAAGGGGAAACCAATTGATGCGGCTGATGCATTAGGAAGAAGAAGACCACTGCAGGAGCACAGATTCGCAATAAAAAGTAGAGTAGAAAGGCTTCAATGCACGGAGAAAATTGTTATTGCTAATCTCTCCTCTCTTCTGTTTTAGCCAACCTTCCTATCAAGCTTCTGCTGACCTCGCGCGAACTCGACCCAGGAGGCTATTTATAGGGTAGAAAACACAAATCTAATGGGATAAGAACTGGCAAGACCCTTCTACGGCAAGGTCTCTAGTTCCCTAATCGAGCAAGATGATCAAGCAGACCAGGGACTCCCCAAGAAAGGGCAGTTCAAGCAGGACACGGAAGGGAAAGAGACGACCCACATCAAGGCGTTACTTAAAATTGACGACCTGAGTCTGGGCGTTAATTGAAATAACGACTGGCACAAAGACGTCAATGCTTGGATTTAATTTTAGTAAGGAAAACCTTCCTTATTTAAAAATTATAAAGAGACGCCTGTAGGAGAGACGTTAATTCAAAACACGACCCAGGGAGGGACGTTAATTTTTGATTCCAATTAGGGTAGGATACGTCAAATATCAGAAACTGACGCCTCATGACCCAGTCGTCCTTTCTTTGAAAAACGCCCTAGCTCAGGTCGCTATTTAAAACACGCCTCTCCTCGAGTCGTTAATTACAAAAATGCAAGAAAAATCATAAAAACCCACACAAAAATAGAAAAACTTTATATTATAGAAATATTGAAGTTCACTTTGGAGCGTTAACATGGTGACATGAGATTTGATCAACATAGTATCAATTTTGGCGTGTCTACACTCATTCCCTACTTTTCCAATCTTTTTGGGAAACTCTAGTGGATCAGATTCTGACTACTTGGATGACGGGTCCGAGGGCGAGAGCGAATGAAGAATAGGGAAGACCTAAAATGCTAGTATCACGAGTCAATTATGTAATTTTTCTTTTATTGAGTCTAGTGCGTTGTTATGTCAGGTAGTCAAGTGTCCTTGTAAACCTTACTCATTATTATTCAATAAAGATTGATTTTTGAGTACATTACCTTGTGTTCACTCTTATGCATATGAATGTTTAGTGCTCTGATTATATTACTCGCTTGAGGTGTATTGCCAACTGTCCACGTTCCCGAATATCTTTCGCTATACATATATATTGGGGCGCGATAGCTGGCACCTCAATCTCTTTTCTATCTTCATATTCTTCCCTCTCGAACCTATCAATCCTGGCAGGTGCTAATTGAGTTGAGGTTGGGGCCTGCTGATGTGTATCATATTTCATGTTATAATTTGCATCACATTCATCATTTTTGAGCATTTAAGAAGCATAGTTGTGCATTAATAAGGCCAAAATCTCATTCTCACCATTTTTCTAAGTTTGCATAATTTTATCATCAATTTTGAGTCAAAATGGCAATGTGAGAAATAGTTAGAAAAATGCACAATTATTGCAATTTATTTTCTGACGAGGAATACTGAATATTTTTATATTTTATGAATTTTCAGAAATTAGCGACCAACGTTCGGCCCCTATTTGGAGGAATTAGCGACCAGGGTTCGGTCGCTATTTGGAATCGGCGACCAAGCCTCGGTCGCTATTTAGTGCATGTCAAAAAGAATTAGCGACTTTCTACAAAGTCGCCATTTTTGATTTTATGGGAAAAATAAAAATATCAAAAAGAGGAAATAAAGATTTTTGCGCCCGTGTGAACAAGCATTGTTCATGAAAAAGTGCCATCACCCCAATCACTATTTTAGAAAAACCCGATCGAAGTCTCCTTCCAATTTTCAAGCTTATCTTCGATTAATTGAGGAAATGAGGACTCTAATCTGGGCAGCAAACCTATTCAGATCAATCCTTGCTACTGGCAATTCAGATTGGACTAAAGATCAAAGATCACGATCATAGAAGGTCTCTGTTCATTATAAAAGGGAGCTGTGTGCGATCGTGGGAGGGGATTCGCCTTAGGTTTAGCCCTAGATTTCATGCACTTCTGTTCATCCTTTCAATTTGATTTCTTCTTCAACGTTCTTTTTTTTTACGTCTTCTACAACTTCTTCTTCTTTCTTTTCATCTAATTCTTTCTCGTTTTTAAGCTATTTTTAGTTTTTCAAAGATCTATCTTCCATTTTTATTGTTCATATGATTTTACTGCACTTCGTTATTTTCAATTTTTCTTCCTCTTTCCCACCTCTTTTCATCCTGCTTTCTTCATTAAAGTTTTTCATTTTTTAAAGATCTAAATTTTCTTCTTCTCCCTCTTCCTCCAATTCTCTACTGTTTGCAAGTTATTAATTGTTTTTCAAAGTTTAGGTTTTGGGGTTTTCACTTTTCATCCGCGCACCACCCTCTGTTGATCCTTGATTTTCACCCCCTTCCTCTCATCTTCTACCTCTACATTCTTCAGCAATCTTCTTCGTCTCTCTTTGATATCCAACTTTCTCTTCTTCCACTTCTCCTAAATCTTCTCCGTTTTAAGTTATTCTTCTTCCAATCTCTCTCTATTTTCAACTTAGTTTTTCACTATGCTTCTTCTACTCTCTCCACCGAACCCTCTCTTTCTCTCTTTTCAAAATACACTACACACACATAGGTTTTGACAGTGAGTCTCTCATCTATCTTCCACTTTCTCTACTTTTCCTCTCATATCCCAAGGTGGATCTTCATCTCTCGGTCCTCTCACAGTGTCGGCTTCCAAGGCGAGGTGATCCATTCAAAGGATCGGGGAGGAGACGGTGGCTATTCTTCATCCTCTTGGCTACAATTTCACTCTTTTCTCTTTTATTTTCAGTCAAGTTGTAATTTTAATTTTCACATACATTGTACTTGTCACCTTTCATAGTAATAAATTTTAGATTTTGTGCAATTGTGTTTTTCACCCTCTCTTTCCAACTTCTATTCTTGACTCTCTCATATTCTTTACTTAGCTTTCATGCAATTTTATTCATCATTAGTTTAATCTCACTCAAAAGATCGGATTTTTCAAATATAAGAATTCCCCTTCATGTTATTTTGAAAATATTTCTTCTCCGTGGGATCGACCCGTATTTACCACTTTACTTGAATTTTAATATTTTTAAGTGAGAGAGTTCGGTAATTTTTAAATTGTGGCACTATTTTTTTAATGATGGATTTATGGCTATCAATTTTTATCGCCGTTGCCGGGGAGAAAATTAATTTTTAATGATTGAAAATTCTTATGTTTGACTTGTATATAGTTTACTAATTTTTCTATTTTTATTTTACAGGAAAAACTCAAACAAAATCAAAAAATTAGGAAATTCTTAAAAATTCAGACGTACAAATTCTCAGAAAATAATCTGTCACAGAAAGCGTCACTGAAGCCTGAAACTGTAGCAGAAAGTAGAAATTCAAAAATTCTAGGAAATTCAAGCGTCGCTAAAAGGTCAGTAACATAGGAAAATGTCATATTTTTGAAAAATTCTAAAAAAATCTCAAAAATTCTTGAAAAATCCAAAAAAAATCAGAAAACTAGAAAACACCAAAAACGTGATTTTAGATCTTATTTTGTAGTAGTGTTGCATATTATTTTAGTATTTTTAGTTGTTAGTTATCTTTTACCCATATCTCTTTCTTTTGAAAAAAAATCTAAAAAATAATTTCTCTAAAAAAAATAGAAACTAGAAAAATAAAAAAATCTCATCATGCCATCATGCTTTCATCTTAGTTGCATCTCTTTCATACATTTTATATTTTAGTTGATTTAATATTTAATTGCATCATCATTTGAAAAAAAATATCTTTCTCTTCTCTTTACCCTTCTCAAGGGCAAGTTAGGATTCCTTACACCCTTCTTGGAATTGGAAAGACCCTCAATTGAGCATTCCGTCTCTTTAGATTGAAAATTCATTTTTCAAGACCTCCATAAGTCCCCGCACCCGTGGATTCCTTCACGGATGGCGGACAGGTTGTACCAAGAAGCACCTTGAAGGTAGATTGCCCTTAGAAGGTTTCACATATAAAAAAAAAAAGAGTGTTGAAATTTATTACTATTTTGGAAAGTTGGTGTCTAAGGCTAGAGGTTTTGTGGCAAACGTCAAAGTGAGATTGTGGTTAATTAATTAGGACCCTACGAAAATAGGGGGAGCCTCCCACAACTCTACCTCTTACGTGGCCAGTTAACCAATTTAGTAGTCAGTGTCAATTCTTCTTTTCAAAAACAAAAGAAAATAAAAAGAAAATAAAACATCATCACTTTGCATTCATGTAGTGGTTGATTCATTGCATTATTTTCTAAACTCATTTGAATAAAAATCTTTGAAAAAAAATCATCATTTTTTTTGGTTGCATACTTAATTCATATAGTTGCATTTGCATTTATTATGGAAAAAAAACAAATCATCACTCTTCTTTGGGCCCTTTGCATTACATGCAAGATAGGAGATCCCTACACCTACATTTATTAAGGCCCATTAGTGAAATTGAGAGGTTAGTGCATTCTAGATCTCATCAGCAACCTAACCTCATGGTTGACCAAAATCAAAACCAAGCTCCTAAACAGATGAAGGATTATTTCATGCCAAACCAATATCAACAATCCTTCTATGTTCAAGCACCTCAGAACCAGGCGGTTCAATATGAGATTAAATCTAGCACCATCTAGATGTTACCATCATTCTATGGAAATCCTAATGAAGATCCTTACAAGCATCTAGATGAGTTCCTCCAGATATGTTCAACTATCAAAATCTAAAACTTCTCAAATGATGCCCTTAAGCTTACTCTCTTCCCATTCTCCCTTAAGGACAAAGCAAAATATTGGTTGAGAGCCTTGGGTAGAACAATTGACACATGGGGAGAGATGCAAAAAGAGATCTTGAAGAAATTCTACCCCATTGGTAGGACTAATACCATGAGAAGGGCCATCACTAGATTTACACAAAACCCGGGGGAATAAATTCATGAGGCCTGGGATAGGTTGAAAGATTTATTGAGAAAATGCCCCCATCATGGCCTATCTAGATGGCAAATTGTGCAAGCATTTTATGATGGATTAACGAAAAACTATAGACAAATGGTGTATGCCTCATGTGGGGGGACTTTCATGAGTAAAAATGAGGATGAAGCCTATGATTTGTTTAAAATGTTAAGCAAAAACTCTATTAGTCATTCCTCACTTTCTTCATATGAGAGAATGATAGGACCTTCTAAGAAGGGTGGGCTCTATGAAGTCAAAAGTAAAGGAGAGTTTGAGAATAGGATGGATATTAATGCGCTTGCTCAAAAGTTGAATAAAGTGGACTTGCTGGCGCAAAGGATGGAGAATATGGATTTGGTAGCATAAAAGCTAGATCAATTATTGTCCATGAATAGACAGGAACCTTCTTTCTCTTCTACCCAGCAATCTCAACCTTTCTCAGATTCCAACCTTCAAGAACTTTGTGCTCTATGTTCTACCCCAAATCATGCCATAATTGATTATCCCACGGCGGCCCAACTTCCCTCGTTTATCCAAAAGCAAGTCTTTGTTGCTCAGGGTGTCTCTAAGCCCGCTTATGATCCATATTCTAATACCTATAACCCGGGCTGGAGAAATCACCCAAATTTTTCTTGGAAATCACAACAAGGCCCATCTACCCAAGCCAATCCCTCAATTCCAAAGCAATCCTTTCAAGTTCCGAACCAGTCTCACCAACGTTTTCAAACTCCTTTTCAACATAATCAATAACAACAACTTCCATTTCAACAACCATTGTTCCATCATGCTCAGGCTTCATATCAACAAGCTCCATCATTTCAGGGCCAATATAATCAATTTCCTTCACATCACTATCAAGCTCCTTATCAACCTTCTCCTCAACCCCCTTAGCATAATTTCGAGGATAAATTTGACCAACTTCAGCAACTCATTCTTTCTCAACAACAATCAATTGCTAAGTTAGAAGGTCAAATAGGTCAATTGGATGCCAACAATATGAGGAGAGATGTCGGTCAAGTGCCTAGACAATCGGTAGCCAACCCCCGTAATCAACAACGTCCGGGCTTCCTTCCAAGAGCTCCCATCCTCCCTCAACCTAATCAACCTCAGCGACCTCCTCCTATAGGACCCCAAGTCGAGAATGCTAAGGCGATCTCTACCCTTAGGAGTGGGAAGATTCTCAATTATCCATATCAGGATAGGGGGGCTGGTCACAATTCGGGCCAAGAAGCCCATGAAGAGAGTGATAGTGAAGATGAGGAGCCGATGATTGTTCAAGAGAAAGAGAAGCCGGAAGGGGGGGAGAAGAAAATTGATAAAGGTAAATTAAAGGTTGATGAAGGTCTGCAAGAATATGTGCCTAAGGTCCCTTTCTCGGACGCGTTGAAGCCGAAAGCTCAAAAGAAAACACCGGTTCAGCAAGAGGAGTTAATGGAATTGTTTAAACAGGTGAAAGCTCTTGCGGAGGTCTCGGAGGATGTTCCGGAGGAGGATCTGCCTTCAAGGACACCATCCTTTACTCAAGCTCTTGCGGCCTCCCTGTGACCTGCGAGGGTGGCTATCCCATTGCGTGCCCCGGCGTTTACTGATGATAGTGAACCAGCAGTTTTTTTCACCAAGGAGGAGGTTCAGCGATCGGAAGATACGCTGGCATGGTCTATTGTTGCTAAGTGTTCCTATGGCCGACCATCATTCCTTGACATTAAAGCCTGCCTCCGGCAACGTCTCATGCTACAGCAAGATTTCGTTCTCAGCATTCTAAACCAGCGGCATGTGCTTATCCGGTTCGCGTCTGAAGACGACTTCATTAAGGTTCTTGTGCGGAAGAGCCTATACATCAAAGGATTCCTCTTCCGTTTTTTTCGTTGGTCCTCTACTTTTGATTTTAAAGCCGATCCCACCTTGGTTCCTACGTGGGTTGGATTTCCAGGATTGCCGGTTAATTTCTTCAATGAAGACTATCTTCGGCTTCTTGCTAGCAATCTGGGGTCTGTCCTCCGGATACATGATGCTACACTGGCATGGACTCAAACTGCTGAGGCTTTAGTGTGTGTCGATGTGGATATTGCTAAGCCTCTCCCTGAGAGAGTATGGATTGGTTGCGGAACTGGAGATGGTTTTTGGCAGCCCATACGCTTCATTCACGTGCCGGAAGTTTGCTCCTTTTGCAAGCGCCTAGGACATGCTACTGGCGAGTGCAAGAAGAAGCTGAAGGCCTCTTCTGTTTCGCAGCAACATCCCCCGTCTCTCCAGCATCAAGATTGTCAGCAGACTGCCTCTAAATGGCGGAAGGTGTTCAAGGGTAAGAAGATTGCTGAGTTAGGGCAGTCAGCGCCTGAAGGTGTTCAGGTCTCCAATTCCTTCAGTGGCCTCATGCAACATATCCCGGAGAGCTCTGGCCATCTTGAGAATACTAATCATTCAGAGGCCATAGCTGATATCAGTTATATGCAGCCAACCCGGGTTGAAACTAGTCCTGTCGAGACTTCAAAGCCATCGGTGTCAGCGGGTAACAGCCATGAGGACACTTTGGCTGTGTCTGCCGTCAACCTACAGTCTACATCATCCGGGCCTCATGATACTTCCATGATTGCTCCTCGAAATCCTTTTACTCGGCCTGGGCAGTTTATTAATGCCTCCATGCATGCTTCTTTACTCACGTCTTGTTTGGACGTGCGTGAGTCACCTGTTCAGGTGCCCCTAGCGCCTTTCGCTCCAGCGGTTGAGGCATGGTCGGAGGATTTGCTGACGGCGAAAGCTCCGGCGACTGGACAGCGAGAGGATGATCATGATAGGGACAGTATATCCTATCAAGATTTATCTGGGTCTATTGAGGAAGGTGGGTCTACTATTACTAAAGCTCCCAAAGTGTTGAATGCTTCCACAAAAGCCCTTGCCGAGAATATGCTTATGGTGCCATCTAAAAATAATCTGCCTGGTGACACCTTTCAGCGGAAGGGCGTTCGTACCAGATCCCAAGCCACTGCCGCAACTGGGACGTCTGGATATACTTCGTCATGAATTGCTCTCCTTTGTTTTGGAACATTAGAGGTCTTGCAAATCTGGCCTCTAAACGTCATTTAAAGCTTTTGATTAGATCTCATCACATAGATTTTCTTGCTGTTATGGAACATAAAATGCCTTTGTCTAAGGCTACCGCTGTACGTCGCTATCTTAACATGGATTACTTAGAGGATTGCCTCGATGTTGATACTAAATATGGCTTTTCTGGAACTCGCCTTTCCATTTCCCTTTGATTTCAAAATCCACTCAGCAGGTGACTGGGGTTATTCTTAACGGCACTGTCACCATCTGCAGAGTTACCGCTGTCTATGCTGCCTGCGACGCCCCAACTCGTCGTCTCCTGTTTGATGAGCTTCTTTCTCTGAACTTTACTGATGACTTACCATGGATCGTAGGGGGTGACTTTAACTGCATTGCTGAATCATCTGAGAAGCAAGGTGGCCAAATGCACAATCCCTCATCTATGCTAGATTTTAATGCTTTCCTCTCTGCTTCTGGCTTGTTGGATGCTAGATTTCGGGGTCCCAAATTCACCTGGTCTAATAACAGAATTGGTGGTGCTGCCATTAAAGCTAGATTAGACTGGATTCTGATCAACCTGCCTTGCCAGGCTTCTTTCCCTGGGCTCTTTGCCCAACATCTTCCTCGTGGCCCATCTGACCATGCTCCACTGGTCATCAAATATGCTGCTGTCTCTGCTGCTCCTTCTCGATTTATCTTTCAGAAGATGTGGCTGGATCATGATTCTTTTATGGAATGCGTCTGGGATGCTTGGTCAGGGGAGGCCGGTGTTACTTATAACCCCCTGCTCAACCTGCAACTAAAACTCATAGCAACAAAAAAGGCTCTTCAAAGGTGGAATAAGGACATTTTTGGACATGTGGAGGTAAACCTGAAGAATGCGGAGAATTTGGTTCGATTAAAGCAGATGGAGTTCGACATGTCGCCTAATGATGATAGCATATCAGCTTTATCGGAGGCTAATGCGGAGCTGCGATGGATGCTTCATCGGAAGGAGACTTTTTGGTGTCAAAAAGCGAGAATGTGCTGGCTTCAGGATGGGGATAAAAACACAACTTTCTTTCACGCGATTGTCCAGGGAAAACGCAGGAAGAGCTTCATCCATAGGCTGCGTGTTAATGACTCTTGGTGTGAGGACTAGGAAGCATTGAGGTGTGAGGCAGTACAATATTTCTCGCAGCTCCTTGAGGCTGAGGACCATATCATTGATGAAGACATGTTGCAGGTTATACCTAAGGCTATCACTGACCAACAGAACCATGACTTGACTGCAATCCCTACTGCTAGTGACATGAAGGATACTATCTGGAGGATGAACTGGGATAGTGCTCCGGGACCTTATGGTTTCTCCGGCCATTTCTATTCCCATTGCTGGGATATCATAGGTGATGATGTTGTGAAGCGTGTCCAAGGTTTTTTTCAAGGCTTTCCTCTACCCAAGGGTATTACTTCTAGCATCATCGCTATCATTCCTAAAGTTGCTAATCCGACTAGTTTCGGAGAATTCCGACCCATCAGCCTGTGCAACTTCTGTTACAAGATCATATCCCTAATTATCACGGCTAGGCTTGGTTTTATTCTGCCTGCCATCATTTCTGCCGAGCAAGGGGCGTTTGTGAAGGGCAGGTTTATCACAGATAATTTGGCCCTTTCTCGGCAGTTGCTTGCTGATCTTGGGAGAAAGGTACGTGGGCACAACGTGGTCTTCAAGCTGGACATGATGAAGGCCTATGATAGAGTGGCCTGCGATTTCCTTCTCAAGGTTCTCCAACGTTTTGGTTTTTGTAACAGATTTATTTCACTCGTTGCCATGTTAATTTCTAACTGCTGGTTCTCAGTTTTATTCAATGGCACATTAGCGGGTTATTTCCATTCTTCACGGGGCCTCCGCCAGGGAGACCCGTTGGCACCGGCCCTCTTCATTATCATGGAGGAAGTTCTCAGTAGGGGATTGACGAAGATGTGTAATGAGGGTCTTCTTGTGCCTTACTCGGGTCCCAGAGGATGCTTGCCTATTACCCATCTCTTATATGCTGATGATACCCTCCTCTTTCTCAATGGTAATGCTAGTAACATCCGTCGGCTAATGAACTTCCTGCACGCCTATGAGCACTCTTCAGGTTAGAAGATAAACGCTGCGAAGAGTTGCTTCTATGTTGCTAAGAATGCTCCTTCTAGATTGATTTCAAGCATTTCTGATATTACTGGATTCCGTAATCATCAAGGTGCCCTTGTCTATCTCGGTGTCCCCATTCGTCAAGGCAGAACCTTGGTGGCTGATTTCAAACCTCTCATTGATAAGGTTAATCTGCGAATTTCTTCATGGAAATCTCGCTTGTTATCTCAGGCCGGTCGTATTACTCTCATAAATTCGGTCTTGTCGTCCATTCCCTTGTATTTGGCGACTGCAAGCTCTATCCCGAAAACTATTGTTAATTACATTGACCGCATCTGCGCTAGTTTCTTCTGGGGAGAGTCTGATCGGATCCCCCGCCGCCATTGGGTGCGATGGACGGATGTTTAGAAGCCTGTGGCTGAAGGTGGTCTGGGGGTTCGGAGTCTACTTCATGTTCAACTCTCTATGGCAGTGAAGCTGGCATGGTCGATCCTGCATGGATCATCGCTCTGGGCCATGTACATTCGTCGACGCTTTCACCTAGAGGGTGGCCCTTCTTCAGCAGTGCCGCATCTGCATGGCATCCCCAATGCTACTGTTAGTCTTGCGTTTAACGTGGCTCGATCACATACCAGGTGGATTATAGGGAATGGACACTCGGTAAGCTTCCTGGACGATCTCTGGATCGGAGACTTCCCTCTACGACAATCTTTGGGGAGTATTTCTAAGGGTGCAAGTCCAACTGTGCTTGAGGTTCTAATAGACAAGGAATAGCCTGTTCGAAAGTTTCTTCCTGATGAACAGTATCTTGATGGAATTTCACTGTCAGCCTTTGAAGATGTCCCCATCTGGACTCTCTCTACTTTTGGGGCCTTCACGCTTCAATCGGTGTATGATTATCTGAGGCCGAGAGGTGTCCGTCGCACACCTCTATCTCACCTCTGGAATCACCATTTTCAACGGCGTGCGTCCCTGTTCACCTGGAGAATTCTTCATAGAGCAGTCCTCGTAGATACAAGCATTGCTGAATGTGGGATCTACTTGGCATCCTGTTGTAGTTGTTGTTTTTCCCCGGGCGTGGAAGACATGAATCACCTCTTCCTCAGTAGTGACCTGGCATCCGCTTTGTGGAATTGGGCAGCTCCTTTGTTGCACGTTGCTCATAGAGCCAGCCCTCACATCATTCATCGCATGTGGGACATTCTTACTCAATGTAACCCTAGCTCCTTGCCAGGATTCATTGCTTTATATGCTTCCATTCTCATAGTGTGGGAGATCTGGAAGGCTAGATGCAAGGTGCGCTTTGAGGGCTCCCAGGTCTCTACTATGCGGATTATTCAGAATATACTTTTTCAGATCAATGCTGCTATCTCCAAAATAGTCTTCAAACACTTTCCTACTTCATCCCAGACCCAGCTCCTCAGGGCCCTTGGCTTCAACTTCAGACTTGCGACGCGTTCTGCCAAGCTTGTCCGATGGATGCCACCGGACCAGGGCCTTGTCTTGAACTCTGACGACGCCAGCAAAGGAAATCCAAGAGTTTGTGGCGGAGGTGGCTGCATCCGGGACCATTCCGGTAGCTTGGTTCTGGCTTTCTCACACTTTTATGGTGTCGGTAGCAGTTTTGTGGCTGAAACCAGAGCCTTATGTGATGGCATCCACCTTGCTATTGAGCACGGCCTCCTAGTGACGGCTATCCGCACTGACAATGCGGCCCTGGCTAACTCTCTACAATCTGGTACTACTGTGCCTTGGGGTTTCCTGCGTTGGTGGAGAGAAATCCGCGCCTACATCCTTCATTCTGGTATGAGTCTCTGCCATGTGTACCGAGAAGCTAACCGAGTTGTAGACTCCTTAGCCTCTCTTGCTTGCTCCACCAAGTCTAATTTTGTGGCCCTCACGAAAGCGGATTTGCCTAGAGTTTGTGTTGGGCCACTTCTAACTGATCAGATGGGCCTAGTGTCCATTCGAACTGTGTAGTATTGAGTCGTGCCATTCATGTTGGTCCTGTAGGGGTATGCCCCGAAGAGGTTGTAATATTTTCCTACAGTTATTCTTTAATAAAAACAACCTCCTAGTGGTATCTTTTCACCTCTAGGCAGGTCTTTGAAGAAAAAAAAAACTTTCTAGTGCATAGCCTTTATGGTTATGAAAAGTGTGTGTTTAAACAGGTGAATATCAATATTCTACTTTTGGACGCGATCAAGCATGTGTCGGCATATGCCAAGTTTTTGAAAGAGCTTTGCACACTAAAAAGGGAACCGGAGGTGGTGACACAAAAAATCCGCTTATCAGAAGATGTTAGTGCTGTTTTGATGAATCATCTACCTAAAAAGTTGAAGGACCCCGGAGCTCCATTGATTTCATGTGATATAGGTGGGGTTACATTTGATAAAGCTTTGCTAGATCTTGGAGCTAGCGTGAATGTATTACCCACTTGCATTTATGAGCAATTTGATCTGGGAGAATTGAAGCCCACTTCTATAATCCTTCAACTAGCGGATCGATCTGTGAAGACACCAAGGGCTTTGCTAGAGGATGTGATAGTAAAAGTTTATGAGTGTTATTTTCTAGTGGATTTCTTAATCTTGGACATGGCCTCATCTTAAGAGTTAAAACATACACCTATTATTTTGGGACGTCCGTTCTTAGCTACGGCAAAGGCCAACATAAATTGTGCCACTGGAATGATGGATATTTCTTTTGGAGGTGAGAAGGTCTCTTTAAATTTTTTTAAAGCATCACAATATCCGGACCATGAGGAGGAATGTAATGCTATTGATATGTTTGAAGATTTGATTGAAGAATGTCCGGATGTTAGTGAGAATTTGATAGAAGAGGGTAGCATGCTGTAGGATTCTCTATTCTCTTGCGCACCCTATTCTAGAGTAGAGCCTCTCCCACTGCTTCAAGCTGAACCCATTCTTCCATCTCTAGTGCATCCACCCATTTTGGAACTAAAACCTCTGCCAGACTCCTTGAAATATGCTTATCTAGGCCAGGACCATACTCTGCCCATAATTATTGCTTCTAATCTTACCTCTGCCCAGGAATCTCAACTCTTAGAAGTTCTTAAGGAGCATAGGGGGGCAATAGGGTGGTCGGTAGCAGATTTAAAGGGCATAAGTCCTGATGTTTGCATGCACTATATCTATTTGGAGGATAATGCCAAGCTGAGCAGAGAAATGCAGCGCCGGTTGAATCCTAATATGAAAGAGGTGGTTAAAAAGGAAGTTGTAAAGTGGTTAGATGCTGGGATCATATATCTCATTTCTGATAGTAAATGGGTCAGCCCGACAAAAGTGGTTCCTAAGAAGTCGGGACTGACTGTGGTAACAAATGAGAAGGGAGAAGAGGTACCCATGGGATTGTAGATGGGGTGGAGGGTTTGTATAGACTACATGAAATTGAATTCAGTAACTAAGAAAGATCATTTTCCACTCGCGTTTGTTGAGCAAATTATGAAGAGACTGGCTGGGCAACAATATTTTTACTTTTTGGGTGGCTATTCCGGATACAATCAGGTTGTTATTTTCCCGGAGGATCAAGAGAAAATAACATTCACGTGTCCTTATGGCACGTTTGCTTTTAGAAGGATGCCTTTTGGGCTATGTAATGCCCCCGCCACTTTTTAGCGCTGCATGATGTCTATATTTTCTGACATGGTGGGGGAGACTTTGGAAGTATTTATGGATGATTTTTTAGTTTTTGGTTCTTCATTTGAGGGGTGCTTGGAAAATTTGACTCAGGTTTTAAAAAGGTCCATTGAATCCAATTTGGTGTTAAGTTGGGAAAAGAGCCACTTTATGGTGAGAGAAGGTATAGTTTTAGGCCATGTAATTTCGGAAAGGGGAATAGAGGTCGATAAAGCCAAAGTAGACTTGATTTCCAATCTTCCTCCCCCTACATCTGTCAAGCAAATCATATCTTTTCTTGGCCATGCGGGTTTCTACCGTAGATTTATTCAGAACTTCTTCACCATTGCTCACCCTCTCACACAATTACTTGCTAAGGACAGCCCATTCCATTTCGATGATTCTTGTCTTAAAGCGTTTAATTCTTTGAAAGTGGCCCTCACTCAAGCTTCGATTCTTCAATCTCCAGATTGGTCGCTCCCTTTTTAGATTATGTGTGATGCCTGAGATTATGCTATTGGAACTATCTTACGTCAAAAGATAGATAAGAAGCCCATGGTGATCTACTATGCGAGTTGCACCCTCGCTGATGCACAATTGAATTACACCACCACAGAGAAGGAACTTTTAGTTGTTATGTTCGCCCTAGAGAAATTTCAATCATATCTTTTAGGGGATAACGTTGTTATTTATTCTGATCACACTGCTTTGAGATACTTGCTCTCCAAGAAGGATGTTAAACGCCGTCTCATCCGCTGGATATTGTTACTGCAAGAGTTTGATTTAGAGATAAGAGACAAAAAGGGGATAGCAAATGTAGTAACTAATCATTTATCCAGGATAGTGATACCTGAAAGTGCCCCTATGTCCAATTCTTTTCTTGATGAACAAATTCTCTCTATCTCTCATTCTTCAACTCCTTGGTATGCTAACATTGTCAACTACCTGTCGGTAGGTCAGATTCCGGGAGGGTGGACTAAGCCAGAGAAGGATCAATTTTTTGGAAAGGTTAAGCACTATTTTTGGGAGGACTCGGAGCTGTTTCACATGGGTCCCGATCAGATTATAAGACGATGTGTCCCAGAAGAAGAACAACAATATGTTTTAAACTTATGTCATAACCTTGCTTGTGGGGGACACTTTTCTGGAAAAGACTACGGCGAAAGTATTACAAAGTGGATTTTACTGGCCCACATTTTTTAAGGATGCTTATGAATTCTCTAAAACATGTTTGAGATGTCAAGCTGTGGGTAATAATTCAAGGAAAGATATGATGCCGCTAAATCCCATTCTGGTAGTTGAAATTTTTGATGTTTGGGGAATCGATTTCATGCGTCCGTTTCCACCTTCCTTTGGTAATGGATACATCTTGGTGGCGGTCGACTATGTGTCAAAATGGATTGAAGCCATTGCTACTAGGACCAATGATCATAAGGTTGTAATGAAGTTTGTGAAGAAGAATATCTTTTCTAGGTTTGGTTGTCCTAGAGCTTTGATTAGTGATGGGGGTTCTCACTTCACTCATTTTCAGTTTCGAGCACTGCTTCGCAAATATGGTATCACTCACAAGCTAGCTACCCCTTATCATCCCCAAACCAGTGGCCAAGTTGAAGTTTCTAATAGGGAGATTAAAAACATCTTGCATAAGACATTTAGGTTGGATAGGAAAGACTATTCTGAGAGACTAGACGATACATTATAGGCCTATAGAATTACTTTCAAAACTCACATTGGTATGTCTTCATATCACCTTATCTTTGGTAAAGCATGTCACTTGCCAGTCGAGTTAGAACATAGAGCATATTGGGCCATAAAGCATGTCAATTTTGATTTAACTCAATCTGGTGCCGAAAGAGCTTTACAACTCAATGAACTGGAGAAATTAAGGAATGAAGCCTATGAAAATGTAAAGATTTACAAAGCTAAAATCAAAGCATTTCATGATGAGCACATTCACAGAAAGAATTTTCATGTTAATCAAAAGGTTTGACTATTTAATTCAATGCTGCATTTGTTCCCTGGTACGTTAAAGTCCAGATGGGATGGGCCATTTATTGTTGTGAAAACATTCGACCATGGAGCTGTTAAAATCTTAAATCCACATAATGGTCATATCTTTACTGTTAATGGTCAAAGGTTGAAACCTTACTTAGAGAATGAGCAGTTAACACAAAAAGAATCCATAGCATTGTGTGATTTGGAATGACCATTGTTGAGCTTTCATGCGTCTGGCTGAAGACGGAAAACTTAGCGCTTCTTGGAGGCAACCCAAGGTTTTGTTATTTATCTTTTGTTTTAGTGTGTTTTTCAATTGTCGGGTCAAGAAGAAGAAGGAGTCGTCGCTTATCTTTGATGAATCTTACACCTCGCTCACCAGGTTGTATCTTTCCATCTCAACTATATTCTTTGTTACATTATTCTATTGCTTTTTATTGCATATGCTATTGAGGACAATGTCATTCAAGTTGAGGGGGAGACCTATTTTTGCATGATCATGATATCTTGCATTGCTTTACATGAAAAGATGAAATCCCCATTTTGAGTTTCATGATTCATGCATTTTATTAAAAGTAATTCTGGAATAGATAAGACTAGGGAGAATGATAATGGAAAACCTATGTCAATCTAGCTATGGAAAACTGATATAAGAATCTATTTAAAGTTCATGTGCACTTTGAAAAAAAATGAAATGAAAATCACATAGCACGCTAATGAAACAAGTAAGACAAGCCTTCTACTATTTTGGGTATTGTGTCTGATGCTTTGCACTTCTCAAGAAAGAGATATTTTTAAGTTTTTTGCCAAGTTATCTTTTAAATACGTGCAAATAAATGAAAAATGATGAAAAAGAACACCATGAAAAATATCCCGAATCTTAGTAACCGGGCCTACTTCACCTAAGACGTGTTGAGCTTCGCACAAAATGAAAAACGGAACCTTGATCTGCAAAACTGGGTCTGCTTGTCCTAAGGCAAGAGTCGAGGTTCATGTTAAACAGTGAAGGGTAGTGCAACATCATGTATGTAGAAAAATATATAAAAAGATCCCAAGAGGGACAAAGCAATAAGGCAGACCAAAAAGTTAGTGTACGTAATGCTCTGATCTAAGAGGTGCAGGGTTGAAAGATACTTGCTTGGAATAGTGAATAGGGGATATAATTGTCTATGCTGTGGATTTGGTAGTTACACATGCACAAGTGCTATTGAGCTTTGATTTGAATTCTTGATTATGTACCTTAATTTCCTACCTAAGGCTAGTGTACATTAATGATTCCAAATTCCTAATCTTTGGTTAAATCTATGAAAGGAGAGTTGGATATGAAAGTGTGAATTTTGCAGACTCTTGTTGGTCCTTAATTTTAATTTAATTACATTGCTAAGGGACTAGCAATGAGTAAGTTAGGGGGTGTGATGAGTATCATATTTCATGTTATAATTTGCATCACATTCATCATTTTTGAGCATTTAAGAAGCATAGTTGTGCATTAATAAGGCAAAAATCTCATTCTCACCATTTTTCTAAGTATGCATGATTTTATCATCAATTTTGAGTCAAAATGGCAATGTGAGAAATAGTTGGAAAAATACACAATTATTACAATTTATTTTCTGACGAGGAATACTGAATATTTTTATATTTTGTAAATTTTTAGGAATTAGCGACCAACGTTCGGTCGCTATTTAGAATCGGAGGAGTTAGCGACTAACGTTCGGTCGCTATTTGGAGGAATTAGCGACCAAGGTTCGGTCGCTATATGGAATTAGCGACTTTCTACAAAGTTGCCATTTTCTGATTTTATGGGAAAAAGAAAAATATCAAAAAGAGGAAATAAACATTTTTGCGCCCATGTGAACAGGCGTTGTTCATGAAAAAACGCCATCACCCCAGTCGCTATTTTAGAAGAACCCGATCGAAGTCTCCTTCCAATTTTCAAGCTTATCTTCGGTTAATTGAGGAAATGAGGACTCTAATCTGGGCAGCAAACTTATTCAGATCAATCCTTGCTGCTGGCAATTTGGATTTGGCTAAAGATCAAAGATCACGATCATGGAAGGTCTCTGTTCATTATAAAAGGGTGCTGTCTGCGACCATGGGAGGGGATTCACCTTAGGTTTAGCCCTAGATTTCATGCACTTCTGTTCATCCTTTCAATTTGATTTCTTCTTCAAAGTTCTTCATTTTTAAGTCTTTGACAACTTCTTCTTCTTCCTCTTCTTCTAATTCTTTCTCAGTTTTAAGCTATTCTTAGTTTTTCAAAGCTCTATCTTCCATTTTTACGGCTCATCCGATTTTACTACACTTCGTTATTTTCAATTTTTCTTCCTCTTCCACTCATTTTTTCATCCTACTTTTTCATCAAAGTTTTTTGTTTTTCAAAGATCTAAATTTTCTTCTTCTCCCTCTTCCTCCAATTCACTACCGTCTTCAAGTTATTAATTGTTTTTCAAAGTTCAAGTTTTGGGTTTTTCACTATTCTTTCGCGTACCACCCTCTGTTCATCCTCGATTTTCACCCCCTTCCTCTCATCTTCTGTCTCTACGTTCTTCAGCAATCTTCTTCATCTTTCTTTGATCTCCAACTTTCTCTTCTTCCACTTCTCCTAAATCTTCTCTGTTTTTAAGTTATTCCTCCTCCAATCTCTCTCTATTTTTATCTTAGTTTTTCACTGTGCTTCTTCTACTCTCTCCATCGACCCCTCTCTTTCTCTCTTCTCAAAATACACTACACACACACAGGTTTTCACTGTGAGTCTCCCATCTATCTTCCCCTTTCTCTATTTTTCCTCTCATATCCCAAGGCGGATCTTCATCTGTCGATCCTCTCACAGTGTCGGCTTCCAAGGCGGGGTGATCCATTCAAAGGATCGGGGAGGAGATGGCGGCTATTATTCATCCTCTTGGCTATAATTTCACTCTTTTCTCTTTTATTTTCAGTCAAAGTGTCATTTTAATTTTCACATACATTGTACTTGTCACCTTTCATAGTAATAAATTTCAGATTTTGTGCAATTGTGTTTTTCTCCCTCTCTTTCCAACTTCTATTCTTGACCCTCTCATATTCTTTACTTAGCTTTCATGTAATTTTCTTCTTCATTAGTTTAATCTCACTCAAAAGATCGGATTTTTTAAATATAAGAATTCTCCTCCATGCTATTTTGAAAATATTTCTTCTCCGTGTGATCGACCCGTATTCACCACTTTGTTTGAATTTCAATATTTTTAAGTGAGTGAATTCGGTAATTTTTAAATTGTGGCACGGCTTTTTCAATGATGAGTTTGTGGCTATCACCTGCCATCTAGGCACCCAAACCTGCTTGAATTTGACTGGCTTTGGGGTCGATCCTCCCTTCTTCTTGGACCTGGTACGGTCTTCTCTTTCTCATGTCAGCGCTTGAAACTGGTTATACACTGGGATGGCTGGTATCACCCTATCGGGCGTAATTGCGGACTGGCGGCTATTCAGATAAACCCGGACTCCTCCGATCATCACGGATTTGCCCGAGTTGGAAAGTCAGCCTTGTAGAGTGCCAGCGATCTTCTTAGCCACCCTCCTGGCAGCTGGAGTGCGTTTCCTTCTTGTGTCGATGTTGTAGACATAGCAGCCTACCAGCTTCGCCTTTTCTTCAGAAGTCACCTTTGTGGTGGCGACAGGCACGATCTCCCGTGTCTCCCGGAGGTCTACGAACATGACCCCTGGAAAGTTGGGGAACCGAACTACCAGGGGAAAGTCGCCGAACTAGATCAGCACAGTGAGGTAGACATGCTCAGCATGGCTTGCGACCACCGAGGGACCAAATGTGATAGCCATTTTCCCAGAATCCCTCCTGTAATTTCAAATTGAGGATGTTAGAATTTTAAGAAGAGGCCGTAAGGCCCCAAATCTTGGCAAAAAGATGAAAGGTGGTCCAGTCCCACCGGGTGTGCCAACTTATCGGATGCACTATGGTGTTCGAGTCTTTTCATGCTCTTAATCTTGTTTGTATCGTTTGTTTTATCTTTCAGCATTTTATTATGTGCGAGGGCGTGCCAGTCACCTAGATGACGATTTATTCGGATTCCGAGACTAGAGTGATCCGGAACCCGGGGTTCGCTCCGTCTGACTAACCAGATGATTGTAGATATCAGGTCGGGACTGGAGACCCACCGTACCATAAAGGTCACGGTGGTAATTACATCCCCCGTAGGGGAAAATCTTTGATTAGTCGCCAAGATTTGGGGCCTCATGGCCTGAAAAGTAATTTTCATGAAAACAAATAAAGGATGTATTAAACAACATCAAAATTTCTTGTGTTAGGGTGCAAGAGATGTATTTGAAACCATATCAATCATGTAATGAGCATTTCATTGTTCGGATGAGTGTCCGGGTTGAAAGCATCATAGATATGCGTGTAGCATAGGGACATATGTATGACGGGGTACGACAAGTTCAATATTTGAAGTAGCGGAGAACTTCAGTCAAATCCCGATCAAACGATTTAAAAATCAGCGGGGTTGTCGGTCTGGAGCAAAGTGGGGCTATGGCTATAATGGGGTGATCTCCGAAGGCCAAGTACGCCTTGCGAAGGCACATTCATTATTCCCCCTTGGGCTGTTGAAGCAACGACATTGTCCCAACTTGAGTTTTCAGCTTTTCCATTTTTTTTATTAAGGCCATGGGCCTGTTATGACAAAATGAGGACTATTAAGGTTTCGGGGTTTACTTCATTTCCATCACCTTTTAATTCTCATTCTTTTTGTTTCTAGCTGCATTCATCTTTGTTTTTTATTGAAATCTAGTTAACCTTGATCCTATGGAATCGGGTAGAGCCTGTGCAGAGTCACGCAGCGGGAAGAGTTACGATGAAGGGGCAGACATCAGCAAAACATGGAGGTGCGTCGAGCGTGCAGGGCTATTCAAGCTTAAGCTTAAGTGATCAGAAGGAAATTTGATTCGAGTTGACCTGCACATATACAGATTTTGTAGGACCCCGAATAAAATGTACATATATATGTATGTATAATATTTAATAGACTGTAAATAAGTTGAAATAATAAAACCCAAACTATAAGCCCAATAGCAAAAAGCCTTGTATGCACTGGGGCCTTAGTCAATAACCTAGAAACCACATAAGAATATGGCCCAACCTACACATTCAATGAATGGGCTTAGCCAAATGGGCCTTATGGTAGGGATTAAGGATATATATATAAATATGTACATATATATGGCTTTTTGGTTACACCAAAGCCTTGTCACGTTCGATCATGCATGAAGGGCTGTAGAGTTTACGTCTAATAGGGAAGCGGCTGTGTATATGGCATGGGAAGGATTAGCATGGGAAACTTTAGACTTAGTAGGATTATTACATGGAAAACTTAATTTCTATTAGGATTGTACCCACGAATTAGGTCTCTCTCCCTATAAATAAGACCCCTGCGATCGGCAGAAGCCTGTTGTTGATGCTGCTGATCATCTTCCTCCAAGCGTCAACACCGTACGTGAGGAGAAGCTTCATCCTACTTCTGCTTCTTCTTCCTCCTACTGTCCATTCGTGCTGCCGCAATACTACTTCTTCCCTTTTGATCGTGCTGCTGCAGTCATGATCCTACTGCGGTTGCTGCCGCGTCTACCTCATCTCCTTCCTCTTCTTCTGCATGGAGCTACTGCCGTTGCTGTGAAGAAGCCTGCATCCTCTTCTTCCGTTCGTTGTTGCTGTGAACAAGCAAAAGAAGAAGATATCTTCTTCCTCGTTTCTCTGCAACTATCTCTCTGTTCGTCTCCGTTTAAACCCAAGCAAAGGTAGGTTATCTCAAGAGAGAAAGCTTAAGATGATAGTAATTAGTATTACATGCATAAAAATCCATGTTACTGTCTCTATCTTATGATTTCATGATCACTGCTCTTAAGTTTTACGTTTTCTGTTACATGTGAAAATAGCTGCCAGAACAGTGGCCGCCGATTAATGAACGTCCGTGTAGATGGTCACTAATTCATGAATTGGTGACAGGTTCCTGGACACTAATTAATGGGCGACCATCACCCTAATGCTATTTCTTATAGAGCATTTACTAATTAACCCATGCTTAAAATTTAATAACTATGGAACCAAATTGCTATATTTTGGCATGAGTATGTTTATGGAATCCCCATATTTTTCTCTACACTTCCATGTCTTTAGTTTCCTTAAAAACCCCATAAACATCATTATGCTACTGTCTTGTGTCCATATGTCTTGATGATGTCAACACTATGATTCATTTTTGTGTTTCATGCATTCCATAGTCATAACTAATGTGCAGACCAAAATTAATGAAGATTCAATGCATGAGGTTCTCTTGTTTTTTATTGTGTTACATTTAGTTTGTTTCTGAATTACATGAAGAACAGGCTGATGAGGAAATAGTCAGATGAAAGGAGATGAAAATTGAACAAGAGGAGTCAAGGTTGAAGTTGACTCCAGCTTACAGAGTTCTATAGCTTTAGCAGAAGGAAGGTTTCATGCAAGGCAGAATACACAGAAGTCTTCGCTGAAATATGCTGGCGTATCGGTGACAAATGAAACTGTATCGGTGACAAATAGCACAGTATCAGTGACAAATAGATGAGTATCGGTGAAAAATGGATTGCAGCGATGAAGCCTTCAAAATTCCTCTAGCTGCGTTGACGCAATAGGTCTGCAGCGTCGACACAGTCTTGTTGTAGCCTGCAAGGTGAGAACTAAGTCTGCAGCGACGGCTCTCTGAAGACTAAGGGTGAAAAATAGATCTTAGTGGTGACAAATGGCCAATAACGGTGAAAAATGGCTGCTAAGTGTGAAAAATGGATCATGGCATTGAAGCCTTCACTATTTCTCCTTGTTGCATTGATGCAGCATGGCCTTGCGTCGACGCAGTCATGGTGAAGCCAGTTAAAGAAGACTAAGGCTGACAAATGGGTTCTTAAAGGTGAAAGATAGCTTGTTATGGGTGAAAAATAGATTAATATGAAGAAAAGACTGAGAAGCTGAAGGAGAAGAAGAAGAGTTGAACTTCGTTTGCCAAGTCAGTGTTGAGCATAGTCAACCAGTGGTAGTCAATGTTGACTGGTCAAAGTCAACGTCAGAACAAGGAAGGCTCCAGTCAAGCTCAACTTTATGTTGACCCAAGTCACCAAGATGCCAGTCAAAGTCAAAGGTCAACGGTCAACCACAATCAAGCCTTTGCAAGCATCAGGGGTCTGGTCAAAGAACAGTCAAAGTTCTACTAGCTATAGTGGACACAAGAAATGGACAAAAGAAGAAAAAACTCAATGAATTACAAAGCAGACAAATACTCTGCTAACGGTGACAAATGATCCCCTAAGGGTGAAAAATAGGTAAGTAAGAGAGACAAATGGATTCTGTAAGGCTGAGAATTGAAGTCACGTGCAAGGCAGATAAGGGTGAAAAATAGTCACACAAGGGTGACAAATAGAGATTGGAGACAGCTAAAGCTAAGAAGAAAACAACAAAGGCGACGGCTGCTAAGGGTGACAAATAGCCACCTAAGGCAAACAAATGGACATGTAAGGGTGAAAAATACCCTGTTAAGGGTGACAAATAGGTCACCAGTGAGAACAACACCCGAACACATGAGGAACGCGTGAGGTGCCTTTGTGCCTTCGACATCAATCATTAGGCATGTGATCCAAGGTGCCATGTCAGAGGAATAATCTCTCTCCAGGACACGTGGACCAATGGAAAAATAATGGAATCAGGTAATTTTATCCAAAAGAATTTTGGAACCCTTGTTTTGATAGAAAATGGAACCTTCTTCTTCCGAAATA
Source organism: Amorphophallus konjac (assembly GCA_022559845.1). Classification (NCBI taxonomy): domain Eukaryota; kingdom Viridiplantae; phylum Streptophyta; class Magnoliopsida; order Alismatales; family Araceae; genus Amorphophallus; species Amorphophallus konjac. Next base: position 172,935,248 of record CM040125.1, read on the forward strand.
AGGAGTTGCCGAAGAAGAGAGAAAAAAGGGCTGGTGCTACAAGAAAGTTGTGAGGGCTGCGGCTATGAGAAGTGTGCTTGTAGAAGAAGAAAGAAGAGAGGAGAGAGTTGCAAGGGACTGCTAAGCTGAGAAGAGAAAGAGAGAGAAGAGAGCTCGTGATGGGACATGAAGGCAAGGCCACTAACATTTTATTTGCATTTATATCCTTGAGTCAAATGAGTTACAATTGTAAGGCAATTATAAGCCAATGTGTTAGTCCTTAGGAATTAGTGGGTTTCTTTGCAAAAGGGCCACGTAGGCCCAGCGGGACCCCCACCCTCTCTCCCATTGGGCCACCTAGATTCTCTAGGGCCCATAGGGGTGGTCCATGGTCCAAGGTGGACCAAGCCACCCTTGTTGACCACCAAGATGGGGGCGACCCCTCTCTTGTCCCCATGTGGGAGATTAAATAATCTCCCCCCCCCCCATTTTACCCATTTCTTTATGTTTGTATTAATTTGAAAACATGGTAGAAGATTCTTCCATCCCTTAATTGCCCCTCCCTAACCCTAGATCTGAGGGTAGTTTAGGTCATTTCCATTTCATATAAAACCATTGTATTTCCATATTTTGAGAATTAATGAAAGAAAAGTTGGAATTTCTCCAAGAGAGCCCAAGGGCGCCCCTCTCTCCTCTCCCCCCCTTCTTGCAGCTGTGAGAGTTGCATCAAATCTGAGTGTGAAGCCCATTCTTTGGGAGTGATTCCCACCTCTATCACATCTGTTGGATGCGACTTCCAGCCACCGCCGCCACCGCCTCCGTTCGTGCCGCCATCAAGCCGCCACAACCCAGTCTTCAACCTTCTATCCAGGATTTCGAGATCCAAGACAGAAGCTTAAAGATTAGGTTGGTTCTCCCAATTCAACCGTCTGATCGACCTCAAATTTTGAGTGTTTGTTCCCCCCGTCATCCCCCATCTCCAGTTTAATTGTCATGTCAATCAGCCACCATTTGAGTCCCTTCCTAGTAATTTCTTTCCACCCCTGACAGTCTGCCCATCAGTAGATCTGCGGGATAGTATCCTGTTATTTTATTTTTCCCACCCTTTAAACAATCTCAGAAAAATCCCAAAATATTTGTGCGTAATCCTCACTTCCCCCTCTTTCACCCATAAAATTATCAAATTCCAAATCCACCAAATTCCCCTCGGTCAAAATTCATTTTCAGGTAGATACCAATCTATCCTAACTGTTCTAAAATCTGAGCCAGAAACAACTTCGGAGCACAAAGTTTTGTATTTTAAATCAGACAGTAGATCTTTAAGTATACTTTCTAACAGAGCCGATCTCACCTCGATTCGACACCGGATCTGGGTGTGGTGATCATTCTTGTGGAGTCGCACAGATCTGTCTCGAGACAGGACTGTAGAACAGAGTTGGGAGTTAATTCTCCCATAAATGCCCAGCTCTGATCCAGCGACCGCCGCTCCCAGGGATCGACCAGGGACCCGCCAACATCATCCCAGCCAGCCGTCGCAGTAAGGAGAAGCTCAGACTCCACCATCCAAGCAGCCATACCCGCTTGCTATCCTGTGGGCCCGAGCAAAACCTAACCGAACCGATAATCTGCCGTCGTCCCGTGTGCTTCACGGACGTGCCGCCCGTCAACCCAAGTTCGATACTCCTGGGTCCCACGTGTAGCCTTTTACCTCCCTGCGTAGAGTGGGCAGTAAAATCATTTCTGTAATTATTGATAATTATTTGTACCGGGAGTACGGGTCTTGGCCGGGATCGTCTTCCCCACACTAAGAGCGTGGAGGTATCGTTTCCGCTTCCCTATTTATCTCATTTGCTTATTTCGTATTTATTTTTTTATGCCGCTACTTGAGTGATAGGATAATTAGCTCATTCAATTTTAGTCACCGCTGCGAGAGTGAGTGCGAGACCCGTCCCGTGACTCAATCCGAGGACGAGAGTGAGTAGACAACCCTGACTCATTGCCGATTTCTCAACCGCACACATCCGCACGCTTCCCTCGTTAGGGACGAGTCGCGAGTTTGCCTAGAGTCTCAGGATCGCATTCAAATTGGCATCGAGTTGCATCCCGTCCCGCATCAAATTGGTATCAGAGCCAGGTTGAGTCTAGGGTAGTTTTGTCTTAGGTTGCATTTCATTCTGATACCCGGTATATCAAAAGGTGTCTCTGGAATGATAGGTTACGCCTATTGGGAAGGTAGCACACTTGTGTGAGTGCGATCTTCAGATCAAACCTCCATCACGTACCGGATAATGGTTGAGTCTAGGTTTGTAGTCGAGTCTGCATTCCAACTTTGTATTATTGTTTTCGGGTCGTGTCTAGCCCATTCGAGAGTCAGTTTGTCTTGTCACCGAGTGTCTGCATGTCCATCTTGTAGCCCCCCGTGTCCCATGGATCCCCAATCGCCCACGTCATATGAATGGTGGCGCGACACTCAAGGATGGGGAATCCAACCCCTCTACATCCGTAGGGCCGAAGCCTCGAACTTTTATGGCTCCAAAGTCCCGAGCGACTACATAAAGTGGGAAGCCGCTATGGACAAATACTTTGAGTGTTACACTATGTCTGATGCCATGCAAGTCATTTTTGCCCAAAAGTGGCTTGTTCACGAAGCCGCCTGGAAATGGGAGAGCATTGAACGCATGAGGGAAATTAGGAGGCAATGGCCTGTCGAGTCATGGCGTGAGATGAAGGGCGAGCTTAGAAGGGTCTACGTACCCAGCCCAGTCACTTCCAACTGGCTCCACCTAGACACCTCCAACCAAGTGGGTCATAGTCGGAGGTAAAGAACCCCACATGTGGATGAGCCTCGACCCAAGACTAGGCCAATTGAATATGAGCAAACCCACCATGATGCCCCTAGTCCACACCGCACCTTAGATGACCTCTTGTAAATATTTTTGGACCGGTTAGATAGGAGGGATAGGATGTGGACGCGACTCCTGCCCGAGCCTAAGGAGATCGTAGCCGGTAGTCTGAACCCGGTGCCACCTACGGAGTCCCCAGGTCCTCTCCCCATCATAGAGGACGTCCTCTCCCCATCCATGGGAGATGTTTCACCATAGCCTTCACCCTTCGACCTTCATCTAGAGCCATTCTTACTTCCCGAGGGTGAACTTGTCATTGGAGAGCCTTTAGCTAGCTGGTTAAAGAAAGGCCTACTTCGAGATGCTCCGATTCCTTGCTACCCATCCATGGAACCAGCACTCCAAGTAGTACCCCTTAACTCCTTTCATATCACTTTCCAGTCCTTCTGCTTCATAGAAAATGAGAAGGACTTTGTTAGGAGTTTAGATTGTCAAAGGGAGTTGACGTGTATGTTGTCCTTAGGGTCTGACCAACCCTATGGTCATAGGTTCACGCACCCTACTTTAGGGTCCATTACCTCGGTGTGCACCATAGGACATATCATCTCCGAGGTCCTTTTGCTCCTTCCCATACCCAATGAGCTTGATTATGTCCTATCTTATGGTGTTACTGTCCCGAGGGGGGAACCTTGCCTTCCACGTGAGCCCCTTGCCCCATCTATCATCATACCGGAAGGTGACCCTCCACATCTGGCCGATGGCCGAACATGGGACCGTGTCATGAGGGAACCCATCTCGAGGGGTCACACATTCTTTGATCCCTTTGACCCCTTCCCTAGTGAGCCTCTTGACCCACAACCTCCATTCCACCTCTTCAGGGAAGTCCCTGTTAGTGTTGGTGTGCTACAGGCTAATTTAGGGTCGGGTAGACCCGATATATGTACGATCTTGTTCATTATTAATAAAGTGGTATTTGAGCGTAAATATGCGATTGTGTCACTTTACGTTGTCCCTAGGATATGTGGTTGTAAAGTCAACTCGAGATGGGATCTCGATTATGAGACTGACTTTACATGAACACATACCTTAAACTGTTCCTGGTTGGAGGGTAATCACTCGGGGACTTTGATTACCTATTAAACCAGTACACATGATGTGTCAGTGACCAGTCTCATGGTCATTGGTGTGGGGCACCAACACATATGTGTAGGTGTATGTCCTTGGAGGATGTACACTGAACTGATCTGCTATTAGATCTTCAGATGGTTGATTATACCTAATGTCAATTGAAGATCCAACTGTCTCAGTAGCATCATTGGTCCTTTGACTTGAGACATTGATCGGATCTTACACGAGGATTGGAATAGTTTAATTACTTAGCTAAGTGACTTTAACCATAAGTCATGAGTTGTCGAGTCATTAACCACTCCAGGATACGTGTGAAGATCATCAATGGTCAAGAGGGGATCACTCACTGTCGGGTATATATCAGACAGTTAATGGGTCATGACATTGATGCTCCGTTAAATCCCTGGCCAGGGTCGTGTGAGTTCGTTTAGAACGAACGTCATACACTTTAAGGAGGTCATAGTCAAATGGCACGATCATGGGGTTTGACAGAAATCATATCCTCGATCGTACCAGACTCATAGAAGGAGCGAGGGATTATATCGATGTGGTAACTGTGGACTGATAGGTCCCAGACAGGCTGGTTTAAACCCAGCGTCCTCTAGGATCACGCGGATTTGTTTGACCCAACGTGATCGAAGGTTCGGAATAAATTAAACTATTATTCGGCTCTAGTAGAAGCGAAGAATACGTTTAGTTTACTTCTAATTGGGAATTAGAAGTTAATGGGCCTTAAACTAGAGTGACTATGGGCCTAGAGGATCACACACAATGGATTCTTGGGTGACGGATTATTATTATACAAATATATGTATTATTTCCTTTTTGGTTCCTTTTGGAAAGGAGGGTAAATGGGGCTTAATACATATGTATAATATAAGATAGGATATATATACAGTTTTGGTCTTTTGGAGCCCTTTTCAAAAAGGACCAAACTCTATATATATAGCACCTACGTGAGCTCATTCGAACTTCTTCCAAGGCTAATCAAGCATTAAGCCTAAAGACGAGGATTAGCTCCTCCCCCCTTCCTTTCTCTTGCTCTCTCTCTCTAGAAGGTGAAAGGGCCGAGAAGGTCGTGTCGAGGGGTGCCGTCGCTGCGCAAGGATCCGTGTGGATCAGCTCTAGAGGCCGCGCATCTGTGCGGCTCGGTATTTTGCATCAGGCATAGCGGACAGCGTTGTTCCGCGCAAGGTGAAATACGCAACCCATAGTTAGGGGTTGGGGTGATTAAAACATCGATTAGAGCACAGATCTAGGATTCCATAGCACCGGGATCAGGCAAAATGAAATTTTTGTTATCCGCTGCGTTGCCCGTAGGTGCTGTGCGAAACCTTACAATGGTATCAGAGACAGGTTGATGCTCTGGTCGGTGTTTTATCGCCGTTTAGAACTGTGTTTTAGGGGCATTAAATCCTTCAATTATTAATTGTAGAAGAGGATACTGGGCATCTCGCTTCTTCCAGGATGCTGGGCATCATTGGAGCAAATTTTTTTTAATAAAAAAAAATTCGGTCCCAATTTGGGCGCACTTCGCCTTAGGCGCGGTGCGCCCGCCGCGTGCGCCGCGAGGGCGACGAACGCGGAACCCGCGGGTCAGTGCTCGCGGGCGCTGACCCGCGGGGGGGCGGGCTGCCGCTAACGGCACGCCGCTGTTGATTTGTTTTCTTCCTCTTATGTGTTTGTGATGGTGATGGATGATATGATAAGCAAAAATCAATTATCTCAATCAACCTATGAACATGTGAACCATGAACCTAGGCAACCAGGACAAGCTCTAGCATGGGCAATGCTATCTCAATCGAACTAAACTAAGGAAAGCAAAGAAAAACACACGCCGGAGCGTGGAGCAAGGAGTAAATAAAACACACCGCATGGGTGGAACAAGCAAAGGAAATAAGAGATATGAGAGAGAAGTCAATACCCAATACTAAGGAAAGAACGTGATCGCCACTAAGGTAGTAAAACAAGCAAAATACTTGAATAATACCTTAGAAATAGGAGGATGATGCACCCGCCCATGGGAGAGAGAAACCAATGAAATCTGCAGATCTGTTTGAATGTAACGGTCTAGCACCTGTGCGTCACAGAAGTGTGACGGTCGCTCGATGAACCGTTAGACGGACCTGACGCGCCTGCACGAGACCGTCAGAAAACCTGCAGAAATAGCTTATGAATTCTTTGAACTCCAAACCTTCCAGTTGGCTAGAAAGCTTGGGCCTCGTCTAATGAACTCTGTGAACCTGCCAAAGAACGTGAAACAGAAGAAAGCAACCCCAAATTAGCCCTTTAAACAATATAGTATCAATAATCAAAGGACTTAATTTCATTCAAAAGGAAAGGGGAATACCAGGGAAGTTTGGTTTTTTAACCCCTCTGGGCATTTTAAAACGTGGAAAGGATGTTGAGATGATGAAAACAGATGAAGAACATGAGAGAAAGGAGTGGGATAATGCTATGATGAGAGAAAGAAAAAAGGAACACAAGTAAGCAAACTATGAACTTTAAAACCCGAAACCAGAGTACTCCCTTGACTGAGATGTAGATGGACGTAGAAACAAGCTCCTCTTGGATGGATGTGGCTCCAGAATGCGGCAGCACTTCGACGCAAACTCCAGATTTCTCTTCTTTTGGCCATGAAGTTAAGGGTGCTATTTATAGGCCCTCAAAATCTCTGGGCGAGCAGAGGATAATCCAGCAAGAAAAGAGGATAACTCTTAGCAAACTCTTGAAGATAATGCTCCCAAGAGTCCATAGAAACAAACAGAAGGTTCTGAGGATCAGATTTGGAAGAGAAATCACAAGATCAAACTCTCACTTCGACCACGGAGTAGCAGAGAAGAGACAGACTTGGCCAGGACTCTCTGTTTGATGTAACGGCTGCACAACAGACCGTCACAGGGTTGTAACGCCTCAGGGAGAGACCGTCACACTAACCTTATCTCTAAAGTGATAAGATCAACGGGAAGAAGATCAAAACAGTTGGACTCTTGAATGGATGTAACGGCCATGGGCTGACGCATTATAGGAACGTAACGGCTGCATGACAGACCGTTAGAATCAACAGGCAGGCAAAAGGATAAGGATTGAAAAAGAAGACTTAAGCTGTAGGACTCTTCAAGATGTAACGGCCAAGGGCTGATGCGTCAGAATGATGTAACGCCCCTGGTGCGGACCGTTAGAGACAATCAAGATGGAAATGACAATAAGAGCTTGCTAAGTTTCATCCAAATGACAAGCCATAAGGAATCAGACTCAACCAAGAGGTAAAACCCATGAAATAAGCCTCCAACTGATCAAGAGAGCTTAATGAAGAATGAACAACTTGGAGCATCATATAGAATGAATAAGGAGATGAGCCGACTTATTGGTCCGAAAACGGGTGTCAACAGATGCCCCTCCTTAACGTCCTCTTTGCAGGGGAGCGAGCGGAGGTGAAGCGAAAGCGAAATGGAACACGGAGATGAAGCGGAAATGAAGCGGACCGGAGCGAAAAGCGGGCATTAAGGCAAACGACACCCGTTCAACCAACAAGCGATAGGAATTCTCTGGAAAACTTCGAACTAATCACAAGGAAATAGCCAACCAAAGGACGCATGTCTGGAGGAACTAACAACTAAGGAAAGGAAAACACGGCTGGCCGCCGGAGGCAACGGAAAGGAAAGAGACAACTGACTAAACTCCAGACAGGAATCTTCAGCTAACCAAATCAAGCGAACAGATCGAAGGAAACCTTCCAATTCAGAGTGGAATGACTCTCCTCATTCGAGATGAGGAACACAGCTATTCACCATCATTGAGACATTTTGAACAGATGGAGATTCATGAATGCTCAAAGAATGCGCATGATGCATGCTGGGCTAAAGAAAAAAGAAATCATTAAAACAAATGCAAAGAAAGATAAAAATAACAAGATACTCGAGAATAATATTGCTAGACTGGAGAAATTAGGGTCAGGACACCATCTGCAACCACGGCGTGCAAGACAGAACCATCGTCCCCAAATTTTTCCAACCTAACAGCCTATCCAACGATTAAACATGTGCACTTAGATCATCATCATTTTTGTTTAAGGGGAACATCAGATCCCAGAGCACATGAATGACCAACCGGTTCTCGAGATAATATATCATAGATAACATATAGTAATGCATTAAAGGGACAAGGGATCGAGATACTGTACCTGACTTACCTGCTTGATGAACGGCAGAGCATGACGTTTATACTTCATCCATGAACAAAGAGGTTAGCCAATGATAATAAATATGAGCATGAAACAAGGCATAACCATTTATACGTAAGAATTTCATCAATAATATACATCATAGCAAAAAATGCAATCATTCAAGCATCAAATAGACCATTTTATTCATCAAGAAACTTGCAAGCTGTAACGGTCTTCTGAGGGTGTGTCACACAAAGTAACGGCCTAGGACAGGACCGTTAGAAAATGGCGGTTCTCATTCTTCAATGAATAATATTCAAACGACTTGACGGCCCAAGGAATACACGTCAGAGGATGTAGCGGTCTGGCGACAGACCGTCACATTTCCTGAGCATTCAAAAAAAATAAACCGAACAGTCACGGCCCTTCATTCACACACTCATCGCCCTAACACAAAAAAAAAAAAACCCAATCGAGAGCTACCGAGAACATCGGCGACCACCCACCGGAGATGGCCGGCGACAAGCCTCAGCCGCTGAAGAAGAGGGAGAGAGGGATGAAGAAGAAGGCCATTCGACGCTTCCACCGCCGAATAGAGTGAGAAGAGGTGCCACGGCCCGTAGAGGAAGAAACTAGGGCGAGGGGGCCAACGACGGAGGAAGAAGAGGTTCCCATGGCCGAGGAGGACCAAGGGGAAATCCCCATGGATGAGGGAGAACCCAAGGAACAAGAGAAGAAGAGGAAGAGGGGCCAATACCGAGAGGTAAGCCCCTTCGCCCAATTTTTCAATTTTTAATTTTTATGGTTTTTTATGTGGGTGCATGCATGAATGGGGGGTAGGAAATGGGTCTATGAACCCATTAGGATCCATTTGTAGGCCTATTGGCCAAGGTGAGGAGCCAACGGAAACAAAAGAGAAAATGCCTACTAGCAGAGAATGTGACGGTCCTTCCAGCGACCGTCACAAGCCTAACGCATCACCCCTGGTGCGTTAGAGACATGTGACGCCCCACCCCAGGGCCGTCACAACCACCAGAGACCCAAAACTGATTTTTTAGGTTTTTAATTATTCAATTTTTGTTTGTTTTTCATTATATGAATGTTATGCGATGATTCTATGATGCAATTGACTAACTTATGCTCTAAATGAATGCAGGGAAAAAGATGAACGAGGATATCGTGGCTATAGATCCGGGCGTTTTACCAGGCACTACCCGACTACCAGAGAGAGAGACTCGCAGCGATGGGGTTCGCCGAGGTGCTCAGCATCGAGGTGATCACGATGGACACGCCGCTGCTGTATGCTTTGCACGAGAGATGGGACCCAATCAGCTGGGCGTTCATCTTCCTGTGGGGTCACATGATCCCCATGTTGGAAGACATGGCGAGGATTGTCGGGTTGAGAGTCCACGGAGCCGTAGTGACGGGGTGGACTTACAGGGACTACCGAGAGATGGCCCAGGAGCTGCTGGGGCTAGATGTGATCAGGCCGGGTCAGACGTCATCTCAGCTCTCGAGATCGCGGCTGCAGGAGAGCTTAAGACTAAGAGGAGCAGCCATAGCCGTGGGAGAGCTACCGGAGGAGCACATAGACCGAGTGATAGAGCAGGTGTGCCCACATGTGGCGACGGAGGCGGGACAGGAGGGAGATCGAGTCCTGAGGCGGTTCCTCGTGCTTTTGTTCGGGAAGCTCCTGTTCGCGACTCGAGCGGATGTCATCAGCTGCAGATTATTGCCAATGCTCGAGGACTTAGGCAGAGTCGAGAAATACGCATGGGGGACAGCAGTTCTAGCCTTCCTGTTCGAGTCGCTCAGCACCACGGATCGGCAGACCATGCTGGGTGGCTTCTCACCTTTTCTATAGGTAAAATGCAATTTAAATGCTTTTCTATTATGATTATGCAAATGCAAATGATTATGCAACCGACTGACATTAAACTTCTATATGCAGATCTGGAGCTACATGTATCTCCCGGGCATCGGGAGAGGCACACTACTCCACCCCGGGCGGATCCCGATCGCCAGACGATGGGTGGTTGCGAGGGACCCGGGGTCGATTGTCAGATTGACCCGGGCGATCCAGGATGACTTGGATTCCTTCCCGCACACTCAAAAATGCTTTCTAAATGCCTCAAATGCTTCTATGAATTTTTATATATGCTGATGAATATGCTAACATGAACTATATGCTTTCTAGGTGAGATGGACCCCGTACCGAGGCAAGAGCTACGAGGGACAGCCATGGGTGGAGGCAGCCCTCTCGTACCGGGGACGAGACATATGGTTGCACTGCATCCATGTCATCGAGCCACTCCACTACCGGCTGATCCTGCGGACTCGGGGACTACACCAGCCCGAGGTGACCTTTCCACGCCGCGGTGACGAGCGCCCAGGCAAGTCATCAAATGGTATTAGTGGCGACGTGGACTGGTGCGCCCGAAAGGTGAAGTATGTCCACGATTGGAACAGGCGGGGCAGAGCGGTGAAGGAGCGGGATGAGAGCGACGAGGCGTACTTGAAGGCCTTCGCTCGGCGGTACGGGGACCGGGTGTACCGAGGTACCCGACGACCGATATGCATTTCTAAACTTAAACTCTTAATGCTTTTACATGAAAATTCCTATATGCACTGACTCATATGCTTTCTAAATGCAGCTAGACCCCGAGGGAAGGATAGCCGAGCTCGAGGGGCTTCTCCACGCCACCGTCCAGCAGTGGGATGAGTACCGGGCTGCCTTGGAGCTTCTAGTAAGATTCCTAAAACCTTGGACTTAAATGATTATGTTTATGATTATGCGAATGATGGACTGACCAATGATTTCTAAATGCAGCGGACTGAGGGAGCCCAAAGAGTGGGACTGGACGCCCCATCATCGTCATCGCAACCTGCAGGAGGCAGGGCCGAGCGTGACGCCGAGTTCGCCCGAGCGGTTGCCCGGGCCGAGGAGGGGGAGGCCACCCTCGCGGAGCGGGTAAGATGCTGAAATGCTTCTAAATGCTTTTGACTTATACAAATGCTCAATGTCCTGACAATGCAAAATGTAGGCGAGGGAGCTAACCGCAGCGGTAGCCGAGGTGAGTCAGGCTCGGACAGAGGCAGAGCAACTCCAGACGGAGCTGGCTCAGGCACGAGCCGAGGTGGAGAGACTCCGGACTGGGACAGCAGACTTGGATCGCTACCGGACCGAGGCCCGAGAGACACGGCGTCAGATCTTCGAGTTTAAGATCGAGCTGCGGACGATGGAGCGCACGGTGAGGATGATGGGCCGAGGACCGGAGAGGAGCACCTCTCAGAGTGGGGCACGGAGGAGCATTGCCCCGAGTGGATCGGTAGCTGATTTCCTTGCTAGCTCCTCCAGACAGCGGAGGAACGAGAGGGCAGAGAGGGGACAGCAGGAGGAGAGTGCCTCCATAGCGCCACCTGCACGGAGACCCGAGGGCGGAGATGAGGATGGCCCAGCAGACAAGCCGGCCGAATGAGCTTGTATTTTCTTTTTTCTTATTACTTGTGCATGACTTACATGAATGAAGAGTTCTTTTCGTGTTTTGTTGTGTTGTTTTTTTATGTGAATAAATGGATGAATGTGGATGCAAATAAATATGAATGTGAATGCAGGAAATGGATATGTGAATGTGAATGAATGTGGGTGATGATTGGAAAATGTAGAAATCAATGTGTGAACAAACGTATGTAGAAAAGAACGGATGAAATAGTGTAAACGCAAAAAAAAATGAGGATGAGATGCAATGTGTGGATGAGATGACTGGACAAGATGAATGAAAATGGAAAGCATGTAAGACCGCCAGGTCTAATCACAGGCAGAAAAGGAATAGCTTAAATTTAGCAGCAGACAAAGTAACGGTCTAGTTCCAGACTGTTAGACTTATGTAACGCATTAGGCGAAAGCCGTCAGAGCTGACAGGGGCCAAATTGCAAAACTGAGCAGCAGGATGTATGACGGTCCATAGATGGTGCGTCAGAGAAACGCAACGGTCAAATGCTAGATCGTTAAAGATGGCAGAGCAATGCTATATCAGGGCAACTAGCAGAAAATGCGACGGTTCAGGAGCGGGGCGTCAGAGATAGGTGACGGCCATGACCAAGACCGCCAGGCATGATTGAGCAATGGATAGCTAAAACTGAACGGCAGAGAATGTAACGGCTTAGAGGGGCCACGTCACAACAGGTAACGGTCTGATGCTAGACCGTCAGGCTTGACAGAACAAGATTGGGCTAAGTTAAACCCACAGGAAATGTGACGGCCTAGAGATGGGGCGTCAGAGCCAAGTGACGGCCCTACGATAGACCGTTAGAGAATGAAGTGTACTCCAAGATAGATTGTGCCGTGAGAGGCCAATCTTGAAAGATGACTATCCCAAACCCCATTAGAACTCTTCTAAACTAGAGATAAGGCCTTCCAACTCAAATCCTATAACTTTAAAGCCAAAAGCAAGCCTTTAAAACTTGGAAACTATAGTCAAAATTTGTAGCTTTGCTGGATTCTCTGCTAGAAGACTGAAGAACCTCTCCTAAGGGCAGGAAACATGATGAAGAGAAGCTTCGAGGTGATGGCCATGGAGGAGAGGATCTACACCGGGCCTAAGGCTGCGAGAGAAGAGCATGGAGAGCTACAAAGGCTGACCTCAATTCCCAAACATCTGAGCTCCAATGCTCAAAGAGTGGTAAACTCCTTTTAACTTAACCAAGTTCATCAATTTCTCTGTACTTCATCTTTCCTTATGATCTTCCTTCTTCTTCTTAGCCTCTTCCTGATCCAAGATGTTATTCCAATCTGAAGTAGGTGGCTCCCATGGTCAAGGAACTCCCTTTAGAAGTCTTAGCAATCCTTAGGGCATGGCACCTCCAACCTCTTTTGGTTTTAGGCAAAAACTTTCAGAAATTATCATTAGATTGGCCAAACATTTCAGCCCTCATAGAGTTGTGGCATCCACAAACACACACCTTCATCTTCCCTTCATTTGAAGCTATAGTCCTATTAGAGGAGGTAGAAACCTACCTAACCCTTCCTAAGACTAAGGCGGGGGATGAAGACCTAGTTTGCTACACGGTGGAGCCTATTGATCCATCCTAGATCTTGAGCGATTTTATTCACAATCCAAAGGACGTGAGGACCATGATCAGCCCACACCACATACATTTGATACCCATGGCACAATGGATAGTCTCTCATTGCAAGAACAAGTGGGAGAGACATGAAGCAATAGCCAAGGCGGTGTCGGTTTGCTTATGCGGGGTTTTCCTTTTCACTACTACCGACCACCTCTTAGATACCCAAAATCTCAGCATTATCAGCAGGTTGTGGCGGGGAATGTCCATCTCTCAAGCGATCCTCTCATATCTCTATGAAGGACTAAGCTCCGCTTGCTTAGGAGGACCTCTATTCGGCTCCATGATACTCATTGAGTGTTGGATGGGGATGAGAATCAAATTCCAACCTAAGGAAGATATGACTTCTGCCAGCCGGACCTTCAAGAGCCACCCTTTGTTCTTTATTGGAGGTGCTTCTGGATTTTCTTCTCAGGTCGAATGCAAGACAGCGGACAAGAAAATACGGGATGAATGGTGCCTCTTCTTCAACACCTTGCCATTAGAGAAATTCATCATGCGACCAAGAATCCTTCGGAGCACTTTGCTTAGAATACCGCGGCGTCAAGGCTTGGACCTCCAGCTAGTGGGGAACACTACCATGGCGATCTACAACCCGCACCGGTGCCATCTTCAGATCGGACTACCCCGGATTGAAGTTCCTACACTATCACACTACCCTCCCCTTCTAGCCAGGAAGATGGGGATCGAGGAGGATGAAAGAGCAGTTCGGAACGCGTTGACCATGTGGGAGATCAGCAAGGTGCGTCCGTGGCAAGAAGACGTGGAAGAGAACTATGAAGCACGTCGTGGCTACGTGAAAGAGTTGAGGAAGATCCGCCCTCTTGCGGATAGGAAACTGAATGTAGTTTGATTTTTTTGATTGATGAAAGGTGTTGCTGTAATTGACAATGGGAGTTGAAATTTTATTAATTTTATGTTTCATTAAGTTCACTTGAATGAAATAGGAATGCCTTAGTTGTATGAGCATGAGTTGTGGCTTGACTTGGCTAAGAACCTGCAAAATAGAGTCTCTGGAGAGTGTAACGGTCCTGCAAAGGGCCGCTACCAGGATGTGACGGTCTGGCGATAGGCCGTCAGTGGAACAGACTGAGAATGTTGTTCTCCGGAGGGTGTAACGGTCTAACTCCAGACCGTTAAAAATATGTGACGGCCGGGGTGCAGACCGTCAGAGAGAGACTTGCTGAACGAGTAAAGCCAATGCCTGAAGACAATGCGACGGTCTAGGATGGACCGTTACATGAGCGTGGCGGCCTGCTGCTGGCGCGTTACAATCCTGAACCTGCATAGTTTGTGAATTTTTAGTCCTGAGCTTTAACCTGCGTTCTGCACACACTTAGACAAGAGACAAGTTAGATATGTTCTTTAGACTCAACCCCTTGCCTTAGAGCAAGTTAGAGAATGACCATTTCTTGATATTTGGTCAAGGGGTGGAGCCTTATTAAATAGACGGAAGATATAATAGAAATAATGCAATGCATGCAATGCATATGATGGTGTGTTTTTTTGGAATTTTGGAAATATCTGAGTTTTTATGAGATTTTGGAAAACATTTGATGTTTTTGGGTTTTGAAATATATAATTTTCGTTGGATTTTGGGAATATATGATTTTTTTGGGGTTTTGAAATATATGGTTTGGAAATATATGATGTTTTTGGATTTTGATTTTGAAAACCAGTGCTCCCCCCCGACAACGTGGGTCCTTCTCATTATATCGAGAGTTCCCGAGGTTGCCGTGCAATGAGGTGACAACCCCTGACGAAGGCCCAACTTGCATGACGGCGTCTCTACCAGGGCCATACCCAGGGTACTAGTCTTGATCCTAAAAAGGAAAATAGAATACGGGGGTAAGCTTAGGCCAGATATAGATGTTTTTAGGACTTGAGTTCTTTTCCAGACAACCCATTAGAGACTTGGCCTGTTGCGCCGGGGCTTTGTGTCCGTCATCGAACCTTAGTCCACTCTAGGCATGCATGCGACCGGGCTCATTCGTCCCGTGGGGAACTGTACTGCCACTCTTGCTATGCCTAGCTTTCTTTCTTTTTTCGGAGCTTTTGAATTTTTTGGTGGGTAGACTTTTGAGATAATGCTTTTGCTTTTGTCACAAAGATTGCTTCTTTGCTTTGTTCTTTTCTTTTCTTTGCTTGTGGCGTCAGGTCATAATGGACTGCCCCTATTTGAGACCTCCTCTCGTTAGGGTGCCTAGATTGGTCATCGCCTCCTTATTCACCTCTCGCCCTTGGATTTAGCCGAGAAAGAAACGGACAGGGACTTCGACTTTCCCCCAAAGCATGGCCAAGGAGAAACGATGTCTTCAAAGAGGGAAATCCGACCAGAGATGTCGTGTGGTGTGTGATTTGCTGTACTCGGGACTCTTTATAGTGAAAGGGAGGGAACACCTCGCTGTCGGGGTGGCACTCATTAGACTCTAAGGAAAGAAACGCTTATGATACAACTCATTCCAAGCGTGAGAGAGCTCCTCACCTTCTGCATTCACTAAGCGATAAGCATTCCCTAGATAAGCCTCTTTTACAACGAACGGCCCTTCCCAGTTAGGTTGCAATTTAGACCTAGGACCTGCAGACTGAATGAATTTTCGCTTCAAAACCATATAACATTTTTGGAATTTACGTTCAATCACCTTCTTTTGAAAATAACGCGAAACTCTCTTTTGATAAACGGATACATGATCGGCCACGTTCATCCTCTTCTCATCCAAGAGTTCTAGCTGGACGAGCAACGCCTCTCGACGTTCATCGAGATTAAGTTCCTTATCGAGCTGCACCCTAAGGGAAGGAATCAAGATCTCATATGGGAGCACCGCCTCCATCCCATAGGTAAGAGCATAGGGAGTTTGTCCCGTAGGAGTACGGACGGAGGTACGGTAAGCCCACAGAGCTTCCACCAATCTTTCTGGCCAATCGGAAAACTTATGAGATTCGCATGTTTTCTTTATGATTTTAAGAAGGGTTTTATTAGTGGCCTCGGCTTGACCGTTGCCTTGAGGATAATATGGAGATGAATGATGTAATGTAATATTGAACTTCTTACATAGGTCCTTGAGCTCTTGAGAGACGAACTGGGGTCCGTTGTCGGTGATGATGCTGTGCTTGGCACTCTGAATCGCGAGATGATATTCTTCATGATAAAGCGGCACACCGTTGAAGCTTTGATCTCTGCGTACGCCTCCGCTTCGGCCCATTTGGTGAAGTACTCAGTGGCGGTAAGGATAAAGGGTTTCTGCATGATCTGAGAATTGGGATCACCGAGCGGGCTGACAACATCGAAAGCCCACATAGAGAATGGCCAAGGAGCAGAAAGAGGATGGAGAGATGAAGTTGGAGCATGAATTTTATCAGCGTGGAGTTGGCACTTAAGACACCTCCGGACGTAGAGGGAGCAATCTTCCTCTAGAGTGGGCCAATAGTAGCCCTACCTAAGGATCTTTTTCGCTAGAGCCTGGCCATTGACATGACCTCCACACTCACTAGAATGGGCTGCTTCAGCCACCTTCCAAGCTTCATCGTCATCTAAGCATCTCATGAGCATTCCATTAGTAGCGCGCCTGTATAGTTCTCCTGCAACGATGGTATACCTTGAGGCGGCTCTCCTTATCAACTTACGCTGCTCGGCATTTGCCCCTTCTGGGAATGACCCTTCTTTGCAAAACAACTCAATCTCATGATACCAGGGCAATTCTTCTTCCTCAAGAATCTCTTCTAGCTCCATCAAAGATACTTCCTTAAGGTCTTCCTTCTCAGCCCTCGCCTCTACAGCTTTCCTAAGGTTGATGTACCAAGGATCCTGAAGAGAGGGTGCATCCAATCTCTGAACGACGATAGTCTCAGTGCCCCGACTGAGAGGGAAAGATAAAGAGGAAGCAAGTGACGCTAACGCATCAGCTAGAATGTTCTGAGACCTAAAAGTATGGATATAGATCAGCTTGCGGAATTACCTAGCAAGGAGCGTGACCAAATCTTGATAAGGCTTGAGCTTAGGGTCACGAGTGCGGTAAGTGGACAGAACTTGCCGCAGGACGAGCTGAGAGTCTCCTATGATATTCAAGTAATGCGCGCCCAGAAGGTAGGCATGCTTTAATCCGGCTAGGAGAGCCTCATACTCAGCGATATTGTTGGTAGCAGGAAATCGAAGTTGATAAGCAAAGGGAATCATCACTCCCTCGGGAGTAAGCAGAACATCACTGATCCCTCGGCCTTGAGAATTGAGTGCACCATCAAAGTGCAGAGACCAAAAGGGATGATGAGAGATAGCAGAGAGATGCTCATCAGGGAAATCGTCCTGAATAGAGTCAGTGTGAGGAATGGGGAGATGGGCAAGATGCTCAGCGATGGCGTACCCTTTGACCGCCTTCTGAACGACAAATGTGATATCGAATTGAGAGAGGAAGCTCTGCCAGCGAGCTAACCTACTAGAAAGGACATGCTTTTCTAAAAGATAGTGGATTGGGTCCATTCTAGAGATCAACCTAACTGGGTGGGCAAGGAAGTAATGTTTAAGCTTCTGAGCTACCCACACTAAGGCGGCACAAGTCTTCTCCATAGCGGTGTATTTGGCCTCAGCTGGGTTAAACAACCGAGAGAGGTAATAAACAGCCCGCTCTTTCCCTTCATCATCTACTTGTGCTAAGACCACTCCTAGGGAGTTCTCAATGACCGAGATGTATAGGATCAGGGGTTTCCCAGGGACAGGAGGTTGCAAAAATGGGGGATTGGATAGATATTCCTTTAAGTCCTCATAGGCCTTTTGACAATATTGATTCCATTCAAACTTAACCCCGGCCTTAAGCAATTCATAAAACGGGCGGCACCTTTGAGAATGTTGGGATATGAATCTTCTGATGAATTACAGTCGGCCAATCAGTCCTCGAAGTTCCGTGATGTTCTTTGACGGATGCATGTCCATGACGGCCTTTGCTTTGTTAGGATCAATCTGGATCCCCCGTTTGCTCACTATAAAACCTAGCAGCTTCCCTGAAGAGACTCCGAATACACACTTCTTCGGATTCATTTTAAGCTTGTACTCCCTCGCTCTTTGCAGCACCTTAGCTAGAATAGAGGGGTGTTCTTCTTTAGTCCTTGACTTCACCAGAATGTCGTCCACGTAGACTTCCATATAGATATGCATCATGTCGTGGAAGATGGACATCATCGCCCTCTGATAGGTGGCACCTGCGTTCTTCAGACCGAATGGCATAATCACGTAACAATACGTGCCCCAGGGCGTGGTGAAGGATGTTTTCTTTTGATCTTCAGGAGGGAGACGGATCTGATTATAGCCTGAGTAACCGTCCACGAATGACAAAGCTTTGTACCCGGTGGTTTTATCTACCAGGACGTCGATGTGAGGCAGCGGGAAATCATCTTTGGGACATGCTTTATTAAGATCCTTGAAATCGATGCAGATACGCACTTTTTTGTCCTTCTTGATAACAGGGACTATGTTCACCACCCACCAAGGATATAGAACCACTCTAATGAATCTGGCCTTGTACAACTTATCGACTTGCTCCTTAATCCTCAAGACCATGTGGGGGTGAAATCTTCTTGATCGTTGTTTCACAGGTGTTGCCCATGGTTTAAGCACGAGTCGATGTTCCACTAAAGAGGGGTCAAGACCTGGCATATCCTCATAAGACCAGGTGAAAGAATTGCTATACTCCCTCAGAGCCTTGATCAAATCTTCTTCTACTTGCGGAGAGAGATTAGCGGCAATAATGATGGGCCTTGGGTCTTCTTCAGTTCCCAAATTTATTTCCTTCGTAGGTTCATCCACTGCTGACGATGGCTCGTCGAATCTCTTTAGTCCTTGCGCATACAAATCGACAGTGTCATCTACGTTGCTGTCCTCGTTGATTGGATCTTTTTTATCCAGGATTTCATAGACACCGAGTCCATCATCGCTCCACACGCCCTCTATTTCCTCTTCATCTTCAATCATGATTGCCGTGGCAACAAATTCTGGACACTTCAAAAGAGCATGACACCGCTGAGTTAGATCTTGCAAGAACCTATCAGGAACGGATTTTGAAGGACGCGCAAGCGGGCGCGGCTCAGAGGAGGAAGGGTTGGACGAGCTAGAACAAGACCCTACTTCTCTAGACCTAACTGACTCTACTTCCCCAGACTCGACAGACCCTAATCCTAACCTAGGGGAAAGAAAATCTAGTGGAAGGGAAGGAGCAGGGGACTCGTGCCCCTGGGAGGAGAATGGAGACAAGGTAGCATAATCTTCCACTGAAATCTCTGTTTCAAATTTGACGTTTTTTTTTTGAGATCAGTGGAGACCACACAATAGGATGGAGGAGGCGGGAGTTGCATGGGGAACAATTCGGGGAAGATGCAATCGAAGAATGGATCGGAGGACCAAAACCACATCTCATGGAGCGGAGTGGTGGAGGACGGAGGAGTGAATAGATCGATTAGATTGATAGGAGGACAACGCCCACAGGCGCAAGGAATGAACAGGATTTCAAATGGATTATTGAAGGATGGATTTATCACAATCGGAGGAGGATGGGATATGAGTTCCCATCGCTGAAGGAGAGATTGAAGATGGGACGGAGACCGAGATAAGACAATCGGCGAGCTCTCCTCCTCCCGTGGATGCTGAACTGGCTGCTTCTTCGGCCTCCATAGGACAAGCTGAACCTCTTGATGCTTCTGGCAGTCTTCTTCATGAAATAGCCCCTGAAGGGCCTGACCATTGTCAATCACATCATCAACTGGCCCCCTTGGTGGTAGAGGGGGACCGGCAACTGGACAGACTGAATCTTTTCTTGGTGGAGCTGGCTGAGGGCTTAATGTGCTTGGCTGGAGAGGCCCTCGAACAAAATGTTGACGGTAGTCCCAGGTGAGTGGCCCAGAATCACTCATCACAGATAATGCAGTCTCTCGGTAGCCGAGACCTCTCCTGTTCATTTTTATGCCCTTGGGGATGGGCTTAGTTCTTCTTTGTAATTGAGCACCGAGGCCTCTCCCCGGTTGGTAGCCTAGCTTTAATATAATGTCCCAGCCCTTGGAATCTCGGATCTGGGGCTTCATCTTGATATTAACCGCAGCAGTGACGGGCCTGCGGGGTGCATAAGCCCAAGGAAAGTCAAGATCTAGCACTGAGATAACTGGCCGGCTGCTTGGCCATAAGGTGGGAAGGACATTTTCTGAAATAGCCTTTACAGATTGGACCGTGGATAAACTCTTAACTTTGACGACCCTCCCTTGGAAAGGGAATTTAATGCATTGATGTGCCGTGGAGGGTACAACGCTGAGAGTGTCAATCCATGGACGACCCAAGATAGCCTTGAACATAGGGTCAATGTCCAGCGCATAAAATTCCACGGGCATAGTCAGAGGTCCAAGTTCCGCTTGAATGGTGACCACCCCATGACATGCTCTTCTTGAATTATCATATGCAGCTATGGTGGTGGGGGTAGGCCGCAGTAATTCTTCAGATATGTTACAAGCCCGGAGGGTGCTGAGTGGGCACACATTAATAGATGCCCCTGTATCTACCAGTGCTACGTCGATATTGACTTTGTTCAAGGTGATTGAAATGCAGAGCGGCATTTGTCGAGCTTCTGGAGGAGCTAGCTCGGTTTCAGAAAATGTGATTGCGGGCCCTTTGGAAATTGTTGCCAGTGCTGTTGGTAAACTGTCGACTGCCATATCCTCACTAACCATCACCTTTTGTAAAAAGTTTCTGAGAGCATCCTGGTGAAGGGTAGATCTCTTGATAAGCTCTAGGACTGATATCTTGGCGGGCACCTTGTCCAGATGATGTAGCAAGTCGTACTGGGTACCCGGCAGAGGTTCGGCTTCTTCCTGCTCGGCAGCCTGCTGGGAAGACTGTGGATTAGAAGTAGTGGTATAATTTCGGTGGAACAGCTGCCGCTCCGTAGGGCGAGGTTTTGTGCCGGCACGGCATCAGGAGAGGAAATTATTGGCTCAGTAAGATGGATAAGTGGGGTAGGCTATGCGGGAGGAAGGATCTGGTGGGAAGTGGTGTTGGTGTAGGTAATAAGCGGTGATGGGCGGATGACGAGTGAGGGATTGGTGGAAGGTGGGGTGATGATGATGGGTGCTGGTGTAGAGGGAGGACGGACTAGTGGAGGCGTAGTGATGAGCGAAGGGTTGGGTGATGGCGTAATGATGGTAGCGGGGGTAATTGGTGGTGGGTGTGATGGAATTGCGGGTGGCAGAGATGCGGGTGACGGTGCATTTACTGGAGCGAAGGCGAATGAACGGACAAGTGGGGAAGATGTTGGGTGTGTAGGTAAAACGATAGAGGGGGTAGGGGGATTGTGGTAGTTATGGTGGAGGGCCATTACTTGCGGCGTGGCGCCGTCATCATCAAAAGACCACCTGGCGTTGGGGACAGGGGGTTGGACTACGTTCACTTGAGTCGGTGCCTGCGGCTGAGGCTGTGGAGCGGGAGGATGGTTCGGCATCAGGTTCTGGTGGATCCCCAAGTCCTGAACCGGCTGCTGTTGCTGCTGTGGCTGCTGCTGCGGCTGCGGTGCTTGTTGCTGCTGCACTTGCTGCCTCGACGGCTGCCTTCTCTTCTCCTTAATTTCAATAATGGCCTTGTGCATTTCGGCCCAATCAATTCTCTGTCCATCATGAAGGTCATATACCAGGTCCCTGAACTGAAAACATCCTTCGATTGTGTGGCCCGGCTGCCTGTGGAACTTGTAGTATTTGGTCTGATCAACGACCGGGTTCCAGTTGGGCCGTTCCGGAGGAAGCTGTATAGCATTGATTGACATGAGAGCCGAGAAGATATCTATGAGGGTTTCTGGCAAAGGTGGGTATTGTGCCCTTTTAGGAGTCGGGCGCTTGTTATTGGTGTTGTTGTTATAGCCGTTGGGTAGAGGGACGTTGTGGTATTGTGGAGGTGGTGGTTGCTGTGGTGCGGCGAAGGTATTTTGTGGAATGGTGAAGGCGGGCGAAGGGTTTTGTGGAGTGGCCTGGAAGTTTTGGGGAGCAGGGTTCTGTGGAGCGCGGGGGTTTTGAGGGAAGCGGAAGGGTGCGGCTTGGAATGGGAAAGCAACGGCTTGAACTTGCTCATTCATCTGGATCCCCTCGGTAACAGGCCCTTGAGGTTTCTTATGGTACTTGGGCTTTTCATTTTCAAAGAGCGAGTGTATGGGGGAATCCTTGAACTGCGTCTGAATAAAGTGCACTCGGCTGTAAAGTTGATGCATGTTGGCTATGTCATTCATGGCTAGAATATTGCGGAAGGTCGGAGTGGCATTTGAAATCAACAATTTGACCTTCTCTTCCTCTGGAACGTGGCCGGGCACTCTAGCAGCCATCTGCCTCCATCGGTCGGCATAGGTAGCAAACTCCTCATCCAGTTTCATCTTTTCGGCCACTAGATCTGTGAATGAATATTCCGGACCGACTCTGTCTTGGAACCTTTGAATAAACTTATCTTTTACTGTCTTGAAACTCTCAGCATCTTCCAATGGCAGAGAATAGAACCACTCCAGTGCAACACCATCTAGCGATCGGCGAAATAGATACGCCATGAGGCGATCATCGTACTGAAATTGCGCCGACTCGTACAAGAAGTCCCTCACATGAACGAAGGGATTGTTGTTCCCATCATACTTTCTATAATTTGGGAGCTCGGACTATGGAGGGAACCGGATGTTTTGGAAACTAGGGACTGGAACGTCCGCCAAAGATTGAGGGCCAACCCGCTTTTGAAGGAAGTCGAGTTGCTGCTGCATGGCGGCCCTCTTATCAAGCAATTCCTGCTCTCGGGAGGGAGTAGGGACAGTGAAGGATGGATTTTGAGGAACAGAAGGGTAAGCAGATGGAGGAGACAGCCCATAAGAAGGATGATGGATCGAAGGATGACCTGTATTAGATTGGACCTGGGCTGCCCCTTGCTGAGGGCGCATAAAATCATTTGGACCAACAAGAACTTGCGGCACAGCTGGGCCTGAGCTATGATGATCCGACGGGAAAGAAGTGACAAAGGTAGTGCCCTTATCGAGGAACTGCGGGGCCGAACCAAAAGACTGGCCCATTTCAAAATTGGAGAAGCGGAGGGTCCTAGGTTGGACCGGAGTAAGATCAACGGGCTGCACAGTGGGTCCATCGGCTCTAGGTTGAGCGACGGACGGATTGGAATGACCAAAGACAATAGGAGAAGGTGGGGCATTGGACCCCTGCATAACCTGATAGACCGCCTGAAGCTGGGCCGGGTCTAATTGGGCCATCATCTGAAGGACAGAATTGGCGGAAGGAAGAGGGGGATTTTGAGTGGACGGAGCACTCTCCATGGGGATGGAAGATGAGGGAATAACGGGCCCCTCGCGAGGCTGGAAGGAGACAACCCTAGAGGGATCCTCTAGAAGCCCTTGAGGAAGAGACTCCTCTTAGGACCGAGGAAGATCGAAGGAAGCCATGGTGGATTCGAAGAGCGGGTTGAAATAGGATGAAGAGAGGGACTCACCCCCGGGCGATGATGCTCCTAACGGACGGAGATGACTCCACATGTAACGGACAACCTTAACAAGATGCAAACAAGATAACAAACAATCACACAATGAGCAACCCAACTTAGGACTTCTTGCAAAGATATACGTGAAAAAGTAATGAAGACACTTCAAGTCAACCAAGTTGCTTAGGATGATGCCTCAAGATTCTTATGATTTCTCTTTTGGAACTTTAGTAGATTGATTAGGATGTGCTCTCAACAATAGGTTCCTGATAGGAGAGGGATATATGGCTTGGTTTGACTCTAAATGTAACCACTCCTTCACTTATGCAATCCTAGACACGGGGTGGAAAGGTACAACCGGCCCGGCGTCCGTGTGGGAATCCACGGCTCGCGGGGACTTATGGAGGTCCCTAGTGTGATTTCCTAGTCGGCACCAAGGAATATGGAGACGAGAGGTCCGCACACCAAGGTAGGAAAATGCAATCTAATGTATGAAAGTATGCATGAACCTATGCGCACCGGAGTGCATGCAAATTCTAACCTAGAATCTAGCAAACAAGTATGCACACAATGATGTAGATATATAGAATAACAAGGGAGGAGATCAGATATCACCAAAACACAAAGATCACAGCAGAAACTGCGGAAAGGAAATGCACCTCGGGATGCATACCTATCTGGAGTATGTAACGGGCCCTGCGTCAGAGGTAAGTGACGGTCGAAGACCAGACCGTCAGAAGCAGTGTAACGCAGGGACAGGAGACTGTCAGAGGAGCCGGAGAACCAGAAACAGCAGGGAAATAAAAGGGAAACCCGGGGAAAACCGAACAAGGAAATGATGGCAGGTTTAACAGAGATCAAAAAGTACGATTGGCACAAGTTGTCCCACCGTGATCGCCAAAAAATTATCTGTTGATTTGTTTTCTTCCTCTTATGTGTTTGTGATGGTGATGGATGATATGATAAGCAAAAATCAATGATCTCAATCAACCTATGAACATGTGAACCACGAACATAGGCAACTAGGACAAGCTCTAGCATGGGCAATGCTATCTCAATCGAACTAAACTAAGGAAAGCAAAGAAAAACACACGCCGGAGCGTGGAGCAAGAAGTAAATAAAACACACCGCGTGGGTGGAACAAGCAAAGGAAATAAGAGATATGAGAGAGAAGTCAATGCCCAATACTAAGGAAAGAACGTGATCGCCACTAAGGTAGTAAAACAAGCAAAATACTTGAATAATACCTTAGAAATAGGAGGATGATGCACCCGCCCACGGGAGAGAGAAACCAATGAAATCTGCAGATCTGTTTGAATGTAACGGTCTAGCACCTGTGCATCACAGAAGTGTGATGGTCGCTCGATGAACCGTTAGACGGACCTAACGCGCCTACACGAGACCGTCAGAAAACCTACAGAAACAGCTTATGAATTCTTTGAACTCCAAACCTTCCAGCCGGCCAGAAAGCTTGGGCCTCGTCTAATGAACTCTGTGAACCTGCCAAAGAACGTGAAACATAAGAAAGCAACCCCAAATTAGCCCTTTAAACAATATAGTATCAATTCTCAAAGGACTTAAGATCATGCAAAAGGAAAGGGGAATACCGAGGAAGTTTTGATTTTTTTAACCCCTCTTGGTGTTTTAAAACGTGGGAAGATGTTTAGATGATGAAAACAGATGATAGGACGTGGGAGAAAGAAGTGGGACAATGCTATGATGAGAGGAGGAAGGGAGAAACACAAATATGCAAACTATGAACTTTAAAACCCGAAACTGAAGTACTCCCTTGACTGTGAGGCAGATGGACGTAGAAACAAGCTCCTCGTGGATGGATGTGGCTCTAGAATGCGGCAGCACTTCGACGCAAACTCCATATTTCTCCCCCTAGGCCATGAAGTCAAGGGTTCTATTTATAGACCCTCCAACTCTCCGGTCGAGCAGAGGATAATCCAGCTAAAAAGAAGGATGATTCTTAGCAAACTCTTGAAGATAATATCACCAAGAGTCCATAGAAACAAACAGAAGGTTCTGAGGATCAGATTTGGAAGAGAAATCACAAGATCAAACTCTCACTTTGACCACGGAGTAGCAGAGAAGAGACAGACCTGGCCAGGACTCTCTGTTTGATGTAACGGCTGCACGATAGACCGTCACAGGGTTGTAACGCCTCAGGGAGAGACCGTCACACTAACCTTATCTCTAAAGAGATAAGATCAATGGCAAGAAGATCAAAACAGTTGGACTCTTGAATGGATGTAACGGCCATGGGCTGACGCGTTATAGGAACGTAACGGCTGCACGACAGACCGTTAGAATCAACGGGCAGGCAAAAGGATAAGGATTGAAAAAGAAGCCTTAAGTTGTAGGACTCTTCAAGATGTAACGGCCCAGGGCTGATGCGTCAGAATGATGTAACGCCCCTGGTGCGGACTGTTAGAGACAATCAAGATCGAAATGACAATAAGGGCTTGCTAAGTTTCATCCAAATGACAAGCCACAAGGAATCAGACTCAACCAAGAGGTAAAACCCATGAAATAAGCCTCCAACTGATCAAGAGAGCTTAATGAAGAATGAACAACTTGGAGCATCATATAGAATGAATAAGGAGATGACTCGACTCATTGGTCATAAAATGGGTGTCAACAACCGCATGGCGGGCGCCGCACGCCACGCGGCGGACGCCGCGGGCGGCGCCCGCGTTGCAGGCGGGGGCGCGGGCACGGCCGCGACCGCCCCGCATCCCGCGTGGGCGGCCGCGCCGGTTGTTTTTTTTAATAAAAAAATTGCATTTATTAATTAATTTATGTGTGTGTAGATATATATATGATATATATATATATAACACAATAAACTAATTTATTTTTTTTATCTCAGATTAATTGTGTTATCTCAAAAGTAAATGTCAAATGGTAAATTTTATTTAACCTTTTGAATTTACTGAGGTGAGATAATTACTATTTACCTTGAGAGAAAATGGTAATAATTGAAGTTACTTCAGTAAAAATTTAATTTTCAAAATTTTAATTATTAGATAATTAGTAAATTCAGAATTTGAATTTTATTGAAGATTAAGTGTATAAAATTCAATTATTTGAATTTTAATTATTGGATAATTATTAAATTCAAATTTTAAATTTTAGAATATTGGTAATTGAGGATAATTACATTATTTAAATTTACTTTCAAACTAAATTATTAGATAATTAGTTTGAATTTAAAATTAAATGATTGCCATGTTTAAATTTATGATTTAAATTTGATTATTGGATAATTAAATTTAAATTTAAATTTAAATAATTATCCTAATTATCTGACTTATTTGAATCAGATTCAAATATGAATGCCCCTGTGAAAATTATGGTTCTTTACATGATTTACTTTATTTACCTTGCAATGACTTGCTTATGTGTTTAATTTTAGTTAATCCTGTTACGTTTTTAAAATTAAACAAAGCTTGCCTATTTTTGTTTGCACGTCCCATTTTAAATCTAAAAGTAAGGATTATTTTCAGAAAATAACCCTTGATTGATTTTGATTGAATGGGTTGGCAAGTGATCATGGACTTGGATTAATGTAATTAATTGGGGTCTGCGAACCTCCTTTCTCTCTCTGTTAAAATTCTAATGTACTTCTATCTTCCACCATTGTTGTACTCACCCTAAGGGATAGTGGAATTTGAGTCACATGTAATTTAATTTTTTCGGCCTGCGTGCCGTGTAAAAGTTATAATTAATTCGGCGTCGGAGTTTGAAAGTGCGGAGCACACCCGACGAGGACGATCCAGCTGCTTCGGAAGCGGGTGGATGTCTTAGTTACATTAGGGTTAAAGTCCATGATCACTTGCGTTTAATTTTGCATTGGATGCATTTATTTTGTGCAAACTACTAGGTACGGTAAATATATTGGATATATTTATATTACCACCTAGGGTGAGATCAAGATAAAATTAAATTCCCTCGCGATTGAATTTTAGATCTGGTAAGCGTGGCTCTAGGAGTCGTCGTGGGCCTCCATCATTATGGAGTGAATGAACGTCTTCATTTCATGGATTTGTTGTGCTTTCCACAAGGTCCATGAGTTTGGGGGCGGGATTAAACTCCAAGGCTCAGTCTCAATAAGGTGAGGAATTGAACTCGGCCTTGTTGTGCTTTCCACAAGGGTTGGGTCATGAACTCATTGCTATGTAGTAATGATGGTTAGATCTAACCGAGAATATCCTTTGTTGTGCTTTCCACAAGGGGATGATTTCTCGGGGGCCGAATATTAGATATTACATTAGATGCAAGTGCCTGTTGACTGCCCTTGAGATGGTGTATGGCTTGTTGTGCTTTCCACAAGGTCGTACATCAGTCTCGTTGGGATTCCGACCCACTAGGTTGATCTCGCTGATCTCCCGTTCTATATACTGAGGGTTATATAGTTCGATCGAAAAATAGTGGGACTAATTAAGATAGAAAAACCACATCTAAGTTAGAATTTGAACACATGCTAAGTTGTCTTTTATTTCTTATCCAGATTATAATGTCATCGTCCAACCCCCTCCGCGGCATCTTGGATGCAAATAGATTAACTGGACCGAACTACTCGGATTGGCTGCGTAATCTACGCATAGTCCTCACCGCCGAGAAAATAGCTTATAGCTTACGTGTTGACACGGTTCATTCTGAGCCAGCTCCCGATGCCGATGAGGGAGAGTTAATGACTTACGCCAAATGGTTGGAAGACTCCTCCCTTGCCCAATGTTACATGCTAGCCTCTATGGCTCCCGAGCTACAGAGGCAATTCGAAAAGACTGATTGTAGAAGTATACTTCTCAATCTACGCCAGCTCTTCGGGGAGCAGGGTAGGATTGAGAGGTATGACATCTCCAAAAGACTTTTCAGGACACGGATGTCAGAGGGTGCTTCAGTACAGGCTCATGTACTGAAAATGATGGAGTGGATAGAGAGACTCAATGCACTGGGGTTCAAGTTGGATCTTGAACTGTGCATTGATCTTGTACTCCAGTCATTGCCTGATTCCTTTTCTTCCTTCATCATAAACTTTAACATGAATAAAATTGATGCAACTCTCCCCGAGCTGCTCAACATGTTAAAAAGTGCTGAAGGAACTATGCAGAAAGATAAATCATCTTCTTCAGTATTGATTGTTGGCCGGGCCAATAAGAAAAGGAAGGCCACTCAAATATCCACCAAAGGTGACAAAGGGAAGGGAAAGAAAAAGGTCATGGATAAGCAACTCGCCAAGGTTGACAAAGGGAAGGGCAAGAAGAATGAAAAAGAAGACAAGTATTTTCGATGCGGGGAAACATGGCATTAGAAAAGGAATTGCAAGACAATTCTAAATGAAGGTATTTTTATCATAGACCTTAATTTGTCATATATGGAATCCACATCATGGGTATTGGATACTGGATGTGCATCTCATATCTGCAACTCTGTGCAGGTGCTGGCAAATAGAAGGCGGTTGGGCAAAAAGGAGATTGAACTGAGGATGGGCAATGGAGCTTTAGTTTCTGCTAAAGCTGTTGGGACTGCACGCCTCAGTTTACCTTCAGGAGTCATTCTGGAGCTGAATGACAGTTATTATGTTCCTAATATTATTAAGAACATTATTTCAATCTCTGGTTTGTATAACGTTGGATATACATTGGCTTTTAATAGCACTGGGTGCTCTATAATGAATAATGGTTTGAATATAGCCTATGGTTTATTAGTCAATGGTCTTTATGTATTGGATACATGTTCTAGTGTTATGCAAGTTTCCAATGTTGATGAAGTGAATTATGCATATCTATGGCATTGCAGACTTGGTCATGTAGGTGAGAAAAAAGTCTCTCACTTACACTCAGATGAGTATTTGAATTCGTTCGAATACAAGCCATTTGATACCTGTGATGTTGTGCCCCTATGGTTTTGATGTCAGCAAGCACTATGAGTATGAATTATGTTGCACTATGAGTATGAATTGTTTTGGTGTCAGCATGCTATATGAGCATGATTGATTGATTGATTTGAGAGTGGGCACATTCATCTCATTGCATTGTCTGTCTCTGCATTGATAAATAGACTGCTCTGTTAGTTCTCCTACATACATTGCATCAGTTCATATCTGCTATATGCATTCACTGCATCGGTCCATGTTCATTGTGCCTGTAAGTCTGTACAACCTCTAGTCTGCATGAGACACTAAGTCTGTACAAAGTTTGCCGAGTCTGCATCAACTCTAGTCTGTACATTATTTGGCAGAAAGTCTGTACATCCTCCGGTGTTTCATTGCATCAGTCATACAGCCAGTGCATTACTTGAGATCAAGTCTATACATCGTTTGTTCATCACACACAAAAGTCTGAACATTCTTCGGTGAAGTCTGTACACACTTCAGTGGCTACATGAGCATCGTCTGTACATTGCATACTTCTTCCATATTGCATACTTCTTTCATATGCATCTGTACACATCTCAAGACAAAGTCTGTACATTCGCCACCATGCATTCAAGTCTATACAACTCCTGGTGGCAAGTCTGTACAACGTCTTTTGCATGCATTACTTAAAGTCTATACATTGCCGCTATGGATGTGCATCATTTAGCATGTCTATACATCCGTCAGCCTTGTCTCTTGCTCGCAAAGTCTAGACATTCATGAGCTATGGCTGTGCATCGTTTGCATATTGCACACTAAGTCCATACATCACTGCACAAGCAAGTCTGTACATTCTAGCGTCTCACTTAGCGTCTTTGTGCATGGAGCATTCAAGTCTGTACATCGTCTGCTGCATGCATTACTTCAAAGTCTGTACAGCTGTGGTCGCAAGACCAAGTCTGTACATCGTCCTGTGCTTCAAGTATTTCAAAGTCTGTACATTATTGCATCAAGTCTATACATCGTGTGCTTCTCGCTGCTAAGTCTGTACATTGGCCAAGTCTGTACATCGTCTTGTGCATGCAGCATTTCCAAGTCTGTACATTGCATCATGTGCTTCAGGCATTAGACGCAAAGTCTGTACATTGCTACATCAAGTCTATACATCGTGTGCATCTCGCTGCTAAGTCTGTACATTGGCCAAGTCTGTACATCGCCACTTGTTCATACATCATCTTACCTAGTCTATACACTGTCTGCCCTACACACACTGCAAGTCTATACATTGTCTGCCCTGCACACATAAGTCCATACATTGCATTCGGGCATCAAAGTCTATACACGCTATCAAAGTCTGTACAGCCTGTGTGTTGCACGAACCAAAGTCTATACATTCTCTCGCACACACACACAAAGTCTGAACACTAAGTCTGCACATCGATTGGTGGCTTGTTCATGCATTATCTTCAAAGTCCATACAACGTCTGGTAGCATGCATACAAAGTCTACACATCCCCCCATAGCAAGCCTGCACATCGTTTGCACAGCACAAACAAAGTCCATACATTCTGTTGCATTGCATGCACGTAGAGTCTTCACATTCCTCCTCAGCAAGCACATCAAGTCTATACAACGTCTGGTAGCCTGCACGCAGAGTCTTCACATTCCTCCTCAGCAAGCACAGCAAGTCTATACAACGTCTGGTAGCCTGCACGCAAAGTCTGTACACTGCATGCACACTGCATCTGTTAAGTCTAAACATTGTTGCTTGATATAAAGTATATACATCATGTGTTCTCTTGATCGACTGAGGTAACTCTGTCTTTAACTTGCATATGTCTGAGCACGTAATCTGAGGTTGGCACCTAGCACGTGATCCAAGAAGATAGGATCGTGACACATGTATTTCCGTAAGCTGAGATGCTGCCACGTGGTCAATCCGATTGGGCGGGAGATGTGGAAGACACACACGCCCACCTTTCTGCTATCTGCAGTTGCTATAAAAGAAAGGCTTCTTCCTCAGAAAAAGAGAGATGAAGATGGTGATTGTAATCGACATAGGAGAGCTGAAGTAGAGAGGCAGAGAGCTGCAGAAGAAGAAAAAGAAGAGTGAGCCGAAGTCTGAGAGAAAAGAAGAGATAGTGAGAAAAGCAAAAGAAGAGAGCAGTTGAGAGCTAGAGTGAGAGAGATCCAGAGATCGTGAAGAAGAAGAGAAGCCTCATTGTCTTAACTGGACTTTGGATCAGATCCAATCCAGTTTGCTCCTGCGAGAGCTACGTTTGTGCATTCCATTTTCTAGCTTTCAGTCGATGTGTTTTCATTTATTATTTTTTCCTTTCATCTGATCATTGTTCTTCCGATTCCCTTGTTTTGGGATCGGGGTTCTCCTGTGGTCTCAGGAGATGGGAGAGTTGTTTCTTCGGTTTGCTGGTGACTGTGTGTCATCAATGTTTACCTCTGGTGTGGAGGAAGAGAAGTCCGAGACCTCTGGGTTGCAAGTGGCTGGGAGTCACTTATGGGTTCCCTCTGGGTTCGCAGAGGAAGAGAGATCTGTGATCTCTGGTTTGCCAGTGACGGGCTGTCTAGCAGTTCCCCTCCGGTTTGGAGGAAGGGAGATTCGTCTCCAGTTCTGGTCTTGTGGGTAGCAAGTCCAGGTGTCAAGCTTCTGTGGGTTGCAGAGCTTGGGTTGAGGGATTTGTTTCCCTCAGTTTGTCAAGCTGTTAGGTAGTAATTGTTACAGAATGAGTCTACTGTTCTAGCCTTGCTAGTGGAAGCCTCACTCCGGTTTGGAGTGAGGGGTGGACGTAGGTCTGTGGACCGAACCACCTAAAAAATCCTGGTGTTCACTTGTGGTCTGATTTTTCTTATGTGTTCTTTTCATTGCTGCGCTCATTAGATGCTTGCATAGGATCGTGTGAGGGCTAATTGAATTATCGTCTTGCTTTGATCCTTCTAAGTATTCTCAGTATATTTCTGCAACAGTTTTTAATTCCGCATATCTGAGCATTAGAGATTTAATTAGGCAATATTTGAAGAGGGATACATTCACCCCCCCTCTGTATCCGAGTCTTGTTCTCTATCAATTGGTATCAGAGCGGGGCTCTGACTGATCAGATCCAACGATCTGCAGAGGGTCCTATCATCTTTGGTGCATTTCTAAACTCACCCTCTGGTGTATTGATCTGCATGCCGATTTATTCCATGGGTTCTCCACCAGTTTTCAATGGGTCTGATTTTAACTCATGGGTTAGCAGTCTCCATAACTATGTGAAATTGATGGATCCGGATCTGTGGAAGTTAATCTCACACGGTCCTCACAGACTACCAAAGAAAGAGTCCAAATGGACTGACCGTCACAGATCAAGACACGGAGAGAATCAGAGAGTTTTGAATCTAATGAAAGAAGCTACTGACAAGGCTCCACATTCTTGTTTTTATGACTGCAGGTCCGCTAAGGACAGTCTGGATAAGCTGAAGCTAGCTCAGAGGAGAAATGAGGACAGCTGCCTGATGGCTAACAAGAGCAACCATAGCAGTGATCAAGATGAATTCGAAGATGCTGAAGAGGTAACCAATCCTTTCTCTAGTTACACTTTAGACGAATGGGAAGATGCCTATGCCAATCTATTAGAATCCTATGAAAAACTAGAGAAGAAGAATATAAGTCTGATAAAGAAGCTAAAGAATCATGTGAATGCTAAATCTCGAGGTGAAAACCCTGAAATTCTGATAACTGAAAATGAAATATTTAGAAGACAACTATAAGATTTTGATTCTGTTACTTCAGACCTAGATCATTTGAAATCTGAAAAACAAACTCTTATGAAACAAATTGATTTACACAAAAAGGAGAATCAAGAGCTTGTTTGCGAAATTGCTGAACTAAAGGAGAGGTATAGTTTAATTGATGATGATCAGGTTCACCACAATAATGCAGTTCAGAATGAAAATTTAGTGAGAGATTTAGAGTGTGTCAGCTCTGAATTAAAAAAATTGAAATCTGAAAACGAAAAACTCAAAAACAAGTCCAAAGAATCTGAACACAAATCAAATAATCTTGAAAAAGAAAATAGTTTGATTTCTGAGAAACTGGAGGCTGAGAGAGTAATAAATTTAGAGCTTCAGAAAAATTTCAACAAACTTCAATCTGAGAAACAACAGGAAATGTTTTATGTATGTCAGTTTCTCTCAGATGATTGGGTGATTGATGATGAACTCCTAGAGCAGAACAGTAAACCGAAAGAGGAAATTAATAAGCCGAATCACCTAAACTCAGCAATGTCTGAGAGGCTAATCACTTTAGAAAAAGGGAAGAGTGTAAGCCTGGTGAGCTCTAGTGAGTTGCTGAATGCTGAACAAGAAATTGCAAATCTGAAAAACATCAACCAAATGTTGAGTGGAAATGTCACCTGCTGTGAACAGATGATAGCTAAATATGAGCTTACAATCACAACCCTTCAACAAGAAGTTGATGATCTCTACAAGACCCTATCTAAAGCTGACAATGAAATGAAATTAAAACAGGAAGTGGAAAAACTTAAAAGTCCGAATGATGCCTTGCATCAACAAGTCATTTCATGTGAAACAGATCTGTCCAAATATGAAGCTAATAGTTGTGTCTTCAATTCTGAGATTCAAGATTTGAAAAATTCTCTATCAAAATTTGTCAAAGGCAAGGACAATTTGAATAAGCTTCTTGGAAAGAGTGATAATTTTCAGAGAGAGGGACTGGGGTGCAGTGCTACAAACAAAAGGATTATTGGGAATAAAACGTCCACTATGTTTGTAAGAGCTTCTAATCAAAACAATACCACTGCTCCTTCTATCTTTCAATTCACTGCACAAAAATCCACTGTGAAATCCAAAACTGTGGAACAAACTCAAAAACTGAAAAAGAGTGAAAATTCACAGAAAAAGGAAAAAGACACTCCTATTGGTACAAAGAAAGCTGCACACAAGTCACATGATCTCTCACACACTCACCTTAAAAAGGGATCATGTCATTATTGTGGAAGATTCGGTCATATGATGCATAACTGCTATATCCTGAAATCTGATGAATTGAATGCTCATAATAGAATGAAGAAAATTAAAAATTTAGGAAATACTCATATGCATTTTATTAAAAGGTCACCCAGAAATCAGTTTGCCTAGAAGAGGCAACTCAAATGTTCCCATTGTGGACGATCTGGTCATGCAAACCATGATTGCTGGTTCTTGAAGAAGAATGAGTTTAAGGCTCCAAGGAGAACCACTATTACAAGGGGACATAATGGCCATCCATCTGACAAGTCTGGTAATATGGCTACTGAATTCTGGTCAGGTTTTCATAGAAGAAATTCTTTTGCTTGCTCTCACTGTAGGAAGAATGACCATACAGTCAAGAACTATTGGCATGTTCAGAAGAACTCTGTTAACCCCTATGTTGTCAAATTCCCTGCAAAACTATTTGCAAGATTCTCATGCTATAACTATGGGAAGCCAGGCCATAGATCTGCTGAATGTTGGCTGATTAAGAATAAGAATCAAACTGTTCATGCATACAACAGAAAATCTTATGATCATGTTTATAAACCTCATACTGCTGTTAATATGCATCATAAGAACCAAAAATCAGTCATTTCATGGAGATACTGTGGTAGAGCTGGACATTCTATGGATGATTGCTCTCTTATGAAATTTGATGATAATCTAGCTAAGAAACAATTTAGAACACCTGCAGGGAGTAGTACCGGACCCAAGGCTGTTTGGGTTCCTGCTGGATCAAAATGATCAATATATATTGCAGGTGTGCCTTGGAATGAACAAAGAGGGGTAAATAATCCAAGGCACTCAAAAAGGAAAACCCCAGGATTCCACTCTTCAGGTCAGTTCTGAACACTGTTCAATTTCTATCATCTGAAAATTGCTTGTTTGAGATGGCTGAGCATCTTGGTAATCTGATTTGTGTTTAATTGAAATCTTCTGAAAATTTGAAGTGAACATTGATGCATTTGGTAGTTTCTCTCTCTGATTGAACAAGCATGAATTCTCTTTGAGCATAAATTTTAAAATCATGTGCAGTGCCTTAATTGCATATCATGCACTTTGTCAGGGGGAGTTTGACTGATGTTACATTTGAAGAGTAGTGCATGTCATAAAATTTGAAAAATCTAAAAAGAAATGACTCATTGCATCTAGACAGGGGGAGTATCTTAAATTTATCAGTCTTTCATAAACTGAACCCTTCCTGTTCAGTCATTTAAATCATCTTCCTACTCTTGTGTGTTAGTGATTGCTCTTTAATCAACTGAACTCTCAACCTTCTTGAAGCTGAAATCTACATCTGATACTCCTTAAATTGCTAAAGGAGAGCCTTGCTTGAATACCTCCTTGTCAAATTCTGTCAGGATAATCTGTATGAATTCCAGTCTTTAACATTGGTTTCTGAACTCCACCGCTTTAATGCTCACATCTTGCTGCATTGCCATTTTGATTCATCTGAATTTGGGAAAATTTCAATCTGTGTACCCTAATCATAAATCTGACATATTTTGAAAAGAAGACTCTTCTATTATACTGGTTTAAGAATGTCTGATAAATCAAATTGATTTAAGTCTAATGTATTCATCATGTTTTGATTTAAAAATCTTGAAAATGTCTGAACCATCATGTTTAATAAATCTTAACCAATTGTCTCATGTAACCTCATACAAAAACCTCTGAATTTTGAAATTTTAATCGAATGGTCTTCTTTAGTTAAGATACATGTAGTAAGTATTGTTTTTAAACATATCAGTGTACTGAGCTTTTTCTGAAAACATTTGAAAGAAAATGAAGTCAGAGCAATGACTTTGATCACAGAGAAACTGGGTTATCTATCAAAGAAATAGTGTAAACCCATGTCATGAAGTGCCACAGTTTTCTCTGGTATAAAAATATTTATTGAGAAATCTGACAGAGCAATGGCATACAATGGCATAATTGTATTGAGTAACTGGGGATTCCTGCCTCTAACCATGGTGTCTCCTCATGTAAAAAGACACTTCTATTACTAACTTTGTTCTCATAACTGAGAGGCAATATAGTTATCACACTGAGTAACTGGGTCACTTCACCTAAGACGTGTTGTGCCTCATGTAAAAAGGTGTTTATCAACTAAGATTGCTCAGGAAAATAAGTGATATTCAATAGAAAAATTCTTAAAAATAAGTATAATCAAAGAAATTTCAGATACACTCATATATATCTAATCTCAATACTATCTTGTGTAACTTCTAAAGAAGTCATTAAAATTGATTGAGTAAGATAGAAGGAGGTCAAATATGTGTGTCATATGTGCAATTGGTTCATCTCTATTAAAAGGTGTTTCAGACATGAGTATTGAATTTTCCTGATAAACTTTGTATATATCATTCTTAAATCATGCTGATAAGTTTAGACTCATTCATAATCTGGTATAATAAAAGAGTCTGACATTTGCTTATCAAGATTTATGGATTTGGTATCCCATTGAAAATCCTTCTCTCTCATCTATTCTTTGGCAATCCAATCAATATCTTGTTGTTGGAATTCAATTTCAGATTGCTTTTGGTTCACCTGAACTCAAAGGGGGAGTTCTTACATTTTATTCCTCTAGTGCTCATCCCACATATTTTTTTTGGGGGAATAGCTCTTATGTGCCTTCATTTGTCAAAGGGGGAGATGTTTTATCAATCTTTTCATACATGCTTATTTTTTTTTCTCTCTCAAACTTTTCTCTTTTTGATGAAGTCAAAGGGGGAGAATAGTTTTAGTTCTGCATGTCAGCATGTCTCATAGTGATTCATATAGTGACTCATAGTGTTGCCATCATCAAAAAGGGGGAGATTGTTGTGCCCCTATGGTTTTGATGTCAACAAGCACTATGAGTATGAATTGTGTTGCACTATGAGTATGAATTGTTTTGGTGTCAGCATGCTATATGAGCATGATTGATTGATTGATTTGAGAGTGGGCACATTCATCTCATTGCATTGTCTGTCTCTGCATTGGTAAATAGACTGCTCTGTTAGTTCTCCTGCATACATTGCATCAGTTCATATCTGCTATATGCATTCACTGCATCGATCCATGTTCATTGTGCCTGTAAGTCTGTACAACCTCTAGTCTGCATGAGACACTAAGTCTGTACAAAGTTTGCGGAGTCTGCATCAACTCTAGTCTATACATTCTTTGGCAGAAAGTCTGTACATCCTCCGGTGTTTCATTGCATCAGTCATATAGCCAGTGCATTACTTGAGATCAAGTCTATACATCATTTGTTCATCACACACAAAAGTCTGAACATTCTTCGGTGAAGTCTGTACACACTTCAGTGGCTACATGAGCATCGTCTGTACATTGCATACTTCTTCCATATTGCATACTTCTTTCAGATGCATATGTACACATCTCGAGACAAAGTCTGTACATTCGCCACCATGCATTCAAGTCTATACAACTCCTGGTGGCAAGTCTATACAATGTCTTTTGCATGCATTACTTAAAGTCTATACATTGCCGCTATGGCTGTGCATCATTTAGCAAGTCTATACATCCGTCAGCCTTGTCTCTTGCTCGTAAAGTCTATACATTCATGAGCTATGGCTGTGCATCGTTTGCATATTGCACACTAAGTCCATACATCACTGCACAAGCAAGTCTGTACATTCTAGCGTCTCACTTAGCGTCTTTGTGCATGGAGCATTCAAGTCTGTACATCATCTGCTGCATGCATTACTTCAAAGTCTGTACAGCCGTGGTCGCAAGACCAAGTCTGTACATCATCCTGTGCTTCAAGGATTTCAAAGTCTGTACATTGCTGCATCAAGTCTATACATTGTGTGCATCTCGCTGCTAAGTCTGTACATTGGCCAAGTCTGTACATCGTCTTGTGCATGCAGCATTTCCAAGTCTGTACATTGCATCATGTGCTTAAGGCATTAGACGCAAAGTCTGTACATTGCTGCATCAAGTCTATACATCGTGTGCATCTCGCTGCTAAGTCTGTACATCGACCAAGTCTGTACATTGCCACTTGTTCATGCATCATCTTACCTAGTCTATACACTGTCTGCTCTGCACGCACTGCAAGTCTATACATTGTCTACTCTGCACGCACAAGTCCATACATTGCATTTGGGCATCAAAGTCTATACACGCTATCAAAGTCTGTACAGCCTGTGTGTTGCACGAACCAAAGTCTATACATTCTCGCACACACACACAAAGTCTGAACACTAAGTCTGCACATAGATTGGTGGCTTGTTCATGCATCATCTTCAAAGTCCATACAACGTCTGGTAGCATGCATACAAAGTCTACACATCCCCCCATAGCAATCCTGCACATCGTTTGCACAGCACAAACAAAGTCCATACATTCTGTTGCATTGCATGCACGCAGAGTCTTCACATTCCTCCTCAGTAAGCACAGCAAGTCTATACAACGTCTGGTAGCCTGCACACAGAGTCTTCACATTCCTCCTCAGCAAGCACAGCAAGTCTATACAACGTCTGGTAGCCTACACGCAGAGTCTTCACTTTCCTCCTTGGCAAGCACAGCAGGTCTATACAACGTCTGTTAGCCTGCACGCAAAGTCTGTACACTGCATGCACACTACATCTGTTAAGTCTAAACATTGCTGCTTGACATGAAGTATATACAGCCTGTGTTCTCTTGATCGACTGAGGTAACTCTGTCTTTAACTTGTAGATGTCTGAGCACGTGATCCGAGGTTGGCACCTAGCACGTGATCCAAGAAGATAGGATCGTGACACGTGTATTTCAGCAAGCTGAGATGCTGCCACGTGGTCAATCCGATTGGGCGGGAGATGTGGAAGACACACACGCCCACCTTTCTGCTATCTGTAGCTGCTATAAAAGAAAGGCTTCTTCCTTAGAAGAAGAGAGATGAAGATGGTGATTGTAATCGACATAGGAGAGCTGAAGCAGAGAGGCAGAGAGTTGCAGAAGAAGAAAAAGAAGAGTGAGCCGAAGTCTGAGAGAAAAGAAGAGATAGTGAGAAAAGCAGAAGAAGAGAGCAGCTGAGAGCTAGAGTGAGAGAGATCCAGAGATCGTGAAGAAGAAGAGAAGCCTCATTGTCTTAACTGGACTTTGGATCAGATCCAATCCAGTTTGCTCCTGCGAGAGCTACGTTTGTGCATTCCATTTTCCAGCTTTCAGTCGCTGTGTTTTCATTTATTGTTTTTTCCTTTCATCTGATCATTGTTCTTCCGATTCCCTTGTTTTGGGATCGGGGTTCCTCTTGTGGTCTCAGGAGAAGGGAGAGTTGTTTCTTCGGTTTGCTGGTGACTATGTGTCATCAATGTTTCCCTCTGGTGTGGAGGAAGAGAAGTCCGAGACCTCTGGGTTGCAAGTGGCTGGGAGTCACTTGTGGGTTCCCTCTGGGTTCATAGAGGAAGAGAGATCTATGATCTCTGGTTTGCCAGTGACGGGTTGTCACTAGCAGTTCCCCTCCAGTTTGGAGGAAGGGAGATTCGTCTCCAGTTCTGGTCTTGTGGGTAGCAAGTCCAGGTGTCAAGCTTCTGTGGGTTGCAGAGCTTGGGTTGAGGGATTTGTTTCCCTCGGTTTG
Organism: Amorphophallus konjac; assembly: GCA_022559845.1. Classification (NCBI taxonomy): domain Eukaryota; kingdom Viridiplantae; phylum Streptophyta; class Magnoliopsida; order Alismatales; family Araceae; genus Amorphophallus; species Amorphophallus konjac. The sequence goes on from CM040125.1 coordinate 172,975,424, forward strand.
TCAAGCTGTTAGGCAGCAATTGTTGTAGACTGAGTCTGCTGTTCTAGCCTTGCTAGTGGAAGCCTCACTCCGGTTTGGAGTGAGGGGTGGACGTAGGTCTGTGGACCGAACAACCTAAAAAATCCTGGTGTTCACTTGTGGTCTGATTTTCCTTATTTGTTCTTTTCATTGTTGCGCTCATTAGATGCTTGCTTAGGATCGTGTGAGGGCTAATTGAATTGTTGTCTTGCTTTGATCCTTCTAAGTATTCTTAGTATATTTCTGCAACAGTTTTTAATTCCGCATATCTGAGCATTAGAGATTTAATTACGCAATATTTGAAGAGGGATACATTCACCCCCCCTCTGTATCCGGGCCTTGTTCTCTATCATGTGAGTCATGTCTCATGGGAAAAATGACCAAGGCTCCCTTTAGTGAACATGGTGAGAGGGCTGTTGACCATCTCGAGCTCATACACTCGGATGTGTGTGGACCCATGTCCATGGAGGCGAAAGGGGGTCATCTCTATTTCATTTCTTTTATTGATGACTTCTCAAGATATGGCTATGTGTATTTAATGAGACATAAATCACAAGCCTTTGAGAAGTTTAAGGAATACAAGAATGAAGTAGAGGAACAGACTGGTAAGAGTATTAAGGCTCTTCGATCGGATCGAGGAGGTGAATACCTTAGCCATGAATTAACTTCTTATCTTAAAGACAATGGAATTGTTTCTCAGTGGACTCCACCGTATACACCACAACACAATGGTGTATCCGGAAGGAGAAACCGGACCTTGTTATACATGGTTCGATCCATGATGTCTATGTCAGGACTACCCTTGTCTCTCTGGGGCTATGCATTAGGGACTGCGGCTTATTTATTGAATAGGATCTCAAGTAAATCAGTTCCTTCTATACCATATGAGATATGGAAGGGCAGGAAACCAAATTTTAATCACATTAAAATTTAGGGGTGTCCTGCTCATGTAAAGAAGAACGATAGTGACAAGCTTGAGTCGAGAACCGATAAGTGTAGGTTTGTGGGATATCCAAAGGAGACATTTGGATATTATTTCTATCACCCTTCTGAGCAAAGGGTCTTAGTGGCTAAGAGAGTTGTATTTTTAGAAAGAGAATATCTTCTCCAAAAAAATAGTGGGACCTAGATAGAATTGGACGTGGTCCAAGAACCTCAACCCGTAGACACATGCTAATTAGATGAGAGTGTATCCGTTGATCATATTCAGAGTGAAATACTGACACTACGGAGATCTGGTAGACTACCGAGAGAACCTGAGAGATATATTAGACATGTCTCAGAGGGGTCCTCTAAGGTATGTATCAATGAGGATGAAGATCCCCAATCGTACCAGGATGCAATCCGTAGTGCGGATTCCGAGAAATGGCAAGAGGAAATGGATTCAGAGATCCAGTCCATGTACACCAATAAAGTTTGGAACTTAGTTAATGTACCCGAAGGGAAGGTCCCTATCGGCTGTAAATGAATTTTCAAAAGGAAAATCGGTGCAGATGGACAGATTGACACATACAAGGCTAGACTAGTGGCGAAAGGATATCGTCAAAGGCAAGACATTGACTATGACGAGACTTTTTCACCAGTAGCCATGGTTAAGTCAATCAGAATTCTCCTTGCCATTGCTGCATACCTGGATTATGAGATCTGGCAAATGGATGTGAAGATAGCTTTTCTTAATGGAAATCTGTCAGAAGAGGTGTACATGGTACAGCCTGAAGGATTCACCTCCAAGCTACATCCTAATAAGGTATGCAAGCTTCAAAGGTCCATTTATGGATTAAAGCAGGCATCTAGAAGCTGGAACTTAAGATTTGACGAGGCTGTCAAATCTTTCAACTTCATTCGGAATGAAGATGAACCCTGTGTTTACAAGAAGGTCAGTGGGAGCTCTGTGACCTTCTTGGTCCTTTATGTTGATGACATCTTACTCATTGGGAATGATGTAGGGATGTTGACATCAACTAAGTCTTGGTTATCCAAGACCTTCTCCATGAAGGATTTGGGAGAAGCATCCTATGTGCTGGGCATAAGGATCTATCAAGATAGATTTAAAAAGATGCTAGGATTATCCCAATCCATGTACATAGACACTATCCTCAAAAGGTTTAGGATGGAAAATTCCAAGAGAGGTCTTATTCCCATGAGACATGGAATTTGCCTATCCAAGGGGATGAGTCCTAAAACTTTTGAGGAAGTGGCACACATGAATAAGGTACCCTATGCTTCGGCGATAGGGTCAATCATGCATGCAATGCTATGTACACGGCCTGATGTTGCCAATGCTTTAAGCATTGTCAGTAGATATCAGGCAAATCCAGGCGAAGAGCACTGGAAGGCAGTAAAGGGCATTCTTAAGTACTTGCGAAGGGCAAAGGATCTTTTTCTACTTTATGGAGGAGAGGACCTACAGCTTAGAGCTTACACAGACTCTAGTTTTCAGTCAGATCCAGATGACTGTAAATCCATGTATGAGTTTGTATTCATGTTGAATGGAGGGGCAGTCAGTTGGAGAAGCTCCAAACAAGATACGACTGCAGACTCGACGACTGAGGCAGAATATATTGCTGCAGCTAAAGCTGCTAAGGAAGCCGTCTGGATGAAGAAATTCATCTTGGAACTTGGCGTAGTTCTCGAGATATCAGCTCCCATCCCATTATTTTATGATAATAATGGGGCCATCGCCCAGGCGAAGGAACCGAGATCTCACCAAAGGTCGAAGCATATTCTCAGGCGCTTCCACCTTATTCGGGAGATTGTTGATCGTGGAGATGTGGCGGTAGAGCGTATACCGTCAGAAGATAACATAGCAGATCCACTGACTAAGCCTTTGACACAGACTGTATTTGAGCATCATCGGGATAAGATGGGCCTCAAAGTTGTGGGCAATTGGCTGTAGTTCAAGTGGGAGATTGTTAGTGTTGGTGTGCTACAGGCCAATTTAGGGTCGGGTAGAGTCGATATATGTACGATCTTGTTCATTATTAATAAAGTGGTATTTAAGCGTAAATATGCAATTGTGTCACTTTACGTTGTCCCTAGAATATGTGATTGTAAAGTCAACTCGAGATGGAATCTCGATTATGAGACTGACTTTACATGAACACATACCTTAAATTGTTCCTGGTTGGAGGGTAATCACTCGGGGACTTTGATTACCTATTAAACCAGTACACATGATGTGTCAGTGACCAGTCTCATGGTCATTGGTGCAGGGCACCAACACATATGTGTAGGTGTATGTCCTTGGAGGATGTACACTAAACTGATCCACTATTGGATCTTCAGATGGTTGATTATACCTAATGTCAACTGAAGATCCAACTGTCTCAGTAGCATCGTTGGTTCTTTGACCCGAGACATTGATCGGATCTTACATGAGGACTGGAATGGTTTAATTACATAGCTAAGTGACTTTAACCATAAGTCATGAGTTGTCGAGTCATTAACCACTCCAAGATACGTGTGAAGATCATCAATGGTCAAGAGGGGATCACTCACTGTCGGGTATATATCAGACAGTTAATGGGTCATGACATTGACGCTCTGTTAAATCCCTAGCCAGGGTCATGTGAGTTCATTTAGAACGGACGTCATATACTTTAAGGAGATCATAGTCAAATGGCACGATCATGGGGTTTGACAGAAACCATACCCTCGATCGTACCAGACTCATAGAAGGAGCGAGGGATTATATCGATGTGGTAACTGTGGACTGACATGTACCAGACAGGCTGGTTTAAACCCGGCGTCCTCTAGGATCACGCGGAATTACTTGACCCAACGTGATCGAAGGTTCGGAATAAATTAAACTATTATTCGGCTCTAGTAGAAGCGAAGAATACGTTTAATTTACTTCTAATTGGGAATTAGAAGTTAATGGGCCTTAAACTAGAGTGACTATGGGCCTAGAGGATCACACACAATGGATTCTTGGGTGACGGATTATTATTATACAAATGTATGTATTATTTCCTTTTTGCTTCCTTTTGGAAAGGAGTGTAAATGGGGCTTAATACATATGTATAATATAAGATAGGATATATATACAGTTTTGGTCTTTTGGAGCCCTTTTCAAAAAGGACCAAACTCTATATATATAGCACCTACGTGAGCTCATTCGAACTTCTTCAAAGGCTAATCAAGCATTAAGCCTAAAGAGGAGGATTAGCTCCTCCCCCCTTCCTTTCTCTTGCTCTCTCTCTCCAGAAGGTGAAAGGGCCGGGAAGGTCGTGTCGGGGGGTGCCGTCGTTGCGCAAGGATCTGTGTGGATCAGCTCTAGAGGCCGCGCATCTGTGCGGCTTGGTATTCTGCATCGGACATAGTGGACAGCGTTGTTCCGTGCAAGGTGAAATACGCAACCCGTAGTTAGGGGTTGGGGTGATTAAAACATCGATTAGAGCACAGATCTAGGATTCCATAGCATCAGGATCGGGCAAAATGAAATTTTTGTTATCCACTGCGTTGCCCGTAGGTGCTGTGCGAAACCTTACAGTCCCCTATCACACCCTCCCACACCAGCCAATGATCCTACACGTGGCAAGGAGCCCGTTCATTGGGGAAATGAAGAAGGTGAATTCGACTCTCCTGGCCCACCTAAACCACCCAAACCTCCCAAACCTCAGAAATCCAAAAGGTCGTCAGTGCATGAGTGGTGCATTTTGGGATGTCTAGGATTCCATGATTCCACCAATATTTGGTTGCATCGTGTGTATGCAAGTCACACATTCGGATGTCCTGGGCCACTATTACATATGTATGGGTCGGTCTAACAGTAGGTTTGTCTAGAGTCATGTGTGAGTCCGTGTTTTTCTTTATTTGTCCAGTTTATCAAGAGTCTATACATACATTGGTCGAGTGCATAGTGAGTCTGCATACGTCCAGTTGAGTCGGTCTAATGCAAGCTCGCAAGTGTCAGTCCCTTTCAAGTGTGAGACAAGTCGGATCTAAGGTGTACGTTGTAGACTTGCCCGAGGAATATGGGATCAGCTCCACATTTTGAATGTCTCAGATCTAGTCACCTAAGGGACCCAACGGTGATTCCTAGTGAGTCTTTGAGCCGTCTCCTCCCTTTGAGAGTGACCCCACCCCGGAGTGTCCACCACTAGCCTCGTTCCCACAGCAGCGTGAGCATATACAACATATACGGGATGAGCAGGTGACAATTATTAGGATGGAGCGTACTCGTGCTACCTGGTACAGTGGGGAGCATGGCCCCTGATGGAACCCTGGTTTTGAGAATGACATTCTATGAATCATGTTAAGACTAAAATAAATAAACACTTCATTCAAACCTGTTGTGTGTCTTAATATCAGAATACAGGTTGTTGCATGATCATTCAAAGTGTTCATCAACGTCGATGCAGTTTTTGTTTAAACATTCATATAGGTCTATGCATACATTGTGAGTCTTCATGCAAGGACGACATATAGGTCAATGCATATTTTTCGTGTCTAAGGATAGCAAAATAGTCAGTGCATTTTTACCTTTGTATGCATATCAGGTCCGTGCATAATCTCATCAGCATGCAGGTCAGTTGAATCTTTATGGAATACATTTGCACTCCGTGCATATTTTACCTTAAGTGTATTAAGGTTAGTGCACGCCTCTGAAGTAATGCACACAAGGTCGGTGCATTTCTGTTTGTAGAATGCACATATAGTCGGTGCACGGTTTTTGCCTTACGCTTATGGAAGAATAAGGTCAGTGCACGTTTTTATGCTCTCCTAATAAGGTCGGTGTAATTTTCACTTCTTTGCTCATATAGTCAGTGTACATCATGCGTGAATGCACACCAGGTCAGTGCATGTTCTTATGTGTGTACATAAGGTCGGTGCAGTTTTTGCCTCGAGCATGTAGAAGTCAGTGCATACTCTGCATTGGGTAGAACGCGTCGGTGCATACTCTGCCTTGTGCAATATAGGTATGTGCATGTTTCAACTTAAGGGTATAACGGTCGGTGCAACTTTTGCATCGTGCTTGTATAGGTCGGTGCAATTTTTGTTGCTGCACACATGCAAGGGTCGGTGCACATTTGTGTCTCATGCATACAGAAGTCGGTGCACTTCTGATGACTACATCTACAGTCGATGCACGTTTTATCATTCGCATACAAAAGTCAGTGCACTTTCTACATCCTTCATATTAGGGTCGGTGCAAGTTTTATCTTCGCATGAAAGGGTCGGTGCACATATTTGTCTTATGCATACAAGGGCCAGTGCACGTCTACTTAATGCATGTAAATGGTCTATGCATTCACGTCTATATATGTACCTAGTCGGTGCATGTTTGTCTCATTCATATAATAAGTCCGTGCATATGAATGCTTATATGAACTCCATCTCACCAAGTGTTTAACAAAATGCCTCTATTTTAATTGACAGGATAAATGAAATTCCCAAGTTTCTAAAATAAATAGAACATCAAGTAAGGCATGTGTTCCAAGACTCTAGGACTGAAGCATGTGATTTAAGGAGACTTGCTCTCCAAGAACTCTCAGCCATGTGTCCCTCTCTCATCCTCCAGATCTGACACGTGGGCTCTGATAAGCACGCTCTTGTTGGAATTTCTGGGTGGGAAATGTGTTTTTCACGCGCCCCTCTCTCGCGAGCTATATATATAGAAGACCCAGTCGTGCCTTCTACAGATGATGGAATTTTGAAGAAAAAGTCTGAGAGAGAAAAAGAGAAGAAGAGATCTGAGAAGAAGAACAGAGTGTCGTATTTCAACAGATATCTGGGAGAAAGAAGAGTGTGAGTCTGAGAGTGATAGGTGATAGCGAGATAGTGAAGAAAAGTGATATCGAGAGAAGTTATCGTGAAGCAATTGAAGCAAGTCTTGAAGATCTATTCTCTACTGTGTCCTCTGGATCAGATCCAAGGCATAGCGCTCCTGTGTGAGCATTTCGGTTTGTCTTTATTGTCAGTCTTCCGATGCTGAACATTTTGATTTTCTATTTTCATTTTTCATATTTCTTTTAAGCTGTGTATCAGCGGTGGCATAAGCTATAAGGCCCAACGGTAGAGGTGGATTCCTCTGGATAGCTAAGCTGTAATGCTCAGCGGTCGACGAAGCTGTAATGCCCAGCGGTTGCCAAGTTGTGAGGCTTAGCTGACGCAAGCTGTGATGCGCAGCGGTTTGTAGGCAAGCTGTGAGGCCCAGCGGTTTCAAGCTATGAGTCAGCAGCAATCCACACTCTGGATTGAGTGTGGGGTGGACATAGGTCTGGAGGACCAAACCACCTAAAAATTTCTTTTGTATTGTGGTTTGCATTCCAATGTGTCAATCGTTAGATGTATGTTAGGCGCGTTTCTACCTACGTTCCTGATTGCTTTTAATTCCACATTAGTCTAAAGTCTTCAGGCTAAGTTTTAATTTGATCAAGTTTTTAGAGGGAGATTCATTCACCCCCCTCTGAATCTTAGTTTGCACCACTACATCGTGCTAACAATTGGTATCAGAGCGGGAATCTGCAACAGAAGGTCCAATGACCTGCAGATTAGATCTGTCTCATTTTTGGTGCAAGTTGCTTTTATCTCGTTCATTGTGATCTTCGATCTGATTTGTATTTGTCTGTAATGGCTGAAATTCCTCAGTTCACTGGTTTTGAGTTTTATGACTGGTTTGGGAAATTTGGAGACTATGTTATTTCTGTTGATCCTAATTTGTGGACACTTATTGCACTCATTACATATGACATTCCAGAGGATAAATCTCAATGGAATGCTTCAGATAGACTGAAGTTCTCTGAGAATCAAAAGGCCCTGGAACTAACGAGAAGGGTGATAAATGCTGACCAATTTCTGTTCATCTCTGAGTGCAGGAGTGCTACGGAAATCATCAACATGATAGCAGTCAGCAAATGTGAAGATGAAGTGAAGTGTCTCATGGCCAGAAATCACAATAGTGATCAGATGGAGGATTCATCTTCATAGGTAAACTCTGAAACTAATAATTTCAGTTTTGAAGATCTTGTTGCATTGAATGAACATTTGATTGAAAAATACGAGAAAGTAAAGTTTGAAAAGAAAAAGCTAAGAAGAGAAATGATCTCTGAAGTTGCACGTTTAAAAGCTGATAATGAAAATCTAAAATCAGACATGAAAAATGAGAGATCTAAACTAAATAGATTGAAATCTAAAAATGAAAGTCTTAAAAACAAACTTCTTAAAGATGAAGACTCGTGTACTGAATGTACTTTCTTAAAGGAATTAATTGAAGATCTTGATTCTGATGATAGCATCCAAAAGAGTCTAATCAGATCCTTAAAAGAAGAAAATGAATTATTGCTTGAAAAGAAAAAGGAAGCTGATGAATATGAAGATAAACTGCTTGAAGAAAATTGTCATCTAAAAGAACAAAACAAAAAACTAATGGTCCTGAATATTGTTATGTCAAAAAAATGGTTAGCTATAGAAAAAGGAAAATTTGTCTTGAAAGAAAATGAAGTTAACTGTGAAACAAAGCTAAAATAGGAAATAGACAAACTCCAAAGTTTGAATGATGCTCTTCATCATCAAGTAATCTCATGTGAAACTGACATTGCAAGTTATGCGAGTAACATTGCTTCTTTATAAACTGAGATTGAAGATCTAAAAAATTTCTTGGCAAAATTTGTAAAAGGGAAAGATAACTTGAATAAAATCCTTGGCTCGAATGTAAGTTTTCAGAAAGAGGGTTTGGGGTTTAATCCTGTTAATAAGAAATTTAATGTGAAGAAGAATTCCATTATCTTTGTAAGAAGCTCGGAACAGGAAAAGCCCTCCAATTCATCTATTTTTCAGTTTACTACCAAGAAAATAGAAAATTCAATTAAAAATCTAAAAAAGAATCAAAAATAGAAAAAGAATGTTAGTTTAAATAAATCCAAACATGTTTTTGCCTTTCCTGTGCATGCTGCTCATGACTCTCGCACACATTTATATGCACATGTCATAAATAAACATGTCACAACAGTGCATGTTCATAATAAAAGAATTACATGTTATTATTATGGCAAAAAGGGGCATGTTATGGATCACTGCATAGTCATGTTGAAGGATGAAGTAGGTGCATATAAATCTGCCAACATAGTTAAAAATAAATCTGTGAAAAGGTCTGATAGAGATATCTCTAATGCATGCTTTTACTGTGGCAAAAAGGGTCATTATTTGCATAATTGTTATTTAAAGAAACAAGAAGATCAAAATTTCAGAAACAGTTATGTAAAGAAGCATGCTAGGAAATCTCAAAATCATAGACTTAACTGTTTTAACTATGGAAAGTTTGGGCATACTTCATCAAATTGTTGGTTTAATAAAAACAATGCATCTCATCCTATTCATGTGAATAATTCTACATTTAGGAGAACTCAGAATACTACATTCATGTATAAACCTCCTACATGCAATAACTACGAAAAATTAGGACATTTTTCTTATGAATGCTTTTGGATGAATTGTTGGAATAATTGGAGAGCACCAATGTGGAGTGCTACTAATCCTGCTGGACCCAAGAACTCTTGGGCTCCAAGATATTTCAAATAACCTTTTGGATGCAGGTGTGCTCCTGTGGATAAAATAAAATGGAGTTCAATAAAATCAGGGCACAAAGGTTAGTTAAACTCCACTTCTCAATTCTCTTAATTGAAATTGCCTGAATAATGCTCTCTGTGGAATGCTGCATGCTTGATTGGAATAAATTGATGATTGATGCCATCTTGTTATGAGTAATATATGCTGACAATCTGATTCATGCAAATTCCATGTGAGATTATTTTTTGTCATTCATGTTCATGGGTAGATGTATAGGTTTGCATGACTTCTTGGTATATCAAATGGAAGTTGGGAGAAGGGCAGATGTCTTCTGTCTGGAAATCCACGTCATGTGTAGAGGCCATACCTCTGCCAAGTACCAAGAGTCCAGAACATTGCATGTAGTTTAAATCTGAAATGTGTATTTAGTTGCTGCATTTCTGTGTACCTTAGAAAAAATAAGTGATGCTTGATTGAAATCTCTGCACACTTTGAGGGGGAGCTGAGCTGATCAGAGATTGTGTGTATAATGCTTTAGGGCTATTCTGTCTGTTGAGTATTGTTGCATTGTTGTTTGATCAGTGGGTTAAATATGTCTGATGAGTAGTGAAGTGCTGCTGATGAAATATTGATTGTGGAGTCAGTTTGAGTCTGGTCTAGGATAAAAGGTCAATTGTTTGAGAATTGGTTTTTGGAAACACTGATTTTTCCACAAGCGAAAGGTTGAATGTTGCTGGATTATATATAGAAGGCTGGTAGTCTGTGGCTAGATTTTAAGGATGAATCTTTGGATGTGTGTTATTTGGCCCTTATTCTTAACCTTGCTCTTGAGTGGCCTTCACTCATATCTCATTGCTCATCTTCTCTTTGACTTATCCATTTCCCAGTTCTCATCTATTCTTCATAATAAATTCATAGACTGTGAAATTCAGGGGGAGTAAAGTCTGAAATATGTCACCTTTACTTATCTTCAACAGTCAACTACTGAGATAACTCTGAACTAAGAATAAAATTGCTGATCTTAACTGAAATGTGATTTTCTGTGTATGAAAATTAAATCTTATCTTAAAATACTCACAATTAACCTTGAATGATTCTTCAATGGTCTTAAAACAGTACAAAGTAGAACTACTCAGAAGATTGTCTAAAATCTGAAAGTCATTAGTAATAAGTCAATCTGATAGGAAATCTGGTGTTTATATGATTCTTAAGCCAAGTTTTAAGAAAATGCTGTTAAAAGACCAGGGAATACGCCATTAAATGAAAATGAAATAATGAAATAGGCAGAGTAATGGCATATCATTTGAGAAACTGATCATCTGTTTCAAAGAAATTCAGAGGTCAAGTCACGATACTAAATGCTATTTCTGTTCAAAATTTGAAGCATAAAGGTAAACTGCACTGAGTAACCAGGGATTCTGGTGTTTAATCAACATGTCTCCTTGAGTAAAAAGGTGCAGTAATACTGAAATGCTCAATCAAAAATCATAAAAGATCAATGAAAAATATAGTTGACTCTGGGGTCTTTTAAGTAAACTAAAACTGTTTTAAGTTCAATATATATAAAATAGATCTCTCAATTAATGTTGGCTAATGAAAATGGCCAGTAAGATAAATGATTTCTCTGTTTGGGCAGTGTCCTTGATAAAACTATTTTATTTCCATTGAGGTTGCTTCATAGGAATAATTTGTGAAGATTCATATTATAAGATATAATCCCATATGCCGGGAATCACAAAGAGGCGTAGACATGCATTTTATTTAAAGGTAAAGGGTATTCTAGGTATTGTCTGTTGAATTTAGTAAAGTCGGCAGTATTTCATATAAAATACCCAACCCTACTTGCATTGTCTATCATACCCTCTTCATTCAAGCCGAAACCTCCTCCCGCACTTACGATTCCTTCTCTTGTGCCGAGACCGTAAGCCTGTCTCTCAGGCTTCCCTTCTCCACATTTCCTCTATTCATTCTTCTATGATCCATCCTCCACCCTTTATCGCTTCCACCATTGCATCTTACCATGTCATCTCCGGCTGCCGAGAGCAAGGGGAAGAGGAAGGCAATGGAGGAATAGCTACCAGAGGATTCCTCGCCCGCGAAGGCTGTAGAGTCGTCACCAAAGGAGAAAAGATTAAAGATGGCACAAGATCAAGATATAAGCACTGAAGTGCCTAAAGGAGAGTCAGAAAAAGGGAAAGAAAAAGAAGCGGAAACCACTTCTCCTACGGCAGATACGACATTTTAAGAAGAATATGATTTCGCTAGGGTGTCAAATCAAGTTATGGCAATTTTAGAAGCTGGGAAGATTATGTTCCCACGGTATGTGGATTTTCATGATCATGAAATGACTTCAAGATATCATGAATTGGTTGAGCTGTTTAAATTTCAAAAATGGAAGAAATTTCTAAGTAAGCATGGAGTTTATTACCCTAGACTTGTTGCAGAGTTCTACAACAATATGAAATATGATCCTGAACAGTCAAAACTTTTGACCAATGTTAAAGGGACTAAGATTGAAATATCTAGGCATTTCTTTCATAAAGTCTTTAGAATATCAGAAGATGGGGAAATCGAAGGAGAGTCTGTGTATAATCTTCACGAAGCATACTCCCTTATCACAGATGTGCCTAGTAATCCCAAAGACAAGAAGCAAACAAAACTGGGTCAGTTCAATGCAAACAAGTTCTCTCCTTCTAAGAGATTATTACATCATATTCTCACCACAATGATAACTCCACATGTAGCAACCCTGGTAAATTAAAGAATAAATCCTAAATGGAAAAAAAAACTTGAACCAATATTAAAAGCCCAACATATATACACTTACACTATATAACAAAAAGGCCAAGATGAATAACGTCTCCGATTAGGTCGTCATTTAACTGAAGACCGTTCAAGAAGGCGATAATTAAAGAATTGACGCCCCCTTGACGGGCGCTATATAATAAATTGAAGACCACATGAAAAGGCGTCATTTATTGATATAACACCCCAACCTTAGGCGTCATTTCCAAACGGACCATTGGTGTTTGGTTCGAACAGGGATGTTATCTGGGTAAGTTTTGATTAAGGAAAGATCAATATGTGGGGTGTCTAAGTTTAATAGGATTCTACAAATCCTAATCAAACTCCTAGAAACCCATTAAGATTCCCTTCTCTGTAAATACCAACCCCTCCATCGAACCCATGTTGATACTATTATTCAAACGACGTTTTTCTGCTTCTTTCGCTTCCTCCTACTACGTTGAAGGGAGACCGACATTACCCTCTGCTTCATCTTCATCCCCTGGCCGTAGACGTGCCGTGAGAAGCTAAAGCTTCTCCCTGGTGCTGCTACTGCATTGCTCCTTATCCTGCCTTGGATACGTGAAGAACGTGAGAGTTCTTCATCATCTTTTCTTCTTCTTCCTTGCTGAAGGCCTGGTCTTGCTGCTACAAAGGAGAGGGAAAGGCAGTTGCTTTCTCTAAGAGCTACGGCTGCTACGTTGCTGCTCTTGTTATATTGGCTTTTCGTTACTCTGTTGAAAAGAGAGTATCGTTTTCTTCAACTTCTTCACGATTCTACTGCCCAGACCAACATCAAGGTAGGTTTTTTCAAGTGTTAAGCCAAATTTAAAAATTTTAGGTTGTATACCTGTATATAGGTCTGTAAGGGATTACAGATATCACTTCTAGATTGAGTTTTCGTTGTTTACTGTATGATTTGAAATAGCGACCCAAGCTAGGGCGCCATTTGATATCACGACCGTGCAAATAGTCGTCAATTGGCTAGGTAATTAATAACTACCCCATGTTCAAAAGTTAATAACTGTGAACCCTTACATGTAAACTAATGCATAGACATACTGATAAATTCCTGTTATTTTTCTCTACCTACGCATGCCTTTAATTTCCTGATCAGACATACTCCAAAAAATCATGTGTCTGTGATTGTACCTGCCCGGTGCAAACCAGATGACAAATAAATAACGACCGCATCTAGGTCGTCATTGAATGAACGCCCCTATACTTGGGCACCAATTTAGTGATAAACTATGAAATTTTGAAATGCTTATAATTTCTTGGATATTGGAATTCACGACATACACCTTGTCACCATTTTGGCATTTGACACCCTAGACTAAGGCACTGTTTAATGAATTAGTGACTTAAGCAAAGTCATCATTTACATAATATCTGAAAATTTGAAATAATAACAAAATTTAATATTAACAGTATCCTGATGTAACGACTGAGTGAACATTCGTCACTTATTGAACTGACGACCCAGACAAGGGCACCAATTCAAAAAATGGAGACATGATCTAAGGCATCAATTACTGTTTTTCCTGATTTCGTGTTTTATGTAACCCACTGTCGGTTAGTTATATGTATAGGCACTATATTCCATTCTGTGAATGTAGTCCTATGTTTCACGTTGTTTTATCGATCACCCACTATTTCTCGGTGATAGATGAACCCTCCGCGAGACATTCCGTTCCTTCGGACTTGTGAGTTTATCATAGAGACCTCCGTAAGACTCTGTTAGTCTTGGATTCCCTCAAGGCAACCGAGCGGGTTGTACCATTAAAACCTATAACCCTACTTGATTTCCATGTCACTCTAAAGAAACATGGTATACCGGCCCTCATGACATGCTACTTGGATGTCATAAGAACGAGCAACCATAGTTATATGAGCGCTTATTCTGAATGTCTTGGCACCCAATTAGGGAGCCGATTCCACCTAGTTTCATACGAATTGTGGTTATACTATTACTATCGTGTTATGTCCTTACACATTAGGTTCAATCCTTGTGATTCTATTCTATATGATCTACCTTAAAGTTCCTACAAAGCTTATTCCTTTGACATTCTATATTGGCTATACTATAGTGGATGTCGAAAAAACATGATCAATGCCTGCGCATATAGGGCCCGATCTGGTCCTAGGAGGAGCACCCGAAAGTACTTGTGCCCTTGAGAGTTTTTAATGATCACGGTGTAGCATTGCACCGAAGTGCATGACTAGCTTGATAGATATTCCATAAATCTCGTACTTGACTTGACATGACATGACTTGCGTGACCCAGAAAGGGTATTTATTTATTTATTTATTTACTGGCTTGAAACACGATAGCCAGTTCTTGACATGACATGATCACCTGACATGATAAATATATGTACTTGGTTATCTTGCTATATTGACATGAGTTCTTGAAAGACTTGCTAGTTCACTCTCTATCTCTTGATATACATTTTCTATTCTCTTGTTGTGTATTCTCTATTGTTGTTTTACGCGAACATGCATAACTATATTGCACTCATGTAACATGTAATTTACTTAAAGCAAGCTAGCTCTTGAGATATAATTCCTACTGAGCCTTTGCTCACCTAGTGTTTTCCCTTATTTTTCAGTTAAGTCCGATGACGAGACTCAATCGGATGGGGAAAGTCAAGAGTGAAGAGAATAGAGCTATACCATCTATCCAGACATCAACTAGTCTTATCTTTCTATTTTCTTGAGTCATTTATTGTACTTTTCCTTTTTATTGAGTCTTAGCACTTTCATTAAGTGAATTGTAATAGAAGTACTTTGAGGTTATAATTGAATAAAGGATTGGGTTATCCTTACTTTTGCGCTCTCTGACTTTGTGTCGAATACACTAATGCTCTGATTGACATGATCGGTATAAACTCATCACGCACTCCAGGTTCCTTCCGCGCTCGGGGTGTGACACCACAAGTTGGAGGGAGAGGGAGACTGACTAAGTCTCAGAGATTTATTCTCTACTGTTTGCTAAAGAGGATCAGGATATGCTTGCTAGAAATAATAATTCAGATTATGGGCACTTGTAAGGAGTCTAGAAGAAATTTACCATATGTTGCCCATTTGACTGCCGTGTTCAAGAAAATGAACATCTCATTGGAGAATGAGACTTCAAAAGAGATCCCAAAAGTGAATGTATATAATATGGATTTCATATCCAAATTCATGAAATTGAAACCTTCTTCTGCCAGTCAAGTAAAAGAACAACCTGAAAAGAAGGTCCTATCAGTGCAAGAGGATCAGCCTCAAGCTGAACAAGAGATAGCACAGCAACAGCAGCTGCAAGTAGACCAAGCTGAGCAGGAGCAGCATCCACCTGCTATTGAGTTCGAAGAGACAAGGCTGTAGGAACAACAGCCAATAAATGAACAAGATGTCATTGTTGAACAGCTTCAGCCATCACATACTGAAGGACAGTCAGTACAGATTAGATATTTACGATTGGATCAAGAAGTTAATGAGCTGAATTTGACTGATGAACAAATAGTACAACAATTAGATCAGAACATTGATGAGCTATTTGATCATTTTGGATAGCAGACTCATCAACTATTAGCAGCTGATCAGGCCAAACAAACAGTCGAAAAGCAACCGATAGAAGAGGTTCAAGAAGAGCTTCACTTAGAGATAGCTGGAGATGAACCGTTGGTTGATGAAACTGCCCATACAGAGGAACACATAAATGATTCAGAAAGGGAGAAAGAAATTGTTCTAGATGTACAATCTATGGTTGAAATGGTTGCTAAAATCATGAAATAAGTAGCTGATAAATCCATAGAAGAAATTGTTGACATAGTTATTGAAGAACAGAGAGTTGAACAGCAAAGATTGGAAGAGGTTCAGGATGAACAACCCCAGGAAGTCCAAGAGGTTGTTGAAGAAGCTCCACAGGAACAAGTTCTAGGTCCTGCTCCTTTATATGGACCCTATCATGGGCCAATAACTCCATTTTGGATACAACCTCCTCTATCCCCAGAACAACCCTTCATTCCTCCGGGTTATCAAGCATCTAGCTCTATTGGACCAAGCTCAGAGTCACATATTGCTGAAATGCTCACTACACTGACAAACCTTGTGATGAATCAGAACAGTATGATGAATGCACAATTCGTCTATATAAATTATGTTATTGATCGATTGGATGCTAGGATGTGTCATTTGGAACAGACTGTGGATAGTCAGTGGATAAAGTTTGTATATGATAAGTACAAGTCTGATTCAAAATTAAATGGTGTTTTAGACTCCCTACTAACAATGTGTAAGAAGGTCGGAGAAATTTTACTTAACCTGCAAGACACTCAGGCTACATCTTTTATCAAACTTTCTAAAGTTCTTGATCATTTATATGATCTTAAGATAGATCTTGAATTGTTAAAGATTCAGGTCAACATACTCAAACAAGATCAGCAGGAGCTTACTCAAAAAGTTGATATAGTTCAGACGCAAGTGGAGAACTTAGTTGACAGATTCAAAAATGTTGTCACTGAACAAGCCACCAGCTCATCTAGGTTTATGGCTGACATACACAACCAGCAAACCTCACAATTAGACAATCTGGGTAGCACGATGCAAAATTGGTTTGGGGATATGACAACTACTATCAAAGAGCTTCATGCCTTAGTCAAGCAGAATGACCAAAAAGTGATGGCCACGTTTGCAGCCCTCGAAACTAAAGTTCAAAGAATTCCATATCCAAGGGTAGTACCTTTGAGGGGCAGTTCTAGCAGCACACCACCCAGAGGAAGGGGAAGCTCCAGAGGTACTAGTTCTGGTCACACAAGTCATGCTGATGTCTAAGAGTCCTCCAATTATTTTTGATAATGACAAAGGGGGAGAATGTTTGGTCATGTATGACAGTTCATAGTTTGGAGGGATAGATGTTGATGCTGAGCAGATTGTGACTAATGCTGATATAGTTCTGATGTTTGGATAGATGCTGATGCTGATATGTTTCTGATGCTGACTGATGGTGATATGTTTCTGATGTTTCTGTTTTAAAAATGCTCTGAATGAGATTCTTTTGTGTAATTAGATACTCAATCAAAAATTAATTTATTTTTCTTACTGTACATAGAAATGTCATTATTGCATATTGCATATTTGTGTTGAATGCATCTTTGTGTTGAATGTTATTTTTGCTATGCATGTCAGTGACAAAAATTCTGTGAATGATGATTAACAACTTGTGATCTTACCTGCTTGAGTGTTTAGAATTGAATGAGTGTATGAACAATGACTGTTTAATTCATTGACTAGTTTGATCATACATGACTCATAGTTGTCATCATCAAAAGGGGGAGAGTGTTGGAACCCTGGTTTTGAGAATGACATTCTATGAATCATGTTAAGACTAAAATGAATAAACACTTCATTCAAACCTATTGTGTGTCTTAATATCAGAATACAGGTTGTTGCATGATCATTCAAAGTGTTCATCAACGTCGATGAAGTTTTTTGTTTAAACATTCATATAGGTTTGTGCATACATTGTGAGTCTTCATGCAAGGATGGCATATAGGTCAATGCATATTTTGCGTGTCTAAGGATAGCAAATAAGTCAGTGCATTTTTACCTTCGTATGCATATCAGGTCTGTGCATATTCTCGTCAGCATGCAGGTCAGTGCAATCTTTATGGAATGCATTTGCAGTCGGTGCATATTTTACCTTAAGTGTATTAAGGTCAGTGCATGCCTCTGAAGTAATGCACACAAGGTCGGTGCATTTCTATTTGTAGAATGCACATATAGTCGGTGCACAATTTTTGCCTTACGCATATGGAAGAATAAGGTCGGTGCACATCCTTGTGCTCTCCTAATAAGGTCGGAGCAATTTTCACTTCTCTGCTCATATAGTCAGTGTACATCCTGCGTGAATGCACACTAGGTCAGTGCATGTTCTGATGTGTGTACATAAGGTCGGTGCAGTTTTTGCCTCGAGCATGTAGAAGTCAGTGCATACTCTGCATTGGGTAGAACACGGCAGTGCATACTCTGCCTTGTGCAATATAGGTCCATGCATGTTTCATCTTAAGGGTATAACGGTCGATGCAACTTTTGCATCGGGCTTGTATAGGTCGGTGAAATTTTTGTTGCTACAAGCATGCAAGGGTGGTGCACGTTTGTGTCCCATCCATATAGAAGTCGGTGCACTCCTGATGACTGCATCTATAGTCGATGCACATTTTATCATTCGCATACAAAAGTCAGTGCACTTTTGTATCCTTCATATTAGGGTCGGTGCAAGTTTTATCTTCGCATGAAAGGATCGGTGCACATATTTGTCTTATGCATACAAGGGTCATTGCACGTCTACTTAATGCATGTAAATGGTCTATGCATTCACGTCTATATATGTACCTAGTCGGTGCATGTTTGTCTCATTCATATAATAAGTCTGTGCATATGAATGCTTATATGAACTCCAGCTCACCAAGTGTTTGACTAAATGTCTCTGTTTTAATTGACAGAATAAATGAAATTCCCAAGTTTCTGAGATAAATAGAACGTCAAGTAAGGCACGTGTTCCAAGACTCTGGGATCGAAGCACGTGATTTAAGGAGGCTTGCTCTCCAAGAACTCTCAGCCACGTGTCCCTCTCTCATCCTCCATATCTGACACGTCGGCTCCGATAAGCGTGCTCTTGTTGGAATTTCTGGGCGGGAAACGTGTTTTTCAAGCGTCCCTCTCTCGCGAGCTATATATATAGAAGACCTAGTCATGCCTTCTACAGATGATGGATTTTTGAAGAAAAAGTCTGAGAGAGAAAAAGAGAAGAAGAACAGAGTGTCGTATTTCAGCAGATACCTGGGAGAAAGAAGAGTGTGAGTCTGAGAGTGATAGGTGATAGCGAGATAGTGAAGAAAAGGGATCTCGAGAGAAGATATCGTGAAGCAATTGAAGCAAGTCTTGAAGATCTATTATCCATTGTG
Source organism: Amorphophallus konjac (assembly GCA_022559845.1). Lineage (NCBI taxonomy): Eukaryota > Viridiplantae > Streptophyta > Magnoliopsida > Alismatales > Araceae > Amorphophallus > Amorphophallus konjac. Next base: position 172,994,689 of record CM040125.1, read on the forward strand.
TCCTCTGGATCAGATCCAAGGCACAGTGCTCCTACGCGAGCATTTCGGTTTGTCTTTATTGTCAGTCTTCTGATGCTAAACATTTTCATTTTCTATTTTCATTTTTCATATTTCTTCTAAGCTGTGTATCAGTGGTGGCATAAGCTGTAAGGTCCAGCGACAGAGGTGGATTCCTCTGGATAGCTAAGCTGTAATGCTCAGCGGTCGGCGAAGCTGTAATGCCCAGCGGTTGCCAAGTTGTGAGGCTTAGCTGACAACTTGATCAAATTTTTAGAGGGAGATTCATTCACCCCCCCTCTGAATCTTGGTTTGCACCACTACATCGTGCTAACAGCCCCCACACCCGAGGGCACGTGGATCACCCGAGCAGTGATACAGATCCGCCAGAGCGACACATGAGTAGTCACACCCCCTTACTCGACGGGGTCGAGTTTCTCCCACCTGGGGAGAATTGATGGTACATGAAGGCAAGGCCACTAACATTTTATTTACATTTATATTTTTGAGTCAAATGAGTTATAATTGTATGGCAATTATAAGCCAATGTGTTAGTCCTTAGGAATTAGTAGGTTTCTTTGCAAAAGGGCCACGTAGGCCCAACAGTCCCCCCAACCTCTCTCCCATTGGGCCACCTAGATTCTCTAGGGCCCATAAGGGTGGTCCATGGTCCAAGGTGGACCAAGCCACCCCTGTTGACCACCAAGAGGGGGGCACCCCCCTCTCTTGTCCCCATGTGGGAGATTAAATAATCTCCCCCCCATTTTACCCATTTCTTTATGTTTGTATTAATTTGACCACATGGGAGAAGAATCTTCCATCCCTTAATTGCCCCTCCCTAACCCTAGATCTAAGGGTAGTTTAGGTCATTTCCATTTCATATAAAACCATTGTATTTCCATATTTTGAGAATTAATGAAAGAAAAGTTGGAATTTCTCCAAGAGAGCCCAAGGGCGCCCCTCTCTCCTCTCCCCCCCTTCTTGCAGCTGTGAGAGTTGCATCAAATCTGAGCGTGAAGCCCATTCTTTGGGAGTGATTCCCACCTCTATCACCTCTGCTGGATGCGACTTCCAGCCACCGCCGCCGCCGCCTCCGTTCGTGCCGCCATCAAGCCGCCACAACCCAGTCTTCAACCTTCTATCCAGGATTTCGAGATCCAAGACAGAAGCTTAAAGATTAGGTTGGTTCTCCCAATTCAGCCGTCTGATCGACCTCACATTTTGAGGGTTTGTTCTCGCCATCGTCCCCCATCTTCAGTTTAATTTTCATGTCAATCATCTACCATTTGAGTCCCTTCCCATTAATTTCTTTCCACCCCTGACAGTCTGCCCATCAGCAGATCTGTGGGATAGTATCCTGTTATTTTATTTTTCCCACCCTTTAAACTATCTTAGAAAAATCCCAAAATATTTGTGTGTGATCCTCACTTCCCCCCCTTTCACCCATAAAATTTTCAAAGTCCAAATCCACCAAATTCCCCTCGGTCAAAATTCATTTTTAGGTAGATCCCACTCTATCCTGACTATTCTAAAATCTGAGCCAGAAACAACTTCGGAGCATAGAGTTTTGTAATTTAAATCAGACAGTTGGATGGATGTGAAATTCACCTATGTTGTAGATCTTTAAGTCTACTTTCTAACGGAGCTGATCTCGCCTCGTTCCGACACTGGATCTGGGGATCTGGACGTGGAGATCATTCTCGTGGAGTCGCGCAGATCTGTCCCGAGACAGGACTGCAGAATGGGGTTGGGAGTTAATTCTCCTATAAATCCCCGACTTCGATCCAGCGACCGCCACTCCCGGGGATCGACCAGGGACCCCCCGACATCGTCCCAGCCAGCCGCCGCAGCAAGGAGATGTCGGGACGCCGCCGTCCCAGCAGCCAGACCCGTTTGCTATCCTGTGGGCCTGAGCAAAATCGAACCAAACCGGCAATCTACTGCCGTCCCGAGTGATGGGAATCAACACGGAGCACTCACATTTTTATTTTACAATTGTGTCCTTTTATTTGCATTTATATCATGGGGAAAATGGGTTTGCAATTGTAAGGCTTTCTAAGCCAATTTGTTAGTCCTTAAGGATTTTTGGGTTTATTTGTAAAAGTCCCGTAGGTCCAGCGGGGGCCCCTCATCCTCTCTCCCATTGGTCCACCTAGGCTCTAGGGCCTATGCGGGGCTGGTCTAAGGTCCAAGGTGGGCTTCTAGAAGACTTGACCATTCAAGGGGACAGAGAGGAGAGAAAGTCCATATTCTCTCCCCTTAAGTCAAGGGGCGCCCCCCTTAGAAAAGGACTTTTTATTTTTTTTAAAATTGGGTCAATAACACATGGGAGAATAAAGTTTGCTCTCCCCAATTTGCCCCTCCCTAACCCTAGATCTGAGGGTAGAAGTGGTCTTTTTCACTTTATTATATAAGGATTGTATTTCCATTTTATGAAAATTAATGAGAAGAAAAAAATCAAGACTGTTCTTGGCCAAGGTGCGCCCCTTTCTCTCCCTCCCCTCTCTTGCAGCTAGATTGCTGTATTCTAGGGTAGATTCCCTACAAGAACTTAGTGGATTCCAAGTGTTATCTCCTCCCGGAGTGTGAAGCTCTGCCGCCGCTTCCGTTCGTGCCGCCATCGCACCGCCACCGCCATCGCCGGAGTTCTGTCCAAATCAGGACAGAGGTCCCTTGTCCGAATTTTCTCTCCCACACCCCAGATCTGACGAAGCTGAGATTTTGAGGGTATGTTCCCCACATAAATCCCCATCTCCAGAAAAATTCCCATGATTTTAGACCATCATTTCGTTTTCGTTTCCCTTTAAGCTTCTAGACCCACATAGGTCTGTCCCTGTGCAGATCTTATTATAGCCGCCCTATTCTTCCTTTGTTCGACCTACTTAACCATTTCTGATTGAGCTCAAATTTCGACTGGGTGTTTTGCCCACCAAAACCCACCTCTACAAAATTTTTCACGAATTTAGAAGTTGTTTTTCCCCTCTGAAAAATTAAAACTCTGGCCAAAATCTGTTCTGTCCTATGCAGTCCAGATCCGACCCCTGTCCAGTCAAAAATACATTTCCCCTGTCAAACCACCTCAAGAAAATCCACAAAAAATATTGGCATGTTCCTCACTTTCCCCTCTATCTCCCATAAAAATCCCAGCCTCCAGATCCACCATTTTCCCTCCGGTCAAACCTCATTCTCAGGCAGATCCAAATCTATCTTGCTAGATCTAATTTTATGAACTAGCAGATTGTAAATTCGACCAAGGCCATTATAGAAATAGAAAAAATTCCTTCTCTGGCCTGGGGTCGTAGCTCTCTGAAATAGCTTTTCAATAGCGCCAGTCTCACGTCAATCAGAGGTCGGGGCTGATTGGAGCAGCCATTCTCTCCGGGTCACGCGCTGTAGGAATAGAAGAAACAGCTCGTGGACAGCAAGCAACAATCACCCCCGGGCCGGCCGCCTCGTCTTCCACAAGGTGAACCAGCGCATCACCTTCCCAGGGAACATCCCTCCAGGAACCACCGTCGCAGCAATACCATCCCCGGCCCACTCGGCCCACCAGCCAGGACGTAGACCCCACGGTTGCCGACAGGCGCTACCACCGGAGCTGTCCAAGTTGCTGCTCGTCAACCCAAGATTGGTCCTCCTGGGCCCCACTTGTAGCCCTTTACCTCCCTGCGTGGCGTGGGCAATAATATCACAGCTATAATTATTGTAATTGTGTTTACTAGGAGTTACAGTACTTGGCCAGGGTCGTCTTCCCCACGCCCGGAGCGTGGAGGTATCGTTTCCGCTCCTCTCTTTGGCATTTGCTTATTTCGTATACTTCATATGCCGCTGCAAGAGATAGGTTAACTAGCTCGTTTAAATTCAATCACAGCTACGAGAGTGAGTGAGTGGAACCCATCCCGTGACTCGATCCGAGCTCGGAAGAGCCGAGTAGCCTTGACTCATTGCCGGTTCCTCAACCGCGCAGATCCACGCGTTTCCCTTGTATTGGGACATCGGCGAGCTAGAGTCCCAAGTCGCGTGTCCGTCCCGCATCAAATTGGTATCAGAGCGAGTTGAGTCTAGGGTAGTCTTTGATCAAAAATAAAAAAAAATAAAAGAGTCATTTACATCGGTCCCATGTTGCATTGCATCCCAATACCCGGTATATCAAAAGGTGTTACCCGAACGTTAGGTTATGCCTATTGGGAAGGTCGCACATTTGCAAGAGAGGATCTTCGGATCCCGTAACTCCGCCAAGTTCCGGATCTTGGTTAAGTCTAGGCTCCTTAGTTTGCATTAGTTAGTGCATTCCAACTTGTGTCGTTGCATGCCCACTCGGTGAGGTACCCAATACCATCACCCCGCACCTATGGCCAACCCACGGGATACCATCGCAGGAGACCTCCACTCCTTGCATGAGGCGATCATGGCCCTCGTAGTCCAGATGGACCAATCCGAGGCAACCTTTAGGAGCTTCTCGGACAGTATGGATGGCCGACTTAATGCCATGGAGGAACGGATGGAGTCATCCGACAGATCTGTCCAAGGTCTAGTCAGACGGTTGGATAGGATGTCACACGGAGACCCTCCTAGAGCGGTCCCTAGCCCTCCCACACCCGCTCCAGCGGTAGCTCAAAGCCAAGTCGTGGCCCAGGTACAACCTGCCCATGTGGCCCTGGACCCGCCCGCACATGCTCCCCGACCGGCACATGCTCCTCAGCCCGCCCCTCGCCGGGCCCGCGAACCACAGCTCCTTGACCTTGGTCTTGAAGACTATGGGTCCGATAACGCTTATGAGGGGTATGGTCGACGCCGTCATGGCTTGCAGCCGAGAGATGAGGTGGACGATAGGGTCCTTCGGACCGTGCTAGCGGACCCTCCCATTTTTGACGGGTCTTTGGATCCGAAAGTCTATTTAGATTGGGAGTCCGGCATGGATCGATACTTCGATTGGTTCGATATGTCGGACTGTCGAAGAGTATGATTCGCTACCATGAAGCTGATGGGATAGGCACAAACCTATTGGAGAAACGTAGAGAGCCTATTATTTCATCGGCAGGAGCCCCATGTTGAGACACGGGGTGAAATAAAGGTCAAGCTTCGGCAAAAGTACATTCCTGCCACATACCGTCAGCGACTCATCGATAGGTGGCAGAGTCTCAGTCAGGGAGATTGGTCCATCTCCGAGTACATCGCTGAATTTGATGAATATTTCTTGCGATGTGGTGTCACAGAGGAGAACACCATGCCCATTTCCTGTTTCCATCGTGATCTGCGGCCCCACTATCAGTATGAGCTCTTTCTTCACAATGTGACCAAGTTGGAAGACGCGTATCAGGTTGCTCTAGAGTTGGAGTAGTTTGAGGGAGAGTTTGAGTCTATCCAACGGTCGGGCCCCATTCCCCTCCGTAGTGTCGAGGCCCATAGCTCCTTAGGCCCATATCCAAGGGCCCCCATGGCTCGTCCTCTGGAGCCCGCCCGTCAGGAGCAATTCGCTCCAAGGCCTCATCCTCCCCCACCCAGGGATCCACCTCTACCCCAACCACCAGCATCCATTGCCCGCCCCTCGGCACCCATTGCCCATCTTCCGACACCCACACCTCGCCCTATGTTGCCTACACCCCCAGTCCGTTGGGAAGATAAGGGTAACGGATCACTCATCGGAGAGACTAGTGGGTCATGACAGTAGTGTTATCACTGCCATTGGTTTGGCCACATTTCTACTCAATGCCCCACCCATACATCACTAGTCATTAGGGATCCGAGGGTAGGAGAAGACTCGCCATCGGAGCTAGTGCCAGTCAGCTATGAGGCCGAGCAGGACCTAGCTGATGAGTTCTTTCGGGATGAGGGTGATGTCCAGGGGGATCCACCAGGTATCCAAGATGCTCAGTAGCCAGTATCTGCATTAGGTATGAGTCTAGGGTTGGGTGTGAGTCTGTTTTCTTTTCTTTTTATTGTCGTCCAGTCTGTTAGAAGTCTGCATGTGTCTAGTTGAAGCTTGCATACGTTGAGTCGAGTCAGTCTTTGTATGCTCGCATTGTCAGTCCCTTTCAAGTGCGAGACAAGTCAGATCTAATGCGTACGTTGGAGACTTGCCCGAATTTGGGATCAGCTCTACCTCAACATATCGGATCTAGTCACATAAAGGGACCCAGCGGTGATTCCTAGTGAGTCTTTGTGCCGCCTCCTCCCCTTTGAGAGTGACCCCACCCCGGAGTGTCCACCATTAGCCTCATTCCCACCACAGCGTGTGCATATCGAACATATAGGGGATGAGCAGGTGACGATTACTTTGAGTGGAGCGTACTCCGCACTTCCAGGTTCGGTGACGGATCCGTCGGAGAGTCATACGAGCAGCCGCACCCCTTACTCGACGGGGTCGAGTTCTTCCCACCCGGGAAAAATTTATGGGAATCAACACCGAGCACTCACATTTTTTTTGCAATTATGTCATTTTATTTGCATTTATATCCTGGGGAAAACGGGTTTGCAATTGTAAGACTTTTTAAGGCAATTTGTTAGTCCTTAAGGATGTTTGGGTTTATTTGTAAAAGTCCCGTAGGCCCAGTAGGGGCCCCTCATCCTCTCTCCCATTGGTCCACCTAGGCTCTAGGGCCCATGTGGGGCTGGTCCAAGGTCTAAGGTGGGCTTCTAGAAGACTTGACCATTCAAGGGGACAAAGAGGAGAGAAAGTCCATATTCTCTCCCCTTAAGTCAAGGGGGCGCCCCCATTAGAAAAGGACTTTTTATTTTTAAAAAAAATTGGGTCAATAGCACATGGGAGAATAAATTTTGCTCTCCCCCAATTGCCCTTCCCTAACCCTAGATCTGAGGGTAGAAGTGGTCTTTTTCACTTTATTATATAAGGCTTGTATTTCCATTTTATGAGAATTAATGAGAAGAAAAAAATCAAGAGTGTTCTTGGCCAAGGTGCGCCCCTCTCCCTCCCTCCCCTCTCTTGCAGCTGGATTGATGTATTCTAGGGTGGATTATCTACAAGAACATGGTGGATTCCAAGTGTTATCTCCTTTCGGAGTGTGAAGCTCCATCGCCGCTTCCGTTCGTGCCGCCATCGCACCGCCATCGCCGGAGTTCTGTCCAAATCAAGATAGAGGTCCCTTGTCCGAATTTTCTCCCCAGATCTGATGAAGCTGAGATTTTGAGGGTAGGTTCCCCACATAAATCCCCATCTCCAGAAAAATTCCCACGATTTTAGACCTTCATTTCATTTTCATTTCCCTTTAAGCTTCTAGACCCACATAGGTCAGTCCCTGTGCAGATCTTGTTACAGCGGCCCTGTTCTTCCTTTTTTCGACCCCCTTAACCATTTTTGATTGAGCTCAAATTTGGATTGGGTGTTCTGCCCACCAAAACCCACCTCCACAATTTTTTTTAGAAATTTAGAAGTTATTTTTCCCCTCTGAAAAATTAAAACTCAGTCCAAAATCTGTTCTGTCCTGTGCAGTCCAGATCCGACCCCTGTCTAATCAAAAATCCATTTCCCCTGTCAAACCACCTTAAAAAAATGCACAAAAAAAATGGCGTGTTCCTCACTTTCCCCTCTATTTCTCATAAAAATCATAGCCTCCAGATCCGCCATTTTCCCTCCGGTCAAACCCCATTCTCAGACAGATCTAAATCTATCCTACCAGATCTAGTTCTATGAACCAGCAGGTTGTAAATTCGACCAAGGCCATTATAGAGATAGATAAAATTCCTTCTCTGGCCTGGGGTCGTAGCTCTCTGAAAGAACTTTCCAACGGCACCAGTCTCGCGTCAATCAGAGGTCAGGGATGATCGCAGCAGCCGTTCTCGCCGGATCACGCGCTGCAGGAATAGAAGAAACAGCTCGTGGACATCAAGCAACAATCACCCCCGGGCTGGCCGCCTCGCCTTCCACAAGGCGAACCAGCACGTCGCCTTCCCAAGGAACGTCCCTCCAAGCACCACCATCGTAGTAGTACCATCCCCGGCCCGCTCAGCCCACCAGCCAGGACATGGACCCCACGGTTGTCGGCACGCGCTACCACCGGAGCTGTCCAAGTTGCTGCCCGTAAACCCAAGATCGGTCCTCCCGGGCCCCACTTGTAGCCCTTTACCTCCCTGTGCGGAGTGGGAATTAGTATCACTGCTGTAATTATTGTAATTGTGTTTACCGGGAGTTACCGTACTTGGCCGGGGTCGTCTTCCCCACACCCGGAGTGTGGAGGTATCGTTTCTGCTCCTCTCTTTGGCATTTGCTTATTTCGTATACTTCATATGCCACTGCAAGTGATAGGTTAACTAGCTCATTTCAATTCAATCACCGCTGCGAGAGTGAGTGAGTGGAACCTGTCTCGTGACTTGATCCAAACACGGAAGAGCTGAGTACCCTTAACTCATTGCCGATTCCTCAACCGCGCAGATCCACGCGTTTCCCTCGCATTGGGACATCCGCGAGCTAGAGTCCCAGGTCATGTGTCCGTCCCGCATCACCGAGTGCTTCACGGACGTGCCGCCCATCAACCCAAGTTTGATACTCTTGGGTCCCACGTGTATCCCTTTACCACCCTGCGTGGAGTGAGTAGTAAAATCATTTCTATAATTATTGATAATTAGTACGGGTCTTGGCCGGGATCGTCTTCCCCACGCCTGGAGCGTAGAGGTATCGTTTCTGCTTCCCTATTTGTCTCATTTGCTTATTTCATATTTATTTTTTTATGCCGCTGCTTGAGTGATAGGATAATTAGCTCGTTCAATTTTAGTCACCGCTGCGAGAGTGAGTGCGAGACCCGCCCCGTGACTCAATCCGACCACGAGAGTGAGTAGACCACCCTGACTCATTGTCGATTTCTCAACCGCGTACATCCGCACGCTTCCCTCACTAGGGACGAGTTGTGAGATTGCCTAGAGTCTCAGGATCGCATTCAAATTGGCATCGAGTCACATCTCGTCCCGCATCAGCTCGTGAGAAGGAAAAGAAAGAAGAAGGAGCAGCCATCAATGAGAGAGCGACTGTGAGAAGAGTAAGAGAAAAAGAGAAAGAGAGAGCCCATGAAGAAGTGTGTGTAGCCAGAGTTATTTTTCTGTTGTGTTGGTCTTTGGTTCAAATCCAGACCATCGTGCTCATCGGGTGTAACACCCCATATTTTTAAATTTTTTCGGATCAGGATCTGTGAGTTTAGAGCGCCTTGGCGAGTCCCAGGGAGTGTTTTTGGGGTTTACGCATGCTTTTGGCTATCAGACCTTCGGAACTCTGTATAGCGTGTACCGATGCGTTGTCTGACTTTGAGACGTTACCAGCACGTTGTGCATTTTTCGAGGATCCTGGGGAGTATTTTCCCCTATTTTTTGTATTTTCTAGAAATTCCAAATTTTCTATTTAAACCCCCCACCCCTTTCTCTCTCTCCCGCACTCTCATTTCTCACTCTCTCCTTCTCTCTCTTCTCTCACGTTCTCTCCTCTCGCCCTCTACTCTCTCCGGGCGATCAACGGAGATGGACGAGGGTGAGGTGGCGACGCTCGTGGGGCGAGGGGCGGCGAGGATCAAGGCTTGGTGGCGCGAGGAAGCTTAGGTGTTCATTCGTGAACCAGCGGGGGTTTCGTGGGCATTTCACAATGGAACGGCGTCCACAGTGCACAGAATCTTTGGTGGAGGTAGGGGGATGGTTCCTTAACTCCTATACTTCAAATCCCGTGGATTTGGTCGCCTGTGTTGAGTCGAGTGTGGATTTAATCACGCTAATGCATTTTAGGGTGTGCGACGGATTCGTAGGATCGTGCGAGGTTTTCTTGCTTTCTTCATCCCCTTTTTGGGTTTTGGGACCCAGGGAATGATCCCCATTGTTTTTCCCATCACCTTGGGGTGATTGGGGCGTGGAATCGGACCCCTAGGTGGGGATCCGAGGGTTTTCTACCGTAATCTGTTGACTAACTTGGGCAGTTCGGTCGACCGATCGACGTTCGCCATGGAGGGGTGCTCGCCTCCGTTCAGTCGACTGACCGGCCAGCGTCCGTCGACCTGCCTGGGTGGCCCCCTCCCTTGTGTGTGGGCAGTTGACCGCCCAGCCTAGGTCGATCGATCAACCCTGTTGGTCGACCGACCCCAGGGGTCTGGTCGACCGAACTATAGTGGGCAAGCCCATTTTCGCCTCCGATCTGTCCAGTTGAGACCTAATGACCAACCTTTGGCTCAGTGAGTGTCCCGGACACCTGTGGCAGATGAGATTTTATTAAAATAAAATAATTTATTATATATACTGATTTGTTTGTTTGGTTTATTTATTAAGGATTTATTTACATAGGGCGTGCCAGTCACTAGGTGACGAGTCCGCCATACCATTAAGGCAAAAATGAGATGCGTGTCGGGACCGAAAGTCCGCCCTACCATTAAGGCTATGCCGTTAATTACATCCCCCAATAAGGAGGAAAACCTCTGATTAATTGTCGAGATAACGAGTCGTTCGAGACTACAGTAAAATGCAAGAGGATGCATATGATGATGAAGCCTCTAAGGCCGCATGGAATGATTCATTGATCATTTTCTTAATCATGCAGGGCAGACATAGTTCATTAAGTTTGAGCCTTCGATACGAGGCGGAGAACATAGGTCCGAAGACCACCATCGCGCATAGCCAAGACTTTCGATCGGGTGTGACCCGGCCTTCCGTCGACGCCATTTGATATACCGAGGTCTCGTTCAGGCAAGCATGCATTAACATGGCATATGGGAATGCATACCTATATCTAATATGTAGATTAGCAAAGGCATAATGATGGATGATTTCAACTTAGAGAGTTTCCCCCCTTTTTATTTGGTTTATGATTGATTACATCGACCGACGCAAGCCATGGAAGGCGAGGGTTGGCTTGAGAACGAGAGAGAAGTTAAAACAGTGTGAAAGATGCATTTTTTTATTCAAAACTGGCACGGGGCAGCGTAGGTATAAGGGTTACACGGCGCGGGGTAGCGTAGGAATAGAAGTTTAAACGGCGCGGAGGGAGGAGTGGCCTTAACCGGCGCGCCCCGCCCAGGGCGCGTCGGATTAGGGCACGCCGGGTGGTGGCCTAGTAAAAATCAGGAGAAATGACTGTGAGGCTATTCCGGCGCGGGGGGGGGGGGTACCGCGCCGTATTAGGTCCGCGTCGGATTAGTCGATTTTTGAGGTATTTTGAGTATTTTTAAGTTTATTTAGTTTATTAAGATGCACTGGGTTGATTGATGACATGGTTGAGACTCGTGCGAGGTTCATACTCGAGCACGGAAGTTCAATGTTTTGAAAACATATCTTGTTAAGCCCGAATTATGAGGGCAAATAGTCAAACATATCTGACAAAATTTTGGTAGCACCTCCCATCTCTGGAGGGTTACGGGGGGAAAGCAGAGGCATACCCACGGATGAAGTAAGCTCCTTAATACCGGGTGGCACGACGGCGGCTGGTAGACCCGAATGGATGGAAGACCCCGAGGGCTAGCCTACTAGGGGCACCAATATTCCACGGTCCAAATCGCAATTGAGAGAGGGATGACCAATAAGGAAGGAAACCCCGAGGGCTAGCCTACGAGGGGCACACAACCCACGGCCACCACCATTCCCTTCGGGACAGTGGGTTTGATGTTGGGTGATAAACCCTATTAATGTTCACCCGGCAGCTCACAGAGATACATGTCATCGAGAGATATGACTCCATGATCCAATGGTGACTAGAAACATTGATGAGGGATGTCCCCTCTCCCTGGCCACCAAACTCCTCGAGAAGAACGGTCACACACTATGCGTATGCAGAACGCACTCAGCTAATAAATCGACTATGATCAGTTACGTCTATAGATATATATAGGGGTTAGTTGATTAGCAGGTTAGCAAAAGGATTATTGAGTTAGCATTCGGAAGGCAACGATGCCAGGAAACCATGCGCTCAATTTATAGGGGCGGCCTCATCCCCTTTGGTTCATGATTAGGAACGAAAGGGAGACAAGAGAACGGCCCCAGGATCAACCAGGGAGGCACACATACATACACCTCTGGCAATGAAACCCTCAACATAGTGATGGAAACCTGATACGACATTCCAATTGGAAAGAAGCCCCGGGGAGAGGGGAGAGGGGAGAGATTGCTGTAGCCCTTTTGGGATAACCACGGGCACATTCAACACCGGCGAGGAAGAAATCCGCACGATGAAACACGAAAGTGATCATCTAAACATTGAATGCAGCCAAATGAAGAAATGGGTGAAAGAGGGTGCAGGGAAATGTTATTATGCTCAACATCGAACAGTACTATCAAGAAGATGCCATTACAACATTCATTCAACATGGCATGGCACAACCGCTCAGAAGCCGGCCACTGCTTACATAAACGGGTATAAGACCTAGCTCCAGAGGAGGAAGAAGCAGAGGAATCAAGAGGAAGATGGGCTCATATCATCGCCCCTTCGACTTTACTCATTTACATGAATATCGCCCAAAGAAAATAGAAAAAAGGGTTAACGGGGAAATCACCGAAACCACCTAAAACCTTTGCCGTAGAAAATAGAGAATCGGACAAGGGCCTTCCTCTCCGGCTTCGGGACTCCTCAGATAGACGGACATAGCGATGGTGGCTCTCCGAGGCTCACTTTCAGAAACCCTGCTTCTTTCCCAAGCTTTTTCCTCTTAGGCAATTGGCTACCCTCTCTGTAGTTTTTTTTCTTCTTCTTCGATATTTCCCTCCTCCCTTTTTTTCTTTAATTCAGACGATGATTGGCTTATATAGCCTGGCCAATGCATCTTCTCCGGTGTGAGAAGAGTGCTCCGATGAAGCTCCCAAGTTGCATTTGCGTGTCGGGAAGATGGCGTTCCGGAAAGGGTAGCGCCCCGGGTAGAGGGCGCGCCGGATTAAGCCCGTTCCGTCGTGTTTGCTTGACACAAGCCTGACAACGGGCCCTGGACTGGCTCCGAGAGTTACTGTGATCCTTCATCTCACCCTGGTTTTGCAAAACCATGGTGGGAAGTATTGACAAAGCTTTCAGGCCATTGAACGGCTACTTTCGGAACCTCGTGCATCTTCAGCTCTGACACGCGGGTTTTGCCCTGACATGGCCTTCGGCATAGTGGTTCGTGCTGCTGGCTCAACTTAACTTGCATTGGTAGCTTTCTCGGAAAGTGGGATACTACCCGGGTTGCTTTCGCCTTGACTGGACGGTCATTAGGCCACTAACGGACCTAATTTGCTGAGAAGCCGTGCCGGTGCCGGGCTGTCCTGGCCTTCTTCCGACGGAGCCTCCGGTCCCCTGTTCTGAAGGGCCAGAGATGTTCTATCACCGTAGGAGGGTCTCTTGTCAGGTAGCGAACCACCGGGTGCATTCTCGTCCTTGGTCGGATGATGGATACTATTTATGAGGCACGATTGAGTCGATACCGGTTCATTAAACAGGCCTGACGACGCTGCCGGTTTGTTGTGAATTCTTTCGCTCCTGCTGAGGTGACGTCCCTGGTGATCATTCCGGGTGACCCGAGGTTCCAATAACTCGAGAAGACCCTGGTGTGTCGGTTTCCTTCGACTTCTCTGCTTCAGTGGGCTGCATCATTCTCATCATCTATGCTTGATTGCCATCAAGCATATTTTGAGTGCCAACAAATGCCCCCCAGCCGCGGGTGCTGTGAGTAAGGCACGAGCGATGCGGGGCCAACGGATGAGCTCCATCTAGGCAGATTCCCCGTCTGGATGTCAAAAGCTTGGAATGGCTATTAAACCGGCACGGTGGCTAAACCGACACTGTCAACGGATTGTAAACACGGCGCACCCTTATTCGGCACGCTCGTTGGATGGCAGAGGGTTAATACGGCGCGCTATTTAGCGCGCCGGATTAACCCAAGGGGGGAACTCCCCTATATAACCCTCCTTCTTTGTATTCTATTATCTATTTTGGCCGCATTGGCTGATCTCTTCTTTGCAGTTGCCGCTACTCCCGCTACCATGGTTGCGCAAGATGCTATGACCGCTGTCGCAGCCGGAGAGGTAGAAGGGGACGTTCCCATGACCTTCCCACCAGTCTTGCGGCCCATCGCTTTGCGATACCCCAAGGATTACGCTGCGGCAGCAAGCTTAGAGATTTCAAGGGCACTTATGGGCGCTGCTGACTCGACTGAAGCTGTGGAATCCCAGTCATCCATTGCCAGCAGAGGACTGCTCCAGAGGGAGAAGAGTCTTCCCAAAAAAGAAGGTGGAGAAATCATTGAAGAGGAAGCTGGAGCTCCTAGGGCTTTAGCCCTTGTTACAGAGTCGGCCCTGGTAGAGGCCAGTCAGGCTGGCCACAAAGAACAAGCATCCTTCGTTGTTGAGATTCCTGGTGCAGCTGCGCCGCAAGAGGCTGGCAAGGAGGTTGCTGTTGTCGAGACTTCCTCCACTATGCTAGCTGTGGGGGTTGGCTCCAGTGCGGGCACCTTACAAGCTTTGCAGTAGTCATCTTCCGAACCGAGCGATGACATTTGGGCTACCGTTGACAGTAGCGTAGATTTTCAGCTTCCCGACACGTCGCCACTTGACCTACAGTCGTCGAACGACCTGGTGTGGTAGTTCTTGGGAACCCTACAACAGACTGTAACAGCCAGTCATGATCTAACCTATGTGCAGCTGAGGGGCTTGGTAGAGCACCTTTTCCGCTCGCTGCTTACTTTTGGCTGCCCCATGGACGATTGGACGTCGCGGGTGGTCTTGTTGCTAAAGTATGTGAACAGAAGGGAATTCCTTGGCCGAGAAGCAGCTGACCAGCTGACGGCCTTGAAGCTTGAGCGGATAGAGTGCCGGGCCGCTTTTGCATCCCTGAGAGAGGTAGCGTAGTCCATGCGAACTATGGCCAACGTATCTTCACAGTGTCGGACTTCTTTAGCAGCCAAGATAGCTAAACTTCGTGCTGAACTTTCCAGGGCTGAGGCTGAGCTGCAGGAAGCCGAATATCAAGAAGTGCAGAGTGTCGAAGAGAAGTTAGTGCAGTTGGGAGCTGTCGAGTCTCGCTTGCAGGAAATAACTCGTCACCCCACCCTGGGGATTTTGGAACTTTAAGACATCTTCCGACGCCCGCTGCAGTAACCCTTTTTATGTTCCCTTTTTTCTTCTTCTTTTTTTTTTTGGTGAACCTTTAAGTATCTCGGGGGATGCCCCGAGTAACATGTACTTTGTCACTTCATAGAAATGAAACGTCTCAATCTGCCGTTTAAGTTACGACTTCATTTCCCTTCTTTCTTTCTTAGCCAATCAACTTAGCTGAGATATACGAGTTACTAGGGCAGGAGAGCGCTCACACCTTCAGCGAAGGTGTGAGGGGTTCGCTCCACCGCAGCGTAACTGTTCCCAGGGCCTATCCTTTGCCCGGACTAGCTAAATGTCCGAGGGTAGAGCCAAGGGTCTGTTTGCAAACCTCGCCGATGGTGACGAAGTTGGTGAATAACACTCTTGTCAGCAAGTTGGAATGCCAAAGGCAAGGAGCATGTTCATTTATTGACGAGGACTAAAGGTCCAGGTTAAGGGAGTGGTTGACTGGTCGTGCCGGTGATGACAAGGGTCAGTAACGGTTTGTTCATCGACATTGGTCAAACGTCGAAGCAAAGATATGTTCATTCATTAACGAGGACGAAAGGTCCAGGTTAAGGGAAACGTCGACCGATCTTGCCGATGATGACAAGGGTCGAACACGGGTTTGTTCATTGACATTGGTTAAATGTCGAAGCAAAGGTGGTTTATTCATTAACGAGGACGAAAGGTCCAAGTTAAGGAAATGTCGACTGATCTTGCCGATGGTGATAAGGGTCGAACATGAGTTTATTCGTCGACATTGGTTAAATGTCGAAGCAAAGATGGTTTATTCATTAACGAGGATGAAAGGTCCAAGTTAAGAAAATGTCGACCGATCTTACAGATGGTGACAAGGGTGGAACACGGGTTTGTTCGTCGACATTGGTTAAATGTCGAAGAAAAGGTGGTTTATTCATTAACGAGGACGAAAGGTCCAAGTTAAGGAAATGTCGACCGATCTTACCGATGGTAACAAGGGTCGAACACGGGTTTGTTCATCGACATTGGTTAAATGTCGAAGCAAAGGTGGTTTATTCATTAACGAGGACAAAAGGTCCAGGTTAAGGGGCAACGTTGACCGATATTACCGATGATGACAAGGGTCAATAACGGTTTGTTCATCGACATTGGTTAAATGTCGAAGCAAAGGTGGTTTATCCATTAACGAGGACGAAAGGTCCAGGTTAAGGGAAACGTCGACTGATCTTGCCGATGGTGACAAGGGTCAAACACGGTTTTGTTCATCGGTGAGACTTGGAAGGATATTCTACCTTGTCCCTGAGGAGGGTGTGTCATAATCATTGATTATTGTTTTTATCTTCTTCTTTTTTAAAAAAACCACATTACCGATACAAGCGCCCTTTCGGGTTTTCGCCGGAACCGGTCCCCTCTTACTTTTGCCGACGTGCCCCTTTGGGTTTTCACGTGGAGGGGTACTCGATTTTGTCTGCGGCGCCCTTTCGGGTTTTCACTGTAGCTGGGTTATAGCCATTTTTGCCCTTATCCAGGGTATCTGGATAAGTCTGGCGAGGCACGTCTATTTTAAGCCTCATTTTTCTTTTCTTTCTTTCTCTATTTTTTTTTGTATATTCTCGAACTCAATTCACGGGACGAAGCCGGGATAGATGAGAGCTTCTTTGTCAGCAACGGACGGGAAATCCGGGCTAAGGAGATGCTAACCAGTATTGCCGATGATGACAAGGGTCAGTAACGGCTTGTTCATCGACATTGGTTAAATGCCGAAGTAAAGATATGTATGTTCATTAACGAGGACGAAAGGTCCAAGTTAAGGGAAAATTGACCGGTCTTGCCGATGATGACAAGGGTCAATAACGGCTTGTTCAACGACCTTGGTTAAATATCGAAGCAAAGATAGTTTGTTCATTAACGAGGACAAAAGGTCCAAGTTAAGGGAAAATTGACCGGTCTTGCCGATGATGACAAGGATAACGATTTGTTCATTGGCATTGGTTAAATGTCGAAGCAAATATAGTGTGTTCATTAACGAGGACGAAAGGTCCAAGTTAAGGGAAAATTGACCGATCTCACCGATGATGACAAGGGTCAATAACGGTTTGTTCATCGACATTGGTTAAATGTCGAAGCAAAGATAGTTTGTTCATTAATGAGGATGAAAGGTCCAAGTTAAGGGAAAATTGACCGGTCTTGCCGATGATGACAAGGGTCAACAACGGTTTGTTCATTGACATTGGTTAAATGTCGAAGCAAAGATAGTTTGTTCATTAACGAGGACGAAAGGTCCAAGTTAAGGGAAAATTGATCGATCTTGCCGATGATGACAAGGGTCAAGAACGGTTTGTTCATCGACATTGGTTAAATGTCGAAGCAAAGATAGTTTGTTCATTTACGAGGACGAAAGGTCCAAGTTAAGGGAAAATTGATCGGTCTTGCCGATGTTGACAAGGGTCAATAATGGTTTATTCATCGACATTGGTTAAATGTCGAAGCAAAGATAGTTTGTTCATTAACAAGGACGGAAGGTCCAAGTTAAGGGAAAATGGATCGGTCTTGCCGATGATGACAAGGGTCAATAACGGTTTGTTCATCGACATTGGTTAAATGCCGAGGCAAAGATAGTTTGTTCATTAACGAGGATAAAAGATCCAAGTTAAGGTAAAATTGCCCGGTCTTGCCTATGATGACAAGGGTCGATAACGGTTTTTTCATCGACATTGGTTAAATGTTGAAGCAAATGAGGTTTATTCATTAACGAGGACAAAAGGTCCAAGCTAAGGGAAAATTGACTGGTCTTGCCGATGATGACAAGGGTCAATAACAGTTTGTTCATCGACATTGGTTAAATGTCGAAGCAAAGATAGTTTGTTCATTAACGAGGACGAAAGGTCCAAGTTAAGGGAAAATTGACCGGTCTTGCCGATGATGACTAGGGTCAATAACGGTTTGTTCATCGACATTCGTTAAATGTCAAAGCAAAGATATCTTCATTAACGAGGACGAAAGGTCCAAGTTAAGGGAAAATTGACCGATCTTGTCGATGATGACAAGGGTTAATAACGATTTATTCATCGTCATTGGTTAAATATCGAAGCAAATAAGGTTTATTCATTAACGAGGACGAAAGGTCCAAGCTAAGAGAAAATTGACCGGTCTTGCCGATGAAGACACAGGTCAATAACGGTTTGTTCGTCGACATTGGTTAAATGTCGAAGCAAAAATAGTTTATTATCGACGGGGACGGAAGGTCCGAGTCGATGATCTGGGAGAAGCAGATCTCCGATGGGACAGGTGGTGTTTTGAGTTTCATTGGGATGCGGGTGAATAGGAACTTCAAGTTACCACATTACTGACTTAAGTGTCCTTTCGGATTTTCACCGAAGCCTGCCCCCTCTTGCTTTTGCCCACGCGCACTTTCGGGTTTTTGCGTGGCGGGGTACCCGATTTTGCCTAAGGCGCCCTTTCAGGTTTTCACCACAGCTGGGTTATAGCCATTTTTGCCCTCACCCTAGTGTAGGAACGAGGCCAGCGGGGCACCTCTATTTTAAGCCCCATTTTATTATCTATCTTTCTTTTTTTATTATATATTTTTTGAACAAGTGACAGAAGAATGTTGACGGGTCGAAATGCGATATTCGATCCTTGGGGGCAGCAGATGGCTACCGGCTGAGGCACGGGGCCTTGCGCCGATAAAGTGGGGTTTATTCGTTGGCAGGGGGAAAATGCCAACACAAAGGAAGGATTTTCGCCGATTCGGACGTAAGATCCGTAATGGCAGTATTGTAATAAGGTCGGCTAGGGCACGCGGCCTTGTGCCGAAAGAGGATAAATACCAACGCAAAGGAAGGATTTCCGTCGATTCAGACATAAGGTCTATAATGGCACTATTGTAATAAGGTCGGCTAGGGCATGCGGCCTTGTGCCGAAAGAGGGTTTATGCGTCGGTAAGGATCAGTACCAACGCAAAGGAAGGATTTTCGCCGATTTGGACGTAAGGTCCGTAATGGCAGTATTGTAATAAGGTCGGTTAGGGCACGCGGCCTTGTGCCGAAATAGGGTTTATTCGTCGATAAGGATAAGTACCAACGCAAAGGAAGGATTTCCACCGATTCGGACGTAAGGTCTACAATGGCAATAATGTGCAGAAGTCGGCTGGGACACGAAGTCTTACACCGAATTAGGGGTTTATTCGTTTGTAAGGACAAATACCAATGCAAAGGAAGGATTTCCGCCGATTTGGACGTAAGGTCCATAATGGCAGTAATGTGCATTATTATTATTATTATTATTTTTAGAGCTCGGTCAAGGCAGAGTGCTACTAGACCAAAGTGGATTTCGGGCATTCTGGGGCTGCTGGTGGGACTGCGTGGTACAGCTTCATATGTTTCCCATTAAGAGGGGAGAACTGAACTACTCCCTTGTGATCTACAAGAACGTAGGCACCCCATTCATATACTCGGCGGACAACATACGGCCCGACCCAGTTTTCAACCAACTTCCCCTTGGGGTTGGAGGCCATCACTTCTCTTCTTTTAACCATTACCAGGTCACCTTTCTTGAATTCTCATCCTTTGACTAGCTTATCGAAAGCACGGGTCATGCGAGCCTGGTATAATTAGATATTTTGTTACGCGCAGAGACGCTTTCCTTCGAGCTCAGCGAGATCTTCCAGTCTTCTTTCTATGTTAGTCTGCTCGCTGCTAACCAACCCATGCTGGATGGCGACTCGCAACGAGGGAACCTCTAATTCAATTGGCATCACAGCCTCTGACCCGTATATGGGGGAGTAAGGTGAGCATCCCGTTGGGGTTTTGTAAACTATACGATAAGCCCAGAGTGCTTCGTACATCCTTTCTTCCCAATCTCTTTTATTAGCCTTAACAGTCTTCGTTAGCAGGGTGCATAGCATTTTATTGAAGGCTTCTGCAAGTCCGTTGGCTTGAGGGTAGTAGGGGGATGATGTCCTCCAATCAATCTTGTATTTGTCGGCCAGTCGGTACACCTTCTGGTTCCTGAAGTGACTGCCATTGTCAGAGATAATTCGATCGGGGATCCCAAACCAGAAGATTATATTTTTCGAAAGAATCTGGCGACCAGTTCCCCCGTTACTTCTCTTAGTGCTATTGCTTCTGCCCATCTGGAGAAGTAATCTATTGCTGCTAAGATATATTTGCATCTTGATGAGGATGCTGGTAGCGGCCCTACCACGTCTGTACCCCATTGAGCAAACTGCCAACTTGGTACGGTAGGATGCTGCGGTGCTGGTGGTCTTCTTGACACAGTGGCATGTTCCTGACACTTTTGGTAGGCTTTAGCGAACTTGCAGTAGTCGTCAAACATAGAGGGCCAGTAGTAGCCCAATTTCTTTATTTCAATTTTCATTTTCAGACCGGCCTGATCTGCCCTGGCTGACCCGGCATGGAATTCTTGCATTACTTGCCAGGCTTCTACTGGAGATAAGCAGTGGAGTAAGATCTTCTTTTGGGCATCCGCCATTATCCGGAACAAGGTTCCGTCCCTCATTTCATAAGAGTCTTTGACCCTTAGGAGCTTTATTTTTTGTTCTTTTTCTTTCGGGAGTTGTTGGTGTCAGAACCAACACAGAAGGTGTTCCCGCCAATCGGGCTGTTGAATTTCTTCCATAGCTACCACTTCATTTTCTGGTTCATCAACCAAGACCTTAGTCACGCTGGGGACCTGTCGTCGGTTAACTACTGCTATATTCAGGCTTGTATCTGGCGGGACCGCCAAGGAGCTGGCCAACTTTGCGAGGGCGTCTACCTGGGCATTTTGTCCTCGATTGATGTGCTTGACTTTGATGAAATGGAATCTTGCCATCAAGTGGATCACCAATTGATGATAGGGGAGGAGTTCCTGCTTCCGCACCTCGAACTCTCCTTCAAGCTGTTTTATCACCAGCATGGAGTCCCTGAATGCTTCAAGCATCTGAATCTCCATAGACAAAGCAATTTGTAACCCAATGATTAGGGCTTCATATTCTGCTTCATTATTTGTGCAGGGTTTGTTTATTGAACAGTATGTATATATGACTTCTCCTTCTGGAGATTTCAGGACTATGCCTACCCCTGCCCTGACTTTGGCCGATCCGGTTGCTGGGGTGTCAATTCTGGATGCACCGTAAAAGTACAATTGCCATAAGGAGGGTCGCACTTGGTCGGATTCCAGGGTCTCATCGTCAGGGAGCTCTATCTTCAGTGGACAGTCTTCAGGTGCTGGATGCTCAGCGAAGAAGTCTACAATATCCTAACCCTTGATAGCTTTCTGCGATACATAGTGGATATCAAACTCCATAAGAATGACCACCCATTTGCCTAAGCGGCCTTTGAGTACCTGTTGGGACAAGATATATTTCAGCGGACCAGCTTTGGATATCAGCTTGATCTCATGCGACAGCATATAGTGCCGGAGCTTCTTGATGGCGAAGACTAGTGCTAGGCAGACTTTCTCGATGAAGGTATATTTCTCCTCGGTCCTAACTAGTATCCGGCTAAGGTAGTAGAGGGCTTGTTCTTTCCCTTCTTCATTGTTCTGGGCTAGCATTGCCCCCAGGGAATTGTACGTGGCTACTATGTATAGAACTAGCGGTCGTCCTTTCAACGGTGCACCCAACACTGGGGGAGTTTTCAAGTAATCTTTCAGCTTGTCAAAGGCTATCTGGCACTCTTTGTCCCAACTAAAGGGAACATCTTTCATCATCAACTTGTGAAAGGGGTGGCATTGCCCCGACAAGTTAGATATAAACCGTCGGATGTACGCCAGGCAGCCTTACAGAGATCTCAGCTCCGAGAGGTTCCTTGGTGGGGGTAACTCCTGGATCACCTTGATCTTTGCAGGGTCTATTTCAATCCCCCGATATCTGACAATGAAGCCCAAGAACTTTTCGCTCGATACTCCGAACGCATATTGCATAGGGTTCATCTTCAGTTCATATTGCTTGAGCCTCTGAAATACACTTTTGAGGTCCTGCAGATGGTCTTCTTTCTTTCTGATCTTGACTACCAGGTCATCTATGTAGCACTCGACCTTGTGGTAGAGAAGTTCATCAAATATTCTGGTCATTGCCCGCTGATAAGTTGCACCAGTGTTCTTCAGTCCGAACAACATCTTTTTATAGTGATAGATGCCTTTGGGAGTCCGAAAGGAAGTGTGGACCCGGTCATGCTCCGTGATCCATATCTGGTTGTAGCCAGAAGACCCGTCCATGAATGACAGTGTCTCATGGCCAGTTGTGGCGTCGATCATGACTTCAGTGATTGGCACCAGAAAGTCATCCTTGGGACATGCTTTATTCAGATCCCGGAAATCAACACATATCCGGATCTGCCCATTCTTCTTTTTCACGGGCATAATATTAGCTAGCCACATGGTGTATTGGTTTTCTTCAACAAAACCCACATCAATGAGTTTGTCCACTTCCTTGCATATCTGAGTGATGAGCTCTGGCCTCAAGCGTCGTGGTGGCTGCTTACCCGGCTCGACCTAAGGGCTTATAGCTAGCTCATGCTATGAGACTGCGGGACTGAGTCCTTGCATTTCTTTGTAGGTCCAAGCGAAACAATCCTGATGTTCTTGTAGCAACTGGACATACAGTTTTTGTTCTTCAGCAGACAACTGGGCACTGAGGAAGGTTGGCCTAGGGTCGACCTCATCTCCTAGGTTAACTTCTATCAGTTTTTCGACTATGGCTTGGCCTCCATCTTCTATTTTCGGGGGCGCAGGCTGAAGATCGACAAAATATGGAATATCATCTTCAAGCTCGAGTACCTCGGCCTCTTTATTCTGTTCCACCTGGGCTTCATCAGGGATTTATGATTCAGGTAGTGGCGGTCACCTGGGCTGTTCTGTTGGCATATCTATAGTTGCCATGGTTTTGAGAGACGAGCTAACAACCTCGGCCCCCGCAGATGTGTTTGCAGCCATGAAGGACTGGTGGTTGTTTGTTGCCTTGCTAGAGCAGCATCACGGCTTCACAACAGAAGACAAGAGTGCCCCGCCTCCCTGGATCGCCATGTCTTCAGTGGAGGTGCCCTTTTCTTCTCTAGCAGCATGCATCTCCTGATTAGTTTCGGCAACTGGAGAGGGGGATTTCTGTAGCCCACCCAAAGAGCAGCCCAACAAGACCCAACAGGGTCCAACGAGGTAAGCTCACCCGAGTGATAGCCCACAGGGCCCACTCAGGAAAGGAAAGCCCAATGAACAAACACTCGAGGAACCAACTCTCCCCGGCGGCCCCTAGGCTCGGAGGGCCCGAGTGATGGTCAGGTCACACGGAGGGTCCGGTCTAAGCCGTTTCCCCGCTCGGGAGAGACAGGCACCAGCTGACCTATCCGACCCCCCTTTTTCCAAGCTATGCTCATCGCTCGGACAGGGCTGGCGTTTCAGTAGCTCGGCCGAACCAGACACTAGCCGTTCGTGCTGCCGTTAAGAGTCCCCAACGGACAGGGGAATCAAGAAGCCGTCGGGCTTCAAGGTGATAACGTCCCCACGATAAGGGCCATGAAAGCCCACGTCGAGGACGTAACTCCCGCCGGAGACCCCTCAGCTTACAGGACTCTTGAAGGCAGTATACTACTTAAGCCAGGGCTACCCTCCGGTAAGAAGGAGAAGGAAAAACTCCTGAGCAATCCGCTTCACCCCCCTTTTGGTGGAGAGGAGTCTCGCGCACCAGCTTTCCTCCTCCCCTCATTACTTCCACCGCAGCTCTACTGACTTAGCCATCGGAGGGTTTTGCCCCAGGGAGATCCCCTGGGCCCTCTGATATATTTTCCTATCTTGCAGTTTCATCTTCTGGTGATCCACGGCCCGCTCAGGACGCAGCGCGAGATTTCGCCTCTTCATCTAGCGCCGTCTGTGGGAAACGCACGAAGAGCCAAGATGGTGAGAAGAAGCTCAGGGAGGAGATCCACCATCGAGAAGGGTAAGGCCGTGGTGGCGGGGGGAGATGACCCCTCTAGGGCCTCACAGAACCCTCCCTCCAACACCAGCGTCCCCACCAACGGGCCGCCGCCCTCTCCGACGGCGACGGGGGTAGCCCCCAACGGCGGCGACCAGATCTTCCAGGCCCTCAATAAGAAGCTTGATGTCCTCGTGGAGCTCATGAGGGCCCAGGCGGCAAGGGATGCCAGGTCTCGCGCCCCGTCCGGGAGCCCCCCCCGTCGAAGTGCGTCCCAGCATACTGCTGGGGGTCGCTTCACCCTCCGCGGTCAGCAGCTCATCCGCAACAACGCGGGAGGACCCTCGCAAGCTCCACCCCTGGAGCAAGAGGCTTCCTCCACGCCCAGGAGAGGGAAACAGGGGGCAAGGCCTCCACGCCCGAGCGCCGGCGGTCCTGAGGATCGCCACGACGCTCCCCCCAGCCCCACGGCGCGACCGCAGCCGGAACTATCCCTTCGGCTGAGGGATTTCGAAAGACGCTTCGCAGAGCAAGAGCGTGCCCTTCGCGCCCTGCAGAAGACCTCCCTCCCGGAGGATGAGGAGAAATCCCCTTTCTTCGAGCACATCTTGAAGGTAGAGGTATCTTCCAGAACCTCCATTCCTACCTTCAAGCTCTATGATGGCCAGGGCGACCCAGCCGTCCACTACGACAGCTTCGACACCCTGGTGACCCTGCATGGAACACCGGATCCTATTAAATGCCGAGCCTTTGCGGCCACCCTGGTCCAAGGCGCTCAGGCGTGGTTCCGGGCCCTCGCCCCTGGGTCCATCCGGGACTTCAGGCAATTCGGGCGAGTCTTCAAGGAGAGCTTCGCCGGAAGCGCCCCCCCGAGGTCAGTAGCGGGGCTCCTGGCCCTCAAACAGGCACAAGGGGAAAGGCTCCGGGCTTACGTCCACCGATTTAAATCGGAAGCCCTCAGGATTCCCCGCCTAGATGTGGCCTCAGCCACGACCGCTCTGACTAGGGGCACCCGGGATGAAAATCTCCGCCGCGAACTCGTCTTCCACCCTCCCTCGACCCTTGCCGAGCTAGTGACTCTGGCACTGCGCCACGCCGAGTGCGAAGAAGTACTCAGCGCCTGCCGAGACACAACCGGCTCAGGTTGGGAGGGGGACAAGAAGCAGGCCCCCGAGTCAAACCCTGGCTCGGGCAAGAAGCGTGATCGGGAAGGAGAGCACAAACGGAGGTATGAGCGGTACACCTATTGACCACGCCAGTCTACGAGATCTATGAAGACATCAAAGACTCGGGACTCCTCCGCCAGCCCGAACCAATGAGGTCGAAGAACCGCAAGCGCGACAGACATTGCCTATTCCACGGTGACCACGGGCACCACACCGGGGACTGTCACCAGCTCCAGGACAAGATCGAACGCCTCATCCGTCAGGGGCCCCTGGCTCAGTTCGTAGCTGGGCACAAAGAAGACAAAGACGCTGCCGAGGAGATCGACAACGCCCCCCGAGGGGTCCACATCAACGTCATCTCCGGAGGGACGGCATCGGGCGGTGACACCAGCCGAGGAAGGAAGCGCCATGCCGAGCGGGCCAGTCGGGTCTCAGAGCCCTCAGGGGGCCTGCCGAGGGAGCCCCAGGTCATAGTCTTCTCTGACCAAGACCTGGAAGGGCTAAGCACCCCGCATGATGATGCCCTCGTCATCTCGGCCACAATAAACCATTGTAACGTCAATAGGATTCTGATTGACAATGGAAGCGCCCCCGATGTATTATCTTATGACTGTTTCCTTAAGATGGGGGAAGACCCATCCAAGCTCCGCCCGATCCGAACCTCCCTTTACGGGTTTAACGGCCTGGCCACCTACCCCGAGGGAGCCCTAAGCCTGTCGGTCACCATCGGCACCCCGCCCAAAACCGTTACGGTCATGGTGGACTTCATAGTGATCAAGGGTATGATAGCGTACAACGCCATTTTCGGCCGAAAAATTCTCAGCCGAATAAAGGCCGTACCATCTACCTATCACCAAAAAATGAAGTTTCCCACCAAAAATGGGTTGGGGGAAGTCCGAGGTAACCAGGCCACGGCTAGAAGGTGCCACAACATCTCGGTGGAAGTCTCAAGGCCGGACGGAGGGGATAAGGGCCCCAAGGGAATCGAAGGGAAGACCGTAACCGCCGAGCCCGGTGGCGAATTGCTAACGGTATTCCTAAACGATGACCCGGCCCTCGGAGTAAGGATCGGAGCCGACCTATCATCCAAGGAACAGCAGCAATACAAGAAATTTCTTTCTGAGTACGCTCAAGTCTTCGCTTGGGCCGATGATCAACTCCCTGGCATACCAGGGGAGACCGTGATGCACAAGCTCAGCCTCGACCCCACCGTCAGGCCCATACAGCAACGGAGAAGAAAGCATGCACCCGAGAAGCAGGCGGTCATCAAGGCGCAGGTCACCAAGGGACAAGAGACAGGCCTGTTCAGGCCAGTCCTGTACCCTACGTGGCTAGCCAATGTCCTGGTGCCAAAAACCACAGGCAAGTGGCGAATGTGCATGGACTTCACCGATCTGAATAAGGCTACCCCCAAGGACTGCTATCCGCTACCGAGCATCGACCAATTGGTTGATTCAACCTCGGACAACGAGATACTCAGTTTCCTGGATGCCTATTCAGGTTATCACCAGATCAGAATGAATCCAGAAGACGTCGAGAAGACAGCCTTCATCACTGACTGCGACGTGTACTGCTACACCCGGATGCCCTTCGGGTTAAAGAACATCGGAGCCACATATCAACGGCTGGTAAACCACGTGTTCGAGGGACAGCTAGGCCGAAATGTCGAGGCTTACATCGATGACATGCTCGTCAAGACCCCCAAGGCCCAAGACCACTTCGTCGACCTTGCTGAAACCTTCGGCACCCTCCTGAAGTACAACATGAAGCTCAACCCCGCCAAGTGCACCTTTGGAGTAAAATCCGGGAAGTTCCTGGGTTTCCTAGTCACTCAGCGCGGGATCGAGGCCAACCCCGACAAAGTCCAGGCCATCCTGGACATGCGTCCGCCCACGTGCCTTAAAGACATCCAGCGTCTGACGGGGCGTGTCGCCGCTCTCAGCCGTTTCCTGTCCCGTGCGGCCGAACGATGCTTGCCCGTCTTCAAATTGATGAGGGGGCCCAAGCTAGCATCTGCTACGTTCGCATGGGATGAGGAATGCCAGATAGCATTCGCCGAGCTTAAGGAATTCTTGGCCTCGCCACCGGTGCTCTCCAAGCCCGTCCTAGGCGAGGTCTTGCTGCTCTACCTCTCGGCAACGCCATCCACGGTCAGCTCGGTCCTAGTCAGAAATGACTCGGGAATTGAAAGACCGGTATACTACACCAGCAAGGTGCTCAGTGGGGCCAGACAGAGGTACCCCGCAACCGAGAAACTCGTGCTAGTGTTGGTCACCTCCGTGAGGCGTCTCCGCCCCTACTTCCAGGGGCACCCCAGCACCGTGCTAACCGGCGAGCCGCTGAAGAAGATTCTGGCCCACCCCGAGGCCTCGGGGTGACTCGTCAAATGGGCCATCATGCTCGGGGCCTACGACATCTCGTACCGGCCACGATCAGCAATCAAAGGCCAAGCGCTCGCCGACTTCATTGCCGGAAGCACCATCCCTACCAAGGACAGGCCTCCGACCACAACCGGGCCAGCCTGGGAACTGTTCGTCGATGGATCGTCCAATTCGGCAAGCAGTGGTGCAGGGATCCTCCTAAGGCCCCCCTAAGGGATAGAGCTATAGTACGCCTTAAGATTCAACTTTCAGGCGTCCAACAACACTTCCGAGTACGAGGCCCTTATCTCGGGAGCACGCATGGCCCGATGGCTGGGGGTCGAGCGAGTCAGGATCCACACAGACTCTCAACTAGTCACAGGTCAGGTCAACGGCGAGTATGAGGCTCGGGAGGTACCCATGATCAAATACCTTCAGTTGGTCCGGAGCCTGGCCCGACAGTTCGAGGGATTTGAGGTAGTCCGGATAGCTCGGGAGCAAAACTCCCGGGCGGATGCCCTCTCTCGATTGGCCTCCTCCCTAGACCCGGAAGGTACACGATCGGTCCTCCTAGAAGAGCTAGAGCGCCCGAGCATCGACACGGAGCTCCTCGTTGTTGACTCGGCCACCCCAAGTGACTGGCGCTCCCCCTACCTGTCCTGGCTACAAGACTCCCGAGAGCCCTCCGACCCTCGAGAAGCCCGCCGAATGAAGTATCAAGCTCGGCGCTTCGTCGTCCTCGACAACGCCCTCTACCGAAGATCGTTCTCCGGTCCCCTCCGGAAGTGCCTCGGTCCCGACGAGGCAGGCCGAGCCATCCAAGAGATTCATGAAGGCCTGTGCGGAGCGCACTCAGGGGCACGATCGCTGGCCAGAATCCTGTTACGACAGGGGTACTGGTGGCCCACCCTGCAGCGGGACTGCTCAGCCTATGTTCAACAGTGTGACCGATGCCAGCGGTTCGACCACTTGGTCCATCAGCCGGCTATGGAACTTGTCACCCTAGCCGAGCCTTACCCTTTCGCTCGGTGGGGAATCGATATCCTTGGGCCATTCCCAACGGCCGAGTCCCAGAAGAAGTTCATCATCGTCGCCATCGACTACTTCACCAAGTGGATCGAGGCCGAGGCTACGGCAAGGATCACCGAGACAGTCGTTTGGGGCTTCGTTTGGAAATCGATCATTTGTCGCTTTGGCATCCCCCGAGTGATAGTAAGCGATAACGGTCGGCAATTCGACTCTCGGTACTTCCGAGACAGATGCGCCGACCTAAATATCCGCAACCACTTCACTTCGGTCGCCCACCCTCAGGCCAACGGGCTGGTTGAAAATGCCAACAAGGCTATCTTGAAAGGCATAAAAACCAGACTCGGCAAGGCTAAGGGTAGCTGGCTCGAGGAATTGCCTAGCGTACTGTGGTCGCACCGAACAACCCCCAGGACGGCAACCGGTGAAAGCCCCTTTCAGTTGGTATATGGCACTGAAGCCGTCGTTCCCTTGGAGATCGCCAATCCGTCTCTCCGAGTGATCAGCTTCTCACCCGAGGCCAACGGGCAAAAATTGCTCGAGAACCTCGACCTGACAAGCGAACTCCGAGAGATCGCGAACGTCCGGGCAACGGAGTACCAGCGCCGCCTCACTCGATACTACAACGCCAAAGTCTGAGACAGACGTTTCCAACCAGGGAACTTCGTCCTCAGGAAGGTCGAAGCCTCTCGACCACTGGAGGCGGCGGGCAAGCTATCCCCCAACTGGGAAGGTCCCTACCGAGTGGTCGAGACGCTCGGGAAAGGTGCGTACAGGTTAGCGACAATGGAAGGGGAGCCTATTCCTCGGACGTGGAACACAGCCGCACTACGCAGATTCTACTTTTGAAATTGTACAGCAAGATGGACAGAATAGAATCCCTGTTTCTTTTCATTCCAAACCATTGGTACATCAGGTAGGCAAATGCCAGTACATCACATAGCAAAAACAAAGCAAAAGTCCGTCTAACATCGTTTCAAGGGGTCATCGCTCGACTGACTCGGTCTTGATCTCCTCGCATCCAGCCACTGACTCTGCCTCGTGCGGAAACTGGCTCGGACAAAAGGTGGTCGAGCCAGTTGGCTTGGATGGCCCGTGACAAAGGTGACAGAGGGACTTCAGGAGGAAGGCCACCTTTAAACATTGAGGAAGGCCACCTCCCAAGTTGGCAACAACCAGGAAAAAGGAGCGCCGTGAAGGCCTCCCTCTTCCAATCTGCCAACTCCTTGGAAGGAAGGAGATAGCAAGCAGCCCCCGAAGAGTGAAAGAAATGAAGAGCAGAAGAGGGAGAAGGAGGCTGCAGACGGAGGAAGGCCTCGGTGAGGAGGGAGCCGGATACGCCTCCTCCCCTCACACGGAGGGAAGTGACGGCAGACTCCCCTGATGCCCCCATCCGTCCTCCGCCTCGGCATCCACCCGGAAGCCTCGCCGGAGCTAAGAAGAGGCCAATGGCGTGCGTCTAACACGCCGAAGTCCTCCCCAGATCCGCGCGGGGACCGTCGGACCCGTCTCATGCACGCGCGGCGACCGTGGGATCCGTTCAACATCACAGGACAGCAGGAGCCAGCCGCTCCCCGTCATCGGCGGCGTCGCCCTCCGAAGGATCCTCCATGCTCCGAATACAAGGGCACAATGCAGAGTGAAGAGGAAGGAACGAGGAAAGACTGTTAGAGAAAATCCCAAGCAGTGGAGAGGAAAGGGCGCCTTTCGGTCCTTCTTATAGGCCAAAGGAGGCTACACGCCTTAAATGCCCCCCTCGGAAACACGCCGAAGGATTTCTCCCCTGAACAGTCACCTCCAACTCCTCGTTTCCCGCCCTCGCGGGATTCACGAAGCGGCCTGACATTCAAAGCGTGAGGGGAGGGAGGGACGCCCCGTCAGGAACCTACCAAAACAGCGTGCGAAAACCGTGCAGGACATATCGGCACCTCTCAACCACTCAAGATTCGCCAACCAAATCACGGCAAGGATAGTACTCAAACAGAGCAAGTCATTTATTATCGTACCAAAAGGAAACCCTCTAAAAAGAGGAAAGAGAGACAAAAAGGGAAAGAGGGAAAATACATCAGGCCTCGGGCCCACTTTGACGCTCGAGACCGGCGGAAGGAGATGCGTCACCCCTGGCGCCTTCGGTGACGGTCGGCTCGGACACTGACCTCGCCTGTGCGAGAACTGTCTCAGTCGTGAGCCCTCCCGAGACGCCCGGAGCCGGTGACCCTGACGGAGTTGACCCCTCCGAATCTTCCCCGACCGACAAAGAAGAGCTGGAAACTGACTCATCGGAGTCATAACACTGGCCAAAGGGGAACTCGACCGTGGAGTTTTGTTCATTGGCGCAGTCTACCGCCCGGCGATAGCCCTGCTTGAACCCCTTTCGAGCACCTCGGCGTAGCGCTACCTCATAGTAAGGTAGGGCGGCTTCCAATAGGTCGGCCGAGTAGGCATCCGAGCTCCTGTAACGCTCGATTGCCTCCGCCTCGATCTGTCCCGCCCTTCCGGCGAGCTCGACCCGAGCCCGCTCCGCCTCCGCCGCACGTTCCTCTGCCCGGGCCCGGTCCACCTCAGCCTCAGCTCGGAGACGCTCCGCCATCTCCGCCCGATCTAGCAGCTCGGCACGCTCGAGCTCCCAGCGATTGTCCAGTTCGAGGCGACGCAGACGCTCCTCCTCCAAGGATCGGCTTGCCCTCTCAAGAGACTCTCGGGTCTTGGCGAGCTGTTCGGTCAGCACCCCGGCTTCTAGTCGGCTCGCCCGCGCCACCTCTCGGAACCCGGAGAACTCCTGTCGGAGCCCCTCATGCTCCCCCTTTAGTCGGGCCAGCTTCCTCTCACACCCCCCGAGGGTCCAGGCAAGGTTCGACCGCTCCGCCTCCGTCCGTGCGTGCGCCTCCGCCATCAAAGCCACCGACCGAGCTATGACCAGGCCGCCCTCCATCAGAACATCAAGGATCCCGGGGGGGTACTGCGCCTTTCTCCCCCCTTCGTCCTCGCGGCAATCGATCGGCAGACCCGATACAGGTCACCCGTAATGCCGAGCCTTTCCAAGGACTCCGGCAAAGGAGACCGCTCCGCCCGGGGCACTCCACCATAGGGCTCTGCTCGAGCAACGGGACCGGCCACCTCGCGCGCCACGGTCGGTTGGGGTTGCGACGCCTCCCTGGGTGAACCCCCAACCTCGACCGGTGCCGCGGGACCAACCGCACCGGGAGCTCCAAGCACCTGGGGCTGCAACGCCCTCGCGGGCGAACCCCCAGCCCCGCCTGTCTCGGCCCACACCTCGGCGACTGGGACGTCACCGCCTCCGGCCGACCCCCGGCCCTCAGTGTCAGCTACTTCAGCATCGGCCCCCTCTACCCCCGTGGGGGGGAGAGCTGACCTATCGCCGTCCTCTGAAAGGCCCCCGGTCTCCTCGGCCCCCTCTCGCCTGGCAGATGGGGGAGCTGGCCCCGAGGGGTCAGCCCCATCTTGCCCCCGAGAGGGGAGAGCCGCCGAGCCAGAGTCGCCCCCGGCGGTAGGAGGGAGACCTGCCTTCTTGGCCCGTTTCTTGGCCTTCGCGGCCTCCCGCAACTTTCCCGCCATGGGATGCTTGAGCTTTGTGCCAGCTGGCCGTGAAGACCCCCCGGGGGCCACCCCCTTGCCCTTATCCCGGGCTTGGGCGTGACCCACAGGAGCCTCCGGCTCGTCGGCCGCCGAGTCATCTTCTCCCAGATCAATGACCTCAGCAGTTTCCTCCAGAGGTTCCCGCCTCACGTCTACAGCAAAGAAAGAAGACCCGGTCAGGAGAAGAAAAGTAACTACCACCCCAGGGGAACAACCTAGAGGGCGGTACCTGTCGACGTCAACGGCGTAAGCAGACACCATTCGACATTCTCCGGCGTCACCAGCTCCTCAGTCGATTGGCGGTTATCCAGCAGATGGGTGGCCTGCCGCTCCACGTGGGGAGGGAACTCCTTCTGGTTAGGAGGAATGTTCGGATGGAAATTGGGCGAGATCCGGCATCTCCAAAACTCATCCGTCGCCTCCGCCTTCACCCAAAAGAATTGGGTTTTCCACCCCTTGTGCG
Source organism: Amorphophallus konjac (assembly GCA_022559845.1). NCBI lineage: Eukaryota > Viridiplantae > Streptophyta > Magnoliopsida > Alismatales > Araceae > Amorphophallus > Amorphophallus konjac. The sequence goes on from CM040125.1 coordinate 173,027,206, forward strand.
AAGAATCCTTCGCCGTGAGGGAGATGCAACTCCTGTTCCTCCTCGCCTGGATAAAGTAGAAGCCCTTCCCCGCCGACGGGTGCGCCTTCAACTCAAAAAAATAATGAAAGAGGTCCAAGGAAGGAAAAATGTCATGCTGACGATAGAGGATCCGAAAGGCGGAAAGGATGAGGTACGAGTTGGCCACCAACTGAATGGGCACCAACCGGAAAAATTCGAGAATCTGGAGTACAAGGGGCTCGAAGGGAAGGCGGAACCCGCTTTTCCAAGCCAGAAGGAACGTGCAAATGTGCCCCGTTCGGTCGTCCAGACTCGTCTCGTACGGGGCGGCGACAGCAAAGCTATACCTGAGAGGCAAACGAAAGCGATGCTCCAGCTTCCTCACCTCGGCCTCCCCCAACTCACTACGGTTGGGGACGGGCTCCCGCCTCACCTGCCCGATTTCCAGAGGCGAACCAGCCATCGAGCCGGAAGATGATCCCTCGTACGAGCTCGAGGACTCCGGGGGGGAAGGAAGTTGCCGGACCGCCTCCGCGGTTATCCTCGCCAACTCCTCGAACGCCGTCGCAAGACTTCGCGCCTCCACTGTGCCCTCACGGTGCATCAAGAAGCCCCAAAAGCTAAGAGACTAAGGAAAGCCCGAAACCCTGGAAGCCTAGAACGACGAACATCACCCAACGCCTATAAAACCCTAGAGGGAGGCGACGCGTCGTTCCGTGCTCCGAGAAAAGGGGGGCCCCTTTGTTTCAAATCCGTCAGGATCATCATTACGGGCCCCGGCGACCACTACACGTGGCTTCATAAACGCCAACAGAATTCCACCCACCTGAGCCACGCCGGTCCAAAGCCTCAAAAACTACTCAACCGAGCTTCCATGGCTCGGGAGTAGGAGGGGGACAAGTGGAGAGGGGGATTTCTGTAGCCCACCCAAAGAGCAGCCCAACAAGACCCAACAGGGTCCAACGAGGCAAGCTCACCAGAGTGATAGCCCATAGGGACCACTCAGGAAAGGAAAGCCCAATGAACAAACACTCGAGGAACCAACTCTCCCCGGCGGCCCCTAGGCTCGAAGGGCCTGAGTGATGGTCAGGTCATAAGGAGGGTCCGGTCTAAGCCGTTTCCCCGCTCGGGAGAGACAGGCGCCAGCCGACCTATCCGACCCCCCCTTTTTCCGAGCTATGCTCATCGCCCGGACAGGGCTGGCGTTTCAGTAGCTCGGCCGGACCAGACACTAGCCGTTCGTGCTGCCGTTAAGAGTCCCCAACGGACAGGGGAATCAAGAAGCTGCCGGGCTTCAAGGCGATAACGTCCCCACGATAAGGGCCATGAAAGCCCACGTTGAGGACGTAACTCCCGCCGGAGACCCCTCAGCTTATAGGACTCTTGAAGGCGGTATACTACTTAAGCCAGGGCTACCCTCCGGTAAGAAGGAGAAGGAAAAACTCCTGAGCAATCCGCTTCACCCCCCTTTTGGTGGAGAGGAGTCTCGCGCACCAGCTTTCCTCCTCCCCTCATTACTTCCACCGCAGCTCTATTGACTTAGCCATCGGAGGGTTTTGCCCCAGGGAGATCCCCTGGGCCCTCTGATACGTTTTCCTATCTTGTAGTTTCATCTTCTGGTGATCCACGGCCCGCTCAGGACGCAGCGTGAGATTTCGCCTCTTCAGCAACAGTTCCCCCAATAGGCAGGAGGGGCGCCGACATCATTATCAGAGGAAGGTCACTGGAGAGAGACAGCCCTACTTCTTCCACATCTTCGGCTTCACTACAGCTGGCCGTGTTGAATCTAGCTTGAAGAGTCGCTTCTTTAGGGTATACTTGCTCCCAGCATCGGCAAGGCGTTATAGCCTCTGGCTCTAAGTCTCTTGGTTGAGTAGGCTCAGTATGTTTGACCTCCATTGGGCACTCATCGAAGGTTGCCCCCAGTGAGCCATCTTCGACAGGGTAGAAAGTGGAAATGGTATCCACCTCATATCGCCCGCTATAGTAATATTCTTCAAGGGTGAAGCCTAACTTTGGATGTTGAGAGACACACCTCAGTTCTTTGTCCAGGCTTGTGGGATACCATAGCTTCTGGAATGCTTCTTTCTCCTTACGGGGCAGGTCGGCAGGGATGTGCTGTTTCTAGAACATCTTGGCCATTCGATTTGTTATAAACGCCAGCCCCTTAACGGGAACTGATGGGTCTTCTATATCTTCAGGCAGATGATAATCATTATCTTCCCGTGTAGGGTGCTCCTCGGCCGTGTAAAACAAGCTGCTGGGGCCATCTATCTGTGCCACCTCCCAAGCTTTGAAACGTTCGACAGTGATATTGTCGAGGCCGAGAATGGGCTTGGTAAGGCCTTCCGGGACCCTGATGTGGTCGTGCTGCTGGTCAACCTTGGTTTCATTGACTTGAGGATAGGTGGAAGGAGGTGCTGCTCTGCCCACGTCCCCGGTGACGGCAATATGTAAAACCATCTTGGGATCGATGTACCCGGGCGGCGGCAGTGGGAACTAGTTGTCGCCGGAGGTGCTTCTTGCTACCCTAGCAGGGGTCTTGGCTTCAGAGGTCTTCTGTGACCGATCTGCATATAGAGGAGCATCAAGCAGGTGACACTCGAATACTTTGAACGGGTGGAGGTCGGCAAATATCCTCTCCTCCTTCCCCTCTTGGGTGTATTTGATGCACTGGTGTAGCGTGGAGGGCACCACCATGTTCTCATGTAGATAGGGGCGGCCGAGCAACGCCTTGTACGAGGTGTGGGAGTCAATGACATGGAACCGCACCCTTGTAGTAAGATCCGCCAAAGTGAGTGTGAATTCCGCTACCCCCAGCGGCACTTCACATTTTTGGTTGAAGCCGGCGATACGCATATCTCCAACTTTGTTGAGGCACACGTTGAAGTGGTACCTCTGATATATTCTGTAGGGCAAGATGTTGACAGCTGCTCCGAAATCTATCAGGATTCTACTCAGCTCCCGACCATTCAGTTATCCTCTCATATACATCGACCTGTTGTGGCCGACAGTGGGGAGTAGCATGTCCTCCTGAGTGAAGGTCACATTGGCTTCTGGCAGTGCTTCCGCCAAACATGCTTCATATTGGGCAAGCGTCTACAATGCAGTGATGATCGCCTGTCGGGTCTCTTCACTTAGGGAGAGGATTTCCCAAACAGTGAATCTCGCTGGGAGCTTTTTCAACAACTTGACTACCGGGCTTCCTGCTCGGACATTGGACAACTTCATTTCCTCTGCCCACCTGGGCTTCGGGGAGCCTTGAACCGTGGCCCCTGATGGGCCTACTTCATCGGGCTCTGAGGCTGCACCCTTCTGCTTGGTGTCGTCCTCTTGCTGTCCCTCATCAGCTACCGTCGGGAAAGCTTCATCTTCATCTGGAATTCCAGAAGGCTGTTGGAGCTGTGGGTGAGTATTCCCGACTGTGGGGTCGGCACCCTGACATGGCTGCTTTCCGTTTGACATTCTCAGGAATTCCATAAAGGAAGGAGTGGTAGTGCTGCCCCCACTCCGATTGTATAAACCTGAAGGAGGAGGGATTTGGACTCCCCTGACCTCCGGAGGGGGTATCTTATACGGTTGCTCCCCTCTGAAGATGATATTGTGGTTGGCGGGCGGTTGATGGCCCCATCTTCGGCCCGACCGGGTCGCGTGTGTAGTGGTCACTGCTTCAGCCTGGCTTGCCCCGGCGGTGGGTGTAAAGCATATTTCCTCCTCATCTTCCTCATCGGGTAAATTGAAGAGGGTAGACAGGGTATTGAAAGAAAGGACTACGTCTTTTGTAGCCTTGCTGGCTTTCTATTTCTTTCTTTGTTTCCTTTTCTTTTCTTCGGCCGACACTTGCTCCCAGAACAGGCTGTCGTCCTCGTCTGATGCTTTGTTAGTTTCCCGCTCCTGCTTTAATGAGAGCTGTTCTAATTCCTGCCACGGGACATAATCCCGTACCAGTAAAGGTTCCAGTTTGGGTTGTACATATTCATATAGCCCGTTTATATAGTCTTACAGCTGTCGGGCCTCCGGACTAATTTCCTTGACCATTGGCAATGGAGTCTATCTTCTCCGGTTGTGTGTAGGTATTCTGATGACCGCAAGTGGATTAGTCCACACAGGTGCTGCTACTGGCAGGGGGGGTCGTGGTGTAACGCCACAGATCTGCACTCCCATTTTCGGGCGAGATGTGCCTTTCTTCTTGGTCTTTGTAGGGACTTGCTACCATCCGTCTTGTTCTTTTATTGGTGTTAGGAAGTAGGCCTCATAAGCATGTCAAGTGCTGGCTTCTGTGATCTCTTTAGGCAACACCTGGTACAGAGAGACCATGTTGACCGCGGCCCTTTTTAGAGGTGCTTCATGAGGTTGTGGAGGGTCAACCTTGTACTCCCCCAAGTCTATTTCTTCTTTCTTGACCATGCCTTCAATGATGTCCTTGAAAACATAGCAATCTTCAATCAGGTGCCCCATCATCTGGTGATAGGGGCAGAACCTTGGGCCGTCTTTTCTTTTCATGTCTTCCGGCCTTTTCGGTTTGGGTAGGGTAACCTTATTATATTGGGTCACCCAATCGAACAGGACTTTAGTCTTTTCTTTTGGGAAGGAGTAGGCCTTCTTCATTTTATCTCGGAGTGAGGGACCCTCTTGGTCGTCTCCGATTTTAGTAGGTTGAGGGGCAACTGCCTTCTTGCCTTTGTCTTTTTGTTGTTCAAATGACTTAAGGTCATGAGTGTTTGCTTCTTTAGGCGATGAACGCCGCTCTTCTATTTTTGCTTTATGTGCAGTGGCAGTAGTTGATGTAGGGGCAGGTCTTGCCAGGAAAGTTTCCACCTTAGCAACAACATTATTCAGATGGTCAAATGACCGGATTTCCATTCCAACCATCTTTTCCAGTACCACACTCCTGAGGTTCTGTTTGCAAATTTGTACGGCGTCCTCGTAGTGCGGGGGTTGCTTGCATCTCATTCTGAGATTCCTCCACCTCTTGATGTATTCAAGGGCTATTTCATCTACCCTTTATCTTGTCGAGTAGAGCTCGGCCACTGTGACCTCCCTCTCTGTGACATGGAATCTTTCTCTGAATTTCTTCTGCATATCTGGCCAGTCGTTGATCGACCCGATCGGGAGGCTGGAATACCATTAAAATGCGAGCCCTGTCAGTGAGGACCCGAAAAACTTCAACAATTATGACTCGTCGGTGGCTAGATGACCCATGACGGTCATATAGTAAGCGACGTGTTCCTTCGGGGATCCCTTCCCGTTGAACTTGTCGAACTTAGACAGCTTGCTGACCCCGGGAGGGAGTCACTTAGCAGCATGATGTGGTGGGTATGGCACCCGATAGGCATCAAATGTGAGGTAGTCGCCTTTACTTCGCTCAGCAAGCTTCAGCTCGATCATCCTTTCCACCATCAGCTTGTTCACGGCGATCGGATCGACCGGTTCTGGGTAGAAGTGGGCCGGCTGGAGATAGGGGGTGACCAAGGCAGTCGCCTGCGGAGGAGGACACAGTAGCGGGGGCGCTTGGTGCACCTGTGGCAGTGCTGGGGGCATCAGAGGCTATGGTGGGCGCTACTGGGCAGTTGCCAAGACTGGCTCTGCCGGCAGGGGAAAGGTATAATGTGGTGGGAAGTCGCTTGGGTTGAAGGCTCCCCGTGATGATTCGGCCTGCACCCTAGGCTACTGGGAAGTGGAGGCTTGCTCCGTCTTTTCCATTAGCTGCTTCTTCAGAAGCTCAATCTCCTACTGATATCTCTGGAGTATCATCAACACCGATGGATCCATGGCAGCCGTGGTGGGAATAGCTTCTATCGTTTCCCCTGATGCACCTTCAGGCGGGGTGTTGTTTCCGGCATTTTCTTTCTTTCCCTTTTCATTCGTGTATCGATCAACCATTTGGCTAACTGGTAGTCAACTGACTGATTGACGACGCGGGCGTGCCAGTCACATGAGTGACAATTTTATTGTGCGCTCATTCTGACCCATATCGGGTGAATGTGAGGTTCGGTCGGGACCAGCAGTCCGCCATACCATAAAGGTTATGCCGTTAATTACATCCCCCACGAGGAGGGAACACCTTTGATTAATTGCCGAGATAGCGGGCCGTCGAAGCCAGATTAAAAAGAACTACATGATGATTATGGCAATGACAGGCAGGATGCACATATTTATCGTATAGCAGATGTATAGTTCATGGAATTATGGACCCTCGGTACGTGGCGGAGGATGTAGGTCCGAAGACCACCATCGCGCATGATGAAGACTTCCGGCCGGGCTTAACCCGGTCTTCTGTCGATGCCATTTGACATACCCGAGGATCTATGCATGCATGCACACAAGACATCCACACCTAGATTACACATGAAGATAGTGTTATGAAACGGTGGCGATCAGCCGCATTTACTACCCTTCACTGAGAGGAGGAAGAACGACGCAAGTGTAATAGCGAAAGCAAAACGCTTAACGGATATGACAATGAATACGATAATAATATGATCTGGGCTCACTTGGCCATCCTTTTTATTCACCAATTACGGCTTATTGACGTCGCTCCCGAAAGATGAGATTTACCCGGGGTGAATGAATCACTAGAGTAGCATGACGCTTCAAAACCGGCGTGACTACAAGTGTATAAGAACGCTTACACGGTGCGGTCACGCGTAAGTGTAGTGGTTAATACGGCGCGGTCACCATGCGCATTGAAACGGCGCGCAAGGGCCTTGGGGCGCGCCGGTTTAGGGCATGCCGGAAAGGCGCAAAAGAAAATTTATTGGAAATGAGTGTGGCCTTATTCCGGCGTGGGGGGGGTACCGCGCCGGGTTAGGGCGCGCCGGGAGGTACCGCGCCGTTTTAACGTTAGTTTTGGACATTTTTGAGTTTGTTAAGCCCACGCAGGGGATCTTGAGGCCATTGAGGGCCAGTTCTTTATTAAGTTGAAGTTCTGAGCCCTCTGAAGATGAAGACTAAACCAGTGCGAGGTTCATACTCGAGCACTGAGTCGATTAAATTTAGAGCGATCACTTTATTAACCTAATTTAGTTGGAATCTGTCTAAAATTTGACAGCATCTCCCCTGAACAAGAAGAGTTGCAGGGGAGAATCGGGGTCACACTCACTGGTGGAGCAAGCCCCTAAATCACCGGTCTACACGAAGGCAGCCAGCATACCCTACTGGATAGGATACCCCGAGGACAAGCCTGCTAGGGGCACCAAAGCTCCTTAAGGGAAGAAACAGAGGGACGAAGTCACTGATGATGGGAACGATGCCCCGAGGGCTAGCCTGCGAGGGGTGGAGAACCCATAGTCGGTGATTCATCCCATGGAGGGACTGACCATTTGGAGAGTGGGACTCCGAGGGCTAGCCTACAAGGAGCACACCTCCCCTGGTCTCGATCGGGTCCTGATCTATCGGGGTTGAGTTCGTTGAACCTGGATCCCCGTCATTATTAGCCATGGCTTCGAGAAAGTGCCTACCACGGAGAGGTAGAGCCCTCAGTCGCCCAGCAATTGCAGGAAATAACAGGGGAATGTCCCCCTCCCCGGGTGATCAAAACGACGAGGAAACCTCGGAACGATGCAGATGACCATGAAGAACGAATGATAAGGGCATAAGTTAGATAGGCACGCAGCAGGGGCATATGCTCGAACAGCTAGGAAGCAATGTTCAGGGAGGTAAACCCTATATGGAGCGGCCAGAGACACGCGCAGAGGCATGGCTCCCTCCGAGAAGAAAAAGGGGTGCAAAGACCCTTGAATCAAGCATAAAAAAAATGAATTAAAGAAAAGCCCCCGGGGAGGGGTGTTTCTATAGCCCACGACTAGTCGGGGCACAATGCAACCTTCGGAGAAACCAAGGTTAGAGTGATGCAGAGAAGAACTCAGACAGACGTGTTAGCATAGATAGAGAAAGAGAGGGGAGGATCATTCATCCGATTCATTGATTTAAGCATTCACACGCACGCACATACGTTGCCATTCCAAAAAAAATGGGAAGGGTTTAACATTTACATAGCGAGAGTACAGCCCCGGCACCATCACTTGATCGCTGTTCGCCGACAACAGAGACAGAAGACATTCACGGTGCGATAACGGAGGAAGAAAATCAGAAGGGATCGCGTAGAGGGGGGAGGAGAATCGACTCATTTCATTGTCGCTCCTCCCCCCCTCGCTTACATTCGATGGATAGGAGTTTCGAGGAAGAAAACTATGAAAAGCAGGAGAAGATCAACGCCCGCGCCCACCTGTTCCTGAAACAGAGTATCGCAGCCGAAGAAGATGGCCGGCGGTCACTGCTCCCAAGAAACCTTCACTCTCTGTACCTCAAGCGAAAAAGGAAGCCCTCTCCTCCCTCTTCTTTTTTCTTCTTCGGATTCTTTTTTTAATCTCCCTCTCCGGCCTCTCGAAAATGATCAGAGGGCTGAAAGCCGATCCCCCAAAAAAAAAAATCAGCCACCCCACTTGTTGTCTCGAACCGCCATATATATAGGGGGTGAGTTCGAGTCTTCATTCGGCATGAGATCAGCGCGCCGGTTTAACATTTCAATAACTAGCGCGCCGGGCTCGAGGGGCGCCGGTTTAACGGGCGCGCCGTATAAGGGCGCGCCGTATTAGCATTTCCCGCGCGTTGCAGGTTAGCCGATGAACCCGGGGATGATTCCAGGAGTCACCGTGCACGTGTACCTTGCCGATGCTTGCTGCAGCCTCGAAGAGACATCTTATCGGAGCTCCTAAGTTGGCGTACGGCCATTTTCGAGGTTCCGAATAGCTTTATCTTGATCGTACGGGCTTTCTACCGACACGGCCTTCGGCTCTATGATCCATGTTGTTGGTCCGGCCTGGCTCGTACTCAGAGCTCTCTAGGAGGTTGGATAGCTGGGAGATAGTTCCACCTGAGCCGGGCGATCATTCGGCCACTAATGGGCCCACCTTGGCAGGGCCGTACCCGTGCCGGGTGATCGGGATCTTCTGCCGTCAGAGCTTTCGGTCCTCCGTCTCGGAGAGCCGGGGGAACTCCTTCATCTTCGGGAGAACCTCTTCATATGGTGGGGGCACCACCGGATAGACCGTCGTCCTTGATCGGACAACGGGTGTAGTGTATGCGGCATGACAAAGTCGATGCCGGTTCATTGGGCAGGCTTGGTCGCACTGCCGGTTGGTTGACGAGTTTGTCTCGGCTATCCTGAGGTGAAGTCCCCGTGTCCACACGGAGTGACTCGAGGCTCTGTCAGCTTGAGAAGTCTTCAATATGTTGATCTTTATCGGCTTCCGTACTTCGGTGGGCCGGGTCATTCGTCCTTACAGCTTGGTCACCGACAATCATATTTTGAGTGCCAACAAATGCCCCCCAGACGTGGGTGTTGCGAGCAAGGCACGAGTGCAGCAAGGCCGACAGATGAATTTCATCCGGACTGACCCCTTCCTTGATTAGCGGGCGCCTGGGATGGCCCTTAATTCGGCACGGGCGTTGACCCGGCACCGTTTAGATGTTAGTACGGCGCGGCCTGTGACCCTTGGGCTTTTAATCCGGCGCGCCTTTTACCGGCGCGCCTTTTGCTTAAAGGGCTGTTAATCCGGCGCGCTAAATAGCGCGCCGGTTTAACGGAGGGGGCCCCCCTCCATATAAGGCTTTCGCCTTTGTTTTTTTCTTCTTCATCCCTCATTTGCATAAACTTTTTCTCTCTCTTCCCTCTCTTCCCTTTCTCCGACGCCGAGAGCGGCGATTTTCCTTCGGGTGAGTGGAGATGTTGTCCATTTGGGTTTCAAAACCCTTTCTTTGGGCCCCGAGAGGCTTCTAGCAGGGCTTGCCCTCGGAGCTGTTTCCCCGGGTGTTCCTTTGGCCTCGGTGTAATACCGATGGCTGCCTTTTAGGGACCGTTCCTCAGTGGACGCGTTCCCGCTTTTCTTCGGCAATTCCCTGTGTTGGGGAGACTCTGCCGAAAGTTTGTCAGAAGTTCGCCTTTGATTAGCCATTTTCTGACTTTGTTTCTTATTTGGTATGCCTCTTTTGCAGCTATCATGGCATCCAGTTCTTCTTCTCGTGCCGCAGTGACATGGGAGAACGTCAATTCCCTTGACTGGGGGCACGGCCAGGTGGCCATAGTTGCGGAGTCTTCGGATTCAGAGACGGACACTGTAGACACCGGTCGTCTCCTTATTCTCGGGGGTGACTCTTTTCATTATGATAGAGAGGGCGTGACCAGAAAAGATTATCCCAAGGACAAGCACCTGATGTCCCTTCTTCAGCGCTTCAACCTTCAGGGGAAGCGGGATGTGTTCACCGTCCGGAAGGTCGAGCAGGCCCTGCTGGTGGAGAGAGACAGCTTGGCCGAATGCGTAATGCGAGGAAGACCCATCTATCTTCCCGGGGAGGTCAGGAAGTGGAGCGTTGTGCTGGGGCTGCAAGACCTGGCTCCGGCAGACGGACTGTTGACCAGAGCTCCCAAATTTGTACCTGCTCGGTGGAATGACTCCGCGGGCAGAGTAGATCGGGAGAAACTGATCTTTGGTTTATTCCTTGCCCCGTTGAGATGGGGATATAGAGATGAGTCATTCTTGCTGGATTGCTTGGCGATTCGCTTCAAGCACCAGATCTCCGTGGGGTGGTTTGCTGAGTTGAAAGCTACAGACGCCCACGCATTCAGGCCCGGAGCAGTGGAATTCACAGACTATGTGCTGCATCATTATGCTCCTCTTTTGACCAGTGCTGGTGTATATCACAGCGTGTACGCTTCAAGGTATCGGTACCCGATTTCCCGAGGCTTGTGCTGTGGCATGATCGAGGTGTTTTGCCCTGAATACAACACCTTCTATACTTCAGAGGGGGAGACCTCCTTAGACTTGTAGAGCCTATCTCAGCTCAGCGGCCTGCCCATTGATGGTGAGCCGTATGAAGAAGTTTGATGGCCTGACTAGTTGAAGGACCAGACCGACGGTGACGGTCGGTATATGGCGGGCTACGCCTATCGATATCTAATGAAGGCGTATCGCACCCTCTTCCATTCGTCGCACGACACGAGAGAAGCTCGAAAGCCGGGCGAGAAGCGAAGAGTGCGGATGGGCGCTTGGCTTCAATATTTCTTCCAGGGGAAGAACAAGTATGAAGATTTTCCTCCGATAGCACCGGTGGCCCAGAAGCGGAAGAAGAGGATACGACGCCAGGCCGCTTCGTCATCTTCTTCGAGAGGAGGGCAGGGGGAAAACCCAAACCCTACTGGTATTGATGCAGTGACTCACTGTGCTGCATATTTGGTTTATTGGCTTTGTTCCTTTGCTCTCCCTCAAGGTGACGAGAGCGTGATCAGGGCGGAAGCCATATATCCAGCCTGTCTTATGGCTTGGGGTACCAAGCTGTCTCTTTGCCCAGTGGCCCTGTGCCTCATTTACAAGATGTTGGGAGACTTGCATAAGACGCGCCTCCCCAGAAGCCTTCGGACGGTTGGTCCGTTACATTTCTTTAATGCTTGGGTCTGCACCCTGTTCCCGGAGGCAGCTCCTCGGGCGTTACAAGCAGTTCCTCTGGTCCCGCGCATGATAGAGTTTGCAAGTGCCGAGCCATCATTGCTAGCGGAGCAACTCTATGCCATTCGGGGTAAATTGACCCGTCTTCCCGTGGACTCGCCCGGGGTTCTTCATTTCTGGAGCTTAGCTGCTCACTCGAGCCCATTGACAAACAGGACGAGGCAATGCAAGCTCTTCGAAACTGAGGAGTACATCCATCCGATTTCCCAGGCCAATTATACCAGGCCTATTCTGGAGCCGGAGTTGGTTGATTGGGCACTGGCCATCAGGCCTAGTGTCCTCGTATTTCACAAGAGCGGCATTCTATGGCTGGAGCCGTATTACCCGTTCTGTTTCAGTCGGAACTTTGGCTACGACCAGCAGATTCCACATTCCTCTTCGCAATTTGCATTGCCCAACAGGCACAGGGCCGGGCAAACGTCCAATGACGACGCCCGGATATGGTGGGACTTTTTCCATCGTCGCGAAGACGTTTCTTTCCGGGTGCCCGCCCCCGCACGTTTCCCTCGCGTCACGCCTGAATACGTCAAGTGGTGGAACGCGCGGACCGGATTTTATAGGACCTCCCGGAGAGAGTGCTGGGCCGTGGCGGAGCACAGGTTCTTAGCTTCCCAGCCGGAGCCAGTTCTTGATATTGACGCTTCTTATTTGAAGAAGTTGAAATCTTGGACTAATACGGACGTGAAGGCCTATCTAGAGACCCGCAAGCTCGTAAAAGGCCGCAAGATGAAAGTTGAGCTGAAGCTGCCCCCGATCAACAAGGATGATTATGTGAAGACCCTTCGGGGTTTATGCCGGGTAAGCAGTGAGAGGGTGATTCTCCAGCAACTTCCTTTACCGGTAGAAGAGCCTATCACAGCTGTGGCCAACTGGCGTCCCGAGGTGGATAGGTTATATCCCCATCGGACTTTCATTCGCAAGGAGGACAGACGGGCTGACTTATATGCCAATACCCCCTGGCTGTTCGCACTCCTTTGGTCTCATGGCCTCTCGGTGGGTAGCCCCAGCGAAGCCATACTGGACCATCCTCTTCAGATCTCCTTCAAATATGCAGACAGGTGGGGGCTGGACCATCTGAGCCTGTATTATCTGCTGTCCTCCCGTGGACACGAGGACCTGGCGTTGCTAGCTGAGCCGAGGGAAAAGATCGAGGATCTATGCTGGCTTATTCACGAGGCGGCTTCGAGGGACAAGACGCCATCGCTATTTTATTGGTCTCTCTTCCCCTTTTACACGGGACCGGCAAGTAAGTTCTATCTTTTCCTTCAGGCCCTTCAGCCAGCTTCTTCCTTTCATTGTGGTTGTGTCATTCTCACCCTTGTGCGTATACAGTCCGACCGACTTCGGAGGAGACCCGGCACTTCAGGGAGCTGATCATAAACGCCAAAAAGCCGGCATATTTTGAAGTTCCTGAGCCGGCCCCGACCATGATGCCACTACCTCCTGGAGATTCGAGGAAGAGGACTAGGTCCCAACTGCGAGAGGCCGTCGGGAAGGCGAAAGCGGCGGTGACCCGAGTGACACGGGCGCGCCGGAAGAAAGCCGCAGAGAAGGAATCGGCAACCGTCCTTCCCTCTGTTGTATCTTTTGAAGAGTTTGAGGCTTCTCGCGTACAAGGGCTAGAGGCCGAAGGTAGGCTCTTCTTTTCTTCAGAGTGCATTAGCTTGTTTCGACCGCTTGGGGTGGCACATGCTGACAGTTGTCGATACAGCTGCCGCGGTCGTCGGATCGGAGGCGACGGTAGATGTAGCGGCTAGGGACGGGGTAGAGGAAGTCCCCGCTGCTCTCGTAGAAAGGGATCTGCCCTCTCCAACACCCCGGTGGGAGATGGAAGGTAATCTATAGTTTAGTTGCAATAGCAATGCAAATCTTCGTATCTTCAGCCGTCTTGACCCCTTTTTGCTGTGAATTGTAGTCGATATACAACCACCATTGTTTCCGGGCTCGGAGAGCGCAGAGGAGGTGATCCCCTCAGGGCAGGGAGAACCCGCCCCTGAGGTATCATCTATTGCTGCCCTTGGTGTGGAGAGCACCGGGAAAGCTCCCGCCGAGGGTGATGCTCCTGCTGGCGAGGCTCCTACTTCGACGGCGGAGCGTCCTGAGAGAGCAGAGGGGTCTTCCTCCTCTGAGCATGTAGATTATGGTGGCGGCTCCAGTGACGAGGAGCCATCATCGCTTGATTTTGAGACCGACGATGCTGGGGTGTCCTCGGCCTATGAGAGTGACTATCCGACTTTCAGCCCGGCCCGGTTATCATGGGGCGGTCCTGTGCCGTCATTATCGCTTACGAGTGAGGAGGCTGGCGCTGGGGGAGCTGCTCTTAAAGATTTGAGCTTAGTCCCGGCCGAGGTAAGGACCTATCCAGGGCCGATGCTTACCGTGCTTCTTTTCTCCTTCTTCTAGCCAGGTTTTAAATGTATATATCTCCGATGCAGACTGAGGTGGCGCTACCAACTATGACGGTGCAGATACCACTTCCGGCCCTGGGAACAGGCCATGTGACTTTCCCGTCCGTCCTGCGGCCCATCGCCTTGCGGTACCCAAAGGATCATGCGGCAGCGATGGTTCCAGTTGGTCCCGGAGCGCTCGTGGAAGTTGATAGTTCGGCGATAGCCAGAGATTCTCCGTCAAGGGAGGCTGCACAGCAGTCAGTTCTGGAGAAGGGTGGCTCTGCTGAGGTAGAAGCCGGGGAGATTATTGAGGGACGGACATCCTCGGTGCTCGAGGTTCTTGTCGGACTCCCATCCCAGGGGGCCGGCAAGGAGATTGTTGTTGTTGAGGCTCCAGCCACCGCATCTGCCGGTGCGGTTGTTCCCAGTGGTAGTGGGCTGCAGCTTATGCCGTCGTCATCCTCCGGGACGGCCAATGATATATGGGCTACCATGGATAGCAGCGTAGAGTTCGAACTGCCCGAGACGTCGCCACTTGGTCTTCAATCCTCGAGTGATGTCGTGTGGCAGTTCCTGGGGACCCTCCAGCAGACCGTAACAGCCAGTAGGGATTTAACTTATGTTCAGCTGAGGGGCTTGATAGAGCATCTGTCCCGCTCACTGCTGGCCCTCGGTTGTCCCATGAACGACTGGACTCCGCGGGTAATCTTGCTCCTGAAGTATGTGAACAGGAGGGAGTTCTTAGGCCGGGAGGCAGCTGACCAGCTAGCGGCCATATCATTGGAGCGGGCTGAAAGCAAGACGGCCCTTATTTCTCTGCAAGAGACTGCGGCGAGGGCGAGGGACGAAGCCAACGCCTCTTTACAACGCCGGGGCTCCCTAACGGCCCAGATGAGGGCATTGCGGGCCGAACTTTCCAGGATAGAGGCTGAACTTGAAGAAGTAGATCGCCTGGGGGTCCAAAAGGTTGAGGATGCTGAGATGGCTGAAGGACAAGCTGCTTCCCTGGAGATGAAGCTATCCGAGCTGGAGGCCACCGAGTTCAAATTGCAATAACTGATCCGTCATCCCTCCCTGGGTATTCCTGTGCTGGAGGACATCTTCCGACGCCCTTTGCCGTAGTCTCTTTTCTTTATGTGCTCCCTTTTAATGCACCTTATGTATTCCAGGGCATGGCCCATGTAATCATGTGCCTTTACTTTATAGTAATGAAAAATCTCCATCCCGATTTTGAATGAAGACTCCATCTTGTCATTGTTTTTTTTTTTCATTTGCCCGTTGATTCTAGTCCGAGTGTATGAGTCACTAGGGTAGGAGAGCGCTCACGCCTTCAGGGAAGGGGTGAGGTGTTCACTCCACCGCACCGCGACTTTCTCTCAAGACTAGAAACTGCTTATGCCGGCCGAGAGTTCGGGGGACTCAGGAGGGCATAGTGAAACTGACGGATAAACGGTCATGCCGAGAACGGCCAGAACCGAGAACGGGTAGCGACCGGTCTTGCCGATGGTGACAAGGGTCGAAAAGGGTAGACGGTCTTGCCGATGGTGACAAAAAATCGGCTGGGTAGCGACCTATCTTGCCGATGGTGATAAGGGTCGAAAGGGGTAGACGGTCTTGCCGATGGTGACAAGAACCGGATAGGTAGCGACCGATCTTGCCGATGGTGACAAGGGTCGAAAGGGGTAGATGGTCTTGCCGATGGTGACAAGAACCGGATAGGTATCGACCGATCTCGCCGATGGTGACAAGGGTCGAAAGGGGTAGACGGTCTTACCGATGGTGACAAGAATCGGATAGGTAGCGACCGATCTTGCCGATGGTGACAAGGGTCGAAAAGGGGTAGACGGTCTTGCCGATGGTGACAAAAACTGGATAGGTAGCGACCGATCTTGCCGATGGTGACAAGGGTCGAAAGGGGTAGATGGTCTTGCCGATGGTGACAAGAACTGGATAGGTAGCGACCGATCTTGCCGATGGTGACAAGGGTCGAAAGGGGTAGACGGTCTTGGCGATGGTGACAAGAACCGGATAGGTAGCGACCGATCTTGCCGATGGTGACAAGGGTCGAAAGGGGTAGACGGTCTTGCCGATGGTGACAAGAACCGGATAGGTAGCGACCGATCTTGCCGATGGTGACAAGGGTCGAAAGGGGTATAGACACTAGACGTGTATAAGTGGGATATCGGATGAAGACCCTCGCCCCGACCTCGGAAATGGCCTTTGGACGACGGATGGTTCATCACTATTCACCATTCATTTTTATTCACATTACTGACCTAAGCGCCCTTTCGGGTTTTCGCCGAAGCTAGCCCCCTCTTGCTTTTGCCCGTGCGCCCTTTCGGGTTTTCACGCGGCGGGGTACCCGATTTTGCCTGCGACGCCCTTTCGGGTTTTCGCCACAGCTGGGTTATAGCCATTTTTGCACTTGACCTGATATAGGAGCAAGTCTGGCGGGGTATCTTTATTTTTAACCCCAATTTCTTTTCCTTCTTTTTTCCTCTTTTTTTTTTGTTTTTGAATTCGAGATTCAGAAGAACTGGACCGCGGGAATGTTGACCGTCCTTGTCGATGAGGACAAGGGTTGGTCTTAGGTTTATCTCGTCGACACTGGTTAAATGTCGAAGCAAGGACATGGCTTATTAACAAGGATGTAGGATCCAAGTTCAAGAGTAGAGATCGACCGTTCTCGCCGATGATGGCGAGAGTCGAAAAGGGTTTATTCGTCGGCGCATGCTACTGCCGAAACAAGGATGGGGTTGTCAACAGGGACGTAAGGTCCAAGTTGAGGGTAGAGATCGACCGATCTCGTCGAGGATGACGGGGGTTGAAAAGGGTTTGTTCGTCGGCATATATCACTGCCGAAACAAGGATGGGGTTTGTCAACAGGGACGTAGGGTCCAAGTTGAGGGTAGAGATCGACCGATCTCGTCGAGGATGACGGGGGTCGAAAAGGATTTGTTCGTCGGCATATATCACTACCAAAACAAGGATGGGGTTTGTCAACAGGGACGTAGGGTCCAAGTTGAGGGTAGAGATCGACCGATCTTGCTGATGATGACGAGGGTCGAAAAGGATTTGTTAAAGGATTTCCGGCGGGACTTTGATGACTGTCCCTTTCGGAGTTTTATTGGGTGGAGAATAGGAGAGGCATTTGGAAAATTACCACTTTACCGACTCAGGCGCCCTTTCGGGTTTTCGCCGAAGCCAGCCCCCTCTTGCTTTTGCCCACGCGCCCTTTCGGGTTTTCACGTGGCAGGGTACCCGATTTTGCCTGCGACGCCCTTTCGGGTTTTCGCCACAGCTGGGTTACGGCCATTTTTGCACTTGTCCCGACATGGGAGCAAGTCCGGCGGGGTATCTCTATTTTTAACCCCATTTTTATTTTGACTTCTTTCTTTTCTTCCTTTTTTTTTATTCGGAATGCGAGACGAGAGAGGGTAGCTTGATCAGGGTGAAATGCCGCTAACCAAGGAAAGGTAGCTTGATTAGGGCGGAGAGCCGCTAGCCAAGGAGAGGGTAGCTCGATCAGGGTAGAGTGCCACTGACCGATGAAAAGTAGTTTGATCAGGGCGGAGCGTCGCTAACCAAGGAAAAGTAGCTTGATTAGGGCGGAATGCCGCTAACCAAGGAAAAGTAGCTCGATTAGGGCGGAATGCCGCTAACCAAGGAAAAGTAGCTTGATTAGGGCGGAATGCTGCTAATCAAGGAGAAGTAGCTCGATTAGGGCGGAGTGCCACTGAACCAAGGGAGAAGGTAGCTCGGTTAAGGCGGAGTGCCATTAAACCAAGGAGAAGGTAGCTCGGTTAGGGCGGAGTGCCACTGAACCAAGGGAGAAGGTGGCTCGGTTAAGGCGGAGTGCCACTAAACCAAGGAGAAGTAGCTTGATTAGGGCGGAATGCCGCTAACCAAGGAAAAGCAGGTCGATTAGGTGGGAATGTCGCTAATCAAGGAAAAGTAGCTTGATTAGGGCGGAATGCCACTAACCAAGGAAAGGGTAGCTTGGTTAGGGCGGAGTGCCACTAGACCAAGGAAAAGGTAGCTTGGTTAGGGTGAAATGCCACTAACCAAGGGGAAGGTAGCTCGGTTAGGGCGGAATGCCGCTAACCAAGGGGAAGGTAGCTCGGTTAGGGCGGAGTGCCACTAGACCAAGGAAAGGGTAGCTCGGTTAGGGCGGAGTGCCACTGAACCAAGGGAGAAGTAGCTTGATTAGGGCGGAATGCCACTAACCAAGGAAAAGCAGCTCGATTAGGTGGGAATGTCGCTAATCAAGGAAAGGGTGTTCCGACAGATCACTCGGGGTGTGTCGGATGCGCCGCATGATACAGCTTAATGTGTTTTCCGTTGAGGGGAGAGAACTGGATGACTCCTTTGTGGTCTACAAGGACGTAGGCACCCCCTTCATATACTCGGCGGATGATATACGGTCCGACCCAGTTTTCGACCAGCTTCCCTTTGGGGTTAGAGGCCATCACTTCTCTTCTTTTGACCATCACCAGGTCTCCTTTCTTGAACTCTCGACCCTTGACTAACTTGTCAAAAGCACGGGCCATGCGAGCTTGGTAGAGTTGGATGTTTTGTTGCGCCTGGAGGCGTTTTCCTTCGAGCTCAGCGAGCTCTTCCAATCTTCTTTCTGCATTGGTCTGCTCACCACTGACTAATCCATGCTGGATGGCAACTCGTAATGAAGGAACTTCAAGTTCAATCGGCACTACAACTTCCGACCCATAGACAAGGGAGAAAGGTGAACAGCCGGTTGGGGTCTTGTAGATAGTACGATAAGCCCAAAGTGCTTCGTACATCCTTTCTTCCCAATCCTTTTTGTTAGACTTGATAGTCTTTGCCAATAGCGTGCACAAGGTCTTGTTAAAGGCCTCTGCCAGTCCATTGGCTTGAGGGTTGTAGGGGGACGATGTCCTCCAGTCAATTTTGTATTTTTCGGCTAGCCGGTAAACCTTCTGATTTCTGAAATGGCTGCCATTATCAGAGATGATTCGGCTGGGGATCCCGAACCAGAATATTACATTCTGCCAGAAGAATCTTGCAACTAGTTCTCCGGTCACATCTCTTAGTGCTACTGCCTCCGCCCATCTGGAGAAATAGTCTGTAGTTGCTAAGATGTATCTGCATCCTGATGAAGATGCTAGTAGTGGCCCTACCACGTCCGTGCCCCACTGAGCAAACGGCCAACTTGGCAGAGTGGGATGTAGTGGCACTGGAGGTCTCCTCGCCACATTAGCGTGTTCTTGACATTTCTGACAAGCTTTGGCAAACTTGCAGCAATCATCAAATATAGTGGGCCAATAATAACCTAGCTTCTTTATCTCAATTTTCATTTTCGGGCCAGCCTGGTGTGCTCCAGCTGATCCTGCATGAACTTCTTGCATCACCTGTCCTGCCTCTGCTGAAGACAAGCAACGGAGTAGGACTTTCCTTCGGGCATCTGCCATAATTCGGAACAAGGTCCCGCTTCTCATCTCGTAAGAATCCTTGATCCTCAGGAGCTTCATTCTCTGTTCCTTTTCTTTTGGAAGTTGCTGGTGTTGAAATCAGCGTAAGAGATGCTCTCGCCAGTCGGGCTGCTGAACCCCTTCGATGACTGCTACTTCCATCTCTTGTTCGTCGGCCAGAACCTCTGCTACGCTGGGGACCTGTCGGCGGTTGATCACTGTTATATTCAGGCTTGTGTCTGGCGGGACCGCCAATGAACTGGCCAGCTTAGCGAGGGCGTCTGCCTGAGCATTCCAGCCTCGATTGATGTGCTTGATGCTGATGAAGTAAAATCTTGACATCAGGCGAGTTGCCAACTGGTGATAGGGGAGGAGCTCTTGCTTTCGCACCTCGAACTCTCCTTCCAGCTATTTTATAACTAGAATGGAGTCTCCGAATGCTTCCAGCATCTGAATTCCCATGGACAGAGCAATCTGCAACCTGATTATCAGGGCTTCATATTCTGCTTCATTGTTTGTGCATTGTTTGTTTATGGAGCAGGAAGTATGCACCACTTCTCCTTCTGGGGACTTCAAGACTATGCCTGCTCCTGCTCTGACCCTGGATGACCCGGTAGCAGAGGTGTCAATTCTGGAAGTGCCATCAAAGTATAGCTGTCATGAGGAAGGCTGTACTTGGGCGGCTTCTAGGGTCTCATCGTCGGGAAGTTCCGGTTCCCACGGGCTTTCCCCGGGCACTGGGTGCTCAGCGAAGAAGTCTGCAATAGCTTGACCTTTGATGGCCTTGCGCGGTACGTAGGAGACATCAAACTCCATAAGGATTACCGCCCACTTGCCCAGGCAGCCTTTGAGTGCCGGCTGGGACATAATATATTTCAGGGGATCCTCCTTGGACACCAAGCTGATTTCATGCGACAACATATAATGCCGGAGCTTTTTGACTGCGAAGACTAGTGCCAGGCAGATCTTCTCAATATAAGTATATTTCTCTTCAGTTCTGACCAGTCTCCGATTGAGGTAATAGAGGGCTTGTTCTTTCCCTTCTTCATTATTCTGGGCTAGCATTGCCCCCAGAGAATTGTGTGTAGCTGCTATATACAGTATCAATGGCCGTCCTTTCACCGGTGCCCCCAATACTGGAGGAGTCTTCAGATAGTCTTTTAGCTTGTCAAAGGCTGTCTGGCAATCTTCATCCCAATAAAAGGGAACATCTTTCATCATCAACTTGTGAAAAGGCTGGCATCGCCCTGACAAATTGGAAATGAACCGCCGGATATAAGCCAGGCGGCCCTGTAGTGACCTCAGCTCGGAGATGTTCCTAGGTGGAGGTAACTCCTGAATCGCCTTGATCTTTGCGGGGTCTATTTCGATTCCCCGATATCGGACGATGAAGCCCAAGAATTTTCCGCTTGACACTCCGAACGCACATTTCATAGGGTTCATTTTTAGCTCATGCTGCCTCAGCCTCCGAAAAACAATCCAGAGGTCTTGCAGATGATCTTCTTTTCTTCTGGTTTTGACCACCAGATCATCTATGTAGCACTCGACCTTGTGGTAGAGCAATTCATCAAAAATTTTGGTCATTACGCGCTGATAGGTTGCGCCGGCATTCTTCAGTCCGAATGGCATTCTCTTGTAATGATAAATGCCTTTAGGAGTTCGGAAAGCAGTATGGACCCGGTCATGCTCCGTAATCCAAATCTGATTGTAGCCAGAAGACCCATCCATGAATGACAGGGCTTCATGGCCGGTTGTAGCATCAATCATGACCTTGGTTATTGGTACCGGGAAATCATCTTTGGGGCAGGCTTTATTTAGATCTCGGAAGTCAACACAAATCCGGATCTGTCCATTCTTCTTTTTCACGGGGATGATATTCGCCAGCCATGTGGTGTATTAATTTTCTTCAACAAATCCCACATCAATGAGCTTGTCAACTTCAGCACAGATTCGGGTGATGAGCTCCGGCCTCATACGCCGCGGTGGTTGCTTCACCGGCTCGGCTTCGGGGCTGATTGCTAGCTCGTGTTGTGAGACAGCAGGGCTTAGACCTGGCATCTCTTTGTAGGACCAGGCAAAGCAATCCCGATATTCTAGCAGCAGCTGGATGTACAGCTCCCGTTCTTCTGGGGATAGTTGGGCACTGAGGAAGGTGGGCCTAGGGTCCTCCTCATCTCCCAAGTTGACTTCTATTAGTTCATCGACTGTGGCCTGGCCTCCGTCTTCTATTTCCGGGGGTGCCGGCTGGAGGTCGACGAAGTCTGGAACACCATCTCGAGGGTCGAGCACTTCGACCTCCTCATCGGACATCGCCAGAGCTTCATGGGGTCCTCTTACTTCTTGCGCTAGTGACTGTGTGGATGGATCTATGGACACATCCGTCGCTGTTGCAGCTCCGGAGGGTGAGAGAACAGCTTCAGTGCTTGTAGATGAGGTTGCAGCCATGACAGGCCAGTAGTTGTTTGCCGCCGGACTCGGACAACATATTGGATTTGTAGCAGAAGTTGAAGGAGTCTCGCCTTCTGGGACAGTTGTATCTTCTGCAGAAGTGGCTTTTTCTTTTCTGGTAGCTGGCTCCCCTTGATTGGTGTTGACAAAGGCCTGCCTGATTGATAGAAAGGGTGTTGAAGTTGTCATCAGTAGGACCCCCGTAGAGGGAGAGACTCCTACTTCTTGAATGTCTTCGGCTTCGCTGCTGCTAGCCGTATCAAATTCGGCTTGAAAGGCCGCTTCCTCAGGACGGACCTGCTCCCAGCATCGGCAGGAGATCAAGGTCTCCATTTGTTGATTCCGGGATAGAGCCAATTCAGCATGTTCGGCTTCCGCCGGGTATTCATCAAAGGTTGCCCCCAGAGGGCTATCTTCAGTTGGATAGAAGGTGGAGATGGTATCCACCTCGTACCGCCCACTGTAATAGTAGTCTTCCAGGGTGAAGCCCAGACCCGGATGTTGAGAGACACGCCTCATTTCTTTATCCAGATTTGCAGGATACCACATCTTCTGGAAAGCTTCCTTGCGTTTTTGAGGTTGATCGGGAGGGATGTGTTGCTTTTGAAACATCCTGGCCGTCCGATCAGTGGTAAATGCCAGCCCTGAACAGGAACCCGCGGGTTGGCTAGATCCTCAGGGAGGCTGCAGTCTGTGTCCTCCTAAGTGGGATGCTCCTCAGCTGTATAGAACAAGTTGTTGGGCCCATCTTCTTGTGTCACCTCCCAAGCTTTGAAAGGTTCGACAGTGGGACCATCGAGGCCGGAGACTGGCTTGGTGAGGCCGGCCGGGACTCCGATGCGGTCGTGCTGTCGATCAACATGCACTTCCTTAGCTTTGGGGTATAATGCTGGGGGTGTCACCCTGCCGACATTTCCAGAAGCCGTGATGTGGGAAACCACCTTCGGCTTGACATATCCGCACGGCGGTGGTGGATACCAACCGTCACCCGATTTGTTCTTCGATGCCCCTACGGGGGCTCCATCTTCATAAACCTTCTGGGGAGACCCCATATATAGGTTGGCGTCCGCCAAGTGACATTCAAACACCTCGAATGGGTGGATGTCAGCAAATATCCTCTCCTCCTTCCCCTGGAGGCTGTATTTGATACATTGTTGGAGCGTGGAGGGTACCACCATATTTTCATGCAGCCATGGGCGGCCGAGCAGTGCTTTGTAGGAGGTGCGAGAGTCAATGATATGAAACTGCACCGTTGTAGTGAAATCTACCAGGGTTAGTGTGAACTCTGCCACTCCCATAGATACTTCACACTTTTGGTTGAAGCCAGCGATACGCATATCCCCGACTTTCTCGAGATGCACATTAAAGTGGTACCTCTCGTATATTCTATATGGCAGGATGTTGACTGCTGCACCAGGATCGACTAGAATCCGGTTCAGTTCTCTTCCGTTCAGGTGCCCTTTCATATATAGCGGCCTGTTGTGACTGGCAGTAGGTAGTAGCATGTCTTCTGGAGAGAAGGTCATACTGGCTTCTGGTATAGCCTTGGCTATGCAGGTCTCAAAATGAGCAGGCGTCTACAGAGCAGTGATGATCGCATGTCGAGTCTCTTCACTTAAAGAGAGAATTTCCCAGATCGTAAATCGAGCAGGGAGCTTCTTGAGCAACTTCATTATTTGGCTTCCAGCCCGGATATTGTAGAGCTTCATCTCTTCAGCCCATCGGGGCTTGGAAAGGTTTTGATTCGCGGGCCCTGACGGACCTGCTTCACCTTCCTCGGACTCGGCACCCTCTGGACTGGCATCGGCTGTCGGGTCTTCTTTATTAGCTGCTGTAGGGGAAGCCCCATCTGCATTTGCATCCTCAGTGGATTGCGCTGGCTGCGGGTGAATGACCCCGGGCGTAGGGTTAGCCTCTTGACAAGGCTGCTTCCCCTTTGACATCTTCATGAATTCAAGGAATGAAGGGACTGTCTTGCCCCCAGTCTTGTTGTATAGACCTGACGGAGGAGGGATTTGGACTCCCTTAACTTCCGGCGGAGGCGTCTTGTAGGGTTGCTCCCCTCTGAACATAATGTTGTGATTGGGTGGCGGCTGGCGCCCCCATTTCCGGCCTGACCGAGTGGCATGTGCAGTAGTTGCGGCCTCGGCCTTGCCTCCCCCAGCATGGGGTGTGAAGCAAATTTCTTCTTCTTCCTCTTCTCCGGGTAGGTTGAAGAGTGCTGACAGGGTATTGCAGGAGGTGACCTGTATTTTATGGGCCCCAGCGGCCTTTCTTTTCTTTTTCTTTTGCTTTTTCTTCTTTTTGGTTTCTGCAGGTGCTTGCCTCCAGAATAGGTTGCTCTCTTGAGGTGGTGCTGCTTTAGCTTCCTCCCTTTGCTTGAGTGAGAGTTGCTCCAGCTCTTGCCATGGGACGTGATCCCGTGCCAGCAGAGGTTTCAGTTTGGGCTGCACATATTCATCCAGCCCTTCAATTAGGTGTTGCAGTCGAAGGACTCCAGGATTGGTTTCCTTGATTACTGGCAGCGGAGTTTGTCTCCTCCTGTTAGGTGTATGTATTCTGACAGCTGTAGGTGGAGTGACCCATACGGGTGCTACCACTGGCGGAGCAGGCCGGGGTGTAATGCCACGGATATGTGCCCCCTCTTTTGGGCGGGGTGCCCTCTTCTTCTTGTGCTTCACAGGGATTTGCTGCCACCCCTGCTGCTCCTTCACGGGCTCCAGGAAATGGATTTCGTAGGTGCTTCGTGTGCTTGCTTCAGAGATCTCCTCAGGTAATACCTGGTAGAGTGAGACCATGTTGACTGCTGCCCTCCTAAAAGGGGCTTCATGTGGCTGAGGGGGGTCTACTTTGTACTCTCCCAGCTCTATCTCATTTTTCTTCACCATCCCTTCGATGACGTCTTTGAAAACATAGCAGTCTTCGATTGGATGTCCCAACATCTGGTGGTAGGGGCAGAATCTTGGACTGTCTTTTCTTTTTATGTCCTCCGGCCTCCTTGGTTCAGGCAGAGTGACCATGTTGTATTCTGTTACCCAGTCGAACAGGACTCGGGTCTTGTCTTTTGGAAAGGAATAAGCTTTCTTCATTTTGTCCCTCAACGAAGGACCTTCTTTATCATCTGGAGCTTTCGCAGGTTGCGGGGGAGCCGTTTTCTTGCCTTTCTCCTTCTGTTGCTCGAACGCCTTGATATCAAGCGCATTCGCTTCTTTAGGTGTGGGGCGCCGTTCCGCCGCCTTGCCTTTCTGGGCTATGCTGGCAGTTGACGTCGGGACAGGCTTGGCTAGAAAAGCTTCCACCTCAGCTACCACATTATTCAGCCGGTCGAACGACCGTATTTCCATACCAATCATCTTTTCCAGGACCTCCCTCCTGAGGTTTTGTTTACATATTTGCACAGCGTCCTCCTGATGTGGGGGCCGCTTACATCTCATTCCGAGGTTCCTCCACCTCTTGATGTAGTCAAGGGCTGTCTCATCTGCCCTTTGTTTTGTTGAATAGAGCTCGGCCACTGTGACCTCCCTCTCTGTAACATGGAATCTTTCTCTGAACTTCCTTTGCATATCTGACCAGTCATTAATTGACCCGGCCGAGAGACTGGAATACCATTCGAAAGCAAGCCCCGTCAGCGAGGACCCGAAGAATTTCAGCAGGTATGACTCGTCGGTGGCCAGATCACCCATAACGGTCATATAATATGCAATATGCTCTTTTGGGGAACCTTTCCCGTTGAATTTGTCAAATTTGGGCAGCTTGTTGACTCCCGGGGGAAGTCGCTTAGCCGCATGGTGTTGCGGGTAGGGCACCCGATAGGCATCGAATGCGACGTAGTCGCCTTCGCTTTTCTCTGCGAGCTTCAGCTCGATCATCCTTTCCACCATCATCCGGTTCACGACCGTGGGGTCAACCGGTTCTGGATAGAAGTGCACTGGCTGTAGGTATGGGGTGACCAGGGTGGTCGCCTGTGGAGGATGCAGCAGCGGGGGTGTTGGGTGCACCTGAGGAAGCACCGGAGGTAGCAGCGGCTGAGGCTGTGGTGGCCGCTGTTGTGCTATCGTCACGGTTGGTTCTGACGGCTGTGGTAGTGTATAAAGCGGCGGAGGGTCGTCTCGACGAGCCGCTCCCCGGGATGATTCACCCTGGATTTCGGGTGGTTTAGAGGCCGATGAGTGTTCAGTTTTCTCCATCAGCTGTTTCTTCAGGGAATCTATTTCCCGTTGATATTTTTGCAGCAGCATCAAGACTGATGGATCTATAGTGGTGGGGACACCTTCTGTTATCTCCCCGGACGTACCCTCAGGCAGGATGTCGAGGAGTACGTCGTCTTCTTCTTCCGTCGTCACCACATTAGCGGTCAAGACGGGGGCTTTATCATCCCAGTGGAGGTAGACCTGGGGCTGTTTCTCTTTCATCATTGTCAGAAGCCCTCTTGCTGCTTCTGTCCTGCGGGTAGTTGGCCCCGGCCGTACGGCCAATTGAGCCAGTTCTTGGGGGTCTTCAGGAAGCTCCCCATATCGACTGGGTACACCAGCCATGTTGCAAGTGAAAACCTGCATCCTTCTTCTTTGTCGATGGACCCTCCGCCTTGCTTGTTGCGGAAAGGTCAGCCTCTCGAACACGGAAACCCTTCTTCTTTCTTCCCGCTCGGGGAAGGCTTCATCGGCTTCGATCTCAAAGCCGTCATCGTATCCATTATCGTTGACCGACGACATCCTCATTCTGTCTCTTATCTCTTCTTCATCTGCCGTTGATGGACAGTAATCTTCTTCAGTGGCGACTATCTGCATCAGCCGTTGCTGTCCGAGTGAGGTGTTGCCCAATCCTCGGAAATAGCTTCTGACCAGGCAGGCCATTTCTTCTCGACCACATTCTTGATGTAGCACGGGGGATAGTGGTCGGCCTCCAGAAGGAGGAATGTAGGCTAGTCGAGCTCTGTCGGCTGGCTGTTGGAACCTTCTCCCCGTGGCAGGGATGTTGGCTTGACGGGTCGCAGCCCAGAAACTTCTGTGGCATGGAGGATCCCCAACCACCTCTTCTCCCATCTTCGAGGGTAGGCCCCTTTCTCTTATCACCTCCGCATCGTCATTCACAGGATGGCAGCGGATGGGTGTCAGCTGGTGGACAGGTCGGGTCCGTTTGGGAACCCATACCTGTCTAAACTTCCTCGGCTTGAGTGCCAGGTTTCCTTGGCCATGGTGGCCGGCTTCTTTCATCTCTACCCTCCTTCCAGCAAGGGCCTGATATGTGTTGTGGACAGGAACGTTTGGGATGACTCGGTCTGGGGTCACCCGCGCCGTGTGCCCGTTGAGGAAGACACGCATGCCTCCCACCAGCATTGACTTCCTAGACTGAGAGATAGTTCCGGTGATCACGGCAGTGTTCTTGCGAGCCTGGCGACGCTGATGTCCTCCAGGGGGTTTGTTGACTACAGCGGGGTGCGTCCCACGTACAACGTGGTGCACCATGCAGCTAGCGGCCAGGGCCGGATTCTTGAGCAAGTCATCGCAGCGAGGAACCCTCAGAGGTTCCACTTCCTCCATAGCTTGCTTGGAAGGTTCCGGGGCTTTGACTTCTAGGATGTCGACGAAGGCCAAGCCCAGGAAGTTGGGGAAGCCTACAGCGGCAGGGAAGCTGCCGAATTCCATGGGTACCGCCAGGTACCCTTGCGCGTGTTCAGCAACTATCGACTGATCGAAGTCGACGCCAGCTATTCCATGAGTTGTCATTATCTGCCTGTAAAGACAAACAGGAAAACAATCAGTAGTCTTTGAAAGGGCTTCGAAGCCCGAATATCTCGGCAAAGAGATGAAAGGTGACACCAGTCCCACCGGGCGTGCCAGACTTGTTTATGGCATTTTCTTTCTTTCCCTTTTCATTCGCGTATCGATCAACCATTTGGCTAACTGGTAGTCAACTGACTGATTGACGACGCGGGCGTGCCAGTCACATGAGTGACAATTTTATTGTGCGCTCATTCTGACCCATATCGGGCGAATGTGAGATTCGGTCGGGACCAGCACTCCGCCATACCATAAAGGTTATGGAGTTAATTACATCCCCCACGAGGAGGGAACACCTTTGATTAATTGCCGAGATAGCAGGCCGTCGAAGCCGGATTAAAAAGAACTACATGATGATTATGGCAATGACAGGCAGGATGCACATATTTATCGTATAGCAGATGTATAGTTCATGGAATTATGGACCCTCGGTACGTGGCGGAGGATGTAGGTCCGAAGACCACCATCGCGCATGACGAAGACTTCCGGCCGGGCGTAACCCGATCTTCTGTCGATGCCATTTGATATACCCGAGGATCTATGCATGCATGCACACAAGACATCCACACCTAGATTACACATGAAGATAGTGTTATGAAACGGTGGCGATCAGCCGCATTTACTACCCTTCACTAAGAGGAGGAAGAACGGCGCAAGTGTAATAGCGAAAGCAAAACGCTTAACGGATATGACAATGAATACGATAATAATATGATCCGGGCTCGCTTGGCCATCCTTTTTATTCACCAATTACGGCTTATTGACGTCGCTCCCGAAAGACGAGATTTACCCGGGGTGAATGAATCACTAGAGTAGCATGACGCTTCAAAACCGGCTGGACTACAAGTGTATAAGAACGCTTACACGGCGCGGTCACGCGTAAGTGTAGTGGTTAATACGGCGCGGTCACCATGCGCATTGAAACGGCGCGCAAGGGCCTTGGGGCGCGCCGGTTTAGGGCGCGCCGGAAAGGCGCAAAGGAAAATTTATTGGAAATGAGTGTGGCCTTATTCCGGCGTGGGGGGGGTACCGCGCCGGGTTAGGGCGCGCCGGGAGGTACCGCGCCGTTTTAACGTTAGTTTTGGACATTTTTGAGTTTGTTAAGCCCACGCAGGGGATCTTGAGGCCATTGAGGGCCAGTTCTTTATTAAGTTGAAGTTCTGAGCCCTCTGAAGATGAAGACTAAACCAGTGCGAGGTTCATACTCGAGCACTGAGTCGATTAAATTTAGAGCGATCACTTTATTAACCTAATTTAGTTGGAATCTGTCTAAAATTTGACAGCATCTCCCCTGAACAAGAAGAGTTGCAGGGGAGAATCGGGGTCACACTCACTGGTGGAGCAAGCCCCTAAATCACCGGTCTACACGAAGGCAGCCAGCATACCCTACTGGATAGGATACCCCGAGGACAAGCCTGCTAGGGGCACCAAAGCTCCTTAAGGGAAGAAACAGAGGGACGGAGTCACTGATGATGGGAACGATGCCCCGAGGGCTAGCCTGCGAGGGGTGGAGAACCCATAGTCGGTGATTCATCCCATGGAGGGACTGACCATTTGGAGAGTGGGACTCCGAGGGCTAGCCTACAAGGAGCACACCTCCCCTGGTCTCGATCGGGTCCTGATCTATCGGGGTTGAGTTCGTTGAACCTGGATCCCCGTCATTATTAGCCATGGCTTCGAGAAAGCGCCTACCACGGAGAGGTAGAGCCCTCAGTCGCCCAGCAATTGCAGGAAATAACAGGGGAATGTCCCCCTCCCCGGGTGATCAAAACGACGAGGAAACCTCGGAACGATGCAGATGACCATGAAGAACGAATGATAAGGGCATAAGTTAGATAGGCACGCAGCAGGGGCATATGCTCGAACAGCTAGGAAGCAATGTTCAGGGAGGTAAACCCTATATGGAGCGGCCAGAGACACGCGCAGAGGCATGGCTCCCTCCGAGAAGAAAAAGGGGTGCAAAGACCCTTGAATCAAGCATAACAAAAAATGAATCAAAGAAAAGCCCCCGGGGAGGGGTGTTTCTATAGCCCACGACTAGTCGGGGCACAATGCAACCTTCGGAGAAACCAAGGTTAGAGTGATGCAGAGAAGAACTCAGACAGACGTGTTAGCATAGATAGAGAAAGAGAGGGGAGGATCATTCATCCGATTCATTGATTTAAGCATTCACACGCATGCACATACGTTGCCATTCCAAAAAAAAATGGGAAGGGTTTAACATTTACATAGCGAGAGTACAGCCCCGGCACCATCACTTGATCGCTGTTCGCCGACAACAGAGACAGAAGACCTTCACGGTGCGATAACGGAGGAAGAAAATCAGAAGGGATCGCGTAGAGGGGGGAGGAGAATCGACTCATTTCATTGTCGCTCCTCCCCCCCTCGCTTACATTCGATGGATAGGAGTTTCGAGGAAGAAAACTACGAAAAGCAGGAGAAGATCAATGCCCGCGCCCACCTGTTCCTGAAACAGAGTATCGCAGCCGAAGAAGATGGCAAGCGGTCACTGCTCCCAAGAAACCTTCACTCTCTGTACCTCAAGCGAAAAAGGAAGCCCTCTCCTCCCTCTTCTTTTTTCTTCTTCGGATTCTTTTTTTAATCTCCCTCTCCGGCCTCTCGAAAATGATCAGAGGGCTGAAAGCCGATCCCCCAAAAAAAACAATCAGCCACCCCACTTGTTGTCTCGAACCGCCATATATATAGAGGGTGTGTTCGAGTCTTCATTCGGCGTGAGATCAGCGCGCCGGTTTAACATTTCAAGAACTAGCGCGCCGGGCTCGAGGGGCGCCGGTTTAACGGGCGCGCCGTATAAGGGCGCGCCGTATTAGCATTTCCCACGCGTTGCAGGTTAGCCGATGAACCCGGTGTTGGGTTTGGGGCAAGTATTCAGAGGGGGGGTGAATGAATATGTCCTTTAAAAAATGCCCAATTAAAATCTAATGCTCACTAAAAAATGCTAGTTCGCAAACTAAACAAGCTTGAAAACTAATGAGCAATGCCGAACTAAATAAACACACAGTGAGATCACTAGAGTGCTAATAAAATATAGCACAACTAGAATTTCGCTCTCTTGACAGATTAAAACACTCAGAACAAAATCTGATCAAATCATTTACTCGACATGTAAGCAAACACTTGGAGCGCCCCTATGCAAACATCTAGCGGAAGCACAAATAGCCAAATCAAACCACAGTGCACAAGGGGTTTTTAGGTGGTTCGGTCCAGCAGACCTACATCCACCCCACACTCAACCCGAGTGTGGCTTTCACTAGCTCACGCTAGAAACCGCAGACTCAGTCTGTAACAAATGCTGCCACACAGCTTGACTAGGGGAACAACCTCCCCTCTTCCTCCAGACCAGGAGGGAACCAACCGGTGACTTCCAGTCACCAGCAAACCAGAGGTCGAAGACCTCTCTTCCTCCAACCGGAGGGACCCCTGGACTTGAATCCACAAGGCCAGAACCGGAGACAAGTCTCCCTTCCTCCAAACCGGAGGGAACCCACAAGTAGCTCCCAGCTACTTGCAACCGGAGATCAGATCTCCCTTCTCCTGAT
This sequence comes from Amorphophallus konjac, assembly GCA_022559845.1. NCBI lineage: Eukaryota > Viridiplantae > Streptophyta > Magnoliopsida > Alismatales > Araceae > Amorphophallus > Amorphophallus konjac. The sequence goes on from CM040125.1 coordinate 173,058,335, forward strand.
CCACAGGAGGAACCCCGACCTCTCTACAGAGTATCGGAAAGCACAGCAAACCAAATGAAACAGGAAAAATAAGAAAGGAAAAATACACAGCGATCAGAAAGCTGTAAAGACAAATAACACAAATGTGGCTCGCATGGAGCAGACTGGCCTGGATTTGATCCACGGTCCAGTAGACAGATCTTCATGTAAGCTTTTCTTCCTCTTCTCTTCTCTTCTTCTTCTTCTCTTTCACTCTCTCGATCTCTGCTCCTCTATTCTCTTTGGCTCACACTTCTATCTCTCTCTTTCTCTTCTTCTGCTCTCCTAATCTCTCACTCTCTGCTGCACTTCTTCTTCTTCACTCTTTCTTCTCTCTTCACACGAGCACTATCTCTCCCTCTTCTTCTCCTTCTGCTCTTCTTCTTTCTCTTTTCTTTTTCTATCTGGATCGTGGCTCTCTGTATGGACTTTTCTTCTTGCCAACTCGATCAACCTTCTTCTATGGAAGAAGGCACATATATATAGCAGCAGCATCATCATCAGCCCCGACGTGTGACCTCCACATTTCCAGCCCTAAGTATTCGGACCACGTGGCAGTCTCTCAGCAGGCTTCATTCCAGCCTCGGATCACGTGCTGCCAGTCACTGGGGAATATTTCTTCCTCGGACCTGCAAAGAGATGAAAAACCATTAAAACTGAGGGCCACAATAACTAAAGCTGCACGAAGTATGTAGTAGCAATTCTAGATGCACTGAGAACGACACGAGATACACACTGTAACAGAGATAACACAACAAAGAGAACGACACGAAGAAGATGAAAGCAACACGAGGTAAAAAGAAGAACGACACGAGATACATATGAAGACAAAATAGAAACCAACACGAAGTGTGGTTTCAACATACGAAAGACACGAGGTCTAGGAAGAACAACATGAAGACATAATACGGAAACGACACGAAGTGAAACAAGAACGACACGAAGTGAGGTTATAAAACAACACGAAGTAAAAAGAAGAACGACACGAAGACATAATACGGAAACGACACGAAGTGAAACAAGAACGACACGAAGTGAGGTTATAAAACAACACGAAGTAAAAAAAAAGGAACGACACGAAGACATAATACGGAAACGACACGAAGTGAAACAAGAACGACACGAAGTGCAGTAGTGACAGAAACACACACTACACAGAGAACGACACGAGGAACAACAGTAAGTGACATGAAGTTACAAAAGCAAACATAAAGAGGATGACACGAGATGCAATTAGAGGACAGAGAGACACGAGGTTCACACAGAAATGACACGAGGTGGCACAGAAAGTAACACGAGGTGCTGCAATGTTCTGCACGCAGTGGAACAAAAAAAAAGACACGAAGAAACAGAGACAACAGTAACCAACACGAAGTGTGGTTACTAAACAGGAACGACACGAGGTCTACAGGGAAACGACTCGAAGTTCATCAGAACTATTCGAGCTGCTTCAGAAACACGACACGAAGTTAAGTGAGAACAGCACGAGGTGAAACGAGAACGACACGAAGTGTCACTGTAACAACACGGAGACACGAATGCAAAAACAACACGAAGACACTCAAACAAAAACGACACGAAGACGTTGAGTATAGAAACAGCACGAAGACGATCAACAAAAACAACACGAAGACGTAAACACAACACTAAGACATAGACACTAAAACAACACGAAGACGATCAAACAAAAAACAACACGAAGACGTTGACACAACACGAAGACAATGGATGCTACAGTGCAATGTCTAGACATGAAGTCCAATGCTATCGGTTGTACAGACTTGAAGATGTGAAGCCAATGTACAGACTTTGAAGAACAGTCCAATGTATGGACTTTGAAATCGAAGACCAATGTGCAGACTTGACAGTGAAGACTAGTGTGCAGACTTCAAGTTTAACTGTGGATGTACAGACTTGAAGAATAAGCCAGTGTATAGACTTGAAGATTGCAGCAAGTGTACAGACTTGGATGACCAACACCAATGTGTAGACTTAGGAGCATAAGACACGGCTGTACAGACTTCGCCTAAGACGCTGTACACACTTAGCCTAAGACAATGCATGAACTGACGTTGTATATACTTAGCCAATGCAATGCACATATATAAAGAGCAAATGCCATCAATGCTAGACATCATCATTCATGTTGCTATCAATATGCAGAATGCTCAAGAATAAGAATGCATAGAAATGCACTTTGTTTATTGCAATCATCAAAACACAACAACATTGCTATCATCAAAATACAATGTCAAATGCACTCAAATGCACTCACTGTCTTGCTATCATCAAAACCAAATAGCATTGCTATCATCAAGGTGACATAGCACATGCTTGTGCCTAAGAGGCACAACATTCTCCCCCTTTTTGATGATGGCAACACAATGTGACAGTGAGTCACAAACAAGATTTTCTCCCCCTTTGACATGATCAAAAAGAGAAAAACAGTAAAAACAAGAGTGCAAAGTGCATTATGCATGCAAGTTCCTCTAGAACATTCTCCCCCTGAATGTAAGACTCCCCTGAATTATTTCTCCCCCTAAATAAAAGCTCCTCCTTTGAGAAGGAATATGAACAGATAAACAAGGTAGAGAAGGTAGGAGGATCACTTGATAACAGCTGAATCATATGTTCAGAAAAGAAGCATGATTATAAACAACTGTTAAAGTATAAGAATCATCAACATACAATTTTCAAAAATTCAGGTTTAACAGTGATAAATCTAGAACAAAATACCTGACCCCTGAAAGAGTTTTAGATTCCATTTATAGCAATGAATCTAGGGCACATGGTATTAATAGATAAGTCAGACATAATACCCTTTTGTGATTAAACAAGGAAATTCAAGAGAGGCAACTTGAATATGTATTAATAAAAACAATTTCCACTCATAGACTTTTGATTTTCAAAGGGTTACAGTAGTTTGATTTTCATTTTTCAATTTCTGAACCTGAACTGAGTAAATAGATCAGTGGCATTTATGCTGTTGACATTAGGTGTACACCTTGATCAGAGGCAAGTACCCCCAGTTACTAGGCATAAACTACTAGACCTATTTCAGATCAAAACCCACAAAGAATAGTCTTCACTTTTGACATTAAGGGTACACCTTGATTAGAGGCCAGTACCCTCAGTTACTTAGTGAGAACTCCCTCTATAGATTTGACCTTTTGAACAGAGATATTCTGAAGCACTTCATGACTATGAGTTCTCCTACTTCATTGGAGGAGATCACAATTTCTCAGTGCAATTCAGCCATTGCTCTGTCACTATGTTCAGTTCATAGCATTATGATCTTATTTACTGCTGCCCTTACTTCTTTTAGAGTGATTGTTTAAAAAATCAGTACACACTCTTATTAGCCTTTTCTAGAAATTTCCAGATCAACACATTTGGCATTACAAAAACTTTTTCTAATCTTACCATGAGATAAAGATTAAGAGCTATAAAGGTTTTCTTTTATCTCAAGTTCTGAAGTGCAGACACTTAACTCTCTAATTTATAAAGGTTAAACCTTTAGTTCCTTTCAATTTGTGAGTGTGATTCTTATAAAAAAACAGTTGCAATAATCACCATTCAATGTACTAAACCAGATGCAAAGCTGTTGTTTAGTGAAAATGATGGGGAAAGGATAGCAATTGGCAAAATGGTCCAATGGCATCTGATGTCAAAAGATATGAATCAAATGAATGGGGACAATGAGGAGTAAATAGGGTTCAATGAATTGAATCGAATCTCTCAGCTCCCCCTGACACCATGATGCAAAAATATGCTATGCAGTAGACTGTTCTACATGCAGACTATGCAACATTAGTCAAACTCCCCCTGACAAAGTGCATGAAATAGAATTAATGAACTGCTCATAATTTTAGAATATACTCAAGAAGAATTCATGCTTTGTTCAATCAGAGAGAGAATTTATCAAATGCATCATCTTCCTTTTAAATTTTCAGAATTTTTTTTTTTAACATATGATGCAGTACATTGTTCTTCATGAAAACTAGACCCATGGTACTAGGCGGAGAACCTAGTCTCAAAGACCATCTCACACATGGTAGGAACCTCCGGGCAGATTTCCCTGCCTTTTAGTAACATACCATTTGATATACCAGGGTTAACAAGGACAATGCAACATAAGGCAGTCCTTCATCCATTGAACAACATCATTGACACATGCAATGACAATCAGTCTATACACAATCAGTCCAAGTATGCATTCAATAACAAGCATGCAATGCATTAACACTAAACACATGCATGGACACAGAGTCTATATAGTGCATCAACTGTATACACTAAAGAAGCATTCAAATTCAGTTCAACATATAGCAAGAGAAGAGCATCAGATATGCAGAATTGAATTCAATAGCTGAGTCTGGAATGCAGACTGATCAGCTAGACATGAAGAGTTAAAAAAAAATCAACCAAGCAAATCAACATGAAACTCACAATTTTCATGCTCACAATTTCAGACAATGGAATTTAAAACAGATTTCAGAACTGACCTGAATTGAATCATGGGATTTTCTTTTTGAGTGCCTTGGTTGACCCTTCTTATTCATTTCCAAGGCACACCTACAGCATGTCATTCAATGTGATTTTGCAGGAACCCAAGAAGTCTTGGGTCCTGAATTACCCCTATCAGGTGTTCTAAATAATTTCTTAGCAATATTGTCATCAAATTCCATTAGAGAGCAATCAGACATAGAATGTCCAAAAATTTCCACAATAATGACATGAACCAACAGATTTTCTGGTCCTATGATGCATATCTACAGCAACATGAGACCTATGAAACTGAGCATGAATTTTTCTGTTGTAAGCATGAATTTTTGATTTACCATTGCCTGTCCACCAGCATTCAGAAGCTCGGTGGCCAGGTTTTCCACATTCATAACAAACAAGAGTCTTTTCCTTGAGACCAGCTTTATTTCTGCCCAAGAAATTTTTGTTTGGAGGGAATCTTATAAATTTGGAATTAAAATGATTTCCCTGAACAAACCAGCAGTCCTTGACTGCATGCCCATACCTACCACATTCAAAGCATCTAAGATGCTTGTTGTTTGATTCATTTTTGCCCCTGTGATTTCCTGACCAGCATTCATTTGCCTTGTGTCCAGGCTTGTTGCAATTGAAACAGATGATATGCTGACCTGAAGTAGATTCATATCTATGTGGGCCATGAGCATGTGTGAAAAATCTAGAGTTCAAATTATTATCTTCTTTCATTTTAAAGCATGCATTCATTAGATGACCACGCCTACCACAGTAGTAACAATAAGCAACAGATTTCTTAATGGCATGGTTTCTATCGGATGAATTCCTAGAATGCATTGCTTCACTAGCATGCTCATCTTCAATCAACAATCTACAGTCATCCATTACATGTCCTATCTTGCCACAATAGTAACATGACACTTGTGATTTCCTGATGACATGATTACTAACAGATTGACTAGATGCATGTGAATGAGTACGTGAAGCATGAGCATTTTGCATTGACCCATTACATTCAGCAGAGCTAACAAATTTCAGAGTACAACCAGAAATATTCTTAGCCTTCTTTGTTTGACTCTTTCTTTTCAATTTCTGATTATTCTCAACAAGCTTTGTTTGTTTTTCAATTTTCTGAGCTTTAAACTGAAAGACAGATTTTAAAGATGATTTCTCATTTTTATTTTGTTTTGGGGATTGCCTTGAAGTACCAGCTACATCAGAGCTTTGGACAAAAGTGGTATATAGCTAGTCTTTAGTGATTTTCTCAATATCAGAACAGCAATTTGTTCCCCCTTCAGAGTTATCATCCTTCCTCTTCCCAACAGTTTTCATTTTTCCTTTAATCTTGGCAGACTCAATAGCTGAATTTTCCAAATTATGAATTTTATCTTCCAAGCTGGCAATGTGAAGTTCATAACTGGCTATTTCCTGTTCACTGCAATTAACACATTCGCTTAGAACATGGTTTGCAGTTTTATACTTCTCAATTTCCTGTTCTAGACTGTTCAAAATTTCTGAATTTTCATCATGGACAGCTTTCCCTTTTTCTATAGTGAGAAGTCTTTCAGACAAGCCAGTGTTCAACCACTTTAATTTTTCAACTTCAGCTTTTAATTCAGTGTTTTCTTCCTCAAGATTTTTATCCTGAATTTCATTATTAGCACATCTCTCTCTTCCAGACATTAGCTCCAGTTTTTCAATTAATTCCTCTTCTCTTTCCTCCACTTTAATTTTCTCAGCGAGCAGACTTTTGTGATCATCTTTAAGTGAGGCAATTTGTTTATTTAGCCGTTCATTCTCACTAAAGAGATCTTCATTTCGTTCTCTTAAAGCAGAGCATATTTTACAATCTGATTTAGCAGAAGAGGACTGTGAAACCTCATTGATTTCATTCATTCTGATAATAAGAGTTTTATTCTTCTTTTGAAGATCCTCATTCTCCAATTTCATTTTGTCCAATTCAGAATTAACTTCAGTTAGTTCTTGCATGCCTTTTAGATGCTCTTTTTTCTTATCATTCAGTTGATTCTCAAGTTCAGACATTTTATCTAAGCATGTTTGTTTTTCAATTTTTAGAGAATCATTTTGTTTCTTAAGATTCTGAACATCTAGCATGCATGCATCATAAGACTTTTTCATATTTGGACAGTTTTCACAGGAATCTTTCAGATTTATTCTATCACATTTCTTTTTCAACTTTTTGTTTTCAGATTTCAATTTCTTGGATACTTCTAACAAATTTTCATACATCTCTATTAATTCATCGAAAGAGTATCCTTCTGATTCAGAACTTACCTGAGATGAGATCTCATCTTCATCATCCCGGTTGGCCATCAAGCAGCTATCACCTTGCTGATTATGCGCAGAGACGACTCTGTCATATATCTCCTTTCCAGATGTGCACCCGAGAGCAAAAGAATATACATCAGTATTAACAGCAGCTCTCAAGATATTAAGAATTATGACATTATCATGGTTCTTAAACGTGTCCTCACTAGACCACTTGGTCTGGTCTTTGGGTAGTCGATGTGGGCCTTTGGATAGTAAACTCCATAGTTTGGGATCAATGGAATCTACATACACAACTAGGTCTCCTAGCCAATTTTCAAAGTTAGAACCATCATAAATTGGAGGACGATCCATTTAAGTAAGAGGCAACCAGATAAGCAAAGCAATGCACAAGTCGATAAAACAAAATATCGAGCACTGAAAGCACACTCTGAAAAGCACCAAACAAATTAGCAGGATCCTCTGCAGATTGTCAGATCTGATAGGTCAGAGACCTGCTCTGATACCAATTGTTGGGTTTGGTGCAAGTATTCAGAGGGGGGGTGAATGAATATGTCCTTTAAAAAATGCCCAATTAAAATCTTATGCTCACTAAAAAATGCTAGTTCGCAAACTAAACAAGCTTGAAAACTAATGAGCAGTGCCGAACTAAATAAACACACAGTGAGATCACTAGAGTGCTAATAAAATATAGCACAACTAGAATTTCGCTCTCTTGACAGATTAAAACACTCAGAACAAAATCTGATCAAATCATTTACTCGACCTGTAAGCAAACACTTGGAGCGCCCCTATGCAAACATCTAGCGGAAGCACAAATAGCCAAATCAAACCACAGTGCACAAGGGGTTTTTAGGTGGTTCGGTCCAGCAGACCTACATCCACCCCACACTCAACCCGAGTGTGGCTTCCACTAGCTCACGCTAGAAACCGCAGACTCAGTCTGCAACAAATGCTGCCACACAGCTTGACTAGGGGAACAACCTCCCCTCTTCCTCCAGACCAGGAGGGAACCAACCGGTGACTTCCAGTCACCAGCAAACCAGAGGTCGAAGACCTCTCTTCCTCCAACCGGAGGGACCCCTGGACTTGAATCCACAAGCCTAGAACCGGAGACAAGTCTCCCTTCCTCCAAACCGGAGGGAACCCACAAGTAGCTCCCAGCTACTTGCAACCGGAGATCAGATCTCCCTTCTCCTGATCCACAGGAGGAACCCCGACCTCTCTACAGAGTATCGGAAAGCACAGCAAACCAAATGAAACAGGAAAAATAAGAAAGGAAAAATACACAGCGATCAGAAAGCTGTAAAGACAAATAACACAAATGTGGCTCGCATGGAGCTGACTGGCCTGGATTTGATCCACGGTCCAGTAGACAGATCTTCATGTAAGCTTTTCTTCCTCTTCTCTTCTCTTCTTCTTCTTCTCTTTCACTCTCTCGATCTCTGCTCCTCTATTCTCTTTGGCTCACACTTCTATCTCTCTCTTTCTCTTCTTCTGCTCTCCTAATCTCTCACTCTCTGCTGCACTTCTTCTTCTTCACTCTTTCTTCTCTCTTCACACGAGCACTATCTCTCCCTCTTCTTCTCCTTCTGCTCTTCTTCTTTCTCTTTTCTTTTTCTATCTGGATCGTGGCTCTCTGTATGGACTTTTCTTCTTGCCAACTCGATCAACCTTCTTCTATGGAAGAAGGCACATATATATAGCAGCAGCATCATCATCAGCCCCGACGGGTGACCTCCACATTTCCAGCCCTAAGTATTCGGACCACGTGGCAGTCTCTCAGCAGGCTTCATTCCAGCCTCGGATCACGTGCTGCCAGTCACTGGGGAATATTTCTTCCTCGGACCTGCAAGGAGATGAAAAACCATTAAAACTGAGGGCCACAATAACTAAAGCTGCACGAAGTATGTAGTAGCAATACTAGATGCACTGAGAACGACACGAGATACACACTGTAACAAAGATAACACAACAAAGAGAACGACACGAAGAAGATGAAAGCAACACGAGGTAAAAAGAAGAACGACACGAGATACATATGAAGACAAAACAAAAACCAACACGAAGTGTGGTTTCAACATACGAAAGACACGAGGTCTAGGAAGAACAACATGAAGACATAATACGGAAACGACACGAAGTGAAACAAGAACGACACGAAGTGAGGTTATAAAACAACACGAAGTAAAAAGAAGAACGACACGAAGACATAATACGGAAACGACACGAAGTGAAACAAGAACGACACGAAGTGAGGTTATAAAACAATACGAAGTAAAAAAAAAGGAACGACACGAAGACATAATACGGAAACGACACGAAGTGAAACAAGAACGACACGAAGTGCAGTAGTGACATAAACACACACTACACAGAGAACGACAAGAGGAACAACAGTAAGTGACATGAAGTTACAAAAGCAAACATAAAGAGGATGACACGAGATGCAATTAGAGGACAGAGAGACACGAGGTTCACACAGAAATGACACGAGGTGGCACAGAAAGTAACACGAGGTGCTGCAATGTTCTGCACGTAGTGGAACAAAAAAAAAGACACGAAGAAACAGAGACAACAGTAACCAACACGAAGTGTGGTTACTAAACAGGAACGACACGAGGTCTACAGGGAAACGACTCGAAGTTCATCAGAACTATTCGAGCTGCTTCAGAAACACGACACGAAGTTAAGTGAGAAGAGCACGAGGTGAAACGAGAACGACACGAAGTGTCACTGTAACAACACGGAGACACGAATGCAAAAACAACACGAAGACACTCAAACAAAAACGACACGAAGACGTTGAGTATAGAAACAGCACGAAGACGATCAACAAAAACAACACGAAGACGTAAACACAACACTAAGACATAGACACTAAAACAACACGAAGATGATCAAACAAAAAACAACACGAAGACGTTGACACAACACGAAGACAATGGATGCTACAGTGCAATGTCTAGACATGAAGTCCAATGCTATCGGCTGTACAGACTTGAAGATGTGAAGCCAATGTACAGACTTTGAAGAACAGTCCAATGTATGGACTTTGAAATCGAAGACCAATGTGCAGACTTGACAGTGAAGACTAGTGTGCAGACTTCAAGTTTAACTGTGGATGTACAGACTTGAAGAATAAGCCAGTATATAGACTTGAAGATTGCAGCAAGTGTACAGACTTGGATGACCAACACCAATGTGTAGACTTAGGAGCATAAGACACGGCTGTACAGACTTCGCCTAAGACGCTGTACACACTTAGCCTAAGACAATGTATGAACTGACGTTGTATATACTTAGCCAATGCAATGCACATATATAAAGAGCAAATGCCATCAATGCTAGACATCATCATTCATGTTGCTATCAATATGCAGAATGCTCAAGAATAAGAATGCATAGAAATGCACTTTATTTATTGCAATCATCAAAACACAACAACATTGCTATCATCAAAATACAATGTCAAATGCACTCAAATGCACTCACTGTCTTGCTATCATCAAAACCAAATAGCATTGCTATCATCAAGGTGACATAGCACATGCTTGTGCCTAAGAGGCACAACACCCGGGGATGATTCCGGGAGTCACCGTGGACGTGTACATTGCCGATGCTTGCTGCAGCCTCGACGAGACATCTTATCGGAGCTCCTAAGTTGGCGTACGGCCATTTTTGAGGTTCCGAATAGCTTTATCTTGATCGTACGGGCTTTCTATCGACACGGCCTTCGGCTCTATGATCCATGTTGTTGGTCCGGCCTGGCTCGTACTCAGAGCTCTCTAGGAGGTTGGATAGCCGGGAGATAGTTCCGCCTGAGCCGGGCGATCATTCGGTCACTAATGGGCCCACCTTGGCAGGGCCGTACCCGTGCCGGGTGATCGGGATCTTCTGCCGTCAGAGCTTTCGGTCCTCCGTCTCGGAGAGCCGGGGGAACTCCTTCATCTTCGGGAGAACCTGTTCATATGGTGGGGGCACCACCGGATAGACCGTCGTCCTTGATCGGACAACGGGTGTAGTGTATGCGGCATGACAAAGTCGATGTCGGTTCATTGGGCAGGCTTGGTTGCACTGCCGGTTGGTTGACGAGTTTGTCTCGGCTCTCCTGAGGTGAAGTCCCCGTGTCCACACGGAGTGACTCGAGGCTCTGTCAGCTTGAGAAGTCTTCAATATGTTGATCTTTATCGGCTTCCGTACTTCGGTGGGCCGGGTCATTCGTCCTTACAGCTTGGTCACCGATAATCATATTTTGAGTGCCAACAGGTGTCTATCAGCACATCCTCTTCTTCCGCGGTCACCACATTTGCAGTTAAAATGGTGGATCCGTCAGTCAGGACTTGCTTTCCCTTCGCAGCAGCCAGCATCTCTCTTGCGGCTTCTATTCTTCGTGTAATATCCCAATTTTTCAAGAAATTAATTAGAAATTCCTTAATAAATAGAATAAGTTAAATTTTGACCATTTTATAAAAATCCATAAAAAATATATTCTTGTAGATGGTAACATGTTTAACAAACTTGTCTTCTATGACTAACCCAAATAAAATCTGTAAATAGGTCGAATTAGTGGATTAAGTCCAAATTAAACACTTAGTTAACCATACCTTGAAACTCAAAATTCGAGCCCAATACTCCATCAAATGAGCCCAAACCAGTGGCAAATGAAAGGCCACGATGAGAGGATCATTTCCCCTCTATTAATCTCTCAAAACCCTAACCCTAAGAGATGCAATCGGCGGAGATTGGATTGCGTCAACAATTACGATGATGTTCGCATTAACCCAACTTGCGTGGACGAATACTCCGCGCATAGAACCCTCTAGAAGGCGTATGACCTATAAAAATGAAGCTCTCTAACCCTAGAATCGTTTAGAACCAGTGGCGGCTGCAGAGGAGCTGGATCGAGGGAGATCTCCAGTGATTAGGGGCTACGGGTACCAGCGCCTTGGGTTTTCTTTCTCCTTCCTTCTTCATCCGATTCAGGTAGGTGATAGCAAGCCAAACCCTACCAATAATATATTGTTGGAAGTATCATCGTGTCAGCTTTTCATTGATGTAAAAAGCCCTAAATTTTATCAAGTGTTTTGCGAGAATTTTTAGTTTTAGTAGAAGCATGTCACATCTAGGGTTATAACTGTTCCCTTTCGATTAAGTAGTAATTTCAGGCCGTAAACACAAAATTGATTCATGCATCTTGTAGAACTTTTCGTGCCTTTTCTTTTGGTAGTAAAAGCCCCAAATTTAATGCTTTATATCATGCGAATTTTATGTTTTATCCCAACCCTAGCCAACCTCGCCGGAGACCGGCATGGCAGAAGGGGCAGCGACCTGTTGAGGTTGCGCGGCCTCCTGATAGACCGCCCAACCATTTAGGCGGCCAGTTATTGACGGTCCAAGGCTTTGACCTCCGATCATTTCCCTGACCCCCTATTTTGGTTTAGACGGCCTCGCGATAGACCGTGTATCCATATAAGCGGCCGGATTTCGACCGTTGCACTGTGTCACTGCTGTTACGTCTCCAGAGACACGCGGCAAAGCCCTGACCGCGCAACATAATTGCGGCCAGTCTTCAACCGTTCAACGTTCTCAGCGGTACCTTACTGACCGCCCAACTCCATAAGGCCTTCGGACCTGACAGAGATTGCGCGGCCATAAGTAGACCGCCTATATCATTGAGCGGCCTGCCAGAGACTGTTCAACTCTGGTTATTGCCAATTAACCTTGGTCGTTTATCCTTGATCCATCTTCAACCAATCCTAGATTTGATCAGCCTAGTAGACCCTAGGCCAACCAGCAGATAGTGGGCTGGACTCTGGTTCAATTCCACCCTGCCTATGGCAGCCCGGGAGCCCACTTGGGCTAATTTCTAGATTGTTGTTAGGCCCTGTGTTGTGCGGACAGTAATGGACCGTACATTTTAACAGGCGGCCCTTAATAGACCGTTCAATTAATGAGCGGCTCTGTCAGGACCACATATCCTGTCTTCGATTTCATAAACTTCTGGCCTTGTGCGGCCCAATACTTACCGTTCATGCTGAAGAGCGGCCCATAATCAACCGTTCAACCCAACCCAATTCCTGTTCAGTGCGGCCCTGAGTCGACCGCACAAGTGCTTGAGCGGTCCAATAGTGACCGTATATCATCCAGAGACTAGTTTTCTTCGTGTTTTACGGTTTTGAATCCAAGAACATGATGGTTCTTGATAACTTGAACTCTTGGACAGAAATTCTGGATAGTATCTCTTCAACTTAGCCTTCGGATGTTCCGAGGTAAGTTTTTACTTGATTGTAATTGGCCATTTTAACTTTATTAAAGTCTAGACAACTTGGGATCTTGGATCCAATAAATCAATGCCAACGCATCATAGGGGCCCGGTCTGGTCCTGGGGAGAGCGCCCGAAAAGTACTTGTGCCCATGGTAGTTTGTAATGACATGGTGAGGCATTGCACCGAGTGCATGACTAGCGTGATGTCTATGACAACGATCTGTTAATCTCTTACTTGAATCATGTTCAACTTGGTTATATTCTTGCTTATTGGCCAATTTCCTACAATTTCCTGTTATTTATATTATTCATAAACTTGAAATTCTTGTAGTTATATCATCCTGCCATATTGTTATTCCATTTCGTTCTTTAGCACTTTCTTTATGTTGTTTCATCCGATCGTCATTTCTTTTCTTTCCGTTTGATACAAACATGTAATTAATTGGTTAATTACTTGCACTTGCCTGTTGTTACCTTCTGAGTGTTCGCTCATATAGTTGTTTTCCCCCCTTTCCAGGTAGCTCAGGTGAAGATTCACAGATGGATGGGAATGAGCCAGAGTAATGACTTGGAGTGTATCAGTTGATAGTTATGTTGAGATTGTTATAGTTGTTTTACATTTAGTTATGCCTTAGAACTTATGTTAGTTATTGTAACGGAGTCTAGTAGAGGTCATGTTTGATTATGTTTAAGTTGGTTTGTTGGTTATTGTAATAAATTTGGAGTTATTTCTATTCTTGACGTTATGTAAATTCTTAGCTTAGCATGTTATCATTACTAGCGTTTTCTACTACCAGTCCCGATATTCCGCGTCGGGGCGTGACAGTTTGGTGGTATCAGAGCCTAAGTTTTCTAATATTCTTAGGTTCTCTAAGTTCTAGGATCCTATGTGATATCATAGGACCTATAACCTTGTTATAAGTCTAAGGACCCAACCTGGTGAGATTTGGGTAGAAGACTGGGGATGAGTTTATAATCTAATTGCACGATTATCTATTCTTAATTGAACCTAACATAACCTATTCCACGTGTAGGCTTTTGCAATGGCAGAAGAACGCGCGGAATGGAGGAACTTGCAGCGTACGGTCCAAGGACTTACTCAGGCTTTGCAATAAGTGGCCCAAGGAGGAGCTGCAAACCATGGCACATGCGACCTTTATCGAAGCTTTCGTGGGATGAATCCCCCGTGATTTGGTGGCTCGACTGACCCTGATGAAGCCGAGCACTGGCTTGAAGAGATTGGGAGGATTTTTGAAGTGATGCAATGCAGCGATCAAGAATGTGTCCTCTTATTGACCTTTCAACTTGAACGTGATGCGAGGACATGGTGGGACGTAGTGAAGGCAACCCTTGGTGATAGACAAGTCACATGGGAAGAGTTCGAGGAATTCTTCAATGGTAAATATTCTTCTGATAGAGTACAAGAGAAGAAGGCGGCTGAGTTTGCTGCTTTGAAGCAACGAAGTCTATCTGTAGCTGAATATGAAGCTCAGTTCTCTCAACTATCTCGTTATGCTACTCACTTGATATCTACCAAGAAGATGAACGCTAAGCGCTTTCTTAATGGACTGAAGCTGCAGTATATCAACCAGTTGGCACTGATGGAAATTCAAACTTATTTCGAGATGGTGAGAAAGGCTCAAGTATTGGAAGATACTTTAGAAATGACGGAGAGAATATGTGGGAAGAGTGTTAAGAAAGAACAACACCATACTGGTGCAGGGAGTATCAAGCTCGGTCATGGCGGGAAGAGGCCCATTAGCGGGTCTGGTTCATGGAAGGGCAAGATGCCAAAGAATGAAGACAAGAAGCCTGGCCATATTGTTCCATTCAAGGGCGTATGCAAGTATTGTGACCGTCTAGGTCACAAGATGGAGGAGTGCTGGCGCAAGCTGGGCGCCTATTTACGTTGTGGCAGTAGGGACCACCATATTCCCGAGTGTCCTCTTTTATCTGAGCAAGCTACCCCAGTGAAACTGTAAGGAATCAAGAAGCAGCAAGGCAAGCTCCAGGCTCTACAAGAAGACGAGGCAGGACCCACCGAGGAGGGTGGACTCGTCAAAGGTACTCTTATTATTCATGATAAATCAGCTTTTGTTCTTTTTGATACTGGTGCCACTCAATTCTTTTATTTCTCGGAGATTTGTGAAGTCTTTAGCTTTGAAGCCAATTTTGATGAATTCTCCGTTAGAAATTTTGACCCCTATTGGTTCCGGATAAGTAATTAAGTATTTCTATCCTTCCAGTAAGGTCATGATCAATGAACAAAACCTGCCAACTGATTTGGTTTGTATGGACATGAAGGATTATGATGTAATCTTAGGAGCAGATTGGTTGGCTAAGTATGAGGCCAATGTTCAATGCAGATCTAGTTCTGTGCCTTTCACTGGACACCTTGGACTTTCTTTTATAGGAATTAGACACCATAAGTCTGTTCCACTTATTTCAGCTCTTCGAGCTGATAAGCTGATGAGGAGAGGATGTAAGGCTTTTCTAGCCTTTGTTTATGTGACCCCTGAGCAGAAGATTGAGATTGAGAACTTTTCTATCATATGAGATTTTCCAGATGTCTTTCCTGAGGAACTGCCAGGACTTTCTCCTGAAAGGGAAGTTATCTTTTCTGTTGATCTAATTCTTGGTGCGACTCCTAAATCCAAAGCTCCTTATCGTATGTCTCCTGCGGAGCTAAGGGAACTAAAGCAGCAGTTGATGGAATTGCTTGAGAAAGGGTTCATTCGTCCAAGTACTTCCCCGTGGGGAGCCCCTATATTATTCATCCGAAAGAAGGATGGTTCGATGAGGTTGTGCATCGATTATCGGCAATTGAACCAATTGACTATCAAGAACAAATATCCATTTCCAAGGATTGATGAGTTATTTGATCAGATAGCAGGAGCTCAGTATTTTTCTAAGATTGACATTCGATCTGGATATCATCAGTTACGAATTAAGGAAGAGGATATCTATAAAACAGTCTTCCGCAGTAGGTATGGGCATTTTATATTTGTAGTAATGCCTTTTGGGCTAACGAATACACCTGCAGCTTTCATGCAGCTGATGAACGATGTGTTTCGGCCCTATCTTGATCAATGGGTCGTGGTGTTCATTGATGACATCTTGATTTATTCTAAGAGTGAGGAGGAGCATGCTGAACATTTGAGGATGGCATTGCAACTATTGAGAGATCATCAGTTATATGCCAAGTTTAGTAAGTGTGATTTCTGGCTGCAAGAGGTGTCCTGTCTAGGGCATATCATCACAAAAGAAGGTATTTCTGTTGATCCTTCGAAGTTACAGGTAGTAAAGAATTGGGATAAGCCTACTAATGTGACTGAAGTGAGAAGTTTCCTAGGCCTAGCAGGTTACTACCGAAGGTTTATTCATGATTTCTCTAAAATTGCGGTACCTCTGACAAGATTAACCTGCAAGGAGATCAAATTTGATTGGTCAGAAGATTACGAGCGAAGCTTTCAGACCTTGAAGGAATGTTTGACTACTGCACCTATTTTGGCTTTACCTTCTGGAGAAGGAGGTTTTGTTGTATACACTGATGCTTCAGGTATTGGTTTAGGGTGTGTACTCATGCAGCACGGGAAAGTGATAGCCTATTCTTCTAGGTAGTTGAGGAAGCATGAAGAGAATTATCCTGTTCATGATTTAGAGCTAGCAGCAGTGGTGTTCGCCTTGAAGATATGGAGGCACTACTTGTATGGAGAGGCATTTACGGTGTTTTCAAATCATAAGAGTTTGAAATACTTATTTTCTCAAAAGGAACTCAATATGAGGCAGCGAAGATGGCTGGAGTATTTGAAGGATTTAGATTTCTCCATTGAGTATCATCCTGGAAAAGGTAATGTTGTGGTAGATGTCTTAAGCCGCAAGCCTATAGCTAAGTTGTCAAGCCTCATGTTACAAGAATGGAAATTGATGGAGCAGTTAGCTAGTTTGGATCTTAATGTTGACAAGGATCGGGTTATGATTGCTCAGATTCAACTTAAGCCCGAATTATTGATGGAAATCAAGTCTCTTCAAGATGATGACCCAAAGTTAGTAGAGATCAAGAGAAGCTTGAGTAACAGACCTGACTTCATGATGGCTGATGATGGAAGATTGTTATTTCAGGGAAGCACTTGTGTACCTGATGTAGCTGAGATAAAGAGCAAGATCCTTGAGGAAGCTCATAGATCCAGATACACCATTCATCCTGGAGGTACTAAAATGTTTAAGGATTTGAAAAGATCTTTTTGGTGGCCGATTATGAAAAGGGAAGTTGTGGACTTCGTAAGTAGAAGCTTGGTTTGTCAGCAAGTCAAGGCTAAACATTTCAGACCAACAAGGAAATTGAAACCCCTTGATATACCCCAATGGAAGTGGGAGAGCATTGGCATGAATTTCATTATGGGTCTACCTAGGACTCGTAGTGGATTGGATGCAATATGGGTGATTGTCGATAGATTGACAAAATCCGCTCATTTCTTATCTATTAAGTCTAAATGGATAGTTGATATTTTGGCTGCTTTGTATATGAAGGAAGTGGTAAGACTACATGGTATAACAGTCAGCATTGTGTCTGATAGAGACCCCAGGTTCACTTCTCATTTTTGGAAAGGATTGCAAGAGTCCTTGGGAACTCGTCTGAATTTCAGTACTGCTTTCCATCCATAAACAGACGGACAGACTAAAAGGACCAATCAGATAGTGGAAGATATGCTTAGAGCCTGCATGATTGACTTTGGAGGTAGTTGGAGTGATCACTTGGCATTGGTTGAATTCACCTACAACAACAGTTGCCAGGCCAGCATCCAGATGGCTCCATTTGAAGCTTTGTATGGTAGAAGCTGTCGATCCCCGTTATGTTGGGACGAGGTAGGTGAGAAGCAATGGCTTGGACCAAATCTCATTTCCGAATCATCCAAGAACATCCGTATTATCAGAGATCGGTTGCAAGTAGCACAATCAAGACAGAAGAGTTATGCCGACACCAGGAGGAGAGCTTTAGAATTTCAGGTTGGTGAGCATGTGTTTTTAAAGGTTTCTCCTATGAGAGGGATTCGAAGGTTTGGTATTCAGGGTAAACTGAGTCTAAGATACATTGGTCCATTCAAGATTCTAGAAAGAGTGGGGGAGGTTATTTACCGTTTGGCACTACCACCTCAATTATCTGGAGTACACAATATTTTCCATGTGTCTATGTTACAGAAATATGTGTATGATCCCACTCACATTATTCAGCATATGGACTTCGAATTGAAGGAAGATCTGACTTATGAAGAAAGACCGATCAAGATTCAGGATCAGAAGCAACAGTAACTCAAGAATCGTTCCATACCGATGGTTAAAGTGCAGTGGAGTTGGCGTGGAACTGAAGAAGCTACTTGGGAGTCAGAAGATACTATGCGGAGGCAGTACCCTGACTTATTATAGGTGAGCTGTCTCACTCCCTCTTTTTATTATTAAGTGCATTGAATTTGGAGGACCAAATTCCTTAAGTGGGAGAGGGTGTAATACCCCGATTTTTTAAGAAATTAATTAGAAATTCCTTAATAAATAGAATAAGCTAAATTTCGACCATTTTATAAAAATCTAAAAAAATTATATTCTTGTAGAGGATAACACGTTTAACAAACTTGTCTTCTATGACCAACCCAAATAAAATCTGTAATTAGGTCGAATTAGTGGATTAAGCCCAAATTAAACACTTAGTTAACCATACATTGAAACTCAAAATTCGAGCCCAATACTCCATCAAATGAGCCCAAACCAGTGGCAAATGAAAGGCCAGGATGAGAGGATCATTTCCCCTCTATTAATCTCTTGAAACCCTAACCCTAGGAGATGCAATCGGCGGAGATTGGATTGCGTCAACAATTGCAACGGTGTTTGCATTAACCCAACTTGCGTGGACGAATACTACGAGCATAGAACCCTCTAGAAGGCGTGTGACCTACAAAAATGAAGCTCTCTAACCCTAGAATCGTTTAGAACCTGTGGCGACTGCAGAGGAGCTGGATCGAGGGAGATCTCTAGCGATTAGGGGCTACGGGTACCAGCACCTTGGGTTTTCTTTCTCCTTCCTTCTTCATCCGATTCAGGTAGGTGATAGCAAGCCAAACCCTACAAATAATATATGGTTGGAAACATCATCGTGTCAACTTTTCATTGATGTTGAAAGCCCTAAATTTTATCAAGTGTTCTGCGAGAATTTTTAGTTTTAGTAGAAGCATGTCACATCTAGGGTTATAACTGTTCCCTTTCAATTAAGTAGTAATTATAGGCCGTAAACATAAAATTGATTCATGAATCATGCAAAATTTTTCGTGCTCTTTGTTTTGGTAGTAAAAGCCCCAAATTTAATGCTTTATATCATGCGAATTTTATGTTTTTTCCCAACCCTAGCCAACCTCGCCGGAGGCGGGCAAGGCAGAAGTGGCAGCGACCTATTGAGGTTGCGCGGCCTCCCGATAGACCGCCCAACCATTTAGGCGGCCAGTTACTGACCGTCCAAGGCTTCGACCTCCGATCGTTTCCCTGACCCCCTGTTTGGTTTAGACGGCCTCGCGACAGACCGTGTATCCATATAAGCGGCCGGATTTTGACCGTTCCACTGTGTCACTGCTGTTACGTCTCCAGAGACACGCGGCAGAGCCCTGACCGCACAACCTAAGTGCGGCCAGTCTTCAACCATTCAACGTTCTCAGCAGTACCCTACTGACTACCCAACTCCATAAGGCCTTCGGACCTGACAGAGATTGGGCGGCCATAAGTAGACCGCCTATATCATTGAGCGGCCTGCCAGAGACCGTTCAACTCTGGTTATTACCAATTAACCTTGGTCATTTATCCTTGATCCATCTTCGACCAATCCCTGATTTGATCAGCCCAGTAGACCCTAGGCCAACCAGCAGACAGTGGGCTGGACTCTGGTTCAGTTCTACCCAACCTATGGCAGCCCGGGAGCCCACTTGGGCGAATTTATAGATTGTTGTTAGGCCCTGTGTTGTGCGGACAGTAATGGACCGTACATTTTAACAGGCGGCCCTTAATGGACCGTTCAATTAATGAGCGGCTCTGTCAGGACTGCATATCCTATCTTCGATTTAATAAACTTCTGGCCTTGTGGGGCCTAATACTTACCGTTCATGCTGAAGAGCGACCCATAATTAGCCATTCAACCCAGCCCAGTTCCTGTTCAGTGCGGCCCTGAGTCTACCGCACAAGTGCTTAAGCGGTCCAGTAGTGACCGTATATCATCCAGAGACTAGTTTTCTCCGTGTTTCACAATTTTGAATCCAAGAACATGATGGTTCTTGATAAGTTGAACTCCTGGACAGAAATTCTGGACAGTATCTCTTCAACTTAGCCTTGGGATTGATGTGACACCACCTTGGGGTGATGACCACAAGACAATATGACCCTTGGACCTAAGGTTGCAAGCAAGCAAATTGGCGATGATACCACTCGAGCGGCTCACTCGCTTGGTGCACACTTGTGCCCGTGGGCAACTAAACGATAATGGAGAGGGTCCGGGGTGGGACAATGATGCTTCGGTGCTTGGCAAGCTTGGGGAGAACCCCAATTGGGCCAGGGATGCCCACTCACGGGTGGCCGTCACACCATGGGTGTGGGTTGAAATGGCTCGCTCACAACTCGCCCGCGATGGACACTCACGTGTTCGGCAATTTGGGTCGGGCCCTCGCTCTCCGTCCGACGCAGCAAAGCAAGAATACTAAGCTAAGCAAGTGATATTGACCAGCAAGGAAAGGGTGACCGAGGCTCACCTAGCCGGCGTGAAGATGCCAACTCCGGTCGAAGACGGGGGCGAGCGGGGAGGCAAGGGTTTACGCCCGCAAGCCGCGTCGGTGTCGCTTCAAATCTGCAAAAATTTTATTACATGAACTACACCTCTCGCAGGAGGGGGGCTCTTGGGGTGGGGGTTAGACTTAATACAACCAAGATTACCTCCACGCAGGGAGGGGCCTTCAGCCGGCCAAGCGGGGTGGGAAAATTATGAAGAGAACGCCGACTCTCCAAGCTTCGCCGGTTCTGCCACTCTTCAGTTTTGCTGAACAGGTTGTCGATGAAGATGCTGCCACAGACTCAACCGAGCTCCAAATTTGATGAAACTAGTGCCAAAAGTTTTCCAGCTGGCCGAGGATGATGCTTGAATTTTTTGGGAAGCTCTGGAACTCGGGGCTGAACGGACCGGTGACTGGAGCAGCACAGCAACACTCTGCCTCTGACTGATGCAGAACTGATACAGTGGATTGCAGAAGGCACTACATTCTCTCCCGAACTCCAAATCAAACGAAACTGGTGGTGACGCGATTGTGGTCGGAGTAGCTTCAAGTAGAAATTGACGGAGCCACAATCCGAGGTCGGAGAGGAGAATGGTGGCCGGAGAAGTGAAGACAGGTCGAACCTGGACCTACAGGGGGCAGACTGCACACTCTGGCGAAGAAATTCAGAACAAATAGCTCGGGCGGGAGATTGGCATCGTTCCTTATGCTACTGATGGAGGACTAGATGAAGAAGAATTTTGTAGAAGGAAGTGTGATCGAATTCCTCCAAGGTTGGCCGTTGAACGGCTTCCAAGATCGCTCTGGCCTTCAGTCTGGGACAGATTGCGCAGTCGTTGAAGATGACGTTCCTCCGGACAGCTCCGAACTCGGATGCAGGCAGGAGTACCACCGTTGGAAAGAAGACTTGGAGATGATTCTAGCAATATAAGATATGCCACAGGGAGCCTTCAGGGGAAGTCGTGCCTGCTACTGCAAGTCACTGCTTTTCTGAAACCTGCAATAGGGACAGAATAGGTGGAGGAGAGGGTGTGGGGAAGGGCATGAACAAGGGGTTATTTGGTGGATGGGGAAGGGGGGGTGCGACCTTGGGTGGTTAGGGAGGTGGGGAGATGAAAGGGCACAGCCCAAGGGAGAGGGAAATTCGAAATTTGGCCTAGGGAAGGGCTCTTTCAGTCTTGGGGAGAGGGAGGGTTGCTTGGGAGAGTGGAAAGGTGCCTAGGAGAAGGGGTTTCCACCTAGGGGTTGGAGGGGGAATTGAATGAGTGCATGGGGAAGGGGCCTTAATGAGGGGTGAATGGGGAGGAGAGAGAATGAATTTTGAAATTGGGGTGGGGAGGAGAGAGAGAGGGGGCACAACCCACTTAGAGAGAGTGATAGTAAGAGAGAGAGAGAGGGAGATATTGAGAGGGAACTAGAAGGTGTGGAAATTTTATGGATTCAATATTCAAGTATAATTGTTACAAATGAGAGAGGGGTGGGGCTATTTATAGACCCCACACTTTTCCTAAGACCAAACTGACCCTGACAAACTAACTAATGACCAAACAGTCCAAGGGAGGGGCGCCCCTGGGCCTAGCCTAATGAATTGGGCCCATTAACCTATCAAACCAACATAATGACTTCAAGACTTAGGAAAATGACTTTCTAACCTAGGTACATGACTCAATAAAGGGAGAATTACATGTTTAAGACTCAAATAAAAATAAGAAAACTACATGACTCGACTCACAAACACATGAGGAACATAATGGCGTACACCGACGATCAATCCGAGCTTCAGAAAATGTGGAGGGGCAAGGGATGTCCCCATCATACCCCCAGGGTGGGGAAAACTCGACCCTGTCGAGTATGGGTCCACCGGGGAAGTAGCATCCCAAACGCAGTTCCGGGCGAACCTTGTTCTCCAAACTCGACCCATGTCCATAGCCGAGGAACGGTGCTTCCACTCGACAAAGTGGCTCGGACACACCCTTAGGCTGGCAAAGAGATCTTGCTTTGCTTAGTATTGCCGCCATGTGCTGACGTCGGACTCTCGGGCTAGTTTGTGGTGGCACTCCGAGGGTGTCTCTCACAAGGATAGGTGTAGGCTCAAAACACTCACTAGGATCCACCGCGGTACCCTTAGAGGGTGCCGGATCCGCCACGTGGGAAGTGTGATGAATCCCAAAACCCATTGGTAAGTTCAACCCGCAAGCCGGGTGCCAATGCCACTCAGAACTTGACCAGGTCCAAGTCCTCGTGCCCTCAAATTGGAGGTGACCCTAGAGTAGAGCCACTCCAAAATCATCATCATCATCAAGTCGCCAACGTGGAATTTCAAGTGGCGCTCACGAGTTTTTGCACGCTTTTTGTAATTCTCACCGCTTTTTGCTTGATGCATGTTTTGATGCATATGCCATGTACTAAGATGCGGTGTGAGTGAGTAGCGCGTGGTATGCAAAGGTGGTCCAGGGCAACCACATGTAGACCTATCATGCATTGATGTTATGAAGACTTTGAATGTCTTGGGAGGATCGGGGCATCCATAGGTGTCCCTTTCATGTGTGAGTGTGATGAGTGCCGGGGGACCCGGACATTCATGAATGCTCCTAACATGCTTGAGATTTATGATGAATGATGGTGGACCATTACAACCAAATATTGACCACTCATGTTTTCTTCTTGACATATGGGTGATATGAATGAATGGATCCGACTTTCTAATCATGTCAAGTGGGGTGATGTGCCTAAGCACATGCATTTCAATCCTAGTGATGACTTCTATGTGCATAGGTGTGGGGTGGCCCTTGAGCTTCCATTCGTATGAGTCAAAGGGATCTAAGAAGGGAGACATCATGGAGTGGGGCCATCTATCAATCCCATTGTGTATGTTGCCTATGGTTAAGGCTTCTTTGGTGTAACCCAATTCTAGGAAGGGAAGGTTTTGGGTTATCATGGGTGGTAAGGGTAGGGTAAGGTGGGTGGTGAATAAGGTGAGTGGGTTACATTGAGATCTAGGCTCCCATAGAAAAGGGTCAAAGGGATCATGGTAAGGGTCACCTTAGTAGGGGTACTCTATGCTCTCAAGGTCCTCGAATGGTGAGTCATCCTCCTCAATAATTGGGCCAAGGTTGCTAATGGGTTGACCGATCAAAGCACTTGGGATCTTAATGGTTGGGGAGTGGACTAGGATAGGTTCTTCCTCCATGGGAAGAAGGAGGATGATCTCACTAGTAACTTGGCCATTAGTGTAGATGGAAGTGATGGAGCCAATGGAGGGATATGCTAGGCTAATGGTGTTAGTTTCGGACGGCCTCAAGGCTAGCATATTGGTCAAGTGAATTTGCCAATGTAGGTAGTTCACTAAGTCTCCCAAATCTTCCACATAATAGGAAGTTTGATAAGTGACATGTGGCTGAATGGGAATGATTTGGGATTGATATCCCATGGGTAGGTGGCATGGTTGTGAACTAGGAATGGTGAGACCTTTCTTGAGCCATTGGAGTATGGACTTATCTATGGTGAGGTTGGGTGTCTCTAGAGGAGCTAGGCTAGAGGTGTGTGAGTTGTTTGGCCTTTGGATTTCCTCTATGTTGGGAGGTGGATTCGGATGGGCATCCTTCTCCACTTTGGTAGGTGTGTGGGTAGCAACTTCTATTGCTAATGGAGTAGGGGGATCTATGGTGGGTGGTTTGGTGATAGCTAGCATATGACACACCCAGGGTGGTGAACAAGCATGGGCTTGGGTTGGGATAGGAAGGGGAAGTAGAGGAGGCCTAGGTTGGGGAAAGATTGGTGTAGGAAGTAGGAGGTGGGTTGGGTGAGGGGTTTTGGGTTGATTTGTTTTGGGAGATGTGTCCCTTTTTGGGGACGATGGTGGGTTTGTGGTGGTGGTCAAGGGGGCTTGTGGGGTACGGGTTTGGTGAGGGGTTTTGGGTTGGGTGGTGGCCAATTTGGTTTGAATGGTGGTGGTGATCGGGATTGGAATCATTTGGGGTGGTGGAGTTTGGGCCCTAAGGGAGGTCTTAGGTTGACTGGGAGGGAAAGGGGGAGTGGGAGTGCTCCTCGGGTTATGGTTCTCAAGGTAGGAGTGGGAAGGTCGGGGAGTGAAGATCTTCCTAATCTCAATCCTTATCTCTTCCAATGAATCTAGGGGTCCTTTGGCTTCTCATCCAAATTCATCCCGAGGTGACCAAACTCTAGGGCTGTGGTTCCTTTTTGCTTCAATCCGATCAAGCTGGGTGGTGAGGGTATCTATATAGTTATGAATCTTGTTAGTGACAGTGTAAAATCGGTCCATGGATATTTGTGGCATCTCCCTAGGGTGGTCATGCAATGGAGTGATGGAAAACATGATGCAAGGGAGACTCAATTGATAATGCCCTAGGACTAGACTCGTAGAGACAAGTCTAAAACTTGCTCTGATACCACTTGATGTGACACCACCTTGGGGTGATGACCAAAAGACAATAGGACCCTTGGACCTAAGGTTGCAAGCAAGTAAATTGGCGATGATACCACTCGAGCGGCTCACTCGCTTGGTGCACACTTGTGCCCGTGGGCAACTAAACGATAATGGAGAGGGTCCGGGGTGGGACAATGATGCTCCGGTGCTTGGCAAGCTTGGGGAGAACCCCAATTGGGCCAGGGATGCCCACTCACGGGCGGCCGTCACACCATGGGTGTGGGTTGAAATGGCTCGCTCACAACTCGCCCGCGATGGACACTCACGTGTTCGGCAATTTGGGCTGGGCCCTCGCTCTCCGTCCGACGCAGCAAAGCAAGAATACTAAGCTAAGCAAGTGATATTGACCAGCAAGGAAAGGGTGACCGAGGCTCACCTAGCCGGCGTGAAGATGCCAACTCCGGCCGAAGACGGGGGCGAGCGGTCGAGGCAAGGGTTTGCGCCCGCAAGCCGCATCGGTGTCGCTTCAAATCTGCAAAAATTTTATTACATGAACTACACCTCTCGCAGGAGGGGGGCTCTTGGGGTGGGGGTTAGACTTAATACAACCAAGATTACCTCCACGCAGGGAGGGGCCTTTAGCCGGCCAAGCGGGGTGGGGAAATTATGAAGAGAATGCCGACTCTCCATGCTTCGCCGGTTCTGCCACTCTTCCATTTTGCTGAACAGGTTATCGATGAATATGCTGCCACGGACTCAACAGAGCTCCAAATTTGATGAAACTGGTGCCAAAAGTTCCCCAGCTGGCCAAGGATGATGCTTGAATATTTTGGGAAGCTCTGGAACTCGGGGATGATCGGACCTGTGACTGGAGCAGGACAGAAACACTCTGCCTCTGACTGATGCAGAACTGATACAGTGGATTGCAGAAGGCACTGCGGTCTCTCCCGAACTCCAAATCGAACGAGACTGGTGGCGACACGATCGTGGTCGGAGTAGCTTCGAGCAGAAATTGACAGGGCCACAATCCGAGGTCGGAGAGGAGAATGGTGGCCGGAGAAGTGAAGACAGGTCAAACCTAGACCTGCAGGGGACAGACTGCACACTCCGGCGAAGAAATTCAGAACAAATAGCTCGGGCGGGCGATTGGCATCGTTCCTTCTGCTACTAATGGAGGACTAGATGAAGAAGAATTTTGTAGAAGGAAGCGTGATCTAATTCCTGCAAGGTTGGCCGCTGAACGGCTTCCAAGATCGCTCTGGCCTTCAGTCTGGGACAGATTGCGCAGTCGTTGAAGATGACGTTCCTCCGGACAGCTCCGAACTCAGATGCAGGCAGGAGTACCACCGTTGGAAAGAAGACTTGGAGACGATTCCAGAAATATAAGATATGCCACCGGGAGCCTTCAGGGGAAGTCGTGGCTGCTACTGTAAGTCACTGCTTTTCTGAAACCTGCAACAGGGACAGAATAGGTGGAGGAGAGGGTGTAGGGAAGGGCATGAACAAGGGGTTATTTGGTGGATGGGGAAGGGGGGGTGCGACCTTGGGTGGTTAGGGAGGTGGGGAGATGAAAGGGCGCAGCCCAAGGGAGTGGAAAATTCGAAATTTGGCCTAGGGAAGGGCTCTTTCAGTCTTGGGGAGAGGGAGGGTTGCTTGGGAGAGTGGAAAGGTGCCTAGGAGAAGGGGTTTCCACCTAGGGGTTGGAGGGGGAATTGAATGAGTGCATGGGGAAGGGGCCTTAATGAGGGGTGAATGGGGAGGAGAGAGAATGAATTTTGAAATTGGGGTGGGGAGGAGAGAGAGAGGGGGCACAACCCACTTAGAGAGAGTGATAGTAAGAGAGAGAGAGAGGGAGATATTGAGAGGGAACTAGAAGGTGTGGAAATTTTCTGGATTCAATATTCAAGTATAATTGTTACAAATGAGAGAGGGGTGGGGCTATTTATAGACCCCACACTTTTCCTAAGACCAAACTGACCCTGACAAACTAACTAATGACCAAACAGTCCAAGGGAGGGGCGCCCCTGGGCCTAGCCTAATGAATTGGGCCCATTAACCTATCAAACCAACATAATGACTTCAAGACTTAGGAAAATGACTTTCTAACCTAGGTACATGACTCAATAAAGGGAGAATTACATGTTTAAGACTCAAATAAAAACAAGAAAATTACATGACTCGACTCACAAACACATGAGGAACATAATGGCGTACACCGACGATCAATCCGAGCTTCAGAAAATGTGGAGGGGCAAGCGAATGTCCCCATCAAGGATGTTCCGTGGTAAGTTTATACTTGATTGTAATTGGCCATTTTAACTTGATTAAAGTCTAGACAACTTGGGATCTTGGATCCAATAAATCAATGCCAACGCATCATATGGGCCCGGTCTGGTCCTAGGGAGAGCGTCCGAAAAGTACTTGTGCCCATGGGAGTTTGTAATGACATGGTGAGGTATTGCACCGAGTGCATGACTAGCGTGATGTCTATGACAACGATATCTTAATCTCTTACTTGAATCGTGTTCGACTTGGTTATATTCTTGCTTATTGGCCAATTTCCTATAATTTCTTGTTATTTATATTATTCATAAACTTGAAATTCTTGTAGTTATATCATCCTGCCATATTGTTATTACATTTCGTTCTTTAGCACTTTCTTTATGTTGTTTCATCCGATCATCATTTCTTTTCTTTCTGTTTGATACAAACATGTAATTAATTGGTTAATTACTTACACTTGCTTGTTGTTACCTACTGAGTGTTCGCTCATATAGTTGTTTTTCCCCCTTTCTAGGCAGCTCAGGTGAAGATTCATAGATGGATGGGAATGGGCCAGACTGATGACTTGGAGTGTATCAGCTGATAGTTATGTTGAGATTGTTATAGTTGTTTTACATTTAGTTATGCCTTAGAACTTGTGTTAGTTATTGTAACGGAGTCTAGTAGAGGTCATGTTTGATTATGTCTAAGTTGGTTTGTTGGTTATTGTAATAAATTTGGAGTTATTTCTGTTCTTGACGTTATGTAAATTCTTAGCTTACCATGTTATCATTACTAGCGTTTTCTACTACCAGTCCCGATATTCCGCGTCGAAGCGTGACACTTTGAGTGTTCGGCCTGGGCCTTTCGGCCAATCGAGCCAGCTCCTGAGGTTCATCAGGCAGTCTTCCATATTGGCTGGACACTCCAGCAGTATTGCAAGTAAAGACTTGCATTCCCTTCCTTCGGCGATGGACCCTTCCATTTGGATGTTGAGGGAAGGTCAGTCTCTCGAAGACGGAGACTCTTCTTTCCTCCTGCTGGTGAGGAGTGGCTTTTTCGGCTTTGATCTCTAAGTTGTCTTCATATCCATTGTCATCAACTGACGATGTCATTCCTTTTTCTTCTTCTTCTACTTCTTCGACTGCCATTGGTGGGCAATCATCTTCTCTTACCATGGCTACTTGTAACAGCCGTTGTTGGCCCAGTGAGGGGTTGCCTATACCCCTGAAGTAGTTTCTGACCATACTGGTCATCTCTTCTTGCCCTAGTCCCCGATGCTGGATTGCGGATGGTTGTCGACCTCCAACCGGAGGGATATAGGCCAGCTGAGCTCTTTCGGTAGGTTGTTCAAATCTTCTCCCTGCTGCGGGGATACCAACTTGTCGGGCACACGCCCTAAAACTTGTGTGGTGAGGAGGCTCCGCGATAGTCTCTTCTCTTCTTGGGGCCAGCGCCCTCTCAGTCTTTTCCTTCTCCTGGGCGGGCTTGGAGTGGTAGTAGATAGGCACCTCTTGGCAAGCAGGTTGGATCCTCTTAGGGACCCAGACTCGTTTAAACTTCTTGGGCTTTGGGGCCAACTCTCTTCGGCCTCGACGACCTTCTTCTTCTTTCTCAGCCCTCTTCCCGGAAAGATCCTGGAAGGAGTTACGGGTTGGCACAGCAGCAACCACTCGATCTGGAACTGCTTGGGTCTCACATCCATTTAGGAAGATCCGGACACCCCCAATCAGAACAAATTTCCCAGACACCGACAATCGTCCGGTCATAGGAACAGCAGGTCCTCGGCGGGAACTCCCCTAGAAGAAATTCTGGGGCTTGTAGTGGTATGTGGGGCGAGCCCCTTGGGCAACAAGATGTACCATGCAGCAACTCAACTGAGTCTGTCCTGTCGTCAGACTCTTGCAGCTTTGGGAATTGTGGGCCCTTGTCCTCATGGCAACTTCTTGCTCGGTCGGCTCGGAATGCTCGACCTCTAGTATGTCAGTGAAGGCCACCCCTAGGAAGTTGGGGAAGCCAACCACCGGTGGGAAGGAACCAAAAATCATCGGCACTGCTAGGTACCCGTCAGCAGCATGGTTGGCCACTATCTCGAGGCCAAAGGCTATCGCAGTGAGTCCAGCAGCCATCGTCACTTTCCCTGGAAAACAGGATAAGCAAACGATCAGCATTTTTTGGGGGGGCCTCGGGGCCTATTTATCTCGGCAAAGAGATGAGAGGAGAAATCGGTCCCACCGGGCATGCCAGACTGTGGGAGATGAGATTTTATTAAAAGAAAATAATTTATTATATATATTGATTTGTTTGTTTGTTTAATACCCCGATTTATTAAATAATAAAAATTATGTGAAAATTAATAAGAAATTCCTTAAAAAATAGGATAAGTGAAAATTTGACCATTTTTATAACAATCTAGAAAAATTAGAATCTTGTTGAGGATATAATGTTTAACAATAGTGTCTTCTATGACCGGCCCAAATAAAAATTTTAAATAAGAAAAATTAACTGATTAAGGCCCAAATCACACTTAAACCTAATTGGACCTTAAAACATGAAAATGGAGCCCATTACCTAATCATTTAGGCTGAGATAGGATCCAAATGAAAGGCTAGGATGAGAGGATCGTTTCCCCTCTTAGTTTTCCCCGAAACCCTAACCCTAGAGAGCGAATTTTGGATTAGAAGGGGTCAGCTAACCCTATCTGCGCAGTTCGCGCACGTCCAACTTGATTGGACTCTATCTCTGTGAATAGAAGACTCTAGACCTTGTGTGACCTATATAAATGACCCTTAGGAACCCTATTTTCATTTGGGTGCTGTGGCGGCCGATGAGAACTCAGGTGGAGGGAGCATTCCGGCGATCACCGGTAGGGTGTCCTTAGCGCGTCGTCATCCCCTCTTCTTCCGTGTTCCTTCGTTTATGGTAGGTTATAACGAGCCAAACCTTAAGTACCCTATATGATTAGAACCAGCATCGAGTACTCTCTCTTTTGAATGTAAAAGCCTTAAAAGTTGTTTAGTATCATGTCAGAATTTTAGCGTTTAGTGGAAGCATGTTACATCTAGGGTTATACTTGTTCTATCTTGTTTTAAGTAGGGATTATAGGCACAAATCTTAAATTGTTTATGTTACCTTGTAGAGTTTTTTGTGCTCTTTCTTTTAGGTCCAAAAGCCCTAATTTTCATGCTTTGTACTGTTCGTAATAAATCGTTGATGCTAACCCTAGCCATCCCCGCCGGCGACGGGCAAGGCAAAGGGGTGGCGGATCGATCGGGTTTGCGCGGCCTCGCGATAGACCGCCCATCCAAGGCGGGCGGCTAGTTCCTGACCGTTCATGTATTGCATTTTGGGTCTGTTCTCGTAGTTTGTGCGGCATAACCTTAACCACCCTGTCGTTAAGCAGCATGTTCTAGACCGTTCATGATCCCCAGCAGCACATTACAGACCGCTCAACCCTAGCAGGCCTTCGGGCTAAAGGAGGGATGAACGGCCTGTCAAGCGACCGCTGAGGTGATTGAGCGGCTCTGACATAACCACCCAACCCTTCAGAATTGGTTTGGCATGATTTCTCTTAATAGATTGATGGATAATTTGATAAGCTAGCAACCACATGGTAATTGGAACATATTGAAGTAAAGGAATCTCGAAATTTACTAATTTCTTTCACTTGATCTTGTTTCATCATGGCCTTAGTTATTTCGTTATGTAAATTCAAAGATGACACCTTAAATGATATTAGGATTGTCTGACAGTCATTCTACTCCGGTAGGATTGACTGACCGTCATACTGGTTTCCGTTGTTTTATTAGCTCTATTTCCTTGTAATGTTGGGACTCTCCGCCGGATATTCCTTCTGTCGGACAAGGACCTTCATTACGGTACCTCCGTAAGCCCCCGCGAGCTTGGGATTCCCACTAGGATGCCGAGAAGGTTGTACCATCAAGACCTGAACACCTGTGTACATGATCGAATCGCTTAGAGTATCGTATTGTGAGTCATGGCTCGACTTAGACCCCCCTGAGAATTACGCAGCCCGAAAGGGACCGTTTATCTCATTGGGCGGCCTATAATGAACCGTGCATCCCTGGCCAAGTGCCATTTATATTGGTCATTTAACCTTGATCTATCTTCGACCAAATCATGTTTGGATCGACCCAATAAGCCCTAGGTTGACCAGTGGTGAGTGGGTTGGACCCTGGTTCAGTTCTACCCCACTTATGGCAGTCCGGAGCCCGTTTGGGTCGATTTCTAGTTGATTAAATTTGAATGGACCGATTAGAACCGCCCATGTTATAGAGCTGATCTTATTGGACCGTTTGTCTGTTGAGCGGCTCTGTAAGGACCGTTTATCCTATTCGTGGGCTTCCAGCTCTACTAGTCTTGAGCGGCCCATTATCAACCGTCCAATCCTTTGAACGGCCCTACATGGACCGTGTATCCTTGACTTCGGTGTGGATGATCCTAAGCCCCTTTCTATTCTGAACGGTCCAGTGCAGACCGTGTAATGCTCGAGCGGCCCAGTTCTGACCGCTTATCATCCAGAAGTGATTTCCGTGATTATTCGTGTTGAATCCAAGGACCTGATTGGTTCTTGATAACTTGAACTTTCTGGTCAAAGTATCTCTTCAACTGACCCTTGGAATCCTCCGAGGTAAGCTATACCTTGACATCATTGGCCATTAATTTGATTAATGTCTAGATATAACTTGGGATCTTGGATCCAACAATCAATGCCAACGCATCATAAGGGCCCGGTCTGGTCCTGGGAGGAGCGCCCGAAAAGTACTTATGCCCCGGGGAGTTTAAATGACATGCTGAGACATTGCACCGAGTGCATGACTAGCGTGATGTCTATGACAATAATATAGTACTTGAATTTCTCTTGACTTGGTTAGTTCTTGCTTGTTGGCCAATTTCCAGTTATATCATGTTCTTGCCTTCCTTTCATTATTTTGTTACATAGTCATTTCCTTTCGTTCTATATTTACGCGCTCAAATATGCAATTAATTGGTTAATTACTTAAACTTGCCTGTTATTACCTACTGAGCGTTCGCCCACCTAGTTGTTTCCCCCTTTTTCTGGTAGCTCAGGTGAGGACTCACAAATTGATGGGGACGGGCAAGAGTGACGATCATAGAGCGAACCAGTTAGAAGTCTGTGAAGCTAGTCCTAGTTGTGGAGTCTATTTGTGTCTTAGAATGTTTTGGAAGAGTTATAAAATTTGAATTCCATAAATGTAATAGTGTTAAGTGGATGTTGTCGAAGGATATGTTAAGTGAGATTATTATGGTTTGGAACATGGGTTAATTGTATGTTATTTAATGAATGGAGTTGTTTCTATTTTTGGGGATGTGTGATCTTTTAGCTTTAGCATATCATGTCTATAAATCAATATATTATTATTACTTGTTTCTACTGCCAGTCCTGATATTTCACGTCGGGGCGTGATAGTTAGGTGGCATCAGAGCCTAGGTTTCCTAATATTCCTAGGTTATCTTAGTTCTAGGATTCTAAGTGTTTATCATAGAACCTTACCCTTGTTATGAGTCAAAGGGCCAAACCTAGTGAGAATTTGGGTAGAGACTTGGGTTGAATTAATAATCAACTCTAAACTCTTTCTCCTAAAGGAACTTAGGATAAATTATTTTCGTGTAGGACGTTCCGATGGCAGCTGAGCGTGCGCAGTGGTGGGACATGCAGCGAACTGTCCAAGGACTTACACGGGCTTTGCAACAAGTGGCCCAAGGTGGAGCGGCAAATCATGGCGCTGGTGATCTACACAGGAGTTTTCGTGGGATGAATCCCCCACGTTTCGGAGGCTTAACTGATCCCGATGAAGTCGAGCACTGGCTTAAGGAGATGGAGAGAATTTTTGAAGTTATGCAATGCAGCGACCACGAGCGTGTGCTTTTAACGACCTTCCAGCTGGAACGTGATGCTAGGACTTGGTGGGAGTCAGTAAAGGCGACCCTCGGTGATAGGCAGATTTCGTGGAAGGAATTCGAAGAATTCTTCAATAACAAGTACTTTTCCGACAGAGTCCAAGAGAAGAAAGCGACGGAATTTACAGCTTTGAAGTAGCGAAGTCTATCTGTAGCGGAGTACGAAGCCCAGTTTTATAGACTTTCTCGCTATGCTACTCATTTGATTTCCACAGAGAAGATGAAGGTGAAACGTTTTCTTAATGGGCTGAAGTTGTATTATATTAACCAGTTCGCGCCGTTGGAGATTCAGACCTATGCAGAGATGATAAGGAAGGCCCAAGTTCTAGAAGATACCCTGGAAATGACGGAGAGAATCCTTGGGAAGAATGTCAAGAAGGAGAAATCTACTAGTTGCAGGAGTGATAAACTTGGGAATAGCAAGAAGAGGCCCAATGGCGGGTCTAGTTCATGGAAGGGGAAATTTCCAAAGAATGAAGACAAGAAGCCTGGCCCTATTATTCCATTTAAGGGCGTATGCAAGTATTGTGACCATCCTGGTCACAAGATGGAAGAATGCTGGCGCAAGATGGGCGCCTGTTTACGATGTGGAAGTAGGGATCACCGCATTCCGGAGTGTCCTCTTTTATCCGAACAAGCTACCCCGATGAAACCTCAAGGCAGCAAGAAGCAGCAGGGCAAGCTCCAGGCCCTACAGGAAGATGATGCAGGTACCACCGAGGAGGGTGGACTCGCTGAAGGTACCCTTATTGTTCATGGAAAGCTAGCTTTTATTCTTTTCGATACCGGTGCTACTCATTCATTTGTCTCTCAGAAATTTGCCAAGTCATTAGCTGTGAAGCCGATCTTGATGGATTCCCTATTAGAGATATCAACTCCTATTGGCTCTAGATCAGCGATTAAGTATTTTTATCCTTCTAGCAAGGTTATGGTTAATGAACAGAATTTACCGGCCGATCTGGTTTGCATGGATATGAAAGACTATGATGTAATTCTAGGAGTGGATTGGTTGGCTAAGCATGAGGTCAATGTCCATTGTAGTTCCAATTCTGTGTCTTTTTCGAGACACCCAGGACTTTCTTTTATAGGGGTTAGGCACCATAAGTCTGTGTCACTTATTTCGGCCATCCGAGCTGATAAGTTGATAAGGAAAAGGTGTCAGGCATTTCTAGCCTTTGTTTATGTGACCCTTGAGAAGAAGATTGAGATTAAGGACATTCCAGTTGTCTAAAATTTTTCGGATGTTTTTTCTGAGGAATTGCCAATACTTCCATCGGAAAGGGAAGTTGTATTTTCTATTGATTTAATTCCTGTCATGACCCCTATTTCTAAGGCTCCTTATCGTATGTCTCCTGCGGAGCTGAAGGAATTGAAGCAGTAGTTAATGGAATTACTTGAGAAGGGGTTTATTCGTCCAAGTACATCCCCGTGGGGAGCTCCAGTGTTATTTGTTAGGAAGAAAGATGGTTCGATGAGGTTATGTATTGATTATCGGCAATTGAATCAACTGACTATCAAAAACAAATATCCATTGCCGAGGATTAATGAGTTATTTAATCAAATAGCAGGAGCTTAGTATTTCTCTAAGATTGATCTTCGATCAGGCTATCATCAGTTGCGTATTAAGGAGGAGGATATTTATAAGACAGCTTTTCAAAGCAGGTATGGGCACTTTGAATTTGTCGTGATGCCTTTTGGACTAACGAACGCACCTACAGCTTTCATGCAGTTGATGGACGATGTATTCCGGCCCTATCTTGATCAATGGGTCATGGTGTTTATTAATGACATTCTGATTTATTCTAAGAATGAGGAAGAGCATGCCGAACATCTTGGGATGGCATTGCAGATATTAAGGTATCATCAGTTATACGGCAAGATTAGCAAGTGTGAATTTTGGCTGCAGGAGGTGTCCTTTCTAGGGCACATCATTACAAAATAAGGTATCTCGGTTGACCCCTCGAAGGTAGAGGCAGTGAAGAATTGGGATAGGCCTACTAGTGTAACAGAAGTTAGAAGCTTCCTAGGCTTGGCAGGATATTATAGAAGGTTTATTAAGGATTTCTCCAAGATTGCGGTACCCTTAACAAGATTAACCAGCAAAGAGAATAAGTTTGATTGGTCGGAAGATTGTGAGAGAAGCTTCCAGACTTTGAAGGAGTGTTTAACGACTGCCCCTATTTTAGCTTTACCATCTGGAGAAGGAGGCTTCGTGGTGTACACCGATGCTTCGGGAATTGATTTAGGTTCTGTGCTGATGCAACACGGGAAAGTGATAGCCTATTCTTCTAGGCAGTTGAGAAATCATGAGGAGAATTATCCTGTCCATGATTTGGAACTAGCAGCAGTAGTGTTTGCCTTGAAGATATGGAGACACTACTTATATGGAGAGACATTCACAGTATTTTCAGATCACAAAAGTTTGAAGTATTTATTTTCTCAGAAAGAGCTCAATATGAGGCAGAGAAGATGGTTAGAATATTTAAAGGATTTTGACTTCTCCATAGAATATCATCTCGGGAAGGGTAATGTGGTGGCAGATGCCTTAAGTCGCAAGCCAATGGCTAAGTTGTCAAGTCTCATGTTGCAAGAATGGAAACTGTTGGAGCAATTAGCCAGTTTAGATATTAATGTTGACAAGGACTGAGTTATGATTGCTCAGATTCAGCTTAAACCAGAATTTTTGGCAGAAATCAAGTCTTTGCAAGACAATGACCTACAGTTGGTAGAAATCAAGGAGAGCTTGGGTAGCAGACCTGACTTCATACTCGCTGGTGATGGCAGATTGTTGTTTCAGGGAAGGACTTGTATACCTAATATGGCTAAAGTTAAGAATAAGATCCTAGAGGAAGCGCACAGATCTAGATATACTATCCATCCTGGAGGTACTAAGATGTTTAAGGATTTAAAGAGATCTTTCTGGTGGCCGAATATGAAGAAAGAAATTACAGAATTCATAAGAAGATGCTTGGTGTATCAGCAAGTTAAGGCTGAACATTTCAGACCTACAGGGAAGTTGAAACCGCTGGATATACCTCATTAGAAGTGGGAGAGTATTGGCATGGATTTCATCATAGGTCTACCTAGGACTCGTAGTGGACTTGATGCGATTTGGGTTATTATTGACAGATTGACAAAGTCTGCTCATTTCTTATCTATTAAATCTAAGTGGACTGTTGATGTTTTAGCAGCTTTGTATATGAAGGAAGTTGTGCGACTCCATGGTATTCCGGTCAGTATTGTGTCCGACAGAGACCCCAGATTCACCTCGCACTGTTGGAAGGTATTGCAAGAATCTTTGGGAACCCGTCTAAATTTCAGTACTGTGTTTCATCCACAAACAGATGGATAGACGGAAAGAACAAACCAGATAGTGGAAGATATGTTGAGAGCCTGCATGATTGATTTTGGAGGCAGTTGGAGTGATCACCTGGCCTTGATTGAATTTGCTTACAACAATAGTTATCTGGCCTTGATTGAATTTGCTTACAACAACAGTTATCAGTCCAGTATTTAGATGGCTCCATTTGAAGCTTTATATGGAAGAAGATGTCGATCCCCATTATGTTAGAACGAGGTAGGCGAGAAGCAGTGGCTGGGACTAGATCTGATTTCTGAATCATCAAAGAATATCCGTATTATCAGAGATCGGTTGCAAGTAGCACAATCAAGACAGAAGAGTTATGCAGACAACAAAAGGAGGGACTTAGAATTTGACGTTGGTGAACATGTGTTTCTAAAGGTTTCTCCCATAAAAGGAATCCGAAGATTTAGCATTCGAGGCAAGCTGAGTCCAAGATATGTTGGTCCATTCGAGATTCTGGAAAGAGTGGGGGAGGTTGCGTACCGTCTGGCACTACCACCACAGTTATCTGGAGTACACAATGTCTTCCATGTGTCGATGTTGAGAAAATATGTGTATGACCCCACTCATGTCATTCAGCATGCGGATCTGGAGTTAAGGGAAGACCTGAATTATGAAGAGAGACATGTCAAGATTCTGGATCGTAAGCAGCAGCAGCTCAGGAATCGTTCTATACCTCTGGTTAAAGTGCAATGGAGTCGGCGTGGAACCGAAGAAGCTACTTGGGAGTCAGAAGATACTATGAGAAAGTAGTATCCCGATTTGTTCTAGGTGAGTTCCACTCCCCATCGTGTTAAGTGCAGTGAATTTGGAGGACCAAATTCTTTGAAGTGGGGGAGGGTGTAATACCCCGATTTATTAAGTAATAAAAATTATGTGAAAATTAATAAGAAATTCCTTAAGAAATAGGATAAGTGAAAATTTGACCATTTTTATAAAAATATAGAAAAATTAGAATCATGTAGAAGATAAAAAGTTTAACAATAGTGTCTTCTATGACCGGCCCAAATAAAATTTGTAAACAAGACGAATTAACTGATTAAGGCCCAAATCACACTTAAACCTAATTGGACCTTAAAACGCGAAATTGGAGCCCATTACCTAATCATTTAGGCTGAGATCGGATCCAAATGAAAGGCTAGGATGAGAGGATCATTTCCCCTCTTAGTTTTTCCCGAAACCCTAACCCTAGAGAACGAATTTTGGATTAGAAGGCGACGGCTAACCCTATCCGCGCGGTTCGCGCACGTCCAACTTGATTGGACTCTATCTCCGCGAATAGAAGACTCTAGACCTTGTATGACCTATATAAATGACCCTTAGGAACCCTATTTTCATTTGGGTGCTGTGGCGGCCGACGAGAACTCAGGTGGAGGGAGCATTCCAGTGATTACCGGCAGGGTGTCCTTAGCGCGTCGTCATCCCCTCTTCTTCCTTGTTCCTTCGTTTAAGGTAGGTTATAACGAGCCAAACCTTAAGTACCCTATATGGTTAGAACCAGCATCGAGTACTCTCTCTTTTGAATGTAAAAGCCCTAAAAGTTGTTTAGTATCCTGTTAGAATTTTAGCGTTTAGTGGAAGCATGTTACATCTAGGGTTATACCTGTTCTATCTTATTTTAAGTAGGGATTACAGGCACAAATCTTAAATTGTTTATGTTACCTTGTAGAGTTTTTTGTGCTCTTTCTTTTAAGTCCAAAAGCCCTAATTTTCATGCTTTTTACTATCCGTATTAAATCGTTGATGCTAACCCTAGCCATCCCGTCGACGACGGGCAAGGCGAAGGGGTGGCGGATCGATCAGGTTTGCACGGCCTCGCGATAGACCGCCCATCCAAGGCGGGCGGCTAGTTCCTGACCATTCATGTATTGCGTTTTCGGTCTGTTCTCGTAGTTTGCACGGCATAACCTTAACCGCCCTGTCATTAAGCGGCCTGTTCTAGACCGTTCATGATCCCCAGCAGCACATTATAGACTGCTCAACCTTAGCAGGCCTTCGGGCAGAAGGAGGGATGAACGGCCTGTTAAGCGACCGATGAGGTGATTGAGCGGCTCTGACATAACCGCCCAACCCTTCAGAATTGGTTTGGCATGATTTCTCTTAATAGATTGATGGATAATTTGATAAGCTAGCAACCACATGATAATTGGAACACATTGAAGTAAAGGAATCTCGAATTTTACTAATTTCTTTCACTTGATCTTGTTTCATCATGGCCTTAGTTATTTCGTTATGTAAATTCAAACATGACATCTTAAATGCTATTAGGATTGTTTGACAGTCGTTCTACTCCGGTAGGATTGACTGACCGTCATACTGGTTTCCGTTGTTTTATTAGCCCTATTTCCTTGTAATGTTGGGACTCTCCGCCGGATATTCCTTCTGTCGGACAAGGACCTTCATTACGGTACCTCCGTAAGCCCTCGCGAGCCTGGGATTCCCACTAGGATGCTGGGCAAGTTGTACCATCAAGACCTGAACACCTGTGTACACGATCGAATCGCTTGGATTATCGTATTGTGAGTCACGGCTCGACTTGGACCCCCCTGAGAATTGCGCGGCCCGAAAGGGACCGTTAATCTCATTGGGCGGCCTATAATGAACCGTTCATCCCTGGCCAAGTGCCATTTATATTGGTCGTTTAACCTTGATCTATCT
The DNA here is from genome assembly GCA_022559845.1 of Amorphophallus konjac. Lineage (NCBI taxonomy): Eukaryota > Viridiplantae > Streptophyta > Magnoliopsida > Alismatales > Araceae > Amorphophallus > Amorphophallus konjac. The sequence goes on from CM040125.1 coordinate 173,097,817, forward strand.
TCGACCAAATCGTGTTTGGATCGACCCAATAAGCCCTAGGTTGACCAGTGGTCAGTGGGCTGAACCCTGGTTAAGTTCTACCCCACTTATGGCAGCCCGGAGCCCGTTTGGGTAGATTTCTAGTTGATTAAATTGAACGGATTGATTAGAACCACCCATGTTATAGAGCAGATCTTATTGGACCGTGTATCTTTTGAGCGGCTCTATAAGGACCGTTTCTCCTGTTTGTGGGCTTCCAGCTCTACTAGTCTTGAGCGGCCCATTATCAACCGTCCAATCCTTTGAACGGCCCTACATGGACCGTGTATCCTTGACTTTGGTGTGGCTGATCCTAAGCCCCTTTCTATTCTGAACGGTCCAATGCAGACCGTGTAATGCTCGAGCGGCCCAGTTCTGACCGCTTATCATCCAGAAGTGATTTCCGTGATTATTCGTGTTCAATCCAAGGACCTGATTGGTTCTTGATAACTTGAACTTTCTGGTCAAAGTATCTCTTCAACTTACCCTTGGAATCCTCTGAGGTAAGCTATAATTTGACATCATTGGCCATTAACTTGATTAATGACTAGACATAACTTGGGATCTTGGATCCAACAAATCAATGCCAACGTATCATAAGTGCCCGGTCTAGTCCTGGGAGGAGCGCCCGAAAAGTACTTGTGCCCCGGGGAGTTTGAATGACATGGTGAGGTATTGCACCGAGTGTATGACTAGCGTGATGTCTATGACTATAATCTAGTACTTGAATTTCTCTTGACTTGGTTAGTTCTTGCTTATTGGCCAATTTCCAGTTATATCATGTTCTTGCCTTCCTTTTCTTATTTTATTACATAGTCATTTCCTTTCGTTCTTTATTTACGTGCTCAAATATGCAATTAATTGGTTAATTACTTAAACTTACCTGTTATTACCTACTGAGCGTTCGCTCACCTAGTTGTTTCGCCCTTTTTCAGGTAGCTCAGGTGAGGACTCACAAACTGATGGGGACGAGCAAGAGTGACGATCATGGAGCGAACCAGTTAGAAGCCTGTGAAGCTAGTCCTAGTTGTGGAGTCTATTTGTGTCTTAGAATGTTTTGGAAGAGTTGTAAAATTTGAATTCCATAAATGTAATAGTGTTAAGTGGATGTTGTCGAAGGATATGTTAAGTGAGATTATTATGGTTTGGAACATGGGTTAATTGTATGTTATTTAATGAATGGAGTTGTTTCTATTTTTGGTGATGTGTGATCTTTTAGCTTTAGCATATCATGTCTATAAATCAACGTATTATTATTACTTATTTCTACTGCCAGTCCTGATATTTCACGTCGGGGCGAGAGCCATACCCCAGCCAGAAGTGTAGGAACTAAGTGCCATGCAGGGCAAAGTGCTACGCTATGGGAGCCACCTCTTGAGTCTATAATGGAACAAAGTGCTACATAGTGGGAGCCACCTCTTGAGCCTGTAGGGGCCACCTCTAGAGTCCTACCTGCCTGGGGGTTTGATTGGATGATTGCGTGCTTTATGTGCCCAGCGACGAGGACGTCGCCTATATAAGAGGGGCAGATTGTAACACCCTCAAATATAGCTAAGTTGTACTCTATATGACCGAGGCGCCTTTTGAAGTATTGGCTCAGTTCTTGAATAGAACTCCGAAGTTAAGCGTGCTTAATGGGGAGCAGTATTGGGATGGGTGACCCGCCCGGGAAGTCCCCCATTCTGGAGCCGATCACTGTAAAGAAAGAGACAAAACCGTGAGGCCGGTAGGCTAAAGCGAATAATACCTCGATAGTATAGAGTACGGGGCATGACAGTTTGGTTTATTTATTAAGGGTTTATTTGTGTAGGGCGTGCCAGTCACTAGGTGACGAGTTTATTCTGCGCCCAATCTGACCCGGGTCGGGCGAAAATAAGATGCGTGTCGGGACCGAAAGTACGCCATGCCATAATGGCTATGACGTTAATTACATCTCTCAATAAGGAGGAAAACCTCTGATTAATTACCGAGATAACGAGCCATTCGAGGCTAAAGTAGAATGCAAGAGGATGCATATGATGATGAAGCCTCTAAGGCCACATGGAATGATTCATTGATCATTTTCTTAATCATGCAGGGCAGACATAGTTCATTAAGTTCGAGCCTTCGATACGAGGTGGAGAACATTGGTCCGAAGACCACCATCGCGCATAGCCAAGACTTTCGGTCGAGTGTGACCCAGCCTTCCGTCGACGCCATTTGATATACCGAGGTCTCGTTTAGGCAAGCATGCATTAACATGGCATATGCGAATGCATATCTATATCTAATATGTAGATTAGCAAAGGCATAATGATGGATGATTTCAACTTAGAGAGTTTCCCCTTTTTTTATTTGGTTTATGATTGATTACATTGACTGACGCAAGCCGTGGAAGGCGAGGGTTGGCTCGAGAATGAGAGAGAAGTTAAAACGATGCGAAAGATGCATTTTTTTATTCAAAACCGGTGCGGAGCAGCGTTGGTATAAGGGTTACACGGCGCGGGGTAGCGTAGCAATAGAAGTTTAAACGGCGCAGAGGGGGGTGTGGCCTTAACCGGTGTGCCCCGCCCAGGGCGCGTCGGATTAGGGCGCGCCGGGTGGTGGCCAAGTAAAAATCAGGAGATATGAGTGTGAGGCTATTCCGGCGCGGGGGGGGGGGGGGGGAGGGGGGGGGAGGGGTACCGCACCATATTAGGGCGCGCCAGATTAGGACCGCACCGGACTAGTTGATTTTTGAGGTGTTTTGAGTAATTTTGAGGTTATTTAGTTTATTAAGATGCATTGGGTTGATTGATGAGTGAATTGAGGTCCAGGATGCCCTTGAGATAGGGTTGAGACTCGTGCGAGGTTCATACTCGAGCACGGAAGTTCAATGATTTGAAAACATATCTTATTAAGCCCGACTTATGAGGGCAAACAGTCAAACATGTCGGATGAAATTTTGGCAGCACCTCCCCATCTCTGGAGGGTTGCGGGGGGGAAGCGGAGGCATACCCACGGATGGAGTAAGCTCCTTAATACCGGGTGGCACGGCGGTGGCCGACAGGCCCGAATGGATGGAAGACTCCGAGGGCTAGCCTACTAGGGGCACCAATATTCCATGGGCCAAATCGCAATTGAGAGAGGGATGACCAGTAAGGAAGGAAACCCCGAGGGATAGCCTATGTGGGGCACACAACCCATGGCCACCACCATTCCCTTCGGGACAGTGGGTTTGGTGTTGGGTGATAAACCCTATTAATGTTCACCCGGCAGCTCACAGAGATACATGTCATCGAGAGACATGACTCCATGATCCAATGGTGACTAGAAACATCGATGAGGGATGTCCCCTCTCCCCGGCCACCAAACTCCTCGAGAAGAACAGTCACACACAATGCGTATACAGAACGCACTCAGCTAATAAATCGACTACGATTAGTTATGTCTATAGATATTTATAGGGGTTAGTTGATTAGCAGGTTAGCAAAGGGATTATTGAGTTAGCATTCGAAAGGCAACGATGCCAGGAAACCATGCGCTCAACTTATAGGGGCGGCCTCATCCCCTTCGGTTCATGACTAGGAACGGAAGGGAGACAAGAGAACGGCCCTAGGATCAACCAGGGAGGCACACATACATACACCTCTGGCGATGAAACCCTCGACATAGTGATGGAAACCTGATACGACATTCCATTGGAAAAAAGCCCCGGGGAGAGGGGGGAGATTGCTGTAGCCCTTTTGGGATAACCACAGGCACATTCAACACCGGCGAGGAAGAAATTCGCAAGATGAAACATGAAAGTGATCATCTAAACATTGAATGCTGCCAAAGGAGGAAATGGGTGAAAGAGGGCGCAAGGAAATGTTATTATGCTCCACATCGAACATTACTATCAAGAAGAGGCCATTACAACATTCATTCAACATGGCAGGGCACAACCGCTCAGAAGTCGGCCACTGCTTACACAAATGGGTATAAGACCCAGCTCTAGATGAAGAGAAGTAGAGGAACGAAGAGGAAGATGGGCTCATATCATCGCCCCTTCAAATTTACTCATTTACATGAATATCGCCCAAAGAAAATAGAAAAAAGGGGGAACGGGGAAATCGCCGGAACCCACCTAAAACCTTTGCCGCAGAAAATAGAGTATCAGACAAGGGCCTTCCTCTCTGGCTTCGGGCCTCCTCAGACAGACGGACGGAGGGATGGTGGCTCTCCGAGGCTCACTTTCAGAAACCCTGCTTCTTTCCCAAGCTTTTCCCTCTCAGGCGATTGACTACCCTCTCTGTAATTTTTTTTCTTCTTCTTCGATATTTCCCTCCTCCCTTTTTTTCTTTCATTCGGCCGATGATTGGCTTATATAGCCTGGCCAATGCATCTTCTCCGGCATGAGAACAGCGCGCCGACAAAACTCCCAAGTTGCATTTGCGTGCCGGGAAGATGGCGCGCCGGGTAGAGGGCGCACCAGATTAAGCCCGTTCCGTCGTGTTTGCTTGACACGAGCCTGATAGCGGGCCCTGGACTGGCTCCGAGAGTTACTGTGATCCTTCATCTTGCCCTGGTTTTGCAAAACCATGGTGGGAAGTATTGACAAAGCTTTCAGGCCATTGAACGGCTACTTTCGGAACCTCGTGCATCTTCAGCTCGAACACGTGGGTTTTCCGCTGACATGGCCTTCGACATAGTGGTTCGTGCTGCTGGCTCGACTTAACCTACAATGGCAACTTTCTCATGGAGTGGGATACTACCCGGGGTGCTTTTGCCTTGACTGGGCGGTCATTCGGCCACTAACGGACCTCATTTGCTGAGAAGCCGTGCCGGTGCCGGGCTGTCCTGGCCTTCTTCCGACGGAGCCTCCGGTCCCCTGTTCTGAAGGGCCAGAGACGTTCTATCACCTCAGGAGGGTCTCTTGTCCGGTAGCGAACCACCGGGTGCATTCTCGTCCTTGGTCGGATGATGGATACTATTTATGCGGCACGATTGAGTCGATACCAGTTCATTGGACAGGCCTGACGACGCTGCCGGTTTGTTGCGAATTCTTTCGCTCTTGCTGAGGTGACGTCCCTGGTGATCATTCCGGGTGACCCGAGGTTCCAGTAACTCGAGAAGACCCTGGTGTGTCGGTTTCCTTCGACTTCTCTACTTTAGTGGGCTGCATCATTCTCATCATCTAGGCTTGATTGCCATCGAGCATATTTTGAGTGCCAACAACACCTCGAAGGTACCATTTTACCTCGATTAGTGTGCCCGTGGATTTAAGGGTCCACGTGACCCTCTTGTGTCCCAGGCTCGTGTATTTCCGCTAGATCGAGTTGCCACGGGTTGGCATGAGTGCGGAGGGTTATTCCCGCACGTCGTTAGCTTCTTTGGAACGTGGTTTCCGTGTGGGCCGTCCATATGGCCTATGGACTGTGAGTCCAATTGCGTAGCCTGGGGCTGGAGGGTTTTCTTCGCTTCCCTTTGAAAGGGAATTGAGCTCGGCGGTCACGAGCCGCCTTGAGGATTATATTATCGTGGTTTCTAACCTAGGGATTAGCCAGATTGATGGCCTAGAGCTATCTTGTATAACGGTCTTGACCCTGAGTCCTGTGACTCTAGGACCGTTGGTTTAATAGGTTTTAGTGGACTTCCTGGAGTCCAGTTGTAGCGTGCCACCTGTTTGCCCGAGCTAGAGGTGACAGGGCCTGTGCGTGGCCTGTCCGTGTTCCAGTGGTTTCCACCGAGAGTCGTTTGTGTGGTGACCCTCACTGGTAGTAGCTTCCTGGGCATGCTTGTGCTGACCCACCTAGGAGTAGGTGGAGAGCTACAGTAGCTTGCCTGGGCATGCGTGTGCTAACCGACCTAGGGGGTAGGTGGAGAGCTACATCCGTTAGAGACAGTTTTTAGGCTTGTTACCGTAGGGCCTCCCCTGTAGTGACTCGAGTATGAGCCGGGAGAAAAACCAGCTAGAGGGCTTGGCGTTATATGGTCAGTTAGTGTATGCACACATGGTCGGGGGCTTCGGACGCTTGCTGATGAGCACGACCGCAACTAGGCCCTTGTGTTCTGTGGTGGTTTGTGTGGTGTCTCAGTTTCCACCTGGGGTGAGAGAGACACCTGAGGTGTGGAATAAGTCATCGGTGGATGCTTCCAGCCATGCTTTGAGTGGGCAAGTGCCCCCGTCACGGGACGCGAGTTTTCATGACCCGAGAGTCTATTTTCTGACTACAAGGCATGGTCTCCTAGACCGTTTCTATGTGTTTTTCGAGGTTGAGGTCAGGGACGCTCGGTAGGATTACCGAGGCTTCATCCCTTGGCTAGGTCGGGTTCACGACAACGAGGTCATGACGGTACCCGTGGGCCGTGTGGTCCAGGTTAGGCCCCATCTTGGTGACAGGCCTCCACGGCAGAGTTACAATGGATTTTCCCTCGGTAGTTGTGGTGTTATATAGTACGGCCCCCGATTGTGAAATAGGGAGTTCTTTTCCCGTTACCGGTAGGAGTAGCAGTAGAGCTGAGGTTTTGCCAGCCACCGTGGGTTCTGCTTCTACCGTCGTTGTTGCTGTTTCCGCTTGCGCTGCTTGTTATCGCTGTTGTTTACTGTTGGGGTTCCGCGGGACCCCTACTAAGCCAGTGATAGGAGGCTCACCCCTACTTTTCAGGTGAGGTGGTTCTTCCTCGAGGTTCGAGGGTGCTGCGCGGAGGTTTCTAGGTGCCATCTTGCCGGGCTGAGTGTTCACTCGGCATTGGGTATGTTATATTTTCTATAGACTATACTTTATTTTGGCCTAGACTCTGTAGTAGTTTATTATTGTTGTTCCTGCTTTATTACTTATTTATGTGTATATTGCCACTCACACACTCCTTTTAGCCCTTCCGAGCCCTCTGGCTCGTGGGCGGCGGACCAGGATTCGAATGGTATCGGGTCTCTTCTCGGTATCTGGATCTTGGGTCATTACAGATGCTATAAGAGCATGTGTGTTTTGTGGCATGTACATGAGAATTCGAGATAAGTGCAGTGATCAGAGTCTATAAGGTCCAGTACAGTCGACAGCTGGCATAAGGATTTGTGCTTATTTTTTGTTATGCTTCTCACGTGAGAGCCTGAATGTGCTGTGTTGGCACTGTGAAGGTGGTTGCTACTTCGTTTGAGTGCCGATGTGGGGCTCGAGGAATGAGATAGAGAGATTTCTTCCCGATGGGTGGTGGCCCCAGTGGTGCTGCGTTGGGCAGAGGTTGCCGTCAAGTGCATTGCGTGGTGCTGCGTTTAAGGAATTCACAGCAAGGTGAGGTGGCTGGCGAGGATTGTTCATGGTTAAGTGGCCATGAGTGTGCTCTGAGGGTGCTATTGTCATTTTGGCCACCCCAAATTGAGGTTTATCCAGCCCCTTAAGTGCCAAGATCATGGTTTGAGGTAGCAGAGTGGGTGCTCTAATCGAGAAATGTGCTCGGATGAGCTGCTGATTGTCGAGCTTGACATTCTTGTTATGCTCTATGCCATCAGGAATGACGTGCCAGTACCGATTATTTTATGGATTTTGAGGCAGGAATGGGAAGAGATGTCCCAGGGTGCTCTAAGTCTTGCGTTTTGCACGTGAATGGACTATCTTAGTCCTGGATTTGGTCTGAGATTATGTGGCAGTGGCTTGGTTTTGGCCTAGATTATGGAATTAGGGGCCATTGCACCACTCTTGGATGCGTTGTGCGATACTCCAGGTGAGATGTGAAGGTTCCGTAGCTAATTTTGGGACAGAGTATAAGCGTTGGCAAGTGCTGATCGTGCTTCATGTCATGGCTCTTGGCGTGGTGGTCCGCACAGTGGCAGCTAAGAAAGTGGATATTGTGAGGATCCGAGCATCAAGAATGGATTGGTGTTAGCACAGACTGATTCAAGGGAATGATGTTCGGTGGCTAGAGGTATAGCAGTCTTCGAGCCTGGCATGTTTTATGATTTCTTCACTCCTCGGTAAGCGTTTTGGCATGTTAATGGTTCCGAGATCAGAGATAGGTGTAGGTAAGGAGCGTGTGGCAATGGCTAGCCTAACCACTATTCCAAAGAGTGTGGCTGGCGATCAGCAGAGCCGGTGCTCAAGGTGTGGCGAGTTGCAGTTCGCGAAATTGCATCGGTGGTGCATCGAGATATGCTGTGATCATGGCCCGATGAAACACTTGGTGAGTGTTGTCGAAGGAGCTGACCTGACGGTGGTAATGGGTTTTCTGATGCTAGGAGGTGCAGTTCCCAACGTAAGTGAGGTTCAAGGTCAAGTCGAGTGTGGAGTTTTCCTCCCGATTGGTCGGAGGTTTACTGGTTTTCTCCTTTGGTCCGAGAGAATCGCGTGTGGCTAAGGTTCGTTGTCTTGCATCATGTGTCTAGATTGGTTGGCGTTCTGTGTGCCATGAAATCCGTGCGAGACGTGTTCGGTGTTTTGGCAATGAAGTTGCCTGTGAGAAGTGCTGCTCGTTTCCCTTGATGCTTGAGGATGTTGGCGCTATTCCAAAAGGATGTGTGCATATTAGGCTGTGTTATGAGAACTCGTGGCTGGTGTAATGATTCTTGATGAGTTGTGAATCAGAGCCTACAGAGTTGCAGAGGATTGCTAGACTAGCGAGATAGTCTGTGCTCTGGGTTTGAGGTAATTGAGTTTTCCTCACCCTATTTTCTGGTGTTAGCCAGTCGAGTCGTGGATTGTCGGGATGGTGGGTCCCGAGTCATTGTTATGTGCCTGTGCAGGTGGATCAGAGTGGCTCTGCGGAAGCCTGGTGGGCACATAACCCACAGGTCCAAGATCGTAGCGTTGGTTGCTACGGGAGGATTCTCGAGGATTGGAAGAGCATTGGAGGATTGGTTCCTCGATATGCATTGTCTCCGACTGTGTGAGATGTGTTATTATCGTGCCATTGCCTGAGGTATTGTGGTTGTAGCACTGGAAGGTGGAGAGTTAAGGAAATATGTTGGCAAATTTGCCACGTGAGTACCCTATTCATTGGTTGGAAGCCGTGTTAAGTGTTCGGGTTTTAGACCTGGATAAGGTTGCTAAGGTATCGCCTGACAGTGGTCGAGGATACGAGTTGAGTCGATAAGCCATGTGCTTGACTCGTGTTGGATGTTGTGCTCTTGGATGGGACTGTAGTTCTTGAGAAGTGATCTCTGAGAGATTATGGGTCTTAATTGGTAGCTGTTAGCGGCTGGTAATGCTAGCCGTGTGATCGGCTATGGCAGGGTCCATATTATCAAGAGGCCCAACTAAGTCTGAGAGTTTCAGAATAATGTGGAAAAGGACTCAGCAGTGGTGAGAATATGCGAGGTTTGCGGACCCGTGTGCGTTGGTCACCGCGTCATCGACCAGGTTGATGTGGTGGCAAGCGACACTTATCTATTCTGGAGATATGTGCCGAGGATTATTAAGGTTGTGTCCTATGGCTCTGTGGCGAGAGCAGAGCCGAGGATTGGCAGGTGTCCATTTGGACTGATTGAGATGAGATAGGATTTGATGAGACAGGACGATGGACAATGCCTACGGGTGGAGATCCCTTGAAGACGTTGTCGTTGGATGGTGGTCCTTGGTCTGTGACCAGCATGGGAGGATCTCCCTGTAAGTCTAAGTCGAGTGAGGTGAGGACTGAGGATCCCAGAATCTTGTTATTTGGTTTTGCCATGCTCCCCTGAGAGGGTAGAGTTGGCGCGGGGATCTGTTTGGATGTGGTGTCCGAGTGAAGTTCGGCTCGAGATGCAGTGATGGTCTGTGCGAGAGTCAGCGGATGGCCTCGAGAATTGTAATGTTCCCTTCAGATCTGGTGGTGGACCAGGAAAGAAGGAAGTCGAGTGAGTGAAGGCTTCCCGTTGACGAGCGTCTAGTGATCGGTGGATGGTCTTTCACAGATAAAAGATGCTGGTGGTTGCGCATCAAGAACGGTGAGAGCCGTGTGCAAGTGAGACCTTTGGTGGCCATTTTTGTGATGTGCCTTCTTCCTGGATGGGATCTGGGCTTTGTTAAAGTTTGAATTCTGACAGAGCTGGTCCAATATTAGGCATTTGGCTTGCTAGGTGTGAGATGGTCCTTGGCGCAGAGCCGATGATTTTGTTGTAGTCAGCGGTGATGACTATATGAGTTGGTGGAAGCTCAGTGATGGTTGTCCCTGGTGCAAGGCGTGAGATCATAAAGCTAGCAGTGGAGCTGACGTGTGATTGGTCCGCGGAGCAAGAGATTTTATCAGTGGTTGTCTCTCGTAACGAGGATTATGTTTCCTCAGTGAGCGAGATGGTGGTAGCGATGCCATGATTGGTTTTCATGGTGGCTGAGGTGATGCCAGACTTCTTCTCTTTTGCATATGCCTGCTCTGATGATCGATGGTTGTGGCATGTATAGAGCGAGGCATGTTGTTGCGTTCAAGGTCTGGCCACGTCCCTCAAGATTTGTGTTCTTGCGAATATCGAGGTTTGGCTGTGTTGTGTGGGAATGGCTGATCTAGTGGGGAGGGGAGAATAGATCTGCCCCTCGTTTTCCAGATACAAATAGATTACAACATAATAAGAAAAGCTTGTACCTAATGCAAGAACCTAAAACACAATATGCAAGCATGAGGATGAGCAACGTGCCTAAACAAGCATCTAGCGTAAGGGAATCACACAACCAAACCACTTCGACAAGGATTTTAAGGTGGTTCGTACTCAAACCCGAGTCCTACGTCCACCCTTCACTCAAACCAAGTGAGGCTTCCCTAGTGCCACATCACTAACAAGATGTTGCACAGCTTAACTGGGGACACGTCCCAAACCACAGAACAGAGAACACCCTCTGTATGTCTTCCTGCTCACAAACCGGTAGGGATGATATTACCATGGACCGGAGGACCCTCCGTCTGTCTTCCTACACACACAGGTGGGGACGGTTCAAGGTTTCTTTAAACATGATCAACCAAAAGAAAAGTGTCACGTCCCGAGCCTTTATTAAAGCAGAAGACTCGCTCGAGGAACCTGAACAGCCGGCATGGTAAGCCTCTTGCAAGCAAGAATGATCAGAGCGCAAGGCAATCACACATAACAATGCAGTCGCATAATAATTAATAAAACTCCAACTTTATTTCATTGGTAAATCAAGTATTCAAGTACAATAACCTTTTCATACCTTTTCCATTCCACTAGATTCAAGAAATAAGAAATTACAAAGACTCGATCTAAATAATATAGACTTTCCTAAGTCTTCACTCTCATCTTGACAACACTTTCATTCGCTCTCAGACCCGCTACTTGTATAACCCGAATCCGAATTCGAATCACTTTCATTTCCTGAAAAAGATTAGAAATAGGTAATGAGCACACTTGCCCAGTAGGTATCTTCGCATCAACATGATTAGCACTATTAAAGTAATTAGCATTTTAGCTCTAAGAACTTAGGTAAAATTATGCGAAATGCGATCAATCATGCGAGTAACCAAAGTAACAAAGATGATCGTTTAAGATAAAAAGAGAGCAAGTATGAACTAGCAAGAATGTCACAAGAACATGATATGGCCTTTCATGAACAAGAATGTATCAAGAATGTACTAGCAAGCCACATAATCATCACTCCAGCATCTTTTGCTTATGAGCAAGTACTTCGTGAATTTCTGTGGAATATCATGTAACACGCAAGAAAGTCATGTACAAGTATAAATCATGCTGTATCGTGGATTTTCACTTATTTATAGAGAAAGTACTCCCAGCACAATGCGACGCCAGTAGCATCATACCCCATGGTTTATAATAGTATGTTTCCGACAATCAGCCGAGGGGACTAGCATAGAGCCCTTGAACACAATCAGTGCTCGATCGCATCTTCAATTATAAATCAAGCTATTTCCACGCATGTAACAATAAAGTATGGCCAAGAATGTAGTAAATTCAATAAGTTCATGATAACAATAATCAATGAACGAACGCTTCAATTTAGACTTATGAGAGATGAAGAATGAATTAAGACAATGTTATGCTTATGGAAACAAATCGGCAACATAACGATACATTTCTTTAACTTCCATTCATTATATTAAGTTTCTTGATCATTATGACATATCCTAGACCATTATCAACCCATATAGGAACTTAGAATATCAACCCTTGGGTCAAACCTTGGTTTAACTAGCTCAGGCATTGTGACGGTAATGTACTGGGCCGTTACAATCACGTGACACTCCAATATTGGGCCGTTACAATGATCTGAATCCAGAACCAATAATTAGATCCAGTTAAACGTGATGGTCATATATTGGGCCATTATACGAGCTGACGGGCCAATGTAGATCCATTACATGTCCAGAAACCAGAACCATCGATAGTGTTTTCTAATGATTGGACTTTCATGGTACAACCAACTCGGCGTCCTAGTGGGAATCCCAGGCTCGCAGAGAATTACGGAGGCCTTGAAACAAGATTTCCTAGTCCATTGGAAGGAATATCCAATAGAGAGGTCCTCAAGTCCAAGATAATGTTCCTATAGTGCACGAGTGTAAACTAATGGACAACATACCGGAATATGCGCCATGTACTTAAAGAAAATGACTCTATTGATAGAGAGAGAATGTGTAGCAATCTTGAAACCAAGATAAAACTCCGTCCATACAAAATCCATGATTTAAAATACAAAACTATAGAATTTTGACACATGAAATTAACATAACTTAAAATAACTTAAGACACCTTAATCATGCAATTACTATTATGAATCAATAATTAAATTTAAAGTCATGATAACAGGTCCAAACTTATCTATCTAACTTATTTATAAGTAAACTTAACTGGTTACCATTCTGTCTCGGGCTCACAGAACACAGGGGTCTGACGGTCTAACAAGAGCGCGTCACAGTACTCGTGACGGTTTATCGAGGGGCCGTTACAGTGTTGTGACGGTCCTACCCTAGTCCGTCAGAGCTTCTGCTGACAGCAAATAGATAAAAAGACCTAAGGTTTCAACTTACATCATGTCTGGAAATCATATATAAACTTCCACATGATAAAACGAAGGCTAAACAAATAGCATGCATGGGTTTCTGTGAATTTGACAAGAAGGTTCCTTTTTAACTTAATTAAGGCTAAGAATATACATGTATGCATGACTCTACTAAAACATAAAATCCATTATCTATAGTGCATGAAATCAAACACAATCAGAGGGCTTTTATCCTTAACAAGATGTTTTTGCCAATCATGAGATAACCTACCGCTTAACTGTGCTTTAAACTTCTGAAAGACGTGCCCTAGTTCTCCCTTTCCAGTGATTGTCCAGCAACTTCACGCTGCTCTCCCTCCTCAGCCTCTTGACCTACGGTCGTGAAATTTTGAGGGTAAGAAGATGAAACTAAGGGGAACAAAAAGTTATAAAGGACCGAACTCTAATTACCTCGTTTAGATGTCCAAATCTCCTGATCTTCAGAGGACTTGTGTTCAGTTTCCTAGGTTGCTAAGGTCCGACCAGCAACTTTGGAAGCTTCAATCTCCTTGGTTGGTTGATCTCCTAGCACGAAATTTGGAGAGCTATTAGTCTAAAGTGTTATAAACAAAACCTTCTAAAGGACTTACCCGAAATTCTATCTCCTTACCTTGATTCTTCACGAGTCAAAAATAAGGGTCGTTCAGTTCAGAACTGGGTCTTATTTATAGGGATTTGGCTAGGGTTTGAAGATTAGATCGATTCTAGAGTCATTAATTTGCCAGAACCTGATCCCTAAGAGTCCCTAATAACCTTACATGTTCTCCTAATTAGGTCTCTTGCAGATAGGATGCCAAAGATCCAATCTTTTTACAAGTTCTTTCATTCACGGAACTGACAGGGGTGTAACGCATCAGGTCTAGTGCGTTACATAGCTGTAGCAGTCGCCCGATAGACCGTTACACCAAACGTGTGCAGAGTTTCAATTTATTAAAACTCTTTTATTCGTTTATCCTTCTAATTAAGGGATATTTATCCTTTAAAATCCGTGAATAAGCTAAATAACCTTCTAGAATATGGGCCAAACTTAATGGGCTTGGTCCTTAAACTTTTTGAGTCTTACTTGAATAGGCTAGGCTAATTATTTAACACAATTGGGCCTTATAATAACTTATTAATCCAATAATCCATTTATTAATTTATTTAGGCCTTCATAAATTCCAGAAAATTATTAAATAACCCAGAAATTACTTATATAAATTTTGGGGCACTACACCCTCCCCCATTTAGAAGAATTTGGTCCCCAAATTTAATACATGGATTATGGAGAGTGTACTTACAATTAAATAATTCTGGAAATCTTTTCCGCATAGCTTCTTCGGTTTCCCATGTTGCTTCATATGGCCATGTTTTCTTCCATTGGATCTTGACCATAGGAATAACTTTATTCCTTAGTTGACGCACTTCTCGTTCCAAAATCTTTATTGACGTTTGCTCGTACGTCATGTCCTTCTGAATTTCTAAACTATCATAAGTGATAACATGGTCGGGATCATATACATACTTTTTCAGCATAGAGACGTGAAATACGTCATGAACTCCTGCTAATTGTGGAGGTAAAGCGAGTCTATAAGCTACTTCACCGATCCTTTCAAGAATTTCAAATGGGCCAATGAACCTGGGAGTTAGCTTGCCTTTGATGCCAAATCTTCGAATACTACGACCCGGAGAAACCTTTAGATATACATGATCTCCCACCTGAAACTCCAAGTCACGTCTTCGATTGTCGGTATAAGACTTTTGCCTATCTTGCGCCATCTTCATTCTTTCTTGAATGAGCTTGATCTTCTCTGAAGAATCCCTTATAAGATCGGGGCCTAGGAATTACTTTTCCCCTACTTCATTCCAACATATTGGTGATCTACAGCTTTTTCCATATAATGCTTCAAAGGGTGCCATTTGTATGCTAGCTTGATAACTGTTGTTATATGCAAACTCTACCAGAGGCAAGTGATCATGCCAACTTCCTTCAAAATCAATAGCACAAGCCCTGAGCATGTCTTCTACTACTTGATTTGTTCTTTCAGTCTGACCATCTGTTTATGGATGAAAGGCCGTGCTAAAGTTCAATCTAGTCCCTAGTGAGTTTTGTAGACCCTTCCAGAAATGTGATGTGAATCGAGGATCTCTATCATATACAATAGTGATAGGGACACCATGTAATTTGACAATTTCCTTTATGTATAAGGCTGCTAGAATATCCACAGACCATCGACTTTTTATTAGTAGAAAAGGTACAGATTTAGTCAATCGGTCTATGATTACCCATATACCATCGTGTCCTCCTCTGGTCTTAGGTAAACCCATGATGAAATCCATCCATATACTTTCTCATTTCCATTCGGAAATATTCAAGGGATGCAATTTACCTGCGGGTCTAAAATGCTCTGCTTTTACTTGTTGGCAAGTGAGACAACGGGACACGAAATCAGCTATTTCTCTCTTCATATTGGGCCACCAGAAATTTCTTTTAAGATCTTGATACATCTTTGTACTACCTGGATGAATGGTGTACTTGGAATTATGTGCTTCTTCTAAGATCAATTTCTTCGTATCTTCATGATCCGGTACACATACTCGGCCCTTAAATAGCAATCTTCCATCATTGGAAACAGAGAAATCCGGTCTTTGTTCAATATTGGCTTTAATCTCAAGTAGTACAGGATTATCATTTTGCAGCTTGGCCAGATCCTCTGTCAATGTAGGTTGGGCTCGGATATTAGCTATGAAACAATCTTCTTTCTTCATGTCAATTTCTAAGTTCAACTGAACAAATTGAGGAATAAGGTTAGTCATACTAATCATAAGACTTGATAGCATTCCCATTGGTTTCCTGCTGAGTGCATCTGCTACAGCATTCGCCTTGCAAGGATGATATTGAATAGCAAAATCAAAGTCCTTGAGATATTCTAGCCATCTCCTCTGCCTCATATTTAACTCCTTTTGAGAAAATAAGTATTTTAAGCTTTTGTGGTCCGAATAGACCGTGAAATTCTCTCCATAGAGATAATGACGCCAAATTTTTAAGGCGAAAATAACAGCTACTAGTTCTAAATCATGCACGGGATAATTTTCCTCGTGACATTTCAATTGTCTTGAAGAATAGCAGATTATCTTTCCATTCTGCAGGAGGACACATCCTAAGCCAATACCAGACGCATCCGTATATACTTCGAATCCACCACCTCCCACTGGTAGTGATAAAATAGGAGCTGTAGTAAGATGATTCTTAAGCATTTGAAAACTCTTTTCACATTACTCTGACCAGATAAAAGAATTTTCTTTTCTTGTAAGTCTAGTTAAAGGAACTGCAATCTTTGAGAAGTCCTTAATGAATCTTCTATAATAACCAGCTAGACCCAGAAAGCTTCTTACTTCTGATACAGTCGTTGGCCCGCTCCAATTTCTGACAGCTTCTACTTTCGAAGGATCCACAGCGATACCTTCCTTTGAAATAATGTGGCCTAAGACTGAAACTTCCTTGAGCCAGAATTCACATTTATTAAGCTTGGCATAAAGTTTATGTTCTCTAAGTGTTTGCAAGGCTATCCTCAAATGTTCTTCATGTTCCTCTTTTGTCTTGGAATATATCAAGATATCATCAATGAAGACGACGATGAACTGGTCCAGATATGGTTGAAAAATATTGTTCATGAGTTGCATAAATGCTGCTGGGACATTTGTTAACTCAAACGGCATTACCACAAATTCATAGTGGCCATAACGACTCCGAAAAGCCGATTTATAGATGTCTTCTTCTTTAATTCTAAGCTGATAATATCCTGATCTGAGGTCAATCTTAGAAAAATACTCTGCTCCTGAAAGTTGATCGAAGAGCTCATCAATACGCGGCAACGGGTACTTGTTTTTGATTGTAAGTTGATTTAGTCGCCGGTAGTCGATGCATAGCCTGAGAGAACCATCTTCTTCTTGACAAAAAGAGCTGGCACACCCCAAGGGATGTGCTAGGTCTGATGAAGCCCTTATCTAGAAGTTCCTGCAACTGCTTCTTTAGTTCCTTGAGTTCTGTGGGGGACATCCTGTAAGGGGCTATAAAAACAGGTGATGCTCCTGGGATGAGTTCAATAGTGAAGTTCACTTCCCTTTCGGGTGGTAAACTGGGTAATTCGGATGGGAATACATCTGGGAACTCATTTACAATAGGGATATCTGCTATGATAATTTCCTTGGATTTTGTAACAATGACAGAAGCAAGAAAAGCTTCACATCCTTGCGAGATAAGTTTGCAAGCGTGAAGTGAGGATATGATAGTGGGGTGTTTCTTGTATTTGATGTCAAGGAAAGAAAATCTTGGAAGACCGGGTTTTCGAAAGAGTATAATCCTATTTCTGCAATTGATATAAGCATCATGATCTACAAGCCAATCTACCCCTAAATTAGTATCATAACCTTTCATGTCAAGGCATACTAAATTTGCGGGGAGATTGTGACCTTCTACTATCACTTCGCTATCAGGATAATAGTCGGTAAGCTTTGTTCCAGAACCTAAGGGTGTCGAAATAGCAAGATCTGAAGGTAAGGGAACTGATGCGATTGGTAATGTTTTTGCAAAAGTAGTGGAGAAAAAAGAATGAGAGGCACCAGTATCAAATAGCACAAATGTAGGACGGGAACAAATTTGAAGAGTACCTTCCATAAGCCCACCATCCCTGGGCGCTTCCTCTTCTTCTAGAACGGCATTGAGGCGAGCTTGTCTCCTACGTCCTCCACCAGATGACTGGTCCTTCATAAGGGGGCAATCGGCATGCGATGCTCCCTGCTTCCACAACGTAAACAAGCGCTGAGGTGCTTCCAACACTCTTCAGCCGAATGGCCGAACTTTTCGCAAAAAGTGCAAGCCGTGGCGACTTGCTCCTCCTCCTCCTTAATCTTCTTGTTTTTCTGGGAACTTCCACCGTTCCCGCTCCTGGATCGCTTCTTATTATCACGGCTTTTGTGAGGCTCCGTGATACTGAACTTTTCTTTCTTATAACGCCGATCAGATCGTCGACTGGACTCTTCTCCTTTCCCTTTCAATTTCTCAACCTTCTCTAAGGTCCTTTCACATAAGTATGCCCGCATAAGTACGGATATTTTGGGTCCCAAGCTGTTGAATAAAACTGGGACGTAACCCGTCCATAAACCGATTTGCCTTTAATAGATCGGTACTGATTAGATGCGGTGCATAAGGTGCTAGCCTTGAGAATTGTAGTTCATATTCGGCCGCTGTCATCATTCCTTGTCGAAGAGAGGCAAACTCCATAGCCTTTCGTTGCTTTACGTGCTCAGAGAAATACTTGGCACGGAATAAGGTGAGAAAGCCATCCCACGTATGAGGTGCATCGGTCGGAGGTGCCGGAACCGACTTCCACCATGTACGGGCATCTTTGTTGAGTTGGAAGGTTGCAAGACGCACCTTCTCTTGATCGGTGCATTGGATGACGTCAAATATACGATTCATTTCGTCAATCCAGTTCTCTGCTTCGTCCGGATTAGAAGAACCATAGAAACGCGGAGGGTTTAAACTCCGAAAATTGCGATGTAAATCACCGGCTCTTGCCCCTACGCCAGCTTGCGCCATGGTTTGTAATGCTTGAGTAAGGCTGGCAACTGTTTGCTGCATGCCATTCCAATCTACGCGATGAGCCATGGTAATAATAAGGTGCCTGAGAGAAATATAACAATTTGTTATTTCTCGTGAAATTGGAGGAAAATTTATCTTAAAGCTAATTAACTATCTTATCCCGGGATCTACCCAATTCTCACATGGGTATGAGAAATTTCTTCCTTAGTTTATAGGTAGGGGTTCTTAACTTTGGACTGATCCTATGACATGATTCTTCTCCCTAAGTCCTGAGACTTAGGCTCTGATACCAACTTAACTGTCACGTCCCGAGCCTTTATTACAGCGGAAGACTCGCTCGAGGAACGCGAACAGCCGGCATGGTAAGCCTCTTGCAAATAAGAATGATCAGAGCGCAAGGCAATCACACATAAGAATGCAATCGCATAATAATTAATCAAACTCCAACTTTATTTCATTGGTAAATCGAGTATTCAAGTACAATAACCTTTTCATACCTTTTCCATTCCACTAGACTCAAGAAATAAGAAATTACAAAGGCTCGATCTAAACAATATAGACGTTCTTAAGTCTTCACTCTCATCTTGACAACACTTTCATTCGCTCTCGGACCCGCTACTTGTATAACTTGAATCTGAATTCGAATCACTTTCATTTCCTGAAAAAGATTGGAAATAGGTAATGAGCACACTTGCCTAGTTGGTATCTTCGCATCAACATGATTAGCACTATTAAAGTAATTAGCATTTTAGCTCTAAGAACTTAGGTAAAATTATGCGAAATGCGATCAATCATGCGAGTAACCAAAGTAACAAAGATGATCGTTTAAGATAGAATGAGAGCAAGTATGAACTAGCAAGAATGTCACAAGAACATGATATGGCCTTTCATGAACAAGAATGTATCGAGAATGTACTAGCAAGCCACATAATCATCACTCCAGCATCTTTTGCTTATGAGCAAGTACTTCGTGAATTTCTGTGAATATCATGTAACAAGCAAGAAAGTCATGTACAAGTATAAATCATACTGTATCGTGGATTTTCACTTATTTATAGAGAAAATACTCCCAACGCAATGCGACGTCAGTAGCATCATACCCCATGGTTTATAATAGTATGTTTCCGGCAATCAGCCGAGGGGACTAGCATAGAGCCCTTGAACACAACCAATGCTCGATCGCATCTTCAAGTATAAATCAAGTTATTTCCACACATGTAACAATAAAGTATGGTCAAGAATGTAGTAAATTCAATAAGCTCGTGATAACAATAATCAATGAACGAACACTTCAATTTAGACTTATGAGAGATCAAGCATGAATTAAGACAATGTTATACTTATGAAACAAATCGGCAGCATAACGATATATTTCTTTAACTTCCATTCATTATATTAAGTTTCTTGATCATTATGACAAGTCCTAGACCATTATCAAGCCATCTAGGAACTTAAATATCAACCCTTGGGTCAAACCTTGGGTTAACTAGCTCAGTCATTGTGACGGTCTTGTACTGGGCCGTTACATTCACGTGACGCTCAATATTGGGCCGTTACAATGATCTGAATCCAGAACCAATAATTGGATCCAGTTAAACGTGACGGTCATATATTGGGCCGTTATACGAGCCTGACGGTCCAATGTAGATCCGTTACATGTCCAGAAACCAGAACCATCGATAGTATTTTCTAATGATTGGACTTTCATGGTACAACCAACTCGGCGTCCTAGTGGGAATCCCAGGCTCGCAGAGAATTACGGAGACCTTGAAACAAGATGTCCTAATCCATTGGAAGGAATATCCAATAGAGAGGTCCTCAAGTTTAAGATAATGTTCCTATAGTGCACAAGTGTAAACTAATGGACAACATATCGGAATATGCGCCATGTACTTAAAGAAAATGACTATTGATAGAGAGAGAATGTGTAGTAATCTTGAAACCAAGATAAAACTCCGTCCATACAAAATCCATGATTTAAAATACAAAACTATAGAATTTTGACACATGAAATTAACATAACTTAAAATAACTTAAGACACCTTAATCATGCAATTACTATTATGAATCAATAATTAAATTTAAAGTCATGATAACAGGTCCAAACTTAGCTATCTAAGCTTATTTATAAGTAAACTTAACTGGTTACCATTCTGCCTCGGGCTCACAGAACACAGGGGTCTGACGGTCTAACAAGAGCGCGTCACAGTACTCGTGACGGTTTATCGAGGGCGGTAGTGTGTGACGGTCCTACCCTAGTCCGTCAGAGCTTCTGCTGACAGCAAATAGATAAAAAGACCTAAGGTTTCAACTTACATCATATCTGGAAATCATATATAAACCTCCACATGATAAAACGAAGGCTAAACAAATAGCATGCATGGGTTTCTGTGAATTTGACAAGAAGGTTCCTTTTTAACTTAATTAAGGATAAGAATATACATGTATGCATGACTCTACTAAAACATGAAATCCATGATCTATAGTGCATGAAATCAAACACAATCAGAGGGCTTTTATCCCTAACAAGATGTTTTTACCAATCATGAGATAACCTACCGCTTAACTGTGCTTTAAACTTCTGAAAGACGTGCCCTAGTTCTCCCTTTCCAGTGATTTTCCAGCAACATCACGTTGCTCTAGCTCCTCAGCCTCTTGACCTAAGGACGTAAAATTTTGAGGGTAAGAAGATGAAACTAAGGGGAACAAAAAGTTCTAAAGGATCAAACTCTAATTACCTCGTTTAGATGTCCAAATCTCCTGATCTTCAGTAGACATGAGTTCAGTTTCCTGGGTTGCTAAGGTCCGACCAGCAACTTTGGAAGCTTCAATCTCCTTGGTTGGTTGATCTCCTAGCACCAAATTTGGAGAGCTAGTAGTCTAAGGTGTTATAAACAAAACCTTTGAAAGGACTTACCCAAAATTTTATCTCCTTACCTTGATTCTTCACGAGTTAAAAGTAAGGGTCGCTCAGTTCAGAACTGGGTCTTATTTATAGGGATTTGGCTAGGGTTTGAAGATTATGTCGATTCTAGAGTCCTTAATTTGCCAGAACCTGATCCCTAAGAGTCCCTAATAACCTTATATGTTCTCCTAATTAGGTCTCTTGCAGATAGGATCCTAAAGATCCAATCTTTTTGCAAGTTCTTTGATTCACGGAACTGACAGGGGTGTAACGCATCAGGTCTAGTGCGTTACATAGCTATAGCGGTCGCCCGATAGACCGTTGCACCAAATGAGTGAAGAGTTTCAATTTATTAAAACTCTTTTATTCATTTATCCTTCTAATTATCTAACTAAGGGATATTTATCCTTTAAAATCCGTGAATAAGCTAAATAACCTTCTAGAATATAGGCCAAACTTAATGGGTTTGGTCCTTAAACCTTTTGAGTCTTACTTGAATAGGCTAGGCTAATTATTTAACACAATTGGGCCTTATAATAACTGATTAATCCAATAATCCATTTATTAATTTATTTAGGCCTTTATAAATTCTAGAGAATTATTAAATAACCCAGAAATTACTTATATAAATTTTGGGGCACTACACCCTCCCCCACTTAGAAGAATTTGGTCCCCAAATTTAATACATGGATTATGGAGAGTGTACTTACAATTTAATAATTCTAGAAATCTTTTCCGCATAGCTTCTTCGGTTTCTCATGGTGCTTCATATGGCCATGTTTTCTCCCATTGGATCTTGACCATAGGAATAACTTTATTCCTTAGTTGACGCACTTCTCGTTCGAAAATCTTTATTGGCGTTTACTCGTACGTCATATCCTTCTGAATTTTCAAATTATCATAAGTGATAACATGGTCGGGATCACATACATACTTTTTCAGCATAGAGATGTGAAATATGTCATGAACTCCTGCTAATTATGGAGGTAAAGCCAGTCTATAAGCAACTTCATCGATCCTTTCAAGATTTTCAAATGGGCCAATGAACCTGGGAGTTAGCTTGTCTTTGATGCCAAATCTTCGAATATCACGACATAAAGAAACTTTTAGATATACATGATCTCCCACCTGAAACTCCAAGTCACGTCTTCGATTGTTGGCATAAGACTTTTGCCTATCTCGCGCCATGTTCATTCTTTCTTGAATGAGCTTGATCTTCTCTGAAGAATCCCTTATAAGATCAGGGCCTAAGAATTACTTTTCCCCTACTTCATTCCAACATATTGGTGATCTACAGCTTTTTCCATATAATGCTTCAAAGGGTGCCATTTGTATGCTAGCTTGATAACTGTTGTTATATGCAAACTCTACCAGAGGCAAGTGATCATGCTAACTTCCTTCAAAATCAATAGCACAAGCCCTGAGCATGTCTTCTACTACATGATTTGTTCTTTCAGTTTGACCATCTGTTTGAGGATGAAAGGCCGTGCTAAAGTTCAATCTAGTCCCTAGTGAGTTTTGTAGACCCTTCCAGAAATGTGATGTGAATCGAGGATCTCTATCAGATACAATAGTGATAGGGACACCATGTAATTTGACAATTTCTTTTATGTATAAGGCTGCTAGAATATCCATAGACCATCGACTTTTTATTGGTAGAAAATGTGCAAATTTAGTCAATCGGTCTATGATTACCCATATGCCATCGTGTCTTCCTCTGGTCTTAGATAAACCCATGATGAAATCCATCCCTATACTTTCTCATTTCCATTCAGGAATATTCAAGGGATGTAATTTACCTGTGGGTCTAAAATACTCTACTTTTACTTGTTGGCAAGTGAGACAACGGGACACGAAATCAGCTATTTCTCTCTTCATATTGGGCCACCAGAAATTTCTTTGAAGATCTTGATACATCTTTGTACCACCTGGATGAATGATGTACTTGGCATTATGTGCTTCTTCTAGGATCAATTTCTTCGTATCTTCATGATCCGGTACACATACTCGGCCCTTAAATAGTAATCTTCCATCATTGGAAACAGTCAAATCCGGTCTTTGTTCAATATTGGCTTTAATCTCAAGTAGTACAGGATCATCATTTTGCAGCTTGGCTAGATCCTCCATCAATGTAGGTTGGGCTTGGATATTAGCTATGAAACAATCTTCTTTCTTCATGTCAATTTCTAAGTTCAACTGAGCAAATTGAGGAAGAAGGTTAGTCATACTAATCATAAGACTTGATAGCATTCCCATTGGTTTCCTGCTGAGTGCATCTGCTACAGCATTCGCCTTGCTAGGATGATATTGAATAGTAAAATCAAAGTCCTTGAGATATTCTAGCCATCTCCTCTGCCTCATATTTAACTCCTTTTAAGAAAATAAGTATTTTAAGCTTTTGTGGTCTGAATAGACCATGAATTTTTTTCCATAGAAATGACGCCAAATTTTTAAGGCCAAGATAATAGCCGCTAGTTCTAAATCATGCACGAGATAATTTTCCTTGTGACATTTCAATTATCTTGAAGAATAGCAGATTACCTTTCCATTCTGCATGAGGACACATCTTAAGCCAATACCAGACACATCCGTATATACTTCAAATCCACAACCTTCCACTGGTAGTGATAAAATAGGAGTTGTAGTAAGATGATTCTTAAGCGTTTGAAAACTCTTTTCACATTCCTCTGACCAGACAAAAGGATTTTCTTTTCTTGTGAGTCTAGTTAAAGGAACTGCAATCTTTGAGAACTCCTTAATGAATCTTCTATAATAACCAGCTAGACCCAGAAAGCTTCTTACTTCTGATACAGTCGTTGGCCGGCTCCAATTTCTGACAGCTTCTACTTTCGAAGGATCCACAGCGATACCTTCCTTTGAAATAGTGTGGCCTAGGAATGAAACTTCCTTGAGCCAGAATTCACATTTATTAAGCTTGGCATAAAGTTTATGTTCTCTAAGTGTTTGCAAGGCTATCCTCAAATGTTCTTCATGTTCCTCTTTTGTCTTTGAATATATCAAGATATCATCAATGAAGACGACGATGAACTGGTCCAGATATAGTTGAAAAATATTGTTCATGGGTTGCATTAATGCTGCTGGGGCATTTGTTAACCCAAAAGGCATTACCACAAATTCTTAGTGGCCATAACGACTCCGAAAAGCTGATTTATAGATGTCTTCTTCTTTAATTCTAAGTTGATGATATCCTGATCTGAGGTCAATCTTAGAAAAATACTCTGCTCCTAAAAGTTGATCGAATAGCTCATCAATACGTGGCAACGGGTACTTGTTTTTGATTGTAAGTTGATTTAGTCACCGGTAATCGATGCATAGCCTGAGAGAATCATCCTTCTTCTTGACAAAAAGAACTGGTGCTCCCCAAGGGGATGTGCTAGGTCTGATGAAGCCCTTATCTAGAAGTTCCTGCAACTACTTCTTTAGTTCCTTGAGTTCTGTGGGGGACATCCTATAAGGGGCTATAGAAACAGGTGATGCTCCTGGGATGAGTTCAATAGTGAAGTTCACTTCCCTTTCGGGTGGTAAATTGGGTAATTCGGATGGGAATACATCTGGGAACTCATTTACAATAGGGATATATGCTATGATAATTTCCTTAGATTTCGTAACAATGACAGAAGCAAGAAAAGCTTCACATCCTTGCGAGATAAGTTTGTAAGCGTGAAGAGAAGATATGATAGTGGGGTGTTTCTTGTATTTGATGCCAAGGAAAGAAAATCTTGGAAGATCGGGTTTTCGAAAGGTTATAATCCTATTTAGGCAATTGATATAAGCATCATGATCTACAAGCCAATCTACCCCTAAAATGGCATCATAACCTTTCATGTTAAGGCATACTAAATTTGCGGGGAGATTGTGACCTTCTACTATCACTTCGCTCTCAGGATAATAGTTGGTAAGTTTTGTTCCAAAACCTAAGGGTGTGGAAATAGCAAGATTTGAATGTAAGGGAACTGATGAAATCGGTAATATTTTTACAAAAGTAGTGGAGATAAAAGAATGAGAGGCACCAATATCAAATAACACAAATGCAGGATGAGAACAAATTTGAAGAGTACCTTCCCTAAGCCCACCATCATTGGGCGCTTCCTCTTCTTCTAGAACGGCATTGAGGCGAGCCTGCCTCCTACGTTCACCACTAGATGGCTGGTCTTCCATAAGGGGGCAATCTGGCATGTGATGCTCCCTGCTTCCACAACCTAAACAAGCGTCGAGGCGCTTACAACACTCTTCAGCCGAATGGCCGAACTTTTCATAAAAAGTGTAAGCCATGGCGACTTAATCCTCCTCCACCTTAATCTTCTTATTTTTCTGGGAACTTCCACTGTTCCCGCTCCCGGATCGCTTCTTATTATCACGGCTTTTGTGAGGCTCCGTGATACTGAACTTTTCTTTCTTATAACGTCGATCAGATCGTCGGCTGGACTCTTCTCCTTTCCCTTTCAATTTCTCAACCTTCTCTAAGGTCCTTTCACATAAGTATGCCTGCTGAAACATCTCCGCATAAGTACAGATATTTTGGGTCCCAAGCTGTTGAATAAAATCGGGACGTGACCCATCCAAAAACTAATTTGCCTTTAATAGATTGGTACTGATTAGATGCAGTGCATAAGGTGCTAGCCTTGAGAATTGTAGTTCATATTCGGCCACTGTCATCATTCCTTGTCGAAGAGAGGCAAACTCCATAGCCTTTCGTTCCTTTACGTGCTCAGAGAAATACTTGGCACGGAATAAGGTGAGAAAGCCATCCCACGTATGAGGTGCATCGGTCGGAGGTGTCGGAACCGACTTTCACCATGTACGGGCATCTTTGTTGAGTTGGAAGGTTGCAAGACGCACCTTCTCTTGATCGGTGCATTGGATGATGTCAAATATACGGTTCATTTCATCAATCCAGTTCTCTGCTTCGTCCGGATTAGAAAAACCATAGAAACTCGGAGGGTTTAAACTCTAAAAATTGCGATGTAAATCACCGGCTCTTGCCCCTGCGCCAGCTTGCGCCATGGTTTGTAATGCTTGAGTAAGGCCGGCAACTGTTTGCTGCATGCCATTCCAATCTACGCGATGAGCCATGGTAATAATAAGGTACCTGAGAGAAATATAACAATTTGTTATTTCTCGTGAAATTGGAGGAAAATTTATCTTAAAGCTAATTAACTATCTTATCCCAGGCTCTACCCAATTCTCACATAGATATGGGAAATTTCTTCCTTAGTTTATAGGTAGGGGTCCTTAACCTTGGACTTATCCTATGATATGATTCTTCTCCCTAACTCTTGAGACTTAGGCTCTGATACCAACTTAACTGTCACACCCCGAGCCTTTATTACAGCGGAAGACTCGCTCGAGGAACGTGAACAGCCGGCATGGTAAGCCTCTTGCAAGCAAGAATGATCAGAGCGCAAGGCAATCACACATAAGAATGCAATCACATAATAATTAATCAAACTCCAACTTTATTTCATTGGTAAATCGAGTATTCAAGTACAATAACATTTTCATACCTTTTCCATTCCACTAGACTCAAGAAATAAGAAATTACAAGGACTTGATCTAAACAATATAGACTTTCCTAAGTCTTCACTCTCATCTTGACAACACTTTCATTCACTCTCGGACCCGCTACTTGTATAACCCGAATCCGAATTCGAATCACTTTCATTTCCTGAAAAAGATTGGAAATAGGTAATGAGCACACTTACCTAGTAGGTATCTTCGCATCAACATGATTAGCACTATTAAAGTAATTAGCATTTTAGCTCTAAGAACTTAGGTAAAATCTTGCGAAATGCGATCAATCATACGAGTAACCAAAGTAACAAAGATGATCGTTTAAGATAGAATGAGAGCAAGTATGAACTAGCAAGAATGTCACAAGAACATGATATGGCCTTTCATGAACAAGAATGTATCGAGAATGTACTAGCAAGCCACATAGTCATCACTCCAGCATCTTTTGCTTATGAGCAAGTACTTCGTGAATTTCTGTGGAATATCATATAACAAGCAAGAAAGTCATGTACAAGTATAAATCATACTGTATCATGGATTTTCACTTATTTATAGAGAAAGTACTCTCAGTACAATGCGACGCTAGTAGCATCATACCCCATGGTTTATAATAGTATGTTTCCGGTAATCAGTCGAGGAGACTAGCATAGAGCCCTTGAACACAATCAGTGCTCGATCGCATCTTCAAGTATAAATCAAGCTATTTCCACGCATGTAACAATAAAGTATGGCCAAGAATGTAGTAAATTCAATAAGCTCATGATAACAATAATCAATGAACGAACGCTTCAATTTAGTCTTATGAGAGATCAAGAATGAATTAAGACAATGTTATGCTTATGGAAACAAATCGGCAGCATAACGATACATTTCTTTAACTTCCATTCATTATATTAAGTTTCTTGATCAGTGACAAGTCCTAGACCATTATCAACCCATCTAGGAACTTAGAATATCAACCCTTGGGTCAAACCTTAGGTTAACTAGCTCAAGCATTGTGATGGTCTTGTATTGGGCCGTTACATTCATGTGGCGCTCCAATATTGGGCCGTTACAATGATCTAAATCCAGAACCAATAAATAGATCCAGTTAAATGTGACGGTCATATATTGGGCCGTTATACGTGCCTCACGGTCCAATGTAGATCCGTTACATGTCCAGAAACCAGAACCATCGATAGTGTTTTCTAATGATTGGGCTTTCATGGTACAACCAACTCGGCATCCTAGTGGGAATCCCACGCTCGCAGAGAATTACGGAGGCCTTGAAACAAGATTTTCTAGTCCATTGGAAGGAATATCCAATAGAGAGATCCTCAAGTTCAAGATAATGTTCCTATAGTGTACAAGTGTAAACTAATGGACAACATACCGGAATATGCACCATGTACTTAAAGAAAATGACTCTATTGATAGAGAGAGAATGTGTAGCAATCTTGAAACCAAGATAAAACTCCGTCCATACAAAATCCATGATTTAAAATACAAAACTATAGAATTTTGACACATGAAATTAACATAACTTAAAATAACTTAAGACACCTTAATCATGCAATTACTATTATGAATCAATAATTAAATTTAAAGTCATGATAACAGGTCCAAACTTAGCTATCTAAGCTTATTTATAAGTAAACTTAACAGGTTACCATTCTGCCTCGGGCTCACAGAACACAGGGGTCTGACGGTCTAACAAGAGCGCGTCATAGTACATGGGACGGTTTATCGAGGGGCCATTACAGTAGTGTAACGCTCCTGTTATGGTGCGTGAGAGAAAATAGAGC
Organism: Amorphophallus konjac; assembly: GCA_022559845.1. Lineage (NCBI taxonomy): Eukaryota > Viridiplantae > Streptophyta > Magnoliopsida > Alismatales > Araceae > Amorphophallus > Amorphophallus konjac. Next base: position 173,126,551 of record CM040125.1, read on the forward strand.
AACTAAAATGCAACAGACGGTGTGACGACTTATCGTAAGGTTGTTACAGTGTTGTGACGGTCCTACCCTAGTCCGTCAGAGCTTCTACTGACAGCAAATAGATAAAAAGACCTAAGGTTTCAACTTACATCATGTCTGAAAATCATATATAAACTTCCACATGATAAAACGAAGGCTAAACAAATAGCATGCATGGGTTTCTGTGAATTTGACAAGTAGGTTCCTTTTTAACTTAATTAAGGCTAAGAATATACATGTATGCATGACTCTACTAAAACATGAAATCCATGATCTATAGTGCATGAAATCATACACAATCCGATGGCTTTTATCTTTAACAAGATGTTTTTGCCAATCATGAGATAACCTACCGCTTAACTGTGCTTTAAACTTCTGAAAGACGTGCCCTAGTTCTCCCTTTCCAGTGATTTTCCAGCAACTTCACGCTACTCTAGCTCATCAGCCTCTTGACCTAAGGACATGAAATTTTGAGGGTAAGAAGATGAAACTAAGGGGAACAAAAAGTTCTAAAGGACCGAACTCTAATTACCTCGTTTAGATGTCCAAATCTCCTGATCTTCAGAGGACTTGTGTTCAGTTTCCTGGGTTGCTAAGGTCCGACCAGCAACTTTGGAAGCTTCAATCTCCTTGGTTGGTTGATCTTGTAGTACGAAATTTGGAGAGCTATTAGTCTAAAGTGTTATAAACAAAACCTTCTAAAGGACTTACCCGAAATTCTATGTTCTTACCTTGATTCTTCACGAGCCAAAAGTAAGGGTCGCTCAGTTCAAAACTGGGTCTTATTTATATGGATTTGGCTAGGGTTTAAAGATTATATCGATTCTAGAGTCCTTAATTTGCCAGAACCTGATCCCTAAGGGCCACTTTGGTAACGGGTTAGGTTAAGGGTGGGTGGCTTACCCGGGTTAGCTCACCCCACCCCTAACCCTAACCCGGGTGGATTAACTGATTCCACCTATTTCCTAGGAATGAGTTAATTCACTTTAACCCTATCCGACCCGGGTTAAGAAAAAAATTATCAAATAACGAGTAACTCACCCGACCCCAGTTAACCCATCCTAACCCAACTTAACCCGTTACCAAAGTGGCCCTAAGAGTCCCTAATAACCTTACATGTTCTCCTAATTAGGTCTCTTGCATATAGGATCCCAAAGATCCAATCTTTTTGCAAGTTCTTTCATTCACGGAACTGACAGGGGTGTAACGCATCAGGTCTAGTGCGTTACATAGCTGTAGCGGTCGCCCGATAGACCGTTACACCAAACGTGTGTAGAGTTTCAATTTATTAAAACTCTTTTATTCGTTTATCCATCTAATTATCTAATTAAGGGATGTTTATCCTTTAAAATCCATGAATAAGCTAAATAACCTTCTAGAATATGGGCCAAACTTAATGGGCTTGGTCATTAAACCTTTTGAGTCTTACTTGAATAGGCTAGGCTAATTATTTAACACAATTGGGCCTTATAATAACTTATTAATCCAATAATCCATTTATTAATTTATTTAAGCCTTTATAAATACCAAAAAATTATTAAATAACCCAGAAATTACTTATATAAATTTTGGGTCACTACAAAAAGAATGATGAAAACTCAGACAAGAAGAGTGATGCTCAATGCTAAATGCAAAAGTCCTTGTCCGAGACGAGGAGAGCTTGAGTTGCTACGTGGAAGTATGTTGCTTCTTTGACGATAGCTTTATCTTTGCAAAGCAACGAGTAGGAGGAATAGAGCTGCAGTTCAGCCTTTGATCTTCAGGTGAAGGGCTTGAGCTCTTCTCTTCTTCTTCTTCTTCTTCTTCACCTGCTTGCTCACACTACCACTAGCTTCTTCAGGAGTTCTTCTTTTCTCCAAGGATGCGCGCACCCAACAACCACAGCAGAAGCTTCCTCTTGTCCGACTTGGTCTCTCTCGTCTGCTCTCCCTTGTCACTTTCGTTTTGTGCTTCGGACGCCAGCCATTGGTTGCAGCACTTTGCATGGATGTGCGCACCTAGAAGAGGAGATTTTCCCTCCAAAAATTCTGCCGTTTATTTGGTCCAGCAAGGACAAGGAAATGTATTTTAGACTCCATCTCTGTTGACAGCCCACAGAAAATATTTGACAAAGACGTTTCTTCAACTCCAAAATCTGAGCATTTAATGACCCTCAGAGAAGGATATCTTGTGGCCTGCATTCTTATTGGCTCTAGTTGACTTTCTGCTCACTATACTATTCTAGGACCATATCCCATTGGATGATAGCAGAAAGGTGGTCCGGATAGGAGTCATGTCCCAGTTCTGACAGGAGTCATGTCCCAGGTATGGACACTGACATAGCTGCCACCAAAAAGGTGTTTTGGTAGGATAATGATGACTAGTAAACAAGTCAAACATGGGAGCATCCTCCAGACCTCGAATTCTATGTATTTGGGCATTTACGGTATATATTATTGCTCTCTGTCTCTTCCTTCCAGATGCAGTGAATTGACAGAAAATAGACTTGAAGAGCTTCTGGGAAAGTAGAGAGGTCGATGCAGCTTGTTGGACAGGCCGATGCAGTCATGCAGACTTGTCGTAGTGAGGTCGGTGCAGCATGAGGACTTGAGCAATGAGGTTGTTGCAGCATGAGGACTTGAGCAGTGAGGTCGGTGTAGCTTGTGCCCTTACTGCTGTGAGGTCGATGTAGCTTCATAGGTGCGTCGATCGATGCAACTGATGAAGACTACCTTGAAGTGTTGATGCTGTAGGGCTTGTGCATCGACGTGTCTGCCTTGATCTGCTTGAGGGCTGGCCCACTGCTAGAGTTAATCAGGTCGATGCATATTGAACAATTGCTTCAGTGAGGTCGGTGCAGCTGCTTGAAGGACTTGTTGAAGGCTGCTTATTAGGTCGGTGCATCTCAAGCCCTAGCTGCAGTGAGGTCGGTGCAGCTGCTTGAACTGCTCGAAGGCTGGCTTCCGGCATCGATCCAGGTGTAGTGTGCACCGACGCATCCTTAGTTGCAGGCCCCAAACAAAACTTCGACTAACAAATGTCAACTTTTGGAGTCGACTTTCTCTAGTAAAATAGCGCCATACAGAACCTTGGTAAAACGGTGTCGACTCCTTGAGTCGACTCTTTTCTTTTGGATTTTTGAAAATTGTAGAACTTAAGAGACTTGATGCTCTGCTTTCAAGGAGGGTTTTCCAACCAACTCAACTTCACCCTAATCATCAGAAAACTTGTAAATGGGTTGAATTGAAGTAGCTTGGGCTTATTCATTGGGCTTCATCTCTTACAAAATCTGAACTATCAGTTATAAGAGATTCAATATAAGAATTTTGCTTTAACACTACCAACAGTTCAGAGGTGAGAAAACTAATGACTTGTAGTGTTGGGGATCGTCAAAACCGTAGGGACACAGCATGCAGGAGCTCTGGGAGCGTTGCCAGCTGGGTGCGTTGTTCTTACCATTGAGATTGTGGTTGCCTCAAATTTCGAGGATGAAATTTTTATAAGGATGGGAGGACTATAACACCCATTTTTTTAAATTTTCCGGATTAGGATCCGTGAGTTCGGAGCGCCTTGGTGAGTCCCGGGGAGTGTTTTTAGATTTTACGCGTGTTTTTGCCTGTCGGACCTTCGAAACTCTGTATAGCATGAACCAATGCGTTGTCTGACTCCAGAACATTACCACCATGTTATACATTTTTCGAGGATTATGGGGAGTATTTTTCATATTTTTTAAAAATTTCAAATTTTCTCTTTAAACCCCCACCCCTTTTTCTCTCTCCCTCTCTCTCTTCTCTCATGTTCTCTCCTCTCCCCCTCTCTTCTCTCCGGGCGGCCGACAGAGATGGACAAGGGTGAGGTGGTGACATTCATGGGGCAAGGGGCGGCGAGGATGGGGCGAGGATCAAGGCGTGGTGGCGCGAGGAAGCTTGGGTGCGCGTTCGTGAACCGACGGTGGTTTCGTGGGCGTTTCGCGACGGAACGGCGTCCACGGTGCCCAGAATCTTCGGTGGAGGTAGGGGGATGGTTCCTTAACCCCTGTACTTCAATTCCTATGGATTTGGTAGCCCGTGGTGAGCCGAATGTGGGTTTATTCACGCCAATTTGAATGCATTTTAGGGCATGTGACGGATTCGTAAGATCGTGCGAGGTTTTCTCGCTTTCTTCCTCCCCCTTTTGGGTTTTGGGACTCGAGGAATGATCCCCATTATTTTCCCCATCACCTGGGGGTGATTGGGGCGTGGAATCGGACCCCTAGGTGAGGATCCGAGAATTTGCTGCCATAATCGGTCGACCAACTCGGGCAGTTTGGTCGATCGATCGGCATTCACCATGGAGGGGTTCTCTCCTCCATTCGGTCGACCGACCGGCCAGCGCTGGTCGACCGACCTAGGTGGCCCACTCCCCTGCGCGAGGGCGGTCGACCGCCTAACTTGGGCCGGTCGACCGACCCTATTGGTCGACCGACCCCAGGGGTCTGGTCGACTGAACTGCAGTGGGCAAGCCCATTTTTGCCTCGGGTCGGTCCGGTTGAGACCCACTAACGTACCGACCTTTGGTCCCGTGAGTGTCCTGGACACCCCGTGGGTACCGTGACCGTGTCTTTGGGTGTCCGGAGGTACCGTTTTACCTCGATTAGCATGCTCATGGGTTTAAGGGTCCGGGTGATCCTCTTGTGTCTCAGGCTCATGTATTTCCGCTAGATCGAGTCGCCACGGGTTGGCATGAGTGCGGAGGGTTATTCCCGCACGTCGTTAGCTTCTTTGGAACTTGGTTTCCGTGTGGGCTGTGCTTATGGCCTGTGGACTATGAGTCCAATTGCCCAGCTTGGGGCAGGAGGGTTTTCTTCGCATCCCTTTGGAAGGGAATTGATCTCGGTGGTCATCAGCGCCTTGAGGATTATATTATCGTGGTTTCTGACATAGGGATAGGCCAGATTGACGGCCAAGAGCTATCCTGTACAACGGTCTTGACCCTGAGTCCTGTGACTCAAGGACCGTTGGTTTAATAGATTTTAGTGGACTGCCTGGAGTCTGTTGAGTTATGGTTTTGGTGATTGTTGTGATTGTTAAGTTATGGTTTTGATGATAACTAAACTTAATGTGTGATTAACTGATGATAACTAAACTTGTGGTTGATTGCTCATGCTCTTGTTATCTATGTATGGTTGAGATGGCAAATGGCAACATTTACATGGTCTTGATCCTTGGTTTGCATATGTTGGTTTTACAAGAGGCAAGAGGTTTCATAACCTCTTTAATGTCAACAAGCATGGCATTAACCCTGACTATCTTGCATGCAGGATCAAACTCATGGCAGTCACATGGTGAACCAAAACTCTGCTCCTCTACAATCCAAAACAGGTGGTATATGTAATTTACTGTCAAGAACCATTGGTGAGACTCTTACCTTGCCTTAGCATCGATCTCACCTTGTGTATCTTATATATACACCTCATTCATGTGCATTAAACATGAAACCCTTCTGGCCATCGTGCGCCCTCGCCTGCGGATCGACCTGCGCGGTCAGGTCGCGGGGGTCAAGGGGGCAGCACCCCTTGCGGGGGTTTCCGGGGGCGGAGCCCCCGGAACAAAATTTAGAAATGCTCAAATGGTCTAATGCATTCCCTAGAACTCAAATGTATGAAATAAACATCTACTTAAAGTCATTGTTATTTTGATGTATTTCATTGGGCTAACACTTCAACTTTGCAGGACTAGGTCATTCCAGTCGACACTTTACATAGCCACGGTCGATGCACAAAGAAGCATAGCCAAGAGAACCCAAGGTCAGAAGACTCAGTTGACACCTTCAAGACTGTCAAAGTCGATGCCACAGATGAGAACGGACTGCTAAAGGGGTTAAGCGGTTGAGCTAACGGCTTAACGAACTGAACCGGGAATCCTGGGGGTCTGCCCAGTCGGCGGTCGACCGCCAGCTCAAGGGCTGTCGACCGCCCCTGCCAGCAACCCAACTGTCTGCATGATTCTCAGTGGCGGTCGACCACCAGCCCAGTAGCGGTCGATCGAAAATTCCAGGGATCAAATTTCTACAGGGTTTCTCAGTAGCGATCGACCGCCAGCTTCCACAGGTCGACCGCCAGTCTCGAGCCCCTTTTGTTGACTTCGATTTCAAGCTAGTGGAGAGGAATCTTTCACCCAATTATTTACTCCCGATGACCCCAATTTCACCATGATTTTTGGATCTAGTCTGGGAGTTGTCTATGGACCTTTCAAGGGCTATAAAACATATCATTTGGAGCCATAAACCCTAACCAACCAAGAGGGCTTCAAGGGAGATCAAGGGGGAGGCTGTCCAAGGTGAAAGGAGAGGGTACTGTAGCTCCGTGAACAGTAGCTCGTGCAGCAACAATCTTCATCCAACTTCAAGCCATTCAAGGTAGATCTAAAGCCAACATCCTCCAAGGAAAAGAAGCAAGAAATCAACAAGGAGAGATCGAGAGGAAAGCTATCAAATGAAGATTGCTGCAACGTTCGTGAACAACATTCCTTTCAACAAGTTCATCATCCGATCGAAGCCGTTCTAGCACCAACTGAAGCCATTCATGCATCTTCTCAAGCCAAGGAGTTCCAATCAAGCAATGGTCTCAAGAAAAGCTTAAGAGAAGGCTGTCCAAGTGAGAGAAGAAAGAAGTACTGTATCAGTGAACAGTACTGCATGCAAGAAGATCTACATCAAATACAAGGCCATTCAAGCTGAGTCTCAAGCCATTCAAGTAAAGAAGAAATCAACGCAAACATCCGGAGCATCCACTCAGGGGGAGCCTAAATCAGGAGCATTCTAAACTGTGTCTTATTATGTTTCAAGTTCATATTCGTGTTTTGTATTAACTACAAACTTGTGTGTGTATGGATTGTTATTGTATCTGTGGTCGTGTGTGTGCGTGTCATTTTCGATTCGTGTGTGTGTAGGTCTTTTTAGATCTGCGTGTGTGTGTGGTTTTATCCAGATCTTATTGTTTGTGTGTGTGGAGTGCTGCACTTGTCGCAACGTGTGTGTGTGTCTTGTTGATCTGCTTGTTGGATCGTGTTGGAGACCTCGTCTCCATGTGTGTGTGTGTGTGTGTGTGTGTGTGTGTGTGTGTGTTGGGGTGCGTCCCCGTGTGTGTGGGCAGGCATCGTCCTACGTGTGTGTTTGGAGCGTCGTCTCTGTTTGGGGATTTATCCCCGAGTGAAGCCTCACCAAGTTTGGTGAGGGGTGGACGTAGGATTACCGCCGTTGCATCCGAACCATCTTAAAATCACTATGCATTGTGGTTTGAGTTGTGCATGTGTGTGGTTTGATTGTTTTATTTTGTTACATGCTCATGTGGGAACGGAGAGTTTGAGAGAATTTGTTTAACAACTTTCAACTTCCTAATTAGTGTTTATCACATATTTGAAAAAGCCAAAAGTTTCCTTAAAATTTGTAAACACCCAATTCACCCCCCTCTTGGGTGTCATTGATCACGGGACTTCAGAGTCCGGTGGTAGCGTGCCACCTGTTTTCCCGAGCTGGGCATTGTGAACGTGTCACATAGACATTTTTAAAGAGAAATAAGAAATAAAAATGATTGCGGATGAATAATTACGCTAAAATGAGTGGGATATGAAGGAAAAGAGGATGAGCATGAGATGCTCCATGGAGGGTGATCGCCAGAGGGGTTACCTCAAAAGAAGAAGGATGATCGCATGTACCTTGTATGAAGCGGATGAGATTGGGAGTTCTTCCTTCCTCTTTCTACCGGTCGGCCGATGAAGGGGGTTTATAGTTTGATTACCCTTTGCACAAACACCCAAAAAATAAAGATATGGATTAGCCAAGTGTGTAGTATCAATGCTCTAAAAAATATGAAATCAATCAATTTAAGCATGAACACACCTTGTGTGTTTTGGTTTTAAAACCCCTAAGAGGAGTAAAAGGGAGGGATTATATGGATGCAATGATGCAAATAAGATAGTATATGATGATATGGTGATAACTTTTCTAGCAGAGAGAGAGAGCTAGAAAGAGTGCGTGATGATGCTAATAACAATAAAACACTAAGAGATGGGAGGCCTTTCTGCTGTGTGTGCAGCAGCAAAGGGGGGAAGAATGAGAGCCGCGGCAACTGCAGCAGCAGGATGAAGATTTGTGGATGAAGAACGCCTGTGGAATGAGACCACGCTGAAGGAAGAGCTTGAGAGGAAAACAACCTGCAAAAAACAAACGCTCTTCTTTCTCTGTTAACTCTCTTCTGTTGTTGTTCTCCTTCTTCACTGTCTCGCGTGAGAAGACCGCCATGGGGTATTTATAAGCCAAAAATCCCTGCATCAATAGGATTAAAACAGGGCAATGAATCCTTTAATAAGGAACCATCTTCCCAATCAAACAGAAGGTGTATAATGGGGAAAGGATCACTACTGGAAAGAAGCAGACGGAAGGGAGATGAAAGTGAAAATGACGACCTAAATAAGAGCGTTAATTGAAATGATGACTTTCACATAGTCGTTAATTCCTGGATTTATTTATGGAAAAGAAGGACTTCCCCTATTTAAAAAACTAGAAATAACGCATGTTTGAATGGGCGTTAAATAATCAACGCCCCTCAAGAGGACGTCAATTCTTTGAGTTTTATTTTCTATAGGATTCGTAAAATCCAGGAAACAACGCCTGTTTGAACAGTCGTCCGTTTATAGAACACGCCCCTCATTTGGTCGTCAATTAAATGACGCCCTTCCTCCAGGCGTTAATTTTGAATGGCTAGAAATTACAATTACTATGGAGAAATTATCAAATAATTAGAAAAACTTCATATTAAGCCACTATTGAAGTCCACTTTGGGGCCTCACGTGGTGACATGAGATTTACTCAATATAGCATCAATTTTGACGTGTCTACAGCTACCCCGCCTTGGCATCTGCTTTGCAAGGGAGTGAGACAGAATGAAGCGAAGGTGCAATGAGCGGAATGAAGAAAGCGAACTGATAAGTAGATGCCAAGGTGTGATGTGACACGCCTCCGACACTAAGCGTTGGAAATCTTTTCAGGATTCTGAATGAAACAACCTTGGATGATTACGAGAAAGCAATGATCAGCTGGATGAAGGAACTAATCTAATAAACGAAAAATGTGCGCGAGGGCACGGAAGAAAAGACACCATTGGAGAGCGGTTATCAGCCAATGTGGACGTGCTACAACCAAGGTAGGTTTGCAGGAAAATAAAGTGAATTGAGATAAAGACCCAGCAAATGAATGCTTTCAAGGAACCAGCCTGAGCGGCTTCAATGAGAATATAGTACTCGATTTGGAATGGAATATCTCATATCAACTCAATTAAGAGCGAGTGGCCCTCATTATTGGCGTAATATGAGGATTTTCATCATTAAAGCTCAAAGTCCTACATGATGCATGCTGGGCTAAAAGAAAAAATTAAAACAAACTAAAAATAGAAAATAATCAAGGATTATATTGTTAAACCATCCACACTTGGTCAAGAATCCAGATCTCTAAGCTGACACTAAGCCGAAGCCCGTTTGTCCACGCATCAACTCAGAAAATGGAACCGTCATCCCAAATCTTAAATGACCCAACGGCCTGTCACGCCCCGAACCGATAGCAGCGGAACGTGTAGTTCGGAACGCGGCAATGATACAGTCATGAATGATCAGAGCAAACATAAGACACAAAATTACACACTGGACAATGTGGGCCAATTTAATCTTTATTGATAATCAAATATTCAAATTACATATCTTGACTCAACTTACATAAGTGTAGGAAGGACTCACTATTACATTCTAATAAAGAGAAAAGACTCAAATAACAGGATGAGACTCAAAGAAAGAATAAAAGACACCGACACGATTCTCCATTACACTCTTCACTCTTGCCCTTCCCCATCTGATGGACTATCTTCAATTTCCTTACCTGAAAAATGCTAAAGATAGGCAGGTGAGCGAAATGCTCAGTAGGAATTACATCTCTCATCAAGCAGAATATAAGTGATTAGCCAATTAACGTATTCGTGATGATGCAATGCATGGAACTAGAAAATCATGAAGATCAATCTAATAGAAAAGATGAATATCAAAGTCAAAGGTGGTTACGAGCTCAAGAGAAATAGGGATGAATTCATATGCAGAGTCAAGGACAAGCTATCAGAATATAACAAGGATAGATACTTAGATGAACATAACTTCAGAATTGGCCAGAATATAATAGAGTTTCAATAAATATAAGTAGAATTAAACACTCAAGCAGAATAACAAAATTGTCAGAATAACCGAACATCAGAATATCAGAATAACAGAATCTCCAGAACTCACAGAATTTGCAGAATAACAAAGATAACAGAATATCAAAAATATAACAGGTATACAGAATTTGGTGCAATGCCACACCCAGAAGGTTACCATAGTTTACAGAATTGGACTTCCGTCCTACCTGGCACTGAAAAGTCGCGGACCCAGAGCCCTTTAATATCTCAGAATCAGATATGGCCAAATACAGAGTCAAAGGGTTATGTTCTTAATTAAGAATAGATTCCAATGATCCAAGTGTCATAGAACGCTAGAGAAAATAACCATGATTATGCATGATATCTAACTCGAGATAAATCCGAGATGAACCGGTTAACAATACTTCATGTGGTCACTTGATCTTAAGGCAAGGTAGGCACGTAATTTTTTCCAGAAATATCAATGGCATGGTTTTCCATTCTATTTGTTCAGAATAATCTCATGGCGTCCAAAAATATGTCATGAGGACCGGTATACCATGTTTCATTAGAGTGACATGGCCATCAAGTAGTAACATGGGTTTAAAGGGTACAACCTGCTCGGCTGCCTTGAGGGAATCCAAGGCTAGCGGAGTCTTATGGAGGTCTCTATGATAAAGTCACCAGTCCGAAGGAACGGAATATCCGACGGAGGGTTCATCTATCACCGAGAAATATGGGTAATCGTTAAAATAATGTAAAATGTGGAACTATGTGTCAAAACATAACTTACTAACAGTAGGTTATAGAAATCCATGAAAAATAAGAAACATGGAATTGACGCCTTAGGTAAATTCTTCATTTTGGAAATTGGCGCCCTCATTAGGGTCGCCAATTCAATAATTAACGACTATTCGCACAGTCGTTTCATCCAGATTACTGTTAATTTACATCCTGTAAATACTTTCCAATTATATATAGGGCAACTTAGACCAAGTCTTCAATTTAGTAAATAATGCCCTTGTCAGGGGCGTCATATATCAAAGAGACGGCAGGATGTATGTCGTTATTTCCAATATCCAGGTGTTTATGAACATTTTCATAATTATCTTAAAACTTCACAATTTGACGGCTACGTGCGAGGGCGTCCATTCAATTGACGACATGGATAGGGTCGTCGTTTATTCTCATGTGGCCAGATGATCACAGACACATGGAATTTTTTTCTTTTTGGGGTATTTCCAATCAGAAAACTAGAGACATGGACAGATGGAGAAAAATAGTAGGAATTCAATGATATGATCATGCATTAGTAAACACATTAGGGTTCATAGTTATTAAATTTTTAAACATGCGTAATTGTTAATTAACTGGTAAATTGACGCCTGTTTGCACGGCGTTAAATAGAAATAGCGCCTTACTATGCGGCGTCCTTTACCATAATTCTACAGAACGTAAACTTTCATGGAAATTAACTGTAGACCTATATGCATGCTTAACATGATTACAGAAGCTTGTTAAATACTTGTTTAGCCATCAGAGAGACTACCTACCTTTCAATACTATTTGGGATGGCTAGGTGTGAAGGATGGAAGAAAATATAAGAGATATCGGCAACATTGGCTCTAACAGCAATCAATAAGACGTCAAAGAAGAAGCAGAGCTTCTTCAGTAATCGCCTGTAGCTTCAATCGAAGGGAGAAGAGAGGCACGGCTATCACTCCGATGCATCAACGATAGATGAAGAATAGAAGAAAACTGGCTTTCTTCCTTTCGTTCGGTAGCAAAGGACGACGATGCAGGAAGAATGCCGGAAGAAGCGAAGTCTCTATAGCCTCCTTGCGAAAGAAGAACAAAGCCTTCTTAGTATCAGCTTGCAGTTGTCGTGAAGGAAGGAGAAAAGCCAATAGATTGGCTCGAAGGGGTTGGTATTTATAGGGTTTTGGAGACCCTATAGGGTTGAAGTTCGATTGGGAATAGCATTGCTAGTAGCAATCCTAATGGTATTAGTATTTCTTTTATTAACAGTTCGAAACACGTATAACTTAAGTGTTAGAAACTTCCGGAATTTTTATCTTTTTTTCTTGATGTGATCTTGATAGGAAATTTTAGGAATATGCATTTTCCATTTTTCTCTATTTTTTCATATAATTATTTTTCCAAAATTCCTCAGTCGAAAAAATGGCACTATTCATTTTAGAATAAAATAACGACTTTTATCAAGTCGTTTCTTTGGTAATTGACGCCATTGTCTTAGGCGTCTCTTCCCATTTTTGCTTTTCTTTAAGAACCAAAACTGTATTTATACTCTAAAAACCTTAACTATATATCCTTTCTTATGCCATTTATACTTCTTATACTCTAACTAATTAACGACATAAACAACGTCGTCTTTTTAAAATAACGCCTTCACAAAGAGGCGTCAATTACCCTTGACAATTTTTTCCTCAACCTCTAAAGAACCGATATTGTGTGTATATCCCTATTTTCTCTATAACTCTTTTACTATATATTTTATTTGATTTTCACTAATTTATAAATAACGACTTGCATGCAGTCGTTTCTTACACTAGATACGCCTATATCAAAATGCGTCAATTGAGGTTTTGACCTTTTCTCAATGCCCTTGAAAGGACCAAAATTGTATATATGTCCATTCTTTTATCCTTTATATATCTTTAGTGTATTTAAATCTTATATATACATCATTCTTCCTTCTAATAAGATTATAATATAGTAAATACGGAATATTAAAATTTCTAAATTAGTAATAAAATATAAATTGACATTTTCTTCAAGATTTAATGATTCTTAATTCAATAAAAATTATGTTGTGCATTTAATGCTGACATAAAATAACATGTTATTCTGAAATTTACTATAATACTAGGGTAGGGATCACGAGTTCTTTTGTAAGACTTATAAGGACGTAAGCGGGTTATGTACAAGGTCTGGCCTCGTTTATTTATTAATTTTAATTTATTTAAACTTCCTAGTCCTTTAATTTATCAGGGTTTCTACACCCTCCCCCACTTAAAAGAATTTGGTCCCCAAATTCAACTGAATTCATGTCCAATCTACATCAGTGGGGTAACTAGTTCTAGTTTCCATTCATAAGTCAGAATCATCTAGGCATGCCAATAGAATATCCCAATGAACTAAGCCAAGGTTAAGGGGTACCTCTAGCTACTTCATCATTGGCATGTTCGATTTGTCTTATTGCTTGCAATTGACCTTGACGCCATTCCTTATTGCGATCCTTTGCTAGTTGAGGTTGATCTTTTGGAAGGGGACAGTTGGCTACCTTATGTTCTTGGCTTCCACAACGAAAACAAGCTCCACTCTTCCAGTGACACTTATTGGATTGATGACCCTCATTCCCACAATGCTTGCACTTTGCTTCCTTAGGCTTCTTGCTGTTCGGAACATCGTTTCCCTCATTGGGCCTCTTGTTGCCATTACCTTCTTTCTTCTTCTCCATTCTCGCCTTAACCTTGTCGGATAATTCCATAGCGTCTTCCAATAACTGAGCTCTCTTAACCATCTCGGCATATGATTGAATGTCCATTGGTGCCAACTGGGGTATGTATTGTAGTCTTAGTCCATTTAAGAACCTCCTAGATTTCATCTTTTCGGTCATGATCAAATGAGGCGCATATCGTGACCACCTCGAGAATTGGGCTTCATATTCCGCCACAGCCATACTTCTTTGTTTAAGAGAAGCAAACTCTCCCGCCTTTCTCTCCCGAACTCTCTCCGAGAAATATTTCTCATTGAAGTGATCTAAAAATTCTACCCAAGTTACTTGAATGTTTGGCAGAGTGGCTTCTACGGACTCCCACCAAGCCCTTGCATCCTTCTCTAGTTGAAATGTTGCTAAAAGAACCTTATCTTGGTCCAAACATTGCATTACTCGGAAAATTCTTTCCATCTCCTTTGTCCAATCTTCTGCCGTGTAAGGATCAGGGGTTCCATTAAACCTAGGGGGATTGAGGCTCCGGAACTCACGATGTAACTCTCCAGCTCCACGATTGGCTCCACCCTCGGCTACCCGTTGAAGAGCCTGAGTCAATCCTTGAACTGTCCTTTGCATCTCACGCCATTGGGCACGCTTGGTGGCCATTGTTATCTATCTAGTTCTACAAGACATAAACAATCTCATGTAAGGTTATCAAGTAATTCTCGTGAAATTTTTACTAAGATATTTTCATAAGCTGATATTATTAGTATTTTAACTTCCTTTTTAGCTCTTAACCCAAGGTTCTACCCACTCTCATCGGGTAATCATGGGGTTGAGCCTAGAACTTATGGCAACCTATAGTCAAGACCTAGGGTTTAATATACCTAGGCTCTGATACCACAAACTGTCACGTCCCGAACCGATAGCAGCGGAACGTGTAGTTCGGAACGCGGCAGTGATATAGTCATGAATGATCAGAGCAAACATAAGACACCAAATTACACACCGGACAATGTGGGCCAATTTAATCTTTATTGATAATCAAATATTCAAATTACATATCTTGACTCAACTTACATAAGTGTAGGAAGGACTCACTATTACATTCTAATAAAGAGAAAGGACTCAAATAACAGGACGAGACTCAAAGAAAGAATAAAAGACACCGACACGATTCTCCATTACACTCTTCACTCTTGCCCTTCCCCATCTGATGGACTATCTTCAATGTCGTTACCTAAAAAACGTTAAAGATAGGCAGGTGAGCGAAACGCTCAGTAGGAATTACATCTCTCATCAAGCAGAATATAAGTGATTAGCCAATTAACGTATTCGTGACGATGCAATGCATGGAACTAGAAAATTATGAAGATCAATCTAATAGAAAAGATGAATATCAAAGTCAATGGCGGATACGAGCTCAAGAGAAATAGGGATGAATTCCCATGCAGAGTCAAGGACAAGCTATCAGAATATAACAAGGACATATACTTAGATGAACATAACTTCAGAATTGGCCAGAATATAACAGATTTTTAATAAATATAAGTAGAATTAAACATTCAAGCAGAATAACTAAATTGTCAGAATAACCAAACATCAGAATATCAGAATAACAGAATCTCCAGAACTCACAGAATTTGCAGAATAACAAATATAACAGAATATCAGAAATATAACAGGTATACAGAATTTGGTGCAATGCCACACCCAGAAGTTTACCATGGTTTACAGAATTGGACTTCCGTCCTACCTGGCACAGAAAAGTCGCGGACCCAGAGCCCTTTAATATCTCAGAATCAGATATGGCCAAATACAGAGTCAAAGGGTTATGTTCTCAATTAACAATAGATTCCAAGGATCCCAGTGTCATAGAACGCTTGAGAAAATGACCATGATTATGCATGATATCTAACTCGAGATAAATCCGAGATGAACCGGTTAACAATACTTCATGTGGTCACTTGATCTTAAGGCAAGGTAGGCACGTAATTTTTTCCAGAAATATCAATGGCATGGTTTTCCATTCTATTTGTTCAAAATAATCTCATGGCATCCAAAAATATGTCATGAGGACCGGTATACTATGTTTCATTAGAGTGACATGGCCATCAAGTAGTAACATGGGTTTAAAGGGTACAACCTGCTCGGCTGCCTTGAAGGAATCCAAGGCTAGCGGAATCTTATGGAGGTCTCTATGATAGAGCCACCAGTCCGAAGGAACGGAATGTCTGACGGAGGGTTCATCTATCACCGAGAAATATGGGTAATCGTTAAAATAATGTAAAATGTGGAACTATGTGTCAAAACATAACTTACTAACAATAGGTTATAGAAATCCATGAAAAACAAGAAACAGGGAATTGACGCCTTAGGTAAATTCTTTATTTTGGAAATTGGCGCCCTCATTAGGGTCGTCAATTCAATAATTAACGACTATTCGCACAGTCGTTTCATCTAGATTACTGTTAATTTACATCCTGTAAATACTTTCCAATTATATATAGGGCGACTTAGACCAAGTCTTCAATTTAGTAAATAACGCCCTTGTCAGGGGTGTCATATATCAAAGAGACGGCAGGATGTATGTCGTTATTTCCAATATCCAGGTGTTTATGAACATTTTCATAATTATCTTAAAATTTCACAATTTGACGGCTGCGTGCGAGGGCGTCCATTCAATTGACGACGTGGATAGGGTCGTCGTTTATTCTCATGTGGCCAGATGATCACAGACACATGGATTTTTTTTCTTTTTGGGGTATTTCCAATAAGAAAACTAGAGACATGGACAGATGGAGAAAAATAGCAAGAATTCAATGATATGATCATGCATTAGTAAACACATTAGGGTTCATAGTTATTAAATTTTTAAACATGCGTAATTGTTAATTAACTGGTAAATTGACGCCTGTTTGCACGGTGTTAAATACAAATAGCGCCTTACTCTGGGGCGTCCTTTACCATAATTCTACAGAACGTAAACTTTCACGGAAATTAACTGTAGACCTATATGCATGCTTAACATGATTACAGAAGCTTGTTAAATACTTGTTTAGCCACCAGAGAGACTACCTACCTTTCAATACTATTTGGGATGGCTAGGTGTGAAGGATGGAAGAAAATATAAGAGATATCGGCAGCAGTGGCTCTAACAGCAATCAATAAGACGTCAAAGAAGAAGCAGAGCTTCTTCAGTAATCGCCTATAGCTTCAATCGAGGGGAGAAGAGAGGCACGGCTATCACTCCGATGCATCAACGATAGATGAAGAATAGAAGAAAACTGGCTTTCTTCCTTTCGTTCGGTAGCAAAGGACGACGATGCAGGAAGAATGCCGGAAGAAGCGAAATCTCTGTAGCCTCCTTGCGAAAGAAGAACAAAGCCTTCTTAGTATCAGCTTGCAGTCGTCGTGAAGGAAGGAGAAAAGCCAATAGATTGGCTCGAAGGGGTTGGTATTTATAGGGTTTTGGAGACCCTATAGGGTTGAAGTTCGATTGGGAATAGTATTGCTAGTAGCAATCCTAATGGTATTAGTATTTCCTTTATTAACAGTTCGAAACACGTATAACTTAAGTGTTAGAAACTTCCGGAATTTTTATCTTTTTTTCTTGATGTGATCTACATAGGAAATTTTAGGAATATGAGTTTTCCATTTTTCTCTATGTTTTCATATAATTATTTTTCCAAAATTCCTCAGTCGAAAAAAATGGCACTATTCATTTTAGAATAAAATAACGACTTTTATCAAGTCGTTTCTTTGGTAATTGACGCCATTGTCTTAGGCGTCTCTTCCCATTTTTGCTTTTCTTCAAGAACCAAAACTGTATTTATACTCTAAAAACCTTAACTATATATCCTTTCTTATGCCATTTATACTTCTTATACTCTAACTAATTAACGACATAAACAACGTCATCTTTTTAAAATAACGCCTTCACAAAGAGGCGTCAATTGCCTTTGACAATTTTTTCCTCAACCTCTAAAGAACCGATATTGTGTGTATATCCCTATTTTCTCTATAACTCTTTAACTATATATTTTATTTGATTTTCACTAATTTATAAATAACGACTTGCATGCAGTCGTTTCTTACACTAGATACGCCTATATCAAAAGGCGTCAATTGAGGTTTTGACCTTTTCTCAATGCCCTTGAAAGGGCCGAAATTGTATATATGTCTATTCTTTTATCCTTTATATATCTTTAGTGTATTTAAATCTTATATATATATCATTCTTCCTTCTAATAAGATTATAATATAGTAAATGCGGAATATTAAATTTTCTAAATTAGTAATAAAATATAAATTGACATTTTCTTCAAGATTTAATGATTCTTAATTCAATAAAAATTATGTTGTGCATTTAATTCTTACATAAAATAACATGGTATTCTTAAATTTACTATAATACTAGGGTAGGGTTCACGAGTTCTTTTGTAAGACTTATAAGGACGTAAGCGGGTTATGTACAAGGTCTGGCCTCATTTATTTATTAATTTTAATTTATTTAAACTTCCTAGTCCTTTAATTTATCAGGGTTGGTACACGGCCCCTCTATGGGTCCATGTTACTCTTCTCTTGTTGGGTGGACCTCCACCTAAACTTTGACCCATGCTAAAAAACCCAACCGGCCTCAAAAATCTTTTCTAAAAGCCCCCTCCGGTACATGATGGATTCCTTAGGCCTATGTGAGAGGGTAGCTAATCGGGTGCCAAAGCTTAAGAAAAGAAGCGATTGGAGGAACTACTTTAAGACCATGCCTAAGAGCGGCTTCACTTGCACACCGGGGTTCCTCAAGACCCAAGAGCGTCGCTCAAGACTCTCCTCCGGCATCGAGCTACGACTAATTGGCGGGACCGACTTCGTCCTCTATAATGCTCACCGGTGCCTTCCACAACTTGGACTACCTCGGCACACTTTTAAAGAACCTTCTCATCTTCTACCACTCAAGAGGAGGGAACTAGGCTCAAGTGGAGACCAAGAGGAAGTCAAAACAATCATGGCACAATGGAAGGTTGTACTACTTCATAGGTCCAAGTAACATGCTGAAGAGGAAGAAGAAGACAAGTGCAAATCTTATGTAATAGCACTTAGGAAGATGAGGCCCATAATGGCTCATTAAATGTAATAATGATCTTCTGAATGAAATAAGAGAATCTTTCTTTATTTGAGCCAAAGCAACGAGTTATATGATTTTTATCTTCCAATTTAACGTGATTCTATCTGATAAACTGAGCCTCGGGTTTCCTGTTCTGAGCCACGCCTTTTAGAATGGTGTCAATTCCTTAAACAACGCCTTAGATCATGTCGTCAATTCCCATTAATCAATTTTTTTAAAAATAGATAAAACCACGATTGACGCTTATTCAAACAGGCGTCTATTAATTCACGCCCCAAGGTAAGGCGTTAATCTCTTTAAATTTCTTCAATTATTTTCAAAATAATTCCTCAATTTCTCAGAAATAATGCCTTCATTCATGTCGTCCCTTAAACATGCGACGCCTACGTAAGCTGTCGTCAATTCCAAACAATAATCATGACGACAATCACATCAATCAATCTCCCATTAATACGTCTGACGATAGTTACGAGTTCCCATGCAAAGTAAAATGACGCCTAAATTCGGGCCGTCAAATCATAAGACCACGCCTTGACAAAGAGCGTCAATTAATAGATCGACAACATTCATCCGGGAGTCAATTCTTTTCGAACGTTAAGCCCTATTTCCCTCTTCTGTTCTCCTCCCTTCGTCTACTTTCCCTCTTCTCTCTCTTTCTGCAACCAAACCCTAACCGAGCCCCACTCTCCATCTCCCATCTCCATCTCTTTCCATTATATCTCTGCTCAAACCCATGGCGGGCGGTGCACACAAATGGCAGAGGGTGACCGCCCTCGACGTGGTTGACCTTGGCGACGATGAGCACATCGGAGAGGAGGCTCCCGCGGCGGTTGATAAGGAAATCCCGGCGGTGGCCAAAGAAGCTCTGGCGGTGGAGCACGGTGGAGGAGAAGAAGCGGCCAACGAAGAGGAAGGGGAAGATGATGACGGGAGCGAGGGAGAAGAAGATGAAGACGATGGTGAGGATGAAGAAGATGACGAAGGAGATGAAGACGGTGACGAAGAAGAAGAAGAAGAAGAAGAAGAAGAAGAAGAAGAAGAAGAAGAAGAAGAAGAAGGAGGAGGTGAAGAAGAACCACCGGCGGCGGCTGCGGCGTCCCCTCGGCCTCGCCACATCTGGCAGCCCCGGCCACCACGGCCACCACGGTAGCCACGGCAACCCCTCCATGGAGGGTTACTAACACCCGAATGGAGCAAGGTAGGTGCCCCAACCCTTCATTTCATTTAATTTTTATTTTTTTTATCAATTTTCCATAGCCCTCGGTGAAGAGAGAAATGTCGAACCAGTGACAAAGTAAAATGACGCCCCGGTGGGTGCCATCAATTGAAACAACGACCCACCATGGGTCGTCAATTTAAAATGTTTTTAATTTTTGAAAATGATGAATCATGAAACCACGCTCTGCAGCATGTCATCATTTTAAAATGTCTTATTTATTTATCATTTGCTGCTAATTTCCATGCCATTTCTTTTTATTTTTGATATATGCCTCTACTTTATTTTTATTTCGTGCACTGCTTATTTTAAAATACCCCAGAAAACAACGCCCCCCACCGGGGCGTTAATTCATTAAACAACGACCAAGGGGTGGTCGTCAATTAAATTTTTTCACAATTATGGTGTTAGGATAGAAAATCACCTCCAAAATAGCGCCCCCCCACAGGGGCGTCACTTAAACAAATAACGACCCAGGGTTGGTCGTCAATTCAAACAGAAGGCAGATCGAAACAGCAGATAAATATCCATGTAAAAAACTTATATCAAAATGTTCTTTTGTTGTTTACAGGGATTGATGAGGACTCGGATCTCCTAGGTCCAGGTTTGAGCTGGCTACTACGGGCTCCCAGATTTTCAGAGAGATAGAGTAGATGCCATGGGGTTCGGACCCTTCCTTAGCATAGAGCCTATGAGACCTGACCTACCCTTGATCCAGGTGCTTAGGGAGAGATGGGATAGGACTAGCTGTGCATTCTTGATGCCATGGGGTCACATGCTTCCCAGTTTGGAGGACGTCGCTAGGATCACCGGGCTGAGGGTGGACGGAGAGGCAGTGAGCGGGATCACCCTACCTGACTATAGCGAGTTGACACAGAGGCTGCTAGGGTTAGAGATGATAGCAGGGACACCGAGTGAGTGTAGGACCATCTACCGCACCGACCTTACCATTGCTATGGGGTTAGGAGATTCTAGACAGAGGTCGAGGGAGTCTCTAGAGTAGTTCTCGCAGAGGCTGATTGTGGGAGCTAGGGCTATCTACTGCCAGGACCCAGTTGAGAGAGAGAGAGCAGATCGAGATTTGAGGAGATTCTTATTCCTAATGCTTGGGAGGTTGCTGCTCGGCACGAAGGGTAACATCATCAACTGTCGATTCTTAGGGATCCTCGAGGACTTGGACAGCGTCGGTAGATACGCTTGGGGAGCCGCCCTTCTGGCGCACTTAATGGTCGACTTGTCCCCGGGGACAGGTCGTGAGACGACTGTTAGTTGATTCTCACCTTTTCTTCAGGTATGCATTTTTTTTCTTTTATTTTTATTTAATGCTTGTGAGTGCTTTACTAATGCAATGGATGAATGCAGGTGTGGAGTCACCTATACATGCCGATGGGGCATGCTGACCCTCGACCCGGAGATGAGGGATCCTTCCCTCTAGCACGACGTTGGCTGCCGTACGTGAGTGGAGCACCACTCGCCTACAAGTTGCGAGTTTTACGACAGGAGTTCCGTGACTCCCCCGCCTCACTGGTACGTGTGTGAAATATGATGCAATTCCTACTTTATGAAATATGATGATATGATGTGAGATATGATGATATGCATGTTTGCGAATGCAGGTGGTGTGGAGACCCTATGAGGGGATGACCGACGAGGGCCAGCCCAGGGTCGTAGCGGGCCGATCTCGCTTTGGGCATGAGCTTTGGGTTCATTGCCTGAACGAGATCGAGCCGCTACGGCTTAGGCTAGTGATGAGGACCCTCGGCCTACACCAGGAGTGGGTCGAGGTAGGAGAGCCCCGAGGGATAGTCAAGAAGACACGCGGTCGCACGAAGGCGACCGACTGGAGAGTCTGGTTCCCATACCAGTACGCTGACTGGCAGCGCGGCGGGACCCGAGTCACCTCATAGGCGGTAGACAGCTCCGAGTACCTCCGGTGATACTGGGAGGTTTACGCCGACCGACCCCAGATGAGGGTCTTAGGGGTATGTATGAATGCACTTCCTTTTAATTAATTGCAAATGTTATATGCCTATTATGCGACTGACATGTGTGATGAATGCAGGATGCACGGGACATAGTAGCGATGGACATGCAAGCTCACCTCCACAGCCTAGAGGCCCAACTGGACGCCTCACGGGCAGACCTACAGACCCTGTTGAGTGTTTAAATTATCCATATGCAATTGATTTCCTGAATTATTGATGATTAATTACTGACAATCACAATGAATGCAACGTGCCCAGCAGGGAGCAGCGGTGAGGGAGACGGGAGGAGCCTCCAGCTCGAGAGGGCCTAGTGCTGAGACGACTGCATTAGCAGAGCAGCTAGCTGGAGCGGTGGCACGGGCCGAGGCGGCAGAGCGCGATCTTGCCACACGGGTAAGCTTAACCTCAAACTCAAACTTGCACTTGATTATATGTTATTATATGTGTTTATGAAAATTGTATTTTTATAGACTGAGGAGCTCCGAGCCTCGCTTACCTGCATCGAGGCAGGACAGCGTGCGATGGCTACCCGGATAAGTTAGCAAAGATTTTATTTCAGTTGCTTATGAAATTGAATTATTGAATTAAATGTGGAACTGATGATTTGTTTAATTGGTTGCAGACCTCAGAGTTACAGGCGGCGCTCACTCAGGCTACACTAGCCGGGACGGAGCTGGCCATCCGTGAGCAGAGAGTTGCGGAGCTCGAGAGGGCCTTGAGGCGGCGTGAGGAGCTGCCCTAGGACGTGGTAGAGCTGAGGGTCACCCTCGATATGGAGTGTAGGGAGCGCGCCCGAGAGTGTGAGGATCCCCTGGTAGAATGGACCCGTGACCGGGAGCAGGAGGCAGCACGCGAGCGGGAGCTTGCAGACTTGAGGACCCAGCTAGCCATCACTCAGGAGTGTCTGCGGTCGATTTAGTAGCAGCTCCAGCGAGGCCGGGAGCGGGCGCGCGCTACGGGGTATGTATTTACCAGTTCTACCTTCGTGGCGGGTTCCTCTCTTCGACAGAGGAGCAGGCTCGAGCTCCAGCTAGTTCTCGGGGGTCCATGCCCCCTCCACGAGCGCCTCTTCGGGACGATGATGGTGAGGTAGAGAGTAGGAGAGAGGAGGGTGGAGGCGAGAGCTGAGAGAGACTTACTTGTACTCCTCCACCCTCACACTTGTACTCAGATATTCATGGACATATATACAAAATTGAAAATTTTGCTACCTGAGTTACTTTGAGCACTTGTCGACTTATGTACTTGCCTTTGCTTTCGCTTTCTTTTGTTGCTTTTCGTTCCTATTCGATCTTGTCCTGTGCCTGTGGTTCACGCTTAGACAAACATATTAGTTCATCTTTTCGGCTTGGCCCCTTGCTCAATAAGGGGTTGTCTCTTCTTTGACCTTGTTGACAGGTCAAGGGGCCAAGCCTCTAATTAATGAAGGCGGATAATAAAACATTTAAGGAAATGCAACATGCAAGTAAGCAGATGTCAACTTAAAATAAAAGATGCCCACACAAAATGTAATCAAGCATATGAGATGGAAAGCAGCAGGCTCAATTTGTCTGTTTCTTTTCTTTTCTTTCTTCTCTTTTTTTTTGTTTTATTTGAAAAATGACGCCCTCGTACACGGGCGTTGATTGGGAAATTGATGCCGATGTGAGGGACGTTTATTTAGAAAATCATTTCTTTAAAGTTTTTTTATTAAAATGACGACATTAAGAAAGCCGTGAATTTATTAAATGATGCCCCATAAGCGGGCGTGAATTGAAAGACCATTTTTTTATTTTATCTTTTATTTGAATGCGACGACGTCAATAAAGTCATGGATTATGGAAATGACGCCTATCCAGGGGGCTTTAGTTAAAAAAGACATTTTTTTATTATTTTCTTCCCTTTTTTTCATTTTTCGATGAGACTGAGCATAGTACAAGAGTCTTAAACCTTATGCAATCACCATCTTAAATTCATTAATCTTTCTAGAATGATTTAACATCGGGTCAAGGTGCTTAAATACTCATGCTTTTACTCATATTCTCTCGCGGCCCATCCTTCTTAGTCGGTCTTGGCCATCCTTTGAGCTTATAACCTACCATGGAGGGATAGGGGAAGAATAAGTTGAGGAAGCTCATGGGAGATTTTCGAGAACGGGGAAACTTTCCTCCCTTGCCCTAATGTCTGTTGAGATTCGGTCTTTGACTTAGGAAAATTTGTTGCTCTTTTTGCCCTTATTCATGCATGCTTATGACCAGGGTTTTCTCTGCGGGGACTTTGCCCTCTTGACATGCTTTTCTTTTATTTTCTTTTTTTTTTCTTTCTTTTCTCAAAAGTAAAGACCTAATTGTACTTGGGCTTTAAGCATTTTGTTCCCTTTTGGGCCCTGACTTCTACTTACTAGGGCGGCGGGCAGGTTCCGTTAGTATTCCTTGACTCGTACTCCCTCTCGTGAGCCGAAGAGAAGAGAATATGTGAAGTTTGTACACTCTTAGTTTGGGTCTGACTTTCCTCGAATTTCAGGCCGCTCGAGTTTAAGAGTAGAGCGTGTGGTGTGTGCGCGTATTGACCCCAAGGTTAAACCACCAAGACTGAAGAATGAATTAAGGATTTTGATTTTTCGGGCTCGCGTCCTATGCACTACGCCCGCCTGTAATTTCTTTTCATCTCTTTTTTCTTTTCTGATTATTTTTTGATTTTTTTTCTTCTTTGTTTTTTTTGCTTTTCATTTTTCTTTCTTCTCGAAGACTTAGGGGTAGTATTTCTTCAGATAGAGACCATTCCAAGGGTGATCCAGTTCTTCCCCTTCAGCATTAATCAATTTGTAGGCATTACAAGGATAAACATCTTTTATAACAAAGGGCCCTTCCCAGTTAGGTTGAAATTTTGAACCAGGTCCACCTGGTTTTACAAAGATTCTTTTAATCACCATCTCACCGATTTTGAATTTGCTCTCAATTACTTTCTTTTGGTAAAAACGTGAAAGTCTATTTTGATAAACATGCGCATGTTCAGCGGCGGCCAAACGCTTCTCATCTTGGAGTTCCAATTGTGCAAGGAGGTATTCACGACGCTCATCAATGGGGAGCTCCTTGTCCAATTGTACTCGTAGAGAAGGGATAAGAATCTGATAAGGAACTACTGCCTCCATTCTATAAGTAAGGGCGAAACGAGTTTGCCCAGTAGGGGTACGAATGGAAGTGCGATAGGCCCAAAGAGCTTCAACCAGCTTTTCTGGCCAATCCAAAAATTTATTAGCCTCACACGTTTTCTTGATAATTTTAATCAAGGTTTTATTGGTTACCTCTGCTTGACCATTGCCCTGCGGATAGTAAGGAGATGAATGATGCAATGCAATATTATACCTGTTACAGAGGTCCTGAAGCTCCTGAGAGATGAATTGTGGCCCATTGTCGGTGACGATGGTACTTGGGATGCCGAACCTTACGATGATGTTCTTCATTATAAACTTGCAGACGGTTGACACTTTTATCTCCGCGTATACTTCCGCTTCCGCCGACTTGGTGAAGTACTCCGTGTCCATGAGTATAAACGATTTTGGTTTTGTGAGGAGGTTCGAATCACCAAGAGTTCCAATGATATCGAAAGTCCACATGGAGAAAGGCCATGGGGAGGATATAGGATGGAGTGAAGAAGCGGGAGAATAGATTTTGTCGGCGTGCAGTTGACACTTAACACACCTTCGAACATAGATGGAGCAATCCTCTTCTAGAGTGGGCCAATAGAAGCCTAGCCTAAGGATTTTCTTGGCGAGCATCTGGCTATTGATATGGCCACCACACACTCCCGAATGTGCCTCTTCCACGACCTACCAAGATTCATCATCGTCAAGGCACCTTAATAAAACTCCGGTGAGACCTCTTCTATAGAGCACACCTCCAACTAAAGTGTATTGCTGAGCAACTCTTCTAATGGCTTTCTTTTCTTCGGCTGTGGCCTCCTCAGGATAGGATTGATCTTGGCAATACTTAGCAATCTCATAATACCATGGCTTCTCTTCGTCATCCAGTTCTTCCTCTAAATCCATTAACATGACCTCCTTATTCTTGATGATTCCACCTTGCTTAACCTTCCTGAGCACCTCCTCCTTGACACTAAGGAAAGCTGGATTCCTAATAGCTGGAATGAGACGTATGTGAACAATGATGGAGTGGAAATCCCGTTCGGGAAGAAAAACCAAGGAGGAAGCAAGAGAAGCAATAGCATCAGCTAGAATATTCTGATCACGAGGAACATGGACAAAGATTAATTTGGTGAAAAGCTTGGCATAAGCAGAGGTTAGTTTCTAATAGGGTTTGAGTTTAGGATTGAGCGTGCGGCACTTGGTGAGCACTTGGCGAAGAATAAGCTGACTATCACCTACAATCCACAATTGGGTAACACCGAATTGGTGAGCGGCCTCCAGTCCGGCCAGAAGGGCCTCGTACTCAGCTATATTATTTGTAACTGGAAATGCAAGCTGAGAGGCGAGTGGAATAGTGATACCCTCAGGTGATAGAAGAAGAATGCCAATCCCTTTCCCTTTTGAATTCAAAGCTCCATCAGAATGTAACGTCCACATCGAATCATTCTGATTGACGGACATTAGTTTCTCATCTGGAAACTCTGAGCGAACAGGGTCAAATCTAGGGAGGGGATGATGAGCGAGATGTTCTGCTATGGCATAGCCTTTAATCACTTTTTGCTGAATGTAGATGATATCAAATTGAGAAAGGAAGCTTTGCCATCGTGTTAATCAGTCGGTGAGGATGAATTTTTCAAGATGGAACTTGATTGGATTCATACGAGCGATGAGATGAACCTCGTGAGCTAAGAAATAATGCTTGAGTTTCTGAACTACCTAGACTAAAGCAGCACAAGTCTTCTCCATGGCTGAGTATCTCTGCTCACAGGGGTTGAGAAGCTTAGACAAATAGTAGGGTGCCCTTTCCTTTCCTTCTTCATCAACTTGCGCTAGAACAGTGCCCACTAAGTCATCCAGGACAGAAATATAAAGAACGAGTGGTTTGCCTAGAACTGGCGGCCTTAAGACAGGAGGATTTGAGAAATAATCCTTCAATCCATCAAAGGCTGCCTGACACTTGTCATCCCAAATAAACTTGACTCCCGACTTAGTAAGTTCGTAGAACGGCCTACATCTTTGTGAGTGTTGGGAAACAAATCGGCGAATAAATTGCAACCTCCCGATCAATCCTCGGACTTCTTTCAAATTCTTGAGAGGAGGCATTTCTCTTATATCCTTCGCCTTGTTGGGATCAATCTCGATACCCCTCTTACTTACGATGAATCCAAGCAATTTCCCTGATGAAACACCAAGCACGCACTTCTTGGGGTTCATTTTCAATTGATATTCCCGCGCTCTTTGCAAGACTTTGGTTAGAACCCCGGGATGCTCAATCCTTGTCCTTGATTTTACTACCAGGTCATCGACGTACACCTCAATATAAATGTGGATCATATCATGAAAAATTGCCATCATAGCCCTTTGATATGTGGCTCCAGCATTCTTAAGTCCAAAGGCCATGACCACATAGCAGTAAGTCCCCCATGGTGTAGTGAACGATGTCTTTTCTTCATCTTCTTATACCAAACGAATCTGATTATAACCCGAAAAGCCATCCATGAAAGAGAGAGTCTCATAGCCTGCCGTATTGTCGATCAAAACATCAATATGAGGGAGGGGGAAGTCGACTTCAGGACACGCGCGATTGAGGTCCCAGAAGTCTATGCAAATCCGAACCTTTCCATCTTTCTTCATGACTGGGACGATGTTCACCACCCAATTAGGATAGAGGACGACCCTAACGAATCTAGCCTTATGGAGCATATCGACCTCTTCTTTCATTTTTAATGGCATATTAGGGTGGAAACGTCTCAATCGCTATTTTACCGGAACAGACCCTGGCTTAAGTGTAAGTCGATGTTCAACGAGCGCAGGGTCTAGTCCAGGCATATCTTCATAACTCCACGCAAACGTGTCCTTGTATTATTGAAGAACCTGAATAAGCGCCTCTTCTTCAGAGGGCGGCAAATTTTTGCTAATGAGGACAATCCTAGGGTCTTCCTTAGTATCCAAATTTATTTCTTTGGTAGGCTCTTCTACTGAGACTGATGGTTCATCGAATCTTCTCATGCCACTGGCAAAAGCATCAACCTCGTCCTCATATTCTTCGTACTCTTCATCCCCCTCTTCAATAGGGTCCTCATCATTCATTATCTCATAAACACCAAAGCCATCATTAAGATCACAAGTATCTTCATATTTTATTTCTGGCAGGATAATCGGATTCTCCAGAAATTCAGGAAGAGCTAAGCATGCCTGGCACCTTCTGGCTAAATCTAGCAAGAATCTACAGGGAATCTGCCTACCCTTGGATTTCTTATGCGAAGCTACTCCAAAAGTCTTATTAGAAGGAGGGGGAGGGGAATAGGATGGGAAACTAGACGAACTACCCTGTCCTAAATGAGATGGAGGAGAGAAAGACGAAGATGCAATGGATACAGGAGGGGATACAGGGAGAGCCTCCTCGTCGGAGGAGAAAAGAGTCCACTAATGAACCTTGAAAGTGCAGCCCTTGGATTGGGGCACCCTCCGAAGCAAGATAGGAGGTCTCTTCAAAAGAGATGGAAGATTGGAGAGTTTGAATTTTGGCATTTTTTTTCGTTTTCAATAATAAGGCAATGTGAGGAAGGGACAGGAGGTGGTGTTGTGATTGAAAGATTAGAGAAAGATTGAATAAGTGATGGCCCACGCGGGGGCGTGATGGAGAGTTTAGAAAATTGCTCGAGGAGCAAGGGAGGAATCAGAGGAGAAACTTGAAGTGAATTTGGAGAAAAGGTTATCAAGACCACGGGCGGTCTAGCGATATCTGAGCAAAATATTTTATCAAGAAAATGGACAACAATTGTTGGATGGATGGATTTAAGAGAGAAAAGGCCGGCCCACAGCCTATCTACATTGAAGCCTTCTTCGAACGGCACATCAGGCTCCCCGGTATCTGTGTAATTGCTTAGAAGCTGCCTCTTGTCCGTGATTACTGCTGGCTTTTCAATCAGTTCATGAATCAATGGCAGCCATTCCGGATCAGTCGGCATAAATAGTCGGCTCAGAGCAATGGTGATGTCGTTCATGTCGAACCATCTCTACCAGCCACATTCGGGGTCATCCATCTTTCTTCTTTTATCTGGCCGTAAGGACTCCAGGGCTTTATATGTAACTAGTGGGGCTATGTGGCGAGCAAACTGCCGTGCATGTACATCTTGACAGTTCAGCATGGAAGTAACTATTATGGTTTTCCTTCCTGTTGAGTGCCCCCTTTCACAAAATGTGTTTGTAAGGTCCATGTGAGAGGCTACCGATCTGTCTTGAGAGTTGAAGTCATGACGGCACATGGCCCTTCTTCATCTTTGTTTGGCCCTTTGTACCCTAGGCCACCCCTGGGAATCATCTTTTGATGCCTGACGGGCTTGACTCTCCCCTGGAGATTAACACCCAAACCTTTTCCAGTTTTATACCCCATTTTCATTAAAGTGTTCCATCCCGGGGTGTTTATCAAACCCTTTTTCTTCTTGCCTTTGGATGGCTGTGGCGACATTTGCGTAGTAGGAGGGGTTGAAGGAGACGGCCTTGCCAAGTCTTGCCGCAAATCGGCAACATCCAAAACTGACAATATGGGCCTATTAGCCGGCCACATTGAAGGAACTGAGGTAGCAGAATGTATGTCGTCAGTTGGCAAAATGGGCATGCTGGTAACTTTGATAATGCGCCCTTTGTGTGGAAATTTTATGCATTGATGGTTCGTGGAGGGCACAGCTTCAAGTTCCTGAATGTAAGGACGGCCCAAGATGCCGTTGAATGTCGGGTTCATGTCTAGAATATGAAAATCCACTGTGACTGAAACTGGACCCAAACCAACTTTTAAAGTGATCATCCCTAGAGACGGCTTCTTTGTATTGTCATAGGCTATGAGAGTGATTGTAGATGGCCAGATCTGACTCTCCGGAATGTCACACATTTTTAAGGTACTTGGTGGCAAAACATTAATTGATGCCCCGGTGTCAACCAAACATTGTTTCACTGCCACCTTGTTAATGTCAATAGTAATGCATAATGCATATCTTCGGGCCGGCTGCGGGGCCAATTCATGTTCATAAAAAGTGATGGCTGTGGAAGCCGAGGAATCCACTCAAGGAGAAGAAAACGAACTAAACTACGAACTATCAACCGACTAAAAATTAAGAAGGATTATGAAACGTGCCAGTATGAGGAAAGAGCATACGTAGGATGCTAAAGGGGTGTGATCACCAGAGGGATTACCTCAAAGAAACGAAATGATCGCGTGTACCTTGTGTTGAGCGCGGAGATTGTGAATCCCCGAGAGCGGGAAATGGCAGGTTGCTTCTTCCTCCCCCTTCGGTCGGCCGACGGAGAGGGCTTTCCTCAGGTACCCTTGCAAAACAACGACAAACAAGTAACGAGTGGATCAGAAAGACGAAGGTGCAGTATTCAAATTCTAATGACGCAAGTAACGAAATGATGGCAAGACACACACCTGGTTGGTGTTGTCTTTTAAACCCCTCTCGGACATGAGTAGGAGGAAAATGCTTATGATGAATGGCCATTATTCCGACGTAGAAACGGAAAAAGACTCCCTCATAAAAAGGGGGGGGGGGTAGAAGATATGATATGATGAATGCAAGATAATCTAGGAAAGAAGAGGAGAGAAAGGCTTATTGGATGGTCGATGGCGAGATTCGGCAGAGCTTCGGCAGCGTAGGGACGACGAGGTAGCGCGGCGGGCGAAGGCGGCCTCTCTCCTGCGAGCACTGGCACCCGAGGATCTGGCAGGACCTCCCCTACAAAACACCCACGGGTTAGGAATAGAATCCGGTAGCCTCTCAGCGCTCTTTTTCAACCTCTGAACTGAGGGGGGTAGGCCTCTATTTATAGAGGTCGGGAGGATGGGGGGTATCCAGAGGCCTAGATGCCTCCATAACTTGGATTTTCTTCAAACGACAGACTAAGCGACGGTCAGTCGATGGCCGGGGGTCGCCTATGATCTGGTTGATGGAGACGTCCAGGGGCCTGGACGCCTCCATAACTTGGATTTTATTCAAACGATAGGCTGAGCAACGGTCAGTCGATGGGCGGGGGTCGCCCGTGAGCTGGTTGATGGAGGCGTCCAGGGGCCTGGATGCTTTCATAACTTGGATTTTATTCAAACGACAGGCTGAGCAACGGTCAGTCGATGGCCCGGGGTCACCCGTGAGCTGGTTGATGGAGGCGTCCATGGGCCTGGACACTTTCATAACTTGGATTTTATTCAAACGACAGGCTGAGCAACGGTCAGTCGATGGTCGGGGGTCGCCCGTGACCTGGTTGATGGCGGCGTCCAGGGGCCTGGACGCTTTCATAACTTGGATTATCTTCAAACGACAGACTGAGCAACAGTCAGTCGATGGCCGGGGGTCGCCCGTGAGCTGATTGATGGAGGCGTCCATGGGCCTAGATGCCTCCATGAAATTATATATATTTTTTGTTCAATCTTATATATATATATATATATATATATATATATATATATTGTCATTATTTTGTATTGATGGAGGCGTCCAGGGGCCTGGACGCCTGCATGATGACCCCCGGATTCCCCCGAAAAGGGCGTCGGCAGTCGTCCGTTAGGCATTTTCCTGGTCCCGGCAACTTCTGATGCATGCGATTGATGTTGATGCCGTTCGAATGCCGCATGATTTCCACAACGAGGCGGATTCCAGATGCCGAAGGAGCGTTACGCTACTCGCCCAGAGACGAGAGAAGACTCAAAGATAGGAAACACTCAAGTGATTCAAAATGCGAAAGCCGCTGCGAGGCGTCGTGTGGTAATATGAGATTTTCTCAGGGGACGTCAGGAATAGCGTGTCTACAGCTGCCCCACCTTGGCGTTGGCTTTGCAAGGGAGTGACACGTAATGGAATGGTATTGAAGTGGAGTGAAATGGAGTGGGAATGGACTGATAAGTTGATGCCAAGGTGTGATGAGACACGCTTTTGACATGACTGTTTGGAATCTTTCCTGTAGTTTTAATGAGGCGACCTTGAAGAGGGTCTTTCAAATTTGACGATTGTTTGGACGGAAATCAAACAAGGAAGGGTGAGATGTGCGCTCAGGCACGAAAATAAAGGAGACCAACTTCTCGGTGTGGAAGTACCTGGGTCATAAACCTGCAAGTTTCACCTTTGGGGAGCGGTTATCAGCCAATGTGGAAGTGCTGCGGCCAAGGTGGGTCAAACAAGGTAAAAAGCAAAGAAATATCTGAGGGTCTGTCCAAACTGTTGTGCCCCTTAGGCACAAGCATGTGCTATGTTGCTTTGATGATAGCAATGCTATTTGGTTTTGATGATAGCAAGACAGTGAGTGTATTTGAGTGCATTTGATATTGTATTTTGATGATAGCAATGCTATTGTGTTTTGATGATTGCAATAAACAAAGTGCATTTCTGTGCATTCTTATCCTTGAGCATTCTGCATATGATAGCAACATGAATGATGATGTTTAGCATTGATGGCATTTGTTCTTTATATATCTGAATTGCATTTTATCTGCATAGTCTGAATGTCTCTGCATGTATCTGCATAGTCTGAATGTCTCTGCATGTATCTGCATAGTCTGAATAGCAGTAAGTGCTAGTCTCTACATTGGAAGTGTGCATCATTTGCATTCAAGCCTTGAAGTCTGTACATCATGTTCATTCAGTTCACTTCAAGTCTGTCAGCCGTGTGCATTGGATTCAAAGTCTATACTGCCTCTGCGTGTTCTTTGCATTCTATTCACATTCCATTCACTGATGTTTACATTTCTCATATGTCATGGGTCGACACATCCTCTGATGGGTCGACTCCTTCAGCAGTCATGCTGAAGAACTCAAGTCCATACACTGGAAACTCTTCAATTGATTGAGTCTATACATTGTCCTAGGCAGCAAGTGTGTACAACGCCCTGTGTAGGCACGACAAGTCCATACACTGGTTGCACATTGCACAACATGTAAAGTCACCAAGTGTGTACATTGCATAGCATGCAGGCATCAAAGTCCATACATCCACAGTGCATTGGCTAAGTCTATACACTATCCGTCTCACTTAGAGTCTAAGGCGAAGTCTGTACATCACTGTAGCTGCATCGTCTTGGTCATCATCACACCCGAGTAAGTCTGTACATCGTTGGCCAAGTCTGAACAGTGCATCCTGCGTCTTATTTAGCGTCTCTATTTGTGTCTTACTGTTGAAGTTTGTACATCGTTTCACTGTTAAAGTCTATACAGACTTCAGCGTCTCATGCAGCGTCTCTGTTGAAGTCAAAGTCTGTACACTCGATTCGCCTTTGAATTGGTCAAGTGTGTACACTCCTTCACTGTAGCTTTCACGTATCCAAAGTCTACACATCGTGAAAGTCTATACATTCTTCACTGACTTTCGTTCAAGGCAAAGTCTATACATTGGGGTCTTTCCCTACGTTTCATAAGTGAAGTCTGTACATCCGTTTCTAAAGCCTGAACTCTATACACTCCAGCCTATTCCTACGATCAAGGCTTCAGCTACACTCTAAGTCTGTACATTGGCTTCGCTTCATCAAGTCTGTACACTGACTCGCTTCATGTCCCTAAAGTCTGTACATCCACAGTGAAATCCAAAGTCTATACATTGGTCTTCACATTGAAAGCCTATACATTGCTGGATGATCAAGTCAGTACATTGGGGGGCTTTTCCTACGCTTGGCCA
Organism: Amorphophallus konjac; assembly: GCA_022559845.1. Lineage (NCBI taxonomy): Eukaryota > Viridiplantae > Streptophyta > Magnoliopsida > Alismatales > Araceae > Amorphophallus > Amorphophallus konjac. Next base: position 173,160,305 of record CM040125.1, read on the forward strand.
AGTCTATACACTCATACCTTTCCCTACGTTTTGCTGGCCAAGTCTATACATCGCTGAGTCTGTACATTGCTTACAGCTCACACGTTCAAAGCCTAAAGTCTGTACAGCGTGAAGTCTATACATTGGGTTCAACTCTTCAAAGTCTGTACAGTGGCTTCGCATCAATACGTCTGTACATTACCTTTGTGCTTCAAAGTTTGTACACTGCTTGAGCCTCAACAAGTATGTACAGCGAGTCCCTTCTCATCTGAAGTCTGAACATTGCTTTACACTATAGCAACTCCATACACTGCTTCAGATCTGATTCATAACGTCTATACAGTGGTTCTCAATGTACACACTTATTCCTTGTGCTACTTCACGCATAAAGTCTATACACTGGCCTTGATGCCAAGTCTATACGTCGACTGGCAGTCTTCAACTAAGTGTATCCTTTGCTTCATAACATGAAGTCTCTGCATTGCATTCTCATTCAGCGAAGTCTCTACATTGCATACAAGCATCACAAAGTCTGTACAGTCCAATGTCTATACATTGCCTTTGGGTTTTAAAGTCTATACAACCATTGTCTGCACTGCATTGCATTCATTAGTTGTAAAGTCTTCATTCGAGTCCAGTGTCTTCAGTAAAGTCTATACATTGGCATCGGGCTTCACTTTGAGTCTGTACAGCGGCTGCTAGGAAGTATGTACAGTCGTTGCCTTCTCATATGAAGTCTATACTTTGGGTAAGTCTGTACACTGGATTCCTTTTATGAAGCCTATACATTCACTAAGTCTGTACACTGCATTCCTTCTTATGAAGCCTTTATATTCATTAAGTCTATACACTGCGTTGTGCACACTTTACATTGCTTTCGCCTTCACAGCAAAGTTTATACAATGCAATGCATATACTTAGAACTGATGACTTCGTTTCATCTGTCTGACAGGGGCTGAAGAGGCTAATGAAGGGCACGTGATCCAAGGTGCCTGGCTCGTGATCCAAGGATGGACGAGATACCAGGATGCTGCCACGTGGTCCGAATTTTTAGGGCAGGAAATGTGGAAGCCACACGCGCCCAGTGTGCCTGCTGCTGCTGCTGCTATATATATACAAGCCTTCTTCCACAGAAGAAGTAGATCGATCGACAAAAGAAGAGCAGCAAAGTCTATACACCAGAGAGCCTTCGATCCAGACAGAAGAAGAAGAAGAAAAAGAAGAGAAGAAGAAGAAGTGAGGCAGAGAGAAAGAAAAAGAAAGAAAGCGATCGTGAGCAGAAGAAGAAAAAAGTAAAAGAGAAAGAGAGAGTGAGATCGTGAGAAGAAGAGTGTGAGAGAGGTTGTTTGAAGATCAGTCTTCACTGGACCGTGGATCAAATCCAGGCCAGTCAGCTCTTTGAGAGCCATATTATGCTTTATGTTTACAGCTTTCCGATTGCTGTTCATCTTGTCTTTTGTTTCCTTTTTATACTTTTCTTCAAGCTGTTAGCCAGCGTTGCAGAGGAGGACTCCTCTAGACAGCAAGCTGTGTTACTCAGCGGGCAGTGGAGGTTTCCACTGGACGGGTAAGCTGTAATCCCCAGCGGGCAGTGGAGGATTCCACTGGACGGCAAGCTATGAGGCCCAACGGTTATAGGCTAAGCTGTATTGCCCAGCGGACGCAAGCTGTGTTGCGCAGCAGTAATCCACACTCGGTTTGAGTGTGGGGTGGATGTAGGTCTGCTGGACCGAACCACCTAAAAACCCCTTGTGCATTGTGGTTTGTTTTGTTCTATTGTGCTTCCGCTAGATGAATGCATAAGGGCGCTCCATGTGTTTGGCTTCTGGTTGAGCAGAAGAGTTAATTAGTCTTCTTAGAGTATTTTAATTTGTCAAGAGAGCGAAATTCTAGTTGAGCTATACTTTGTCTAAATCTGTCTTGTTAGCACTCTAGTGATCTTACTGTGTGTTTGTTTAGTTCCGCATCTGCCCATTAGCTTTTAAGCTTGTCTAGTTTGTGAACTAGTAACTTTAGTGAGCATCATATTTTAATTGGGTGAAAGATTTTTAAAGGGCTATATTCATTCACCCCCCCCCTCTAAATACTGCACCGAACCGAACACTTGGTATCAGAGCGGGTCTCTGACTGAACTGATCTAACAATCTGCAGAGGATCCTGCTAATTGTTGGTGCATTTCAGAGCGGGTCTTTTGGAATCACATTTTGATTTACTGTCTTAGTGCTTTACGTTGATCATCTGGTTTAGTGCATTTCTGTTTGGTGCATTTTATATGTGTGCTTCTTGTGTTCTGTATTAAGTTTCACTGAGTTAGTTCCTTGCCTTGCTTATCTGGTTGTGGTGCTTTGTTGTCGATTACTTCGTGCCTTGAGTCTGCTTGTCATCTGTTCTGATGGCTCATCCTCTGATATACAGAGGTGATGACCTTGGCCCATGGCTGGAAAAGTTGCATAGGTTTGTAAACACAACCGATTTTGATTTGTGGAAGGTAATAACTCATGGTTCATACAAATTGTCGAAGGATAAATCTAAATGGACCAAGAAGGATAAGCTGAAAGACTCTATCAATAATAGAGCTGTAGTTTTATTAAAAGAATCAATTGACAGATCTCTAATTGAATGCATTTCTTCTTGCAGGTCTGCCAAAGACATTTTGGATAAACTGAAGCTAATCAGGAATCACAGCAAGTGCTTAATGGCTGATCGTAGAAATGCTGATGATGAAACTTCATCCGAGGTAAGCTCTGAATCAGAAGGATACTCTTTCGATGAATTGATAGAGATGTATGAAAACTTGTTAGAAGTTTCCAAGAAATTGAAATCTGAAAATAAAAAATTGAAAAAGAAATGTGATAGAATAAATATGAAAGATTCCTATGAAAATTGTCCAAATATGAAAAAGTCTTATGATGCTTGCATGCTAGATGTTCAGAATCTTAAGAAACAAAATGATTCTCTAAAAATTAAAAAATAAACATGGTTGGATAAAATGTCAGAAATAGAGAATCAGTTGAATGATAAGAAAAAGGAGCATCTAAAAGGCATGCAGGAACTCACTGAAGTTAATACTGGAATGGACAAACTGAAATTGGAGAATGAAGATCTTCAAAAGAAAAATAAAGCTCTTATGGTCAGAACGAATGAAATCAATGAGGAGGTTTCACAGTCCTCTTCTGCTAAATCAAACTGTAAAATATGCTCACCTTTAAGAGAACGTAATGAAGATCTCTTTAGTGAGAATGAATGGCTAAATAAACAAATTACCTCACTTAAAGATGATCACAAAAACCTACTCACTGAGAAAATTAAAGCAGAAGAAAGAGAAGATGAACTGATTGAAAAATTAGAGCACATGTCTGGAAGAGAGAGATGTGCTAATAATGAAATTCAGGATAAAAATCTTGAGGAAGAAAACACTGAATTAAAAGCTGAAGTTGAGAAACTGAAATGGTTAAATACTGGACTATCTGAAAAACATCTCACTACCGAAAAGGGAAAAGCTGTTTGTAATGAAGAATCAGAAATGTTGAACAGTCTAGAACAAGAAATTGAGAAGTATAAAACTGCTAACCAAGTTCTATGCGAATGTGTAAACTGCAGTGAACAGGAGATAGCCAGTTATGAACTTCACATTGCTAGCTTGGAAGATAAAATTCATAATCTGGAAAATTCAGCTATTGAGTCTGCCAAGATTAAAGGAAAAATGAAAACTGTTGGGAAGAGGAAGGATGATAACTCAGAAGGGGGAATAAATTACTGTTCTGATGATAAGAAAATCACTAAAAACCAGCTATATACCACTTTTGTCCAAAGCACTGATGTAGCTGGTACTTCAAGGCAAACCCCAAAACAAAATGAAAATCAGAAGTCACCTTTAAAATCTGTCTTTCAGTTTAAAGCTCAGAAAATTGAAAAGTAAACAAAACCTGTTGAGGATAATCAGAAATTGAAAAGAAAGAGTCAAACAAAAAGGGGAAAGAATAATTCTGGTTATACTCTGAAATTTGTTAGCTCTGCTGAATCTGATGGGTCCATGCAAAATGCTCATGCTTCTTGTACTCATTCACATGCATCTGTGAATTCATCTGATAGAAACCATGCCCCTAGAAAATCTGATACTTCTTGCTATTACTGTGGTAAGCATGGGCATATCATGGATGATTGCAGAATATTAAAAGAGGATGAACATGCAAATAAAACAATGCATTCTAGGAATCTATCTGGAAGAAACCATGCCTTCAGGAAATCTAATGCTTCATGCTATTATTGTGGTAGGCGTGGTCATGTAATGAATGCATGTTTTAAACTGAAAGAAGATAACAATGTGAATCCTAGATCTTTCACACATGCTCATAACCCATATAGATATAGATCTGTTTCAGGCCAGCATATCATTTGTTTCACTTGCAACAAGCCTGGGCATAAGGCTAATGAGTGCTGGTTAGGAAATCATTGGGGTAAAAATGAATCAAGAAGCAAGCATCTTAAATGCTTTGAATGTGGTAAGTATGGGCATGCAGTCAAAGATTGCTAGCATGCTCAGGGAAATAGATTAAACTCTAAATCTGTCAAATTCCCTGCTTTCTATGATTCTGCTAGAAATAACTTGAGAGATAAAAAGAAAAACTTTGCATGTTTTGAATGTGGTAAGCTAGGCCACAAAGCTGCCAACTGTCGGCTGGCTGAGCATGGAAAGAAAAACTTTCATGTCAATAAAAGAAATACTCATGCTCATACACATAAATTTCATACTCATATACATGCACATGGGCATCATGTTTCTGCTAACATGAAGAATAAAAACAAAAATTCTGTGGCTTCATGTTATTATTGTGAAAAAACTGGACATTCAATGTTTGAGTGTAAACTGATGGAATATGATGATCATGTTGCTAAAAGATTGTTTAGAACACCTGTTAGGGCTCATACAGGACTCAAGGCAGCTTGGGTTCCTGTAGGATCAAAATAATCCAGTTGTTGCAGGTGTGCCTTGGAAATGAATAAAAGGGGTTAACCAAGGCACTCAACAAGAAAACCCCAGGATACTACAATTCAGGTCAGTTCTGAACTTTGCTTTAAATTCCATTATCTGAAATTGTGAGCATGAAAATTGTGAGTTTCATATTGATTTGCTTGATTGATTGTTGATGATCTCTTCATGTCTAGCTGATCAGTCTACATTCCAGACTCAGCTACTGAATTTTAATTTGCATATATCTGATGCTCTTCTCTCACTGATTATTGCACTGAATAAATGGGCTGTTAGATGCTCTGCACAATCATTTTTACAGTCGATGCTTTATATAAACCTTGTGTCAATGGACTGCATGCTTGTTGTTGAATGCATAACTTGTTGATTGTGAATAGTTCTTCAGTGTATAGAGTCAATGCATGTGTCTTGTGTCAATGCATTGCATGCTTGATTACATACTTGGACTAAGCTTGAATGGGTCAGTTAGTGCATACAGTCAATGCATGTGTCTAGTACTTGCATATATCATCTGCATGACTATTAATGAAATTGATCAATACATAAAGGACTAATTTGCATGACTGTCATTTGCCTATTGTCGTAGACTGCATGTTTTTCAATGCATAATAGGGCTGCTTTGCACTACATTATCATTTGCTTAACCCTGGTATATCAAATGGTATGTTACTAAAAGGCAAGGAAATCTGCCCGGAGGTTTCTACCATGTGTGAGATGGTCTTTAAGACCAGGTTCTCCGCCGAGTACCATGGGTCCTGTCTTCATGTAGAACAGTGCACTGCATCATATGTTGAAAAATCTGAAAAAGGATGAAAATGCTTATAACTTGGATGCATTAACCTGAATTGATTGCATACTTGTCTCATGTATCCTTGGTGCATAGTCTGCATGTAGGACAGTATGTTGCATAGCATATCTCTTGCATCATGATGTCAGGGGGAGCTGAGAGTTCTATTCAATTCATTGAATCCTATTCACTTCTCAGTGTTCTCATTCAAATGATTCATATTCTTTGACATCAGTTGCTCATTGAACCATAATACTTATTGCTATCTTTTCCCCATCATTTTCACTGAGCAACAACAAATATTTCTGGTTTAGTATATTGAGTTGTGATTATTGCAAGTGTTCACTTATAAGAATCACTCTTTCAAATTGAAAGGAATTAAAGGTTTAACCTTTATAAATTGAAGAGTTAAGTGTCTGCACTTCAGAATTTGAGATAAAAGAAAACTTTTATAGCTCTTAATCTTTGTCTCATGGCTAAAATAGAAAAAGTTTTTTTTTAATACCTAAATGTGTTGAACTGGAAATGTCTAGAACAGGTGAACAAGAGTGTGTAATGTTTTTCAAACAATCACTCTAAAAGAATTAAGGGCAGCAGTAAATAAGATCATAAATGTAAAGAACTGAACATTTTGACTGAGCAATGGCTGATTGCACTGAGAAACTGTGAACTCCTCCAAAGAAGCAGGAGATTTCATATGTCATGAGGTGCTTTAGACTATCTCTGTTCATAGGGTCGAATCTATAGGGGGAGTCCTCACCAAGTAACTGGGGGTACTGGCCTCTGATCAAGGTGTGGCCTTAATGTCAAAGGTGAAGATTGTTCCTTGTAGGTCTTGATCTGAAATATATCTAGTAGTTTATGCCTAGTAACTGGGGGTACCTGCCTCTGATCAAGGTGTACACCTAATGTCAACAGCATAAATGCCACTGGTCTATTCACTTAGTTCAGGTTCAGAAATTGGAAAATGAAAATCAAACTGCTGTAACCCTTTGAAATCAAAAGTCACTGAGTGAAAATTATTTTCAATACATATTCAAACTGCCATTCTTGATCTTCCATGTTTAATCACAAAAGGGTATTATTTCTGACTTATCTATTAATACCATGTGCCCTAGATTCATTGCTATAAATGGAATCTATAAACTCTTTTTCAGGGGTCAGATATTTTACTCTAGATTTATCACTGTTAAACCTGAATTTTTGTCAAAATTGTATGTTGCTGATTCTTATAGTTTAATAGTTGTTTATAATCATGCTTCCTTTCTGAACCTATGATTCAGCTGTTGTCAAGTGACCCTCCTACCTTCTCTACCTTTGTTTATCTGTTCATATTCCTTCTCAAAGGGGGAGCATTTATTTAGGGGGAGAAATAATTCAGGGGGAGTGATACCTTCAGGGGGAGCTTATTGCTCGAGAAGTCACTTGCATGCATACTGCCATGTTGCACACATGTTTTTTTATTGTTCTTCCCTTTTCGATTATGTCAAAGGGGGAGAAAATTTTGTGTGTGACTCACTGTCACTGTTTATTGCCATCATCAAAAAGGGGGAGAATGTTGTGCCCCTTAGGCACAAGCATGTGCTATGTTGCTTTGATGATAGCAATGCTATTTGGTTTTGATGATTGCAAGACAGTGAGTGCATTTGAGTGCATTTGATATTGTATTTTGATGATAGCAATGCTATTGTGTTTTGATGATTGCAATAAATAAAGTGCATTTCTGTGCATTCTTATCCTTGAGCATTCTGCATATGATAGCAACATGAATGATGATGTTTAGCATTGATGGCATTTATTTTTTATATATCTGAATTGCATTTTGTCAGATATCATGTCTCTGCATGTATCTGCATAGTCTGAATGTCTCTGCATGTATCTACATAGTCTGAATGTCTCTGCATGTATCTGCATAGTCTGAATAGCAGTAAGTGCTAGTCTCTACATTGGAAGTGTGCATCATTTGCATTCAAGCCTTGAAGTCTGTACATCATGTTCATTCAGTTCACTTCAAGTCTGTCAGCCGTGTGCATTGGATTCAAAGTCTATATTGCCTCTGCGTGTTCTTTGCATTCCATTCACATTCCATTCACTGTTGTTTACATTTCTCATATGTCATGGGTCGACACATCCTCTGATGGGTCGACTCCTTCAGCAGTCATGCTTAAGAACTCAAGTCCATACACTGGAAACTCTTCAATTGATTGAGTCTATACATTGTCCTAGGCAGCAAGTGTGTACAACGCCCTGTGTAGGCACGACAAGTCCATACACTGGTTGCACATTGCACAACATGCGAAGTCACCAAGTGTGTACATTGCATAGCATGCAGGCGTCAAAGTCCATACATCCACAGTGCATTGGCTAAGTCTATACACTATCCGTCTCACTTAGAGTCTAAGGTGAAGTCTGTACATCACTGTAGCTGCATCGTCTTGGTCATCGTCTCACTCGAGTAAGTCTGTACATCGTTGGCCAAGTCTGAACAGTGCATCCTGCGTCTTATTTAGCATCTCTATTTGTGTCTTACTGTTGAAGTCTGTACATCGTTTCACAGTTAAAGTCTATACAGACTTCAGCGTCTCATGCAGCGTCTCTGTTGAAGTCAAAGTCTGTACACTCGATTCGCCTTTGAATTGGTCAAGTGTGTACACTCCTTCACTGTAGCTTTCACGTATCCAAAGTCTACACATCGTGAAAGTCTATACATTCTTCACTGACTTTCGTTCAAGGCAAAGTCTATACATTGGGGTCTTTCCCTACGTTTCATAAGTGAAGTCTGTACATCTATTTCTGAAGCCTGAACTCTATACACTCCAGCCTATTCCTACGATCAAGGCTTCATCTACACTCTAAGTCTGTACATTGGCTTCGCTTCATCAAGTCTGTACACTGACTCGCTTCATGTCCCTAAAGTCTGTACATCCACAGTGAAATCCAAAGTCTATACATTGGTCTTCACATTGAAAGCCTATACATTGCTGGATGATCAAGTCTGTACATTGGGGGGCTTTTCCTACGCTTGGCCAAGTCTATACACTCATACCTTTCCCTACGTTTTACTGGCCAAGTCTATACATCGCTGAGTCTGTACATTGCTTACAGCTCACACGTTCAAAGCCTAAAGTCTATACATTGGGTTCAACTCTTCAAAGTCTGTACAGTGGCTTCGCATCAACAAGTCTGTACATTACCTTTGTGCTTCAAAGTTTGTACACTGCTTGAGCCTCAACAAGTATGTACAGCGAGTCCCTTCTCATCTGAAGTCTGAACATTGCTTTACACTATAGCAACTCCATACACTGCTTCAGATCTGATTCATAACGTCTATACATTGGTTCTCAATGTACACACTTATTCCTTGTGCTGCTTCACGCATAAAGTCTATAAACTGGCCTTGATGCCAAGTCTATACGTCGACTGGCAGTCTTCAGCTAAGTGTATCCTTTGCTTCATAACATGAAGTCTCTACATTGCATTCTCATTCAGCGAAGTCTCTACATTGCATACAAGCATCACAAAGTCTGTACAGTCCAATGTCTATAGATTGCCTTTGGGTTTTAAAGTCTATACAACCATTGTCTGCACTGCATTACATTCATTAGTTGTAAAGTCTGCATTCGAGTCCAGTGTCTTCAGTAAAGTCCATACATTGGCATCAGACTTCACTTTGAGTCTGTACAGCGGCTGCTAGGAAGTATGTACAGCCGTTGCCTTCTCATATGAAGTCTATACTTTGGGCAAGTCTGTACACTGGATTCCTTTTATGAAGCCTATACATTCACTAAGTCTATACACTGCATTCCTTCTTATCAAGCCTTTATATTCATTAAGTCTATACACTGCGTTGTGCACACTTTAAATTGCTTTCGCCTTCACAGCAAAGTCTATATAATGCAATGCATATACTTAGAACTGATGTCTTCGTTTCATCTGTCTGACAGGGACTGAAGAGGCTAATGAAGGGCACATGATCCGAGGTGCCTGGCTCGTGATCCAAGGATGGACGAGATACCAGGATGCTGCCACGTGGTCCGAATTTTTAGGGCAGGAAAATTGGAAGCCACACGCACCCAGTGTGCCTGCTACTGCTGCTGCTATATATATACAAGCCTTCTTCCACAGAAGAAGTAGATCGATCGACAAAAGAAGAGCAGCAAAGTCTATACACCAGAGAGCCTTCGATCCAGACAGAAGAAGAAGAAGAAAAAGAAGAGAAGAAGAAGAAGAGAGGCAGAGAGAAAGAAAAAGAAAGAAAGCAATCGTGAGCAGAAGAAGAAAGAAGTAAAAGAGAAAGAGAGAGTGAGATCGTGAGAAGAAGAGTGTGAGAGAGGTTGTTTGAAGATCAGTCTTCACTGGACCGTGGATCAAATCCAGGCCAGTCAGCTCTTTGAGAGCCATATTATGCTTTATGTTTATAGCTTTCCGATTGTTGTTCATCTTGTCTTTTGTTTCCTTTTCATACTTTCCTTCAAGCTGTTAGCCAGCGTTGCAGAGGAGGACTCCTCTGGACGGCAAGCTGTGTTGCTCAGCAGGCAGTGGAGGTTTCCACTGGACGGGTAAGCTGTAATCCCCAGCGGGCAGTGGAGGATTCCACTGGACGGCAAGCTGTGAGGCCCAGTGGTTGTAGGCTAAGCTGTATTGCCCAGCGGACGCAAGCTGTGTTGCGCAGCAGTAATCCACACTCGGTTTGAGTGTGGGGTGGATGTAGGTCTGCTGGACCGAACCACCTAAAAACCCCTTGTGCATTGTGGTTTGTTTTGTTCTATTGTGCTTCCGCTAGATGAATGCATAGGGGCGCTCCATGTGTTTGGCTTCTGGTTGAGCAGAAGAGTTAATTAGTCTTCTTAGAGTATTTTAATTTGTCAAGAGAGCGAAATTCTAGTTGAGCTATACTTTGTCTAAATCTGTCTTGTTAGCACTCTAGTGATCTTACTGTGTGTTTGTTTAGTTCCGCATCTGCCCATTAGCTTTTAAGCTTGTCTAGTTTGCGAACTAGTAACTTTAGTGAGCATCATATTTTAATTGGGTGAAAGATTTTTAAAGGGCTATATTCATTCACCCCCCCCTCTAAATACTGCACCGAACCCAACACAAACAAGGGTCTCGTTTGGAAGGGCAGCGTAGGGCCGTTTCAAGGAAACTCAGTATTTCAGTCAGAATAGAGTATCTCATATTTGTAAGAATTGAAGTACAACGGCTTTCGCAATCGAATCACTTGAATGATCTTCCGCAATAGACTCAAAGTCCTATATGAATGCATGCTGGGTTTAAAGGAAAATTTAAAACAAACTAGAATAGAAAATAGCCAAGGATAATATTGTCAACTCATTAAAAATGGGTCAGGATACCGATCCAGTGAGCTGATACTGAGCTGGGGCCCGTTTATCCGCGCACCGACTCACTGAATGGAACCGTAATTCCCACGCTATCACCAGTTAACGGCCTATCCGTACAACCCAAATTCTTCTGGAATCATCACTGTTTTTGTTGAAGGGGAACTCAAATCCCAGATTCGTTCGGGTCGCAAGGTCCTTGACGCGTTCTAATAGCGTAAATATCATATAGTATGATGCATGACACGGGGGACCGAACACTGAAGGATGGTATACAAGATAGGGCGAAAAACGTCCGTTGGTAAAACCTGCACAGACCATCATAGATTAAATAATAAGAAAGCAGTAGAAATATAACAGAATCGTGGCACAGTACAAGGATAAAACACTGATGACTTGACCACTCATGTGACACGTCCCGTCCCGTAGCACCTCTCCTTTCCTATAAGTACCTCCCTTAGGCTAGTTTATTCAAATGTAACAAGGGGAGTTTTGAAAGTTCAGGAGGAGGAGGAGAGGAGGGTCTAGGGATTTCAGGATGGAAGGAGAGTCTTCCTGCGTTATGAAGAGGGGCAGGCCTAGCAGTGAGATCAGGTGACTTTCCGACCTCGAGGGTCATCTGAGTGGGATGATCCAGTCGCATATGGTAAGTTGATTTATTTCCAATTTACTGCATGGACTCTCTCCTCACTTTCCTTCCTTTCTCTTCTTCTTTCCAGCCGTATCCACTCTTTCTGGGCCCGAGGAAGTTTTCCAAACTGCCATGGCTATCAGAGCTAACTTCCAACATCTCCATTGGCATGAGGGCTATATTCTCGAAGTGGCATCTTCAGGGGCTCCTTATTCACGCCAAACACTACGAGAGAATCCGCATGGACTGGGCGGCTATGGGCGCATTAGTGGAGATCTGGCATCCCCAGACCCACACTTTCATCTTCCCGATGTTCAAGGCGACCATTCTCCTCGAGGAGGTGGAGCTTCTGCTTGGACTGAAGAAATTCAAGACTGACGGGAAGACGAAGCCTATGCGGATGTTGACAAGGGTGACTTCCGAGAGCGTCCTTGGAAGCTTCATGCTGTCCGACGTAGTCAGAAAGGTCCGCACTCAAAAGGGAATTGACTTGCAAAGGCTCGCGGTATGGGTTATGAATGCTTTGAAAGGGTCACCAGATGATGAACATTTGGAAGGAATTATGAAAGGGTTCACCATCTGTCTGGCGGGTGCTCTCTTGTTCCCTCATACCGACAACATAGTGGAAGAAACCCAACTAAGTGCTATCTGCGGGATCTGGAGTGGAAAGAGGGTGGGACCCGCCGTCCTTGCCTACCTTTACAGCGGTCTTACCGCCTCGAGCATGGGTATGCCTCCTTTTGGTTGCGCACTTGTTCTGAGTTGCTGGGTCGATTTGCACTTCAAATTCGACCACCGCGAGGGGATGCCGACTGCTTCGAAGCTTTTCCAACAAAGCACCCTTTATCACATAGCCGATGTGTTAGGCTTCGATGGCACTGTGGCGAACCGTGTTCCGTGGCTGAAGAAACGGGAAGACTGGCGGTCTCACTTCCGAACCATGACACAAAGCTCCTTCACTTGCGCACGGGCATGTCTACTCTCAGTTGAACTCCTCGTGAGGTCTTCTCCCGAAGCTGAACTCCAACTGATCGGCGCGACGGAGTTTGTCCTTTATAACGCACATCGGTGCTGCCTCCAGATCGGCATTCCACGCCACTCGTTCCCACTGCTGACCGGCATTGTCCCTTTGAAGAAGATGGAGTTGGGCACGGAAGCGGACGCGAAGGAAGCGAAGGCTGTTAAAGCACCCTGGAAGACAAGTGTTGCGGGAAAGGCCTCAGCGCACGTGGGGGAAGAATGTGAGCTGTGGAGAGCTTATGTAACCGAACTGGGGAAGTTAAGGCCTAGAGTGTCTAAGCCCCTGATGTAGCCCGCTCTACCTTCTGATGGAATAAAATCTGGAATTTGACATTTTGGACCACTGTTCCCCTGATTATTATTTTTATGATTATTATTTTTTCTTTTTCTTTTGTGTTTTCTCTCTCCCCCTTTTTGTGTTCTCGTTTATATATATATATATATATATACACTTTTTTTAGGGGGGTGTCCAGAGGCCTGGACTCCCCTATAATTTCTTTTTTATTTTTTTTGAATTTTTTTTTTTTGGGGGCGTCTAGGGGCCTGGACGCCCCTATAATTTCTTTTTTATTTTTTGAATTTTTTTTTTGGGGGGGGGGGGCGTCCAGGGGCCTGGACGCCCCTATAATTTCTTTTTTATTTTTTATTTGAATTTTTTGTTTTGGGGGCGTCCAGGGGCCTGGACGCCCCTATAATTTCTTTTTGAATTTTTTTTATTTTGGGGGCGTCCAGGGGCCTGGACGCCCCTATAATTTCTTTTTTATTTTTTTTGAATTTTTTTTGGGGGCGTCCAAGGGCCTGGACGCCCCTAGTTTTTTTGAATTTTTGAAAAAAATAAAAAGGGTGGGGGCATCCAGGCGCCTGGACGCCCCAATAAGGGTGATTTTCTTATATAAAGGGGGCCTCACCCCCTTCCACTTTTACTATTCATTCTGACCACTCATTCACTCTACACGACCCATTCTCAGTCCCCAATGGAGCAAGGAGGCCCGAGCCAGGGTGGAGAGAGGCGGAAATGACGGGCTCGTCGTCCGAGGAGGTCGAGGGATCATGCTGAGGAGGCTACCGTGGGAGAGGAGATTGCCGTGGAAGAGGAGATTGTCGAGGAAGAGGAGGCACCTCGTTTGGCCATGGAGGGTCCTGCGGGTGATGGCGACGCCGGAGAGGATGAGCATGACCCGGTAAGCCCCTCAGAACTCTAATTTGTTGGTTTATAGGCTAAATAGGTGGGCGAGAGATGGTGTGGAGAAGGCCGGTGAGTGGGGGAAGGAGGCGTCCAGGGGCCTAGACGCCTCCAACTTTTCTTTTCTTTTTTATTTTATTATTATTATTATTATTTTGAGTTATTACGTAAATAATAAAATAAAATTAAAAATAAGGAGGCGTCCACTGAGTTGGACGCCTTCATGATAATATAAATTATTTTTTATTTTATTTTTTTAAGTGTTTTTGTTTTGTTAAAATAAAATAAAGGAAGTAAAATGAAAGCGTCCAGAGGGGTGGATGCCTTTAAATATATATATATATATATATATATTTTAAAATAAAAATAAATAAATAAATTTTATGTACAGTGTTGTTGTTTATTATTATCCATGATGCTGATGTGTTTCTTTTTTTATTTATTTTTTGTGGTGTGCAGGGCGTGATGAAGAGCCGGATCAGCTGGTCCCTGGTGGTGGCAGCGTACCGTGGGCTGTCGGACTTTCAGAGGGCGCGGGTGGACGCCATGGGTTTTGGAGCTTTTCTCAGGATCGAGCCCTTCCGGCTTGACCTTCCTCTTATTCAGGCGTTGAGGGAGCGGTGGCACGCGCCGAGCTAGGCGTTTCTGATGCCCTGGGGGCACATGGTGCCGACACTGGAGGACGTGGCTCGGATCACCGGGCTACGGGTTGACGGAGAGGCAGTTAGCGGGGTCACTTACCCCGATTACCGAGAGAGTGCCCTGGACCTACTGTGGCTAGAGACGAGCGCTACTGACAGAGACAACAGGGTAGTCAGCCGAGTGGAGATTATGGAGGCGCTCGGATTCGGTGACCCGCGCCAGTGGGTTAGCGAGACTGGAGCGGAGTTTCTGGCACGACTGGAGGGAGACGCTCATGCAGCTTTCACCCAGAACCCGAGCGAGCTGGAGCTGGTGGATCTAGACCTCCGGAGGTTCTTCTTCCTCTTCCTGGGCTGCCTCCTACTGTGGATCCTCCCACTGGGGACGAAGGGTGACGGCATCCACTGCCGCTTCCTCGGGATCCTAGCGGATCTGGACAGAGTGGGGGACTATGCGTGGGGAGCGGCTCTGCTTGCCCATTTGATCGCCGATCTCTCCCAGACCTTAGAGAGGGAGACGACAGTCAGCGGCTTCGCACCTTTTCTCCAGGTAAACATTTTATTTATGGATTTTACCATAGCTAAATATGTAATTAGTCGGGCTAATGATGTATGATGGATGCAGGTGTGGAGCTACTACTACTTCCCGATGGGAAGAGCCAGACAGGGGAATAGGAGAGCCGTGCCTCTAGCGTGACAGTGGAGGCTGGTCATGGTCGCGGCACCCCACGGCTACCAGCTGGCGTCGCTTCGTCGGGAGATGAGCGAGTACCCCGAGGCTATGGTATGATGCGTATGATTTTTTTGGTGTTTTTACGCATGTGACTTAATTGAGCGAAATAGCAACTAACATGATGCATGTATGGTGATGCAGGTGGTGTGGAGGCCCTACCTGGGCATGGTCGATGCCGGCCAGCCTTGGGTTGTAGCTGGTCGTCCTCATTTTGGGCGGGACGTGTGGGTCCATTGCCTGAACGAGATCGAGCCGCTCCGGCTTAGGCTGGTTATGAGGACGTTGGGATTAGCCCAGGAGTGGGTTGACGTAGACGAGCCGGTCCGCGTCGGGCGGAGGACCAAGGGGAAGGCAAAGATCATGGACTGGCGTACGCACTTCCCTGCACAGTACCAGGACTGGTAGTAGGGCGGGGTCCCAGTGGTGTCCCATTTGCTGGACATCACTGACTACCTGATACGGTACCGGGCTACTTACGGGGAGCGTCTCTTCCTTGGTGGCATGGAAGGGGTAAGTGTGAAATGGAAATGTCCTCCTCTTTTTATATGTATATGCATGTGCCACTAATTTATATGCAATGTAGGATGCTCGTGATAACATGATTGCCGACCTGCGGGCCCAGCTGGCAGACGCCAGGCGGCAGTTGGTGGCCATCCGACAGGAGTTGGAGATCCTGGTGAGTCTATGGAATGCATTTTTTTGTGACCTGGATTTTGATGCTTAGCCTCTGACTATCGTTTGCTTTGTGTTTCAGTGGGCCCACCAGGCAGCGACAGCCAGGATGGCTGGTGGAGCGGGTTCCAGTTCGTGGGGCCCTCCTCCGAAGGTTTCTGCCCTTCAGGAGCAATTGGCGTACGCGGTGGCCCGGGCTGAAGAGGCCGAGCGTGACCGCGCGGCTCGAGTGAGTCCTGATTGACCCCGACTTCTTTCCAGTTGCCCTTCTTCTTTCACTGCTCTCTTACGGTGCATGTGGGTTTTGGCAGGTGGTCGAGATTCGAGAGGCCCTGGCCCGTGCTGTTCGTGCCGAGTAGGAGCGTGACGCCTGGGCGGCAAAGCGTGACGCCCGAATTGCGGAGTTGGAGAAGGAGCGGCGACGGGAGGCTGAGGAGCTCCCTCGCGACGTGCGGGATTTACGTTTTGCTCTCGAGCTATCGAGGAGAGAGGTGATGCGGGAGAGAGAGTAGAGGGAGAGGGAGAGAGAGAAGAGGGAGAGGGAGAGAGAGGACAGAGAGAGAGAGGGAGGACAGAGAGAGAGAGAGAGAGAGGACAGGAGGGCGGAGCGACTGTGAGAACGGGACGAGAGGAGGGCTCTAGAGGCCCAGCTAACGGAGCTCTGATTGAGTCTCGGCACGGCGGAGCGGAGGCTTCGGGAGAGCGAGGAGCGGTATTAGAGGGCAAAGGAGCGCGGGGCGTGACTTCGTCAGTCTGGTTCTTTCTCCATGGGCAGCTTTCTGGTTTCTTCTGCCGAGGAGCGTCGCCGAGCCTTCGAGGCTGGCGTGCCACCACAGGGCGAGGCGAGCATTGCCTCTCAGAGTTCGCGGAGGCCCCCTAGGGATCCCCGTTAGAGGAGGGAGGAGAGAGATGATCAGGAGGGTGGTAGCGAGAGTTAGAGAGTTGCTTGTACACTCCACCTTCCTCACTTTATGATGTATAACTGACTATTTGCTTATGTGCAATGAAACGGTTCCTTTTGTCATATGCACTTTCCCTTTTCCACACTTCTTCTCTTGCACCGAGTTGTTTCGAGGCACGCTTCACGAGACCTTGCCCTGAAAAGCAAGGAACTACGCCTTGCACGGAGAGAACATCCTTCTCTCTTTTTTTTTGGCGCGTCCTGGCACGAGGACGCGTCTTATCCTTCGATTTCAAATTTAAAGCGCCAGGCGGCCTTCCTTTCTTCGTTCCTTACTCGCAAAAGAGCCCGTCGCCTGTAGATTTGCTCGCCCCTTTTCGTCTTCTTCTTCTCTCGATCGATGGAGTTCGGTGGGCCAGATCGCGGTTAGGGGAAAGAGGGGCGAGGGACTCCTCGCCCGAGGAGGGATGCGCCTGAGCATGGAGAGGCGTCGACGGAAGTGCAAGGGCCTTTTAGAGCATTCGTGGGACCCGAGGGGCCCGATGGCATAGAAGGAGGCGAACGCGGCTGGGTGAGTGCTTCGATTCCCACCTCAATGACTTGTTTTGAGTCTGGAGCGAGTGGTGTGGGAGTGGAAGGGGTTTGGCGAGGGCGGCACTCACATGATGGGCGCGTACTCGATAGGGGACGCGTTCTCGTTAACTGACGGGGGACCTCCCTCTTTGATGCAGGGTACGGTGAGAATCCCGGGCCTGGCTGACGAGTGGGCGAGCGCGGATGAGCCGAGCCGTGTCAAGAAGGAGAGTCGCGGCAAGGCGGAGCTCGAGGACCAGCGCGTATATTCCCTTGGACAACAAGGGAGCGCACCGGTGCAGGGCAGTGGCGGCCTCCTGCAGCAGCGGAGGGGGGACCGAGCAGGGGCTCCTCAGCTTGGGAGACGGACGGAGGTGACAATAGGGCCTCAAAATTTTTATTCTTGTCATGAAATTCCAGAATTTAACCAACGGCCGTTGTCTATCTATTTTTTATGTACTCAACAGGAAACGGTGGTAGGGATGGCTGGCGGATCATCCTCCAATCCTCAGGCTCTTTTTCTAGAGATCGCCTCCCTCTAGGAGCAACTTGCCAGTGCGGTGGCCCGCGCGGTTCGTGCTGAAGAGGAGCGTGATGCCTGGGCCGCAGCTGTGGTAGAGCTGCAGCATCGAGGTGAGGGAAGGCCCTCTCCAGACATTCTGGAGTTAAGGGTCCTTCTCCAGGTGACGAGGAGGGAGGCAGAGACAGAGAGAGAGGAGAGAAGGGCCGAGCGAAAGCGAGACCAGGTCGAGAAGAAGGCCTTGGGGGCCCAAGTGAGGGAGCTCCAGCTAGACCTTCAGGCTATGGCGTAGAGGTTAGGAGCGATGGAGACGCGCTACGAGAGAGCGCGAGAGTTAGGGGCGCTACTTCGCCGGTCCGGACGCTTTTCTGCTGGTGGCTTCCTCGCCACGCCAGAGGAGGAGCAGCGAGCCCCTGCTGTGGAGCAGGTGCCACGAGGCGAGGCGAGCGCTGCACGGGGGTCCAGGAGACTTCCGAGGGATCCTCACCTCGGGGGAGAGGAGAGGGATGCCTAGAGGGATGAGCATGAAGATGATGTCGAGAGTTGGCGAGTCAGTGGACCCGCCTCCTCTCTATGATTGTAATGTTTGTGACAGCTTATGTAGACTTATGAGTGATTTGATTTTCTGTTGTTTGTTTATTTTCTTGCGCGTCCCTTCTTCCCTACGCTCCTTTGTACTGTTCTCATGTGATGTGTCTGTCGACATCCTGCCCTAGACGGAGGATGGCATCTTGCTGCGACTATTCTTTCACGGGGATCTGTCGTCAAGGTCAATGATGACAGCTTGGGCCTCTTCTCCCGGATGATTTTTCAAACTTTGCGGATGGCCTCCACGTTATGACAGGGCGCCACAGGGAGCAGGTCATCATATTACACCGTCCGATCCATCACCTTGTGCGGGTGGTGAAGTGACTCATGGGACCGCAGGGGAGGCGCCCTATTGTGAGGGCTATCGCTGGAGGCAATCTTGGCCCACCCTTCTCCCATTTCTATATATGCCTTCCTCTTTTGTTCTTCGAGGGGCATCGAGGGCCAACTTGAAGGGTACTAGGAGGAACTCAGAATTCTGGATGGAGGACGAATCTTCCCACTCCTCGAAGAGAAGCAGATCCAGCGGTAGCAGTTCCAGGAAACTCTCGGACCTCGAAGGGCAGTTCAGCGAGCGGACCCGGTCGCAACTCGTAAGCTGAGCTTTCCTGCCCCCCCCCCCCTTTTCCAATTCTTCCTTTCTTTCTTTCTTTCCTTCTTCCTTTCCTTTGACAAAACCTTCTCCATTCCTCGTGCATGCGTAGAGCGTGATGAAATCGCACATTTCATGGGAATTAGCAGTGGCCGCATACAGGGGTCTCCCAGATTTTCAGAAGGCCAGGCTAGACGTGATGGGATTTGGTGCCTTTCTTCGGATCGAGCCGATCCAACTCGACCTGGCCCTTATCCAAGCCTTGTGCGAAAGATGGGACCCAGTAAGTCGGGCATTCCTGATGCCATGGGGACACATGGTGCCCAGTCTAGAAGATGTGGTCCGAATCACGAGCCTCAAAGTGGATGGTGAGGCAGTGACCGGCGTTACCTATGCGGATTACCGAGATGGCGCCTAGAAGCTATTGGGGTTGGACTTAGACAATCGGAAGCACAGATCAGTAGCTAGGGCGTCTATCATGGGGGCATTAGGGCTCACTGATACTCGTCGACGGGACGACGAGTCCTCGGAAGAATTTATGGAGAGGATGGGAAGGGGATGTCGTGCTGTGTATTGCACAGATTTTGACAATTGGGAGAGATCTAATATGGATTTGAGGAGATTTCTCCTCTTTTTCCTGGGGAGATTGATACTGAGCTCGAAAGGAGACGGCATCCATTGTCGTTTCATAGGGCTGCTATCTGACCTCGAAAGAGTAGGACAGTACGCCTGGGGAGCTACCATGCTAGCGCACTTGTTTACGGGCCTGTCCCAAGAGGCAAATCGTGAGATGACTGTGAGTGGGTTCACACCACTTATCTAGGTTTTTTTTTATTTTATTTATATATTTTTGTGTTTATTTGTAATAGTCCACTTGAGGCATTGAAGGCATATGATGATGTAGCTGTGGAGCTATTATTACCTCCCAATGGGGAGAGCTCGGCATTGGCGACCAGCGATGGTGCCGTTAGCCAGGCGGTGGCAACCGATCATGGGTGCAGCGCCTGTAACCTACCAGCTGATGGTGCTAAGGCGCGAGCTACAGGAATTCCCTGCAGCGATGGTGGGATTTATTATTAGTATTATTATTTTTGTTATATATATATATATATATATTCTAACCAGCTAAACGGGTATGTACAACCTCACCTAGGTAAACTGGAGACCCTACTCAGGCATGGTCGATGCCGATCAACCATGGGTTTTAACAAGTCGCGCCCGGTTTGGACGGGAATTGTGGATACACTGCCTAAATGAAATCGAGCCGCTTCGGCTACGATTGGTTATGAGGACCCTAGGGCTGGCCCAGGAATGGGTGGATACGACTGTGCCACCCCGCGTTGGAAGAAAGACACGGGGACCGGCAACTTGCGTTGATTGGCGTGTGCGGTTCCCGGAACAATATGAAGACTGGTAACGCGGTGGCACAATCGTGGAATCACATGCGCAGGATAGTGAAGAATATCTGCCTCTGTATAAGGCAATGTACGCAGTGTAAGGTTTCGCACAGCACCTACGGGCTACGCAGCGGATAACAAAAATTTATTTGCCCGATCCCGGTGTTGTGGAAAGCTTAATTTGTGCTCTAATCAGTGTTTCTAATACCCTAATTACGGGTTGCGTATTTCACCTTGCGCGGAACGACGCTGTCCGCTAAGCCCGATGCAGAAAAACTGAGCCGCACAACAGTACGGCCTCTAGAGACGATCCACACGGACCCTTGCGCAGCGACGGTACCTCCCCGGCATGACTATCCCCGACTCTATCACCGTCTAGAGAGAGAGAGAGAGCAAGAGGGAGAAAGGGGGGAGACTAATCCTCTCCTTAATGCTTAATGCTTGATTAGCATTAAGGGGGGGTTGGAAGGAGAAGCCAAGAGTTCGAATGAACTCACGTAGATGGCTATATATAGAGTTTGGGTTTATTAGAAAAGGGCTCCAAAAGATCGAAACTGTATATATATCCTATCTCATATTATACATATGTATTAAACTCCATTTACACTCCTTTCCAAAAGGAATTAAAAGGAAATAATACATACATTTGTATAATAATTATCCGTCACCCAAGAATCCATTGTGTGTGATCCTCTAGGCCCATAGTCACTCTAGTTTAAGGCCCATTAACTTCTAATTCCTAATTAGAAGTAAATTAAACGTATTATTCGCTTCTACAAGAGCCGAATAATAGTTTAATTCATTCCGAACCTACGATCACGTTCGGTCAAGCAAATCCGCGTGATCTTAGAGGACGCCGGGTTTAAACCAGCTTGTCTGGTACCTGCAAGTCCACAGTTACCGCATCGATATAATCCCTCGCTCCTTCTATGAGTCTGGTACGATCGAGGGTACGGTTTCTGTCAAACCCCATGATCGTGCCATTTGACTATGACCTCCTTAAAGTGTATGACGTCCGTTCTAAACGAACTCATACGACCCTGGCCGGGGATTTAACGGAGCGTCAATGTCATGACTCATTAACTGTCTGATATATACCCGACAGTGAGCGATCCCCTCTTGACCATTGATGATCTTCACACGTATCCTGGAGTGGTTAATGACTCGGTAACTCATGACTTATGGTTAAAGTTACTTAGCTAAGTAATTAAACCATTCCAGTCCGCGTGTAAGATCCGATCAATGTCTCAGGTCAAAGGACCAACGATGCTACTGTGACCGTTGGATCTTCAGTTGACATTAGGTATAATCAACCATCTGAAGATCCAATAGCGGATCAGTTCAGTGCACATCCTCCAAGGACATACACCTACACATATGTGTTGGTGCCCCGCACCAATGACCATGAGACTGGTCTCTGACACATCATGTGTACTCGTTTAATAGGTAATCAAAGTCCCCGAGTGATTACTCTCCAACCAGGAACAGTTTAAGGTATGTGTTCATGTAAAGTAAGTCTCATGTTCGAGATCTCATCTCGAGCTGACTTTACAACCACATATCCTAGGGACAACGTAAAGTAACACAATCGCATATTTACGCTCAAACACCACTTTATTAATGAACAAGATCATACAACTATTGGGCCTACCCGACCCGAAATTGGCCTGTAGCACACCAACACTAACACGCAGAGCGGCTCCAACCCTGGGGACTTGTGGAGGTGGGTCTCCTTTTTTCTCTTTTCTCCTTTCCTCCTCTCCACTCTGTGGATGCTGACTCCTATGGCTGTAGGATGTCCGTGATACCATGATAGCGGACTTGCGATCACGCCTGGCAGAAACGGAGCAATAATTGGGCGACACCCGTGGAGCCTTGAGCACTTCGGTAGGTGTATGGACAATGCGCACTCCTAATTAAGACTCTAGATTGATGGCGTTCGGCCGCTAATTTTCATCCCATGTGGTTTATAGCGCGCTCAGATCGACGCGGCTTCGTCAGCGATGGGAGGAGGGGGCGTCTCTTCCAGCTTATGGATCCCCGCCTCAGAACTTGATTTGCTTCATGAGCAACTTGCTCAGACTACGCAGTGTGCCGTGGAGGCAGAAGGAATGCTCTCTATACATGTAAGAGTTTTAGTGTTGAGTTCTCCTTGTTTATACCTTGCCACATATCTGAGATAGTACATCTGGCAGTAAAAGGAGATGCAGGAGTCACTTGCCCATGCTGCACAGAGAGAGGCTAGAATAGCAGAGCTGGAGGAGGAATTGCGGCGTCGTCCCGATGACGATTCTTCCAGGGATGCCATGGAGCTGAGAATCACCCTTCAATTGGAGAGGGAAGACCGTGAGAGAGAACGGGCAGAGAAAGAGAGGGACAGAGAAAGAGAGAGAGCCGACAGATTAGCTGAAAGGGAGGAGCGAAGGGTCATGGAGCCCCAGTTGTTCGAACTCCGAACCAGCCTTGGCCTCGCTGAACAATGGCTGAGAGATGGTGAGGAGCACTACCGAAGAGCACGAGAGCGTGGCTTTCGTGTCAGTAGCTCCTTTGCTGCTCCCACGGATCAGCGCCGGGGTGTGGGAATGGGAAGAGGTGTACAGAGCGATAGAAGTACCACTTTTCGTAGTTGGGTAGCACCCTTGAGGGCGTTTTGCCCGGAGAGTGGTGGGACAAGTAATGTAGAGAGAGAAGGTGGGACTTAATGTACAATTCCTTATTTAAGAATGGAATAAAAGGTATGATTTTGTTTGATTTTCATCTCACTCTTGCTATCTTGAATCCCTGCACGCATCACTGAAACAAACAGGTCAGTATCTCTATTCTGACTTGGCCCCTTGCTCAATAAGCATGTGTTCACTTCAACTGTCCTTGATAATGGGTCAAGGGGCCAAGCCTTTATTAACGAAGACAAGGGAAAGATGCGATAATGATGAATGTGACAGACAAGCACACTAATGCAAGCGGAATTTAAAAGTGAGATGCTGCATACAAATACAATCATGCGAAATGATTTTTTTTATTTTTCTGGCATTTTTTTTCTGTTGTCTTTGTTATCATTCTAATATTTATTTATTTATTTTTGTTTTCCAAATGTCTACGTTTTCTCTCTTTTTTTATCATTTTTTTGTCGCTAACGCCTGATGAGCACCCATATGGCACCTAACCTTCATGAGAACAGGGGTTTCTTACTAACCTCCCAGGTATCCTAAGTGCACATCTAGGTTGATTTGGGCCTCTAGACCCCTCAAATGATAATCCCGCCGGCTAAGACTTACCCTGATGATAATACCGCCATGCCATGCTTAGGCTCGCAGTTGCTTCCAACCATAGGGATTCGCCCAAAAGGTGTTCGAGGTAAATGATTTGCCCGACCCGGGTCTGTTTCCTCACAACTCTAGATGGTATATGATGGAACACCCTGGAACCCTAACAACCAACCGCACGACGCTGACCCGGAATCAGACACCGTCGCACCTAGAGGTGACGCGCTTGCATTGGCCTAAGCCCAAGGTTAAACAAGAAGACACCCAGACAGTAAACAGGGGTCTTGACCAGCCAAAAACACAGAGACTCCTTCGTAGCGATAGCTTCTGCTTTTCAAAGTAGGCAACCATATGTTTGTATTAAAATAAGGTCGCAAACCTTGGCGGGTTTCGCCCTTCAGACATTCCGTCGAGCTTTCACCTTTAAAGGAAGAAGGAAGAGCGTAGGGGTTAAACCTTCTGAGAGGATCGGCAAAATCGTTAACCCGGCGAGCCAATAAGGGCCCATTTAACTCTTTCCTTTCGGACAACTTCGGACCAAATCCTGAGCATTTACATTCCATGGCCCCTTTTGTGGATTCAGACTTTTGCTTTGAGGGGTTTCATTTATCGCATCAGGCATGGTCACGACCAGACTTTTCTCTTGATTTTGATTTTGTGTTTCTTTTTGCGAGGAAGATATAGTCGTTTGACGTTTGTGAGCTCCCTTTCGTATGCCTGCAGGGACACTGCCCTCTTCTCGTGCTCTGATCGATGCTCGAGGAAATGGATCCTACTCTTTCCCTTGGGGGTTTGAGTTTTGGTTTCTCATGCTCAGCATTTTAAGGGTGCCGACTGTCTCATTTGGTCGAAGAGAAAAGAATAAAGATTACAGCTTCTGGAGATCTTTCGGATGAGGCCCCACCGTAGGTGATGCTACCAACTTTTTTGGATAAAATACATAAGTGAGTACATGTTGGCTTCCTTCGAGCAAGCATAGGCCGTCATGGCCGGACAGGGATCTCCACGATTTTGGCAAACCAAGACCCAATGCCTACCAAGCCTTAATGGGCCCTATCCTAACATGAGGGTTGGATGCAGGGACTTAACTACATGGTGACCACCAGGCATCGACATTTTGAGTTTTCTACATTTTTAGTGATTTTCAATATTTTTTGTTGTTTTTTGTCTTTTCATCATTTGTTTATTTTTGACGTTTTGGCACTACGCTAGGGGTAGTACTTTTTAAGATAAAGCCCATTCCAAGGGTGGGATAACTCAGTCCCTTCGGCGTTGACTAGTTTGTAGGCGTTGCCAGGGTACACGACTTGAATCACAAATGGTCCTTCCCAATTGGGTTGGAGCTTAGAACGCGGCCCTCCAGGTTTGACAAAAATTCATTTTACGACCATCTCACCGACTTTGAATTTTCTCTCAACGACTTTCTTTTGGTAAAAGCGAGCGAGTCTATTTTGATACACACGCGCATGCTCGGCAGCGGCCAGCCGCTTCTCACCTAAGAGTTCCAACTGGGCAAGGAGTGAATTGCGACGTTCGTCGAGGGGAAATTCCTCATCCAATTGTACTCTGAGAGAAGGGATCAGAGTCTCGTATGGGAGTACCGCTTCCATCCCATAAGTAAGGGCAAACGGAGTCTGCCCGGTGGGGGTACGGATTGAAGTGCGATAGGCCTATAGAGCTTCGATAAGCTTTTATGGCCAGTCTGAAAACTTACTGGACTCGCAGGTTTTCTTGATGATTTTGATCAATGTTTTATTGGTGGCCTCCGCTTGGCCATTGCCTTGTGGGTAATAAGGTGATGAATGATGCAATGCAATTGCGTACCTTTTGCAGAGGTCTTGAAGGTCCTGAGAAATGAACTGTGGCCCATTATCGGTGACGATTGTGCTTGGGCCACAGAACCTGGTGAGGATGTTCTTCATGATGAACTTGCAGATTGTTGACGCCTTGATTTTCGCGTAAGCTTCGGGTTTGGCCCATTTGGTGAAGTATTCCGTCGCAGTAAGAATGAAATATTTCTATTTGGTGAGGGAATTGGGATCACCTAGGGGACCGATGATGTCGAATGCCCACATGGAGAAAGGCCATGGGGAAGATATTGGATGGAGTGAGGAAGATGGTGAATGGATTTTATCGGCGTGAAGTTGACACTTGACACACCTACGGACATAGACGGCACAATCCTCTTCCATAGTGGGCCAGTAAAAGCCTAGCCTAATGATCTTCTTGGCGAGCATCTGCCTATTCACGTGGCCACCGCACACACCCGAGTGTGCTTCTTCTACGCATTTCCAAACCTCATTGTCATCAAGACACCTTAACAGAACGCCAGTAAGGCTCCTCCTATAGAGTAGACCTCCAACGAATGTGTATTTTTGAGCCACCCTTCTTATGGCTTTCTTATCTTCTGTGGTGGCTCCTTCAGGATAAGACTGATCTTTAAATATTTGACAATTTCATAGAACCATGGTTTCTCATCGTCAGCCAGCTCTTCTTCGACTTCTGCCAGCATGATCTCCCTCTTCTCAAGAATTTCTCCCTTCTGGATCTTCTGTAGGACTCGTTCCTTGATCTTTAAGAGGTAAGGGTCCTGAACGGCAGGGACAATACGCTTGTAGAGAATGATGGATCTAAACCATGCACCTAAAGGAAATTTGAAGGATGACGCCAAGGAGGCGAGGGCATCGGCCAGAATGTTCTGTTTGCGAGGAACATGGACAAAGATCAGCTTGGTGAACAATTTGGCATAGGCGGAGACCAGCTCCTGATAGGGTTTGAGCTTGGGATTGAGGGTGCGATATTTGGTAAGCACCTGGCGGAGAACGAGTTGACTATCACCCACGACTCGTAACTCGGTGATATAGAAAGAACGGGCTAGTTCCAGGCCAGCTAGAAGAGCCTCGTATTCAGCGATGTTGTTGGTGACTGGGAACGCGAGCTGAAATGCCTCTAGGATGGTAACGCCTTCAGGTGTTAGAAGGACAATGCCGATACCCTTCCCTTGGGAATTTAGAGCTCTATCAAAATATAATGTCCACATTGGCTTGTCGGATTGGGCGATGGACATTAGTTCCTCATCTGGAAACTCTGATTGGACAGGGTCAAACTTGGGGAGAGGATGGTGGGCGAGATGCTCGGCTATGGCATAGCCTTTAATTGCCTTTTGCTGGATGTAGGTGATGTCGAACTGGGAAAGAAAACTTTACCAGCGTGCTAGCCTATCAGTAAGGATGGATTTCTCCAGAAGAAACATGATAGGGTTCATGCGAGCAATTAAGTGGACCTCATGAGCCAAGAAGTAGTGCTTCAATTTCTGCACCACCCAAACGAGGGCAGCACAGGTTTTCTCCATGACTGTATACTTCTGCTCACAGGGATTGAGAAGTTTGGACAAGTAATAGGTTACTCGTTCCTTGCCTTCTTCATCAACTTGTGCGAGGACAGCTCCCACGGAGTCGTCCAAGACGGAGATGTAGAGGATCAGAGGTTTTTCTGGTTTGGGTGGAATGAGAACGGGTGGACTAGCCAGATATTCCTTTAACCCTTCAAAAGCTTTTTAGCATTTAGAATCCTAGTGGAATTCTACTCCTGACTTGGTCAACTCATAGAAAGGTCTACACCTTTGTGAGTGCTGAGACACAAATCGACGAATAAACTGCAACCTCCCGATTAAACCTCGGACTTCCCTCAAATTCTTGGGAGGTGGCATATCCCTGATGGCCTTAGCTTTGTCGGGATCTATCTTGATCCCTCTTTTACTCACAATGAAGCCCAGTAATTTGCCCGATGATACGCCAAACACACACTTCTTCGGGTTCATTTTCAATTGGAAGTCCCTTGATCTCTGCAAGACCTTCGCCAAAACCCTTGGATGTTCCATCCTGGTCCTTGATTTCACCAATAGATCATCAACATACACCTCCAGATATATGTGCATCATGTCGTGAAATATGGCCATCATAGCTCTTTGATAAGTAGCTCCAGCATTCTTTAACCTAAACGGCATGACCACATAACAATATGTTCCCCAAGGTGTAGTGAATGATGTCTTCTCTTGATCCTCTTCTGCCAAACGAATTTGATTATATCCTGAAAATCCATCCATGAATGAGAGGGTCTCATACCCCACTGTGTTGTCGATCAACACATCAATGTGAGGCAAGGGAAAATCATCCTTTGGACACGCGCAGTTAAGGTCCCAGAAGTCGATGCAAATCCTGACTTTCCCATCTTTCTTCAGGACCGGGACAATGTTTGCCACCCATTGAGGATAAAGGACGACTCTAATAAACCTGGCTTTATGGAGCTTGTCGACTTCTTCTTTCATTTTCAAAGTCATTTGAGGGTGGAAACGCCTTAACCTTTGTTTTACCGAGACCGACCCTGGTTTTAGGGTTAAACGGTGTTCGACCAGGGTTGAATCCAGACCCGGCATATCCTCGTAGCTCCATGCAAACGTGTCCTTATATTCCTTGAGAACTTCAATTAATGCCTCTTCTTCAGAGGGTGGTAGATTATCACTTATGAGGATGATCCTAGGGTCTTCCTCAGTTCCCAAGTTAACTTATTTGGTGGACTCTTCTACGGTGGTTGACGGCTCGTCGAATCTCCTTATTCCACTAGCATACGCGCCAGCCGCATCCTCATATTCTTCACCCTCATCTTCAGTAGGGTATTCTTCATCTGTGATCTCGTAGACTCCATACCCCTCATTAATTGTGCAGTTGCCCTCACATTCTATTTTCGGTAACTGGATGGGATTTTCTAACAACTGAGGGACGGCAAGAAGGGCCTGACACCTGGCGGCTAAATCCAGAAGGAATCGATGAGGGATCTACCTACCCTTGGATTTCTTCATAGGTACTACCTTTGACTTATTATTCCTAGATTGACTAACATTATTTACAGAAGAAGAAAAAGATGAAGAGGATGGTGAAGAAAGTACAGGGGAAGACCACTCAGAGGAGGGGTAGAAAAGGTCGCTCATCGGACCTTGGACGGGTGGTCCGCAGGACGGGGCGCACCCGTGGGAGATGTAGGAAGTTTCCTCAACGAAGATGTGTTGTTGAGGAGTTTAGAAATTGACGTTTTTTTTTCGTTTTCATTTTTGATGACAAAACAGTGGAAAGAGATCGGGGGAACGGAAAAGTGGTTATGGCTAGAGGATTGGGAGGCTCGTAGAGCAGATCATGATTGAAGACCTGGCGTGGGTTGAGAAACCCGTGCATGTATGTAAGTAGAGAGGGGGATCTGGGAAGATCATCAGACAACCGTCTGGCCCAGGAAGATGACAGCAACAAAGGTTGCGACGAGTGAATGGAGAAGATGACGGCTAATGAGTTGTCAGTGGTGATGGTGATGGTGGATGAAGATCTGCTGGTGACAGGGTCCTTCGGGCGGGGACGAGGATAGTTTGGGACCTTGGCAACAGTACTGATATTTTTTGGCATTCCGGAGATCAATGGCGGTCCTTCAAGCTGGGGAGACGAGAACATCCTTTCCAGTGCAATGGAAACGTCCCGTATATCAAACCATTTGTCCCATTCACATTCAGGGTCTTTGATCTTGCCTCTTTTGGTGACCCTCGGATATTTTTCGGCTGAATACACAACATGCGACCCCCCATGTGCTTCCTGCGGATAATCCCCCATCTGAATAACGGGCCCTTTATTGAAGTGGTTTGATAGGGTTCATGTGAGGGGCTTCCAATCGGCCTTGAATGGTCCTTTGAAGCCTAGGCCAAACCTGCGGTTCGGCCTAATCTCCTTTGGTGGTTTCAACCTACCTTGTAGCTGTGCACCCAGACCTTTGCCCTGTTGATAGCCGATGTTTCTCATAATCTCTCAACCTTTGGAGTGAAAAGGGAGATATGGCGTTGTTGCCTTGATCGGCTTCTTTGGTGCTAGCGGAATGTGAGATGAATCGCACACGTCCAGCAATGACAATATGGGCCGATGAGACGGCCAAACAGAGGGCAGAGAGGTGTTGATAGCATCCACCATGTGAAGGACAGGTGTGCTGACTACTTTAATAATTCTTCCATTGTAAGGAAACTTCAAGCACTGATGGTTGGTGGAAGGCACAACATCTATGGCTTCAATGTAAGGGCGACCCAGTATGGCCTTGAATGTGGGGTCCATGTCGAGGACATGGAATTTCGTGGGTACTGACATAGGACCTAGCTCTATCCTTAGAATAATCATCCCTTGCGGCGGCCTTTTGCTATTGTCATAAGCCGTGACTATGATTGAAGAAGGTCTTATCTGTTCCTGTTCGACCCCACACAACTGAAGGGTGCTCATGGAGATCACATTTATGGACGCACCCGTGTCTACAAGGCATGGATTTATGGATACCCCATTAATTTTTATTGAAACACACAATGCATATTTTCGAGCTTCCTTGGGAGCGAGCTCGTAGTTGTGGAACATGATGGCCGGTTGTGTGTCCGTTGGGGTCAGGACGGCAGGAATCTTTTCTACAGGGAGGTCCTCATTCACCATGACCTTTTGAAGATACTCCATTAAGGCTGCCTGATGGGATGTGGATCTCTGAAGCAGTTCTAGGATGGAGATCCGAGCAGGCGTCTTGTCCAAGTGTTTCAACAAATCATACTATGTTCCAGGGGTAGATCTTTCTGGTTGTTCTCTATCGTCCCTCTCTGGCTGAGACTGCTCGGGATTCTGACTGTTCTGGGGGAAAACCCTGTGGAAAATCCTTCCACTCCGGAGCACCATTGCCTGTGGCTTTTGTACCTCTATAGGGGTAGCAGTGGGTTTTAACAGAGGTCTGAGGGGTAGTTGTGGAGGGATGGTTGATGAAGCAGGGGTGATGATGGGAGCAGGGATTCTGATGAGGGGTTTGTTAGGTGGAGGCATGGTGGAGGTAGAGGGGATATCACACGGGTTATGAAGGATAAGGGGTCTGGAAGGTGGATGTCACGCCCCGAGAGCGGAAGATACCCGGAGATGCGTGACGAGTTTATATCAATCATGTCAATCAGAGTAGTAGTGTATTCGACATAAAGACAGAGATGCGCAAAAGTAAAGATAACCCAATCCATTTATTTCTTCATAATAAATAGTCTATTACAAACCCAATACTCTATTCAAAAAAGAAAAGTACACATTTGACTCAAGAAATACATAAAAGACTAGATGACACTTGGGAAAAGCTCTAGCTCTTTCACTCTTGATTCTCCCCATCCGATTGACTTCCCTCATCGTCGGACTTACCTGAAAAGTAGAGATAACACGGAGTGAGCGAACGCTCAGTAGGAAATTATATCTCAGGAACTAGCAAGGGGTTTAAGTAGTTACATCTTTCATGAATGCGCTATAGCTATGCATGCTCGCATAAAACGACAAGATAGAAAGAGGATATAACAATAAGATAACAAGAAGGACTAGTCATGAACTTTCAAGAACTTATATCAAATGATATCAAGATATTCAAGCAAGTACTTTATCATGTCAAGATGAAATTTGGCTATCACGTTCAAGTACGCAAGTAATTACCCTTTTTCGGGCCACGCAAGTCATGTAATATCAAGTCAAGTACAAGATTTGTGGAATGTTCAATCAAGCTAGTCATGCACTTCGGTATAATGCCAATACCGTGATCAATCAACTCCCATGGGCACAAGTACTTTCGGGTGCTCCTCTCAGGACCAGATCGGGCCCTATATGCGCAGGCATTAATCATGTATTTTAACATCCACTTTTGTATATAGCCAATATGGAATTTTCAAGGATAAAGCTTGTAGACATGTAGGATAGACTTTGAAAGAATGGAGTCCAAAAATATGATACTTGACATAGATAGGCGATAATAACGGTACAATCATGATTATCGATAAAACTAGGTGGAATTGGTTCCCTTACTCGGGTACCATGATAAGTAAGTAGAGACACTCTTTTATATAGAATTGAGGTCCATATGAATAGCACCTCAATGGCAAGACGTCCTCATTCTTAATATAGAATTGAGGTTCACAAGAACATCAAGTTTGATATAGAATTGGGGTTTACAAGAACATCATAACAACGGCATATTCTTCCCCGTTCATTAAGATAATTCTCATATCATACCCATGGCATGACATGAGGGCCGGTATCACCATGTTTCTATAGAGGGACATGGCAAAGATTTGTGTAATGGGTTTTTAGGGTACAACCAGCTCAGTCGGCCTTGAGGGAATCCAAGGCGGCGAGGAGTCTTACGGAGGTCTCTATGACTAACTCGCTAGTCCGAAGGAATGGAATGTCCAATGGAGAGCTTGTATGTCAATGAGAATTGAGGGGTAATGTGATAAATCATCGTAGAAAATATGGGACTATACTCACGGAGTGGAGTAATAGTGCCTATATATATATAAATATATGTAATGAATCCCTCGGATAACAGTAACCAGGAAAAATCAGTAATGCAGAAAGTAGCGACTTTGGTAAAGTCATTTTTCATGTAATTAACGCCTTAATCAGGGGCGTTTATATTAGATTTGACGACGTGTTCATCAGTCGTCCTTTCAATATTTCTAGTTTTACAGAATATTATAAATCTGGAAATTTTAATGAAACGCGCCCTGGACAGGGGCGTTAGTTTACAGAAGGCGCCCTGGTATGGGGCGTCAGTTCAAGAAAAGACGACCTGGACAAGGTCGTTAATTCACAAGTTTACAAGTTTCGAGACAATGAAATTTCAGGAAATATGATATATGGTCAGTACCATAAGGAATAGCAGGATTACAAGAGATTGATCATGCATTAATTTAGAATCATGTTTGCATTGATATCTAATTTTTAAACATGGTGTTTATTAATTAAGAGAAATTGACGTCCGTGTGCAGGGCGTCAAATATTAAATTGACGACCTAGTCGTGGTCGTGTCTTTTAATGTAGCATCCTTGATAAGGGCGTCTATTTCAAAACTCTTTAGAAACTAACCGAAACGCATGAAATCTATATGCAGGTATTAACGGATGATGTTATAAATATTAATATGCTAGTTTGGGCTACAATCCCTGAGAAAATCCTACCTTTTGATAAAACGTGAAGGATCTGGTGAAGAGACGATACTCTGTTTGTACAGAGTGCTCACCGGAAGAAGAAACTGAAGGAGATGTTGCAGATGATTATGATGAAGAACCTTGTGTCCTTCAATTATATGAGAGCTCCTTCTCGACGTAGACAACCTACAGAATCATGAGATGAAGAATATCAATATTCTTCATGACTATCTCATAGACAGGGGAAGAAGAACATCACCTGTTCTTCACGGATGACTGCAGCAGAAACTTCTTCGGCCAAATATCCTTAGGGTTTGTTTGAACAAGGTTATTTATAGGATTCTGGAAATCCTAATAAGGTTAGTGTTCGATTGGAAGTAACACTTCCATGATAGAGTTATTACTACATTCGAACTCTTTCTCATAGTTATCAACTTACCCTGGATAAGTTCCCGGTTCGAACGAAACTGGAATGGAATTAACGCCTTATTCTAGGGGTCGAATTTTAAATTGACGCCTTGGCATGCGTCGTTTCTTGTGGATACGCGTCCAAGAAAAGGGCGTTTCAAATACTTGCCTTTTTATGTAATTTTGGTTGTTTAAGATCTGACGCCATGAAATGTGGGCGTCCTTTCTCAAAAACACACCTTAGGTGAGGGCGTTTCTTGTCAAGTAGCGCCTTGCTCCAAGGCGTTAATTTCATCAGGGCTTTGTTCTTCTTGTTTCAACCTTTTCATTTGTTCACTTAATCTTTTAGTTTATTTCAATTTATCTAAATTTATTTCTTTTAATTTTATACGGGTTGCTACACCCTCCCCCACTTAAAAGAATTTGGTCCCCAAATTCATAACATATATTTACATATGGAGAGTGTAGAGTTCATACCTTCTAAAATAATTCTGGAAATCGCTTCCTCATAGATTCCTCGGTCTCCCATGTAGCTTCATGTTCTGAATTCTTATTCCATTGTACTTTTAGCATGGGAATAACCTTATTCCTTAGGGTTTGTACTTCTTGATCTAGTATTCTTATGGGCTTCTGCTCGTATGTGAGATCTTTCTGGATTACTAGATTTCCATGCTCAATAATATGTGATGGATCATGCACATACTTCTTTAACATGGATATGTGGAACACATCATGTACTTCGGACAGTTGAGGTGGCAATGCGATGCGATAAGCAACCTCGCCAACTCTTTCTAGTATCTCAAAAGGTTCGATAAATCTTGGTGTAAGCTTGCCCTTAACACCAAATCTTCGTATTCCACGTCCAGGCGATATCTTGAGAAATACATGATCTCCAACTTGGAATTCAAGATCTCTTCTTCTTGTGTCGGCATAAGCTTTTTGTCTAGACTGAGCAACTTGTAGTCTTTCTCTGATCAATTGTATCTTCTCGGTAGTGTCCCTTACCATGTCTGGACCTAATAGTTGTTTCTCTCCAACTTTGTCCCAGCATAAGGGTGATCGGCAACTCCTTCCGTATAAGGCTTCAAAAGGTGCCATTCGTATACTTGCCTGGTAGCTATTATTGTATGCAAATTCAACCAGAGGCAAGTGATCATGCCAGTTTCCACCAAAATCAGTAATGCATGCTCTTAGCATATCCTCGACTACTTGATTGGTTCTCTCGGTCTGACCATCCGTTTGAGGATGAAAAGCTGTGCTAAAGTTAAGTCTCGTCCCCAACGACTGTTGTAGTCCTTTCCAAAAATGAGAAGTAAAACGGGGATCTCTATCGGACACGATTGAAACAGGAATACCATGTAATCTGACTATTTCCTTGATGTATAGTGCAGCCATAACATCAATTGACCATCGACTCTTGATCGGCAAGAAATGCGCTGATTTAGTCAATCGATCAATAATAACCCATATTCCATCATGTCCTCTTTTTGATTTAGATAAACCCATGATGAAATCCATACCAATATCCTCCCACTTCCATTTAGGGATATGTAGAGGATGTAGTTTTCCAGCAGACTTTTGGTGTTCCGCCTTGACTTGTTGGCAGGTGAGACAGCGTGATACGTAGTCCGCTATTTCTCTTGTTGCATTAGAACACATCCAAGGCCAATGCCAGAAACATCAGTGTATACCTCGAACTTTTCTCCTTCAATTGGCAATGCTAAGATAGGAGCTGTAGTAAGATGATCCTTGAGAGTTTGGAAGCTTCTTTCACATTCCTCACTCCATTCATAACGGATCTCCTTGCGAGTTAACCTCGTAAGTGGCACGGCGATTTTAGAGAAATCCTTGATGAATCGCCTGTAATAGCCGGCAAGACCTAAGAAACTTCGGATCTCGCTAGCATTGGTCGGTCTTTCCCAGTTCCTTACAGCTTCAACCTTTGATGGGTCTACTGACAAGCCATCCTTTGATATAACATGTCCGAGAAAAGTCACTTCTTCAAGCCAGAATTCACACTTGCTAAGTTTTGCATATAATTGATTTTTCCTCAATATTTGTAATGCAATCCTCATATGTTCATCATGCTCTTCCTTGGTCTTGGAATAAATCAATATATCATCAATAAAGACCACCACGAATTGATCCAAATAAGGCCTGAATATACTATTCATTAACTGCATAAAGGCAGCAGGGGCATTCGTTAGTCCGAAAGGCATAACAAGAAATTCATAATGGCCATACCTGCTTCTGAATGCGGTTTTATGAATATCCTCGTCCTTGATTCTTAGTTGGTGATATCCTGACCTAAGATCAATTTTGGAAAAGTACATGGATCCTGAAATTTGATCAAACAATTCATCGATTCTCGGCAGTGGATACTTGTTCTTGATAGTGAGATGATTCAACTGTCGAT
Organism: Amorphophallus konjac; assembly: GCA_022559845.1. Lineage (NCBI taxonomy): Eukaryota > Viridiplantae > Streptophyta > Magnoliopsida > Alismatales > Araceae > Amorphophallus > Amorphophallus konjac. Next base: position 173,195,942 of record CM040125.1, read on the forward strand.
AGTCGATGCATAACCTCATGGATCCGTCTTTCTTCTTTACAAATAATACAGGCGCTCCCCACGGGGAAGTACTTGGTCTAATGAATCCTTTCTTAATGAGTTCCATCAATTGCTCTTTTAACTCCTTGAGTTCAGCAGGTGACATCCTATAAGGTGCCTTTGAAATCGGACCAGCACCAGGGACTAAGTCAATGGTGAAGGCCACTCCTCTTGGCGGGGGTAATCCCGGCAAATCTTCCGGAAACACGTCCGGAAATTCCTGCACCACTGGAATGTCTTCTAGCTTAGCTTCCTTAGCTTCTTTAACTGTGACAAAGGCAAGGAAAGATGCACATCCTTTCCTGATGAGCTTGCTAGCTCGGAGAGCTGAAATAAGAGGGGATCTGCTCCGACCCTTGGGGCTAGTAAAGATTAGTTCTGGAATTTCCTTGAATGTAACCTTACTATTGCGGCAATCAATCATTGCCTGATACTTGGATAACCAATCTGCTCCTAGTATAACATCATACTCTTTCAGATCTAAACATATGAGATCAATAGGGAGATTTCTACCCTGAACCAATACTTCACAGTTTTGGTAATGATGTGTAATATCAGTCTCATCACCCAGAGGAGTAGACAAAACTAACTTTATCCATTCCGTTTCTAGGGGTAATGGGTCAGCAAACTTCTTAGAAATAATAGAATGCGATGCACCAGTATCAATTAAGACATATGCATTCTTGGAACAAACTTTCAATGTACCTTCCACTAAGCCGCCTTCTTCTTCTTGCTCGGTCTCCTTGATTGCATGAAGACGAGCATTCTTGGTTACTGGGCGCTTTCCGTCATCGGCTTGGTTATTTAGTAGTGGGCAATCGGGAATCCGATGCTCACGACTCCCACAACGGAGACATGCTCCAAGTTTCCTCCAGCATTCTTCTGCTCTATGACCCGCTTTATCACAATGTTTGCACACTATATTTGGAGAGGTAGTGGTGATAGAGAAGGGCTTGGTCTTCTTGAACTTTTGCTCTTGCGAGGAAATACCTCCATTGCTAGGCCTCTTCTTGAAGTTGGGTTTAAAGGAGCCCGATCCTGTAACTTGTTCCTTCTTATCCTTACCACGAATCCTATCAGGCAGTTCCGTGGCATCTTCAAATAGTTGAGCTCGGCGTACTATCTCCGAGTAGACTTGAATGTCCATCGGCGCCAGTTGAGTAATAGCTTGGGGCCTGAGCCCATTAAGAAACCTCCTAGCTTTCATTTTCTCGGTGCTAACTAGATGCTTAGCATACCGAGACAATCTAGAGAATTGGGCCTCATACTCGGCCACTGACAAAGATCGTTGCTTTAATGCAGCAAATTCTGCAGCCTTCTTTTCCTGAACTCAGTCCGAGAAATATTTTATGTTGAAGTGTTCAACGAATTCCTCCCACGTAACCTGATCTTGATTTATAGTAACCTCTATTGATTCCCACCAGCATCTAGCATCCCTTTCTAACTGAAAAGTAGCTAATAAGACCTTATCTTGATCCGTGCATTGCATAACACGGAATATTCGTTCTGTTTCCCTAATCCAGTGTTCAGCGTCATCTGGATCAGTAGAACCCGTGAACTTGGGCGGGTTCATGTTCTTGAAAGTCTGGTGGAGACTTCCTGCTCGTTGTCCACCTCCTTGTGTTACTTGTTGCAACACTTGAGTCATGCCTTGCAGTGTACGCTGCATGTTGCGCCATTGAGCATGTTCGGCAGCCATTATCCTACAATTATAATAACTAGATTAATACGTGATTTGTATTTTAAAGACTAGCATTCTATGTTAACTTTAACCCTTGGTTCTACCCAATCTCACTGGTTAAAGGGTTAAAACATATCCTTGGACTTGGGTTTTCCTAGGAATTGAATATCCTAGGCTCTGATACCACAAAAACTGTCACGCCCCGAGAGCGGAAGATACCCGGAGATACGTGACGAGTTTATATCAATCATGTCAATCAGAGTAGTAGTGTATTCGACACAAAGATAGAGATGCGCAAAAGTAAAGATAACCCAATCCATTTATTTCTTCATAATAAATAGTCTATTACAAACCCAATACTCTATTCAAAAAAGAAAAGTACACATTTGACTCAAGAAATACATAAAAGACTAGATGACACTTGGAAAAGCTCTAGCTCTTTCACTCTTGATTCTCCCCATCCGATTGACTTCCCTCGTCGTCGGACTTACCTGAAAAGTAGGGATACCACGGAGTGAGCGAACGCTTAGTAGGAAATTATATCTCAGGAACTAGCAAGGGGTTTAAGTAGTTACATCTTTCATGAATGCGCTATAGCTATGCATGCTCGCATAAAACGACAAGATAGAAAGAGGATATAACAATAAGATAACAAGAAGGACTAGTCATGAACTTTCAAGAACTTATATCAAATGATATCAAGATATTCAAGCAAGTATTTTATCATGTCAAGATGAAATTTGGCTATCACGTTCAAGTACGCAAGTAATTACCCTTTTTCGGGCCACGCAAGTCATGTAATATCAAGTCAAGTACAAGATTTGTGGAATGTTCAATCAAGCTAGTCATGCACTTCGGTATAATGCCAATACCGTGATCAATCAACTCCCATGGGCACAAGTACTTTCGGGTGCTCCTCCCAGGACCAGATCGGGCCCTATATGCGCAGGCATTAATCATGTATTTTAACATCCACTTTTGTATATAGCCAATATGGAATTTTCAAGGATAAAGCTTGTAGACATGTAGGATAGACTTTGAAAGAATGGAGTCCAAAAATATGATACTTGACATAGATAGGTGATAATAACGGTACAATCACGATTATTGATAAAACTAGGTGGAATTGGTTCCCTTACTCGGGTACCATGATAAGTAAGTAGAGACACTCTTTTATATAGAATTGAGGTCCATATGAATAGCACCTCAATGGCAAGACGTCCTCATTCTTAATATAGAATTGAGGTTCACAAGAACATCAAGTTTGATATAGAATTGGGGTTTACAAGAACATCATAACAACGGCATATTCTTCCCCATTCATTAAGATAATTCTCATATCATACCCATGGCATGACATGAGGGCCGGTATCACCATGTTTCTATAGAGGGACATGGCAAAGATTTGTGTAATGGGTTTTTAGGGTACAACCAGCTCAGTCGGCCTTGAGGGAATCCAAGGCGGCGAGGAGTCTTACGGAGGTCTCTATGACTAACTCGCTAGTCCGAAGGAACGGAATGTCCAATGGAGAGCTTGTATGTCAATGAGAATTGAGGGGTAATGCGATAAATCATCGTAGAAAACATGAGACTATACTCACGGAGTGGAGTAATAGTGCCTATATATATATAAATATATGTAATGAATCCCTCGGATAACAGTAACCAGGAAAAATCAGTAATGCAGAAAGTAGCGACTTTGGTAAAGTCATTTTTCATGTAATTAACGCCTTAATCAGGGGCGTTTATATTAGATTTGACGACGTGTTCAGCAGTCGTCCTTTCAATATTTCTAGTTTTACAGAATATTATAAATTTGGAAATTTTAATGAAACGCGCCCTGGACAGGGGCGTTAGTTTACAGAAGGCGCCCTGGTATGGGGCGTCAGTTCAAGAAAAGACGACCTGGACAAGGTCGTTAATTCAAAAGTTTACAAGTTTCGAGACAATGAAATTTCAGGAAACATGATATATGGTCAGTACCATAAGGAATAGCAGGATTACAAGAGATTGATCATGCATTAATTTAGAATCATGTTTGCATTGATATATAATTTTTAAACATGGTGTTTATTAATTAAGAGAAATTGACGTCCGTGTGCAGGGCGTCAAATATTAAATTGACGACCTAGTCGTGGTCGTGTCTTTTAATGTAGCGTCCTTGATAAGGGCGTCTATTTCAAAACTCTTTAGAAACTAACCGAAACGCATGAAATCTATATGCAGGTATTAACGGATGATGTTATAAATATTAATATGCTAGTTTGGGCTACAATCCTTGAGAAAATCCTACCTTTTGATAAAACGTGAAGGATCTGGTGAAGAGACGATGCTCTGTTTGTACAGAGTGCTCACCGGAAGAAGAAATTGAAGGAGAAGTTGCAGATGATTATGATGAAGAACCTTGCGTCCTTCAATTATATGAGAGCTCCTTCTCGACGTAGATAACCTACAGAATCATGAGATGAAGAATATCAATATTCTTCATGACTATCTCATAGACAGGGGAAGAAGAACATCACCTGTTCTTCACGGATGACTGCAGCAGAAACTTCTTAGGCCAAATATCCTTAGGGTTTGTTTGAACAAGGTTATTTATAGGATTCTGGAAATCCTAATAAGGTTAGTGTTCGATTGGAAGTAACACTTCCATGATAGAGTTATTACTACATTCGAACTCTTTCTCATAGTTATCAACTTACCCTGGATAAGTTCCCGGTTCGAACGAAACTGGAATGGAATTAACGCCTTATGCTAGGGCGTCGAATTTTAAATTGATGCCTTGGCATGCGTCGTTTCTTGTGGATACGCGTCCAAGAAAATGGCGTTTCAAATACTTGCCTTTTTATGTAATTTTGGTTGTTTAAGATTTGACGCCATGAAATGTGGGCGTCCTTTCTCAAAAACACGCCTTAGGTGAGGGCGTTTCTTGTCAAGTAGCGCCTTGCTCCAAGGCGTTAATTTCATCAGGGCTTTGTTCTTCTTGTTTCAACCTTTTTCATTTGTTCACTTAATCTTTTAGTTTATTTCAATTTATCTAAATTTATTTCTTTTAATTTTATACGGGTTGCTACAGTGGAGGTGGAAGCAAAGTGGAAGTGGGTAAGGTTTGGAGCGGGTAATGGTGTTGAGATGGATAGTGGATGATGAGTGGTTTTGAGGGCATTGGCGGTGGTATGGTGGAGACAGGCGAGGTTACGTACGGTGGACGGGTGATAAGGGGCTTATAAGGCATAGGGGCAAATGCAGTAGAGGTGGATGGTAAAGTGGGGGAGTGAGAGAAAATGAGAGGGTGTGAGGGTGTAATGAAGAGTGTTGGCTGATAGGTCATTGGGGTGCGAATGAGAGGGCGTGATGGCAGTGGGAATGGTGAAGGCGGTATTAACGCGGGTTGATGAGAGAGAGGTGCTACCCGGGCAAGGCGAGCGGGTTGCATGGTGATAGGGTTGGCGGTAGAAAGAATAGAGGTACTCTCTGGATGCCACACCTGCTCTCTCCCGACTTCCGGGAAGGAGGAGATGGGGTTGACCTAATGATTGGGATGTTGGTGCTCCGGTAATGGATTCTGGATTATGCCCATGTTGGGCTGTTGTGGTTGGGCCTGCTGAGGCTGTTGTTGTTGTTGTGGTTGTTGTTGTGGCTGCTGTTGTAACTGCTGCTGTTGTTGCTGGAACTGTGGCCTAGGAGGAGGTCTCCTAGCCTTGAGAGTGGCGACGTATCGCCTCATTTCATCCCAGTCAATCCCGCCTTCATCATTCGTATCGTGGATGTAATCTTTAAACTGAAAGCAGTTGTCCATTGTGTGTCCTGGCTGCCTGTGATAGACGCTGTATCTGGAGGTATCAACATTCGGGGGCCACACGGGCCTTTCCCTTGGTAGGATGAGTGTGTTTGAGGCCATGAGGGTGTTGAAAATATCCGCCAGAGTTTCTGGCAATGGTGGGTAATAGGCTCTCTTGGGACCAATCGGGCTCCTTTGTTGCTGTGGGGGACCGTAATTTCCTGGGGGTGGAACTTGGTTGTACTGAAGTGGTGGTTATTGTTGCTGGGGTCGAGGTTGTTGCTGGGGTTGAAGTAGTTGAGGCATGTTGTTCTGAGGTGGATCGTTTTGGGGTGGAGGACGAGAGGGGAAGGGACCTGGTTGGAGGGGAAGTCGGGGAATTTGCGGAAGCCTTGGGTTGACTGCATAGTTGGCGTTGTTGACCGCACTTACTTGCTCATTTGTTACGACCCCTTCTGTTGCTCCGCCAGGGACACTAGCGCCTGTCTTTCTGACCACCTTGGGCTTCGGCGGCTCAAACATGTTCATAATGGGGGAGTCTTTTAACTGGGTTTGGATGTACCGGGCTCTTTCATAGAGCTCTTCCATGGTGGTGAGCTTATTCATGGCCAAGACATGCCTGAACTGTGGGGTCGCATTGGATACGATCATCTTTACTTGTTCAGGTTCCGAGAGGGTATCTCTTATTCTTTCTGCCAGAGACCTCCATCTATCAGCATAGCGGACAAAATCTTTGTCGAACTTCATCTTTTCGGCCACTAGGTCGGTAATGGAGAGAGAGGGACCGACCCTATCCCGATACTTTTGCAAGAACCTTCTCTGGACTGTTTCAAAATTCTCGGCCTCGCGGGGCTCCAAAGAATATAACCACTCTACCGCAGGACCGTCCAATGACCTCCGAAAGAGGTATGCTAGGGACCTCTGGTCGTTTTGCCAATAGGATGACTCATACATGAAATCCTTGAGGTGAATGAAGGGGTTGCCAGTGCCATTGTACCTGCGGTACGTGGGCATTTCGGAGGGAGGAAGATGGATGACCGGAAGGATTGGCAAAGCAACCTCCGGGGTGGATTTCACGTCCACCATTTTCTTCAAATTCTGAAACTGTTCGTCCATCCTATTGAACCTATTGAGGAGTGATTGGGCGAGCTCCTCGGGCGGTGAAGGTGGCACTTGCCACTGGGGAGGAAAATGTCTCCCGGAGACTTGAGGGGGAAACCCTGAATGAGAGGGAGCTGCCGGGCCGCCGATAGTTGGCCCCGGCTGAAGCGGTATGTGGGGAACAACAGGGGTTTGAGATTACGAAGGGAACTGGAACGAGGGTGGTTGTTGGCTCGCTTGCCCTTAAAGCGAGGGAGATTGGATGGCTTGTGCCAGCGAAGGAGATGGAATGGCCCGCACCAATTCTTGGAGAGGTGCGATGGCCGGAGTTGATTCCTGGGGAGCGGGGGAAACAGATTTCCCCTTCAGAATGGCCTGGAAGGCCTGGAGCTGCTCAGAGGTAAGCTCCGTGTTGGCGAGGACACCTAGCAAAGAGGAGATGTCCTGTGGCGGGGATGTGTCCCCTGTGGTAACCTGCACCTCACGTGAGGGCTCATGGGAAGGACCCGCGTCCATAGCATGGACTCGCGGCTCGACTGACTCACCACGACCAGGGTGGTTCTCCTCAAAAGACTCGTGAGCCATGCTCACAGTTTTCCCGGAACGCAAAAACATATACTAACAAGCAAATAGCAGAGATTATCAAACAAGTGGATACCTTTACGCCCCTTTTTTGTGTTTTGATTTTGATGATTTTTTTTGTGTTTTTAACCAGATCCGAAGTTCACACAAAATAGGGACCCTAGTTTATTTTTGTTTTCACCACCGTGTCAGCTAGGGGCTCTCGTCTCGCCACGAATGGGTCGACTAACTCCGGGGAACTTCAATGGTACAACCGGCCCAGTGAACGAAGAGGAGATTCTTCGATGTCGGGGACTTACGGAGGTCCCAATGGAGGAGATTCTAGTCCGTCGAGAGGAATTTCTGAACAGAGAGTCCTTCCTTCACCGAGAGAGGGTGATGCTTAGAAAAGAGTAGAAAAAGGAAAGAAAAGGGGGTAAATGCATGAAATGCGGTGCTGGATAAAAGATATGTAACACACAGATGGAGCAGAGATAAGCACACAAATATAACAGATGTATAGCAGTGATATAACAAGAATATAACAACAATAAACAGATAGAAAAAGATATAGCCGTTCTACTTTCCAAGACAACACAGAGTTAAAAATGACAAAAGAGGGGACTAAGGGGCATGCACGTGGTGCACGAAGGGGACGACACAGCGCACGTGGGCGCAATAAGAAGGGGGACACACGAGGGTGCCAAGTGGAGGGAGCACACGTGGGTGCCGAGTGGAGGGGCACATGTGGGTGCCGAGATAACGCAGACCTAGAAGTAATCACAAAGGACCGGGGGAGTGCACGTGGTGCATGAGGGAAATGATGTAGCGCACGTGGGCGCAATAGGGAGGGGCACACGGGGGTGCCGAAAGAAGGGAGGCACACGTGGGTGCCGAGAGTTCAAAGGTAACCCAAAAAAGTAAAAAGAAGTCCCACCGTGATTGCCAATCTGTGGAAGCCGAGGAATCCACTCAAGGAGAAGAAAATGAACTAAACTACGGACTATCAAGCGACTAAAAATTAAGAAGGATTATGAAACATGCTAGTATGAGGAAAGAGCATATGTAGGATGCTAAAGGGGTGTGATCGCCAGAGGGATTACCTCAAAGAAATGAAATGATCGCGTGTACCTTGTGTTGAGCGCGGAGATAGTGAATCCCCGAGAGCGGGAAATGGCAGGTTGCTTCTTCCTCCCCCTTCGGCCGGCCGACGGAGAGGGCTTTCCTCAGGTACCCTTGCAAAACAACGACAAACAAGTAACGAGTGGATCAGAAAGATGAAGGTGCAGTATCCAAATTCTAATGATGCAAGTAACGAAATGATGGCAAGACACACACCTAGTTGGTGTTGTCTTTTAAACCCCTCTCGGACACGAGTAGGAGGAAAATGCTTATGATGAATGGCCATTATTCCGACGTAGAAACGGAAAAAGATTCCCTCATAAAAAGGGGGGGTAGAAGATATGATATGATGAATGCAAGATAATCTAGGAAAGAAGAGGAGAGAATGGCTTATTGGATGGTCAATGGTGAGATCCGCGGAGCTTCGGCAACGTAAGGACGATGAGGTAGTGCGGCGGGCGAAGGCGGCCTCTCTCCTACGAGAACTGGCACCCGAGGATCCGGCATGACCTCCCCTACAAAACACCCACGGGCTAGGAATAGAATCCGGCAGCCTCTCAGCGCTCTTTTTCGACATCTGAACTGAGGGGGGTAGGCCACTATTTATAGAGGTCGGGAGGATGGGGGCGTCCAGAGGCCTGGACGCCTCCATAACTTGGATTTTCTTCAAACGACAGACTGAGTGACGGTCAGTCGATGGCCGGGGGTCACCCGTGATCTGGTCGATGGAGGCGTCCAGGGGCCTGGACGCCTCCATAACTTGGATTTTATTCAAACGACAGGCTGAGCAACGGTCAGTCTATGGGCGGGGGTCGCCCGTGAGCTGGTTGATGGAGGCGTCCAGGGGCTTGGACACTTTCATACCTTGGATTTTTTTCAAACGACAGGCTGAGCAATGGTCAGTCGATGGCCCGGGGTCGCCCTTGAGCTGGTTGATGGAGGCGTCCATGGGCTGGACGCTTTCATAACTTGGATTTTATTCAAACGACAGGCTGAGAAACGGTCAGTCGATGGTCGGGGGTCACTCGTGAGCTGGTTGATGGAGGCGTCCAGGGGCCTGGACGCTTTCATAACTTGGATTTTCTTCAAACGACAGACTGAGCAACGGTTAGTCGATGGCCGGGGGTCGCCCGTGAGCTGATTGATGGAGGCGTCCAGGGGCCTGGACGCCTCCATGAAATTATATATATTTTTTGTTCAATCTTATATATATATATTCTTTGTCATTATTTTGTATTGATGGAGGCGTCCAGGGGCCTGGACGCCTCCATGATGACCCCCGGATTCCCCCGAAAAGGGCGTCGACAGTCGTCCGTTAGGCATTTTCCTGGTCCCGACAACTTCTGATGCATGCGATTGATGTTGATGCCGTTCGAATGCCGCATGATTTCCACAACGAGGTGGTTTCCGGATGCCGAAGGAGCGTTACGCTACTCACCCAGAGACGAGAGAAGACTCAAAGATAGGAAACACTCAAGTGATTCAAAATGCGAAAGCCGCTGTGGGGCGTCGCGTGGTAATATGAGATTTTCTCAGGGGACGTCAGGAATAGCGTGTCTACAATGGCCGGTTGATTGTTGGCTGGACTTAAAACTGCAGTAACTTGTTCAACTGGGATATCTTCATTCACCATTACTTTTTGTAGATATTGCTTCAGGGCCAACTGATGTGTAGTGGATCTTCTAATTAGTTCCAGAATGGAAATCCGGGCCGATGTTCTGTCCAAATGCTTCAATAGATCATACTCCGTGCCTGGTACACTCTTGTTCTTATTCTCCTTGCTCTTGTACCGGCTCCTGCTCCCGTTGGGGAAACACTCTGTGGAACATCCGTCCACTACGGAGCACCATTGTTTTCAGCGCCTCTGTCGGGCCTGAAGTAGGTAAAAGATTAGAGGAGGTAGAGGGGACCGTGGAAGGTGGGTTGGATGCTAGAGCAGGATTGGTAAAGGGAGGGGTTCTTATAAGAGGCCTTGCCGGCTGGGGGTTATTGGAAGACGGAGGTGGGGGCCGGGTGACAAGAAGGGGCCTCGGAAGCATAGTGGTGGACGGGGTAGGTTGTGGTGAAACTGGAGGGGAGACGGATGACGGCGGTGGGCGGATAAAGAGAGGTCTATTTGGTGGGGGGTTTTGAGGTGAAGGAGAATTTGTGGGTTGCCGTATAAAAAGAGGCCGTGAAGGAGTAGGGTTGGGGTTAAGTGGCCCTGGAGTGGTGGTGGAACGTATGAGGAGACGTGGCGGTGGTGCGGGTTAAAGTCTTCTCAATAATTGTGGTGGTTGTGGTTGACTGGAGTTTTGGTTAATGGCCCCGACAGTGGCGTGCTCTTCATGCCAGCCCTGCCCTCTCTCCACTTCATGGATTGAGGTGACATGGTTTACTTGTTAATTTTGAATCGGGTGCTCCAGTAGTGGGTTATTAACAATCCCCATACTTGGCTGAGGTGCAGGAGCCTGCTGTTGCTGCTGACCTTACTGTTGCTGCTGTTGCTGTGGAGGCTGCTGAGCATGTGGTTGCCGAGGAGGCCTTTGTGCTTTCAAAGTAGCAATGAACCTCCTCATCTCATCCCAATCAATATCACCTTGATCATTCATATCATGTATATAATCTTTGAAGTGAAAACAATGGTCGATAGTGTGTCCCGGCTGCTGATGGAAGACGCAATACCGAGAGGTGTCTACATGTTGTGGCCACACCGTCCTTTCTTTAGGCAAGGTCAGCAAGTTGGCGGCAATGAGGGCATTGAAGATATCTGGTAGACTTTCTAGTAACGGAAGGTATTGTGCCCTTCTAGGCCCCAATGGTCTTCTTAGCTGCTGCGGTTGTTATGGTGCATAATTGGCTAGCGGGGGCACTTGGTGGTATTGTGGGGGTTGATTTTGCGGTGGGAAGTGAGGTTGTTGTTGCTCTTGAGGTGGAAGAGGCTGGAAGGTCGGAGGAAGATTATTATTTGGCTGGTGGACTTGGTTTTGGAAGGCATGCTGTTGTGATCTTTGGTTCGGAGGGTGGCGGAAAGGTGTGGAGTTGCCAAATGCGCTCACCTGCTCGTTAGTAACAGTACCTTCGGTAGTAGTGCCAGTATTGCCGACATTGATGTTCTTCCTTATCATCTTCGGTCTTGGTTCAAATATGCCCATAATGGGTGAATCTTTCATCTGTGTCTGTATGTATCTTGCTCTTTCATAAAGCTCTTCCATGGTGCTCAACTTATTCATGGCTAGAATATGACGGAATTATGGAGTGGAGTTTGATATAATCATCTTCACTTGCTCCATTTCCGACAGTGAGTCTTTCAGTTTTTCGGCTATGGCTCTCCACCTATCAGCAAATAAAATGAAGTCCTCCTTGGGCTTCATCTCTTTGGCAACCAAATCAGTAACAGACAGTGAGGGACCCACACGATCCCTGTACTTCTGCAGAAACTTTCGTTGAACAGCATCAAAGTCACCGGCATCAGCCGACTCTAGGGAGTAAAACCATTCTCATGCCGGACCATCTTAAGACTGCCTAAAGAGATAAGCTATAGAAGTCTTGTTGTCCTGCCAGAATGATACCTCATATAAGAAGTCTTTCAAATGGATGTATGGATTACCCGTTCCATTGTACCGCCAGAAATTCGGCATCTCAGATGGGGGTAAGTGAAAGACTGGCAGAGTGGGAAGAGTAACTTCGGGGGCGGCCTTGGGTGCAGTGACCTTCTTGAGCTGCTCCTCCATGCTAGCAATCTTTTGGAGGAGTATAGTGTGACTATCGGACTTGGCTGGGGCCGAGCGAGAAAAGTATTGGTTCGGCACAGGCCTTCTCAAAAATGGAGGAACAGGAGGTTGCTGAGGCCTAGCAATAGAGTGACTTGCCGGTTGGACCGGCATAGTCATAACATAAGTTGGTGGGAGCGAGGGCACCCTAGGTGCGACCGCCTGGTCATTGGAAGAATTAACAGAGTGGCCACCTACGGCCTGGGGAGGGTTAGAAGATGATGGGACAGATTTTACTTTTAAGGCGGCTTGGGCCACCTGGCGTTGGGAATCATCCAGTTGAGCGAGAGCTTTGAGAACATCATTGAAATTGAAAGAAGGGGAGGTGTTCCCAGAAGTGTTTTGGATGGTAGGTTGAGCTTGGGAAAAAGGCTCAACCTCCGGAGAAGTGGTGTCCATCATGTGGACCTGAGTGGGAGAGGGAACATAGTTCCCCTCGTAGTAGATGGAATCCTGAGAGGGAATCTCGTAAAACGGGTCAGATTGACCCTCCTCATAACCATCATAAGTATACCCATAGTTGGCCATATTGATGATTTTACCTGAACGGAGTTTCATGCTTAAGGAGGAAGAAATAGATTTCCAACAAGCAAGTATAACCAAGAGATATCACTTTATCAAACAAGGTACACACTCAAGTTGTAATGAGCCTAAAGTATTAAGGTTTTCTTTGGAGATTAAGGTGAGTTTTATAATAAGTTCTCTCCTTTGAATGTGGGTCATGGTTGGAAGTTCGGGTATAATCTCCGGGTTTCTAGGTTCTTTCTCTCTCCTCACCAACGTATGGGTCAACTATACTCCGGGTGCTTCAATGGTACAACCTGCCCGGCGTCCGTGAGGGAATCCACGGGTGTGGGGACTTACGGAGGCTTGGTTTAGGAATTTCTAGTCCAATGAGACAGAATGCTCAAAGGAGCGTCCTTCCTTCACCAAGAGGGGGTAAGATCCTATAAAGTGTGGGGAGAGGAGGTCTCCCAAACCAAATGCCCTAAATGCAGTCTAATGCAGGCAAATCAAGCAGATAATATCAGAAGCAATCAACAAGTGAATGAACAGTAGTAAGTAGGGGTTCTGCGGGCACAGAACAAAAAAGGTCGCTATATCAACAATCGACGACTGTGTTCTAGTCGCTATTCACGATGAACAGTGAAATCTGAAAATGATCCAAAAGAAATAGCATCTTGGAGTAAGGCGTTGTATGAAGAAATGACGCCTCTGTAAAGGGGCGTTAAAACATTGTGAACGGTAATCAGGGAAATACCAAAACCAATAACAATCAGAGTAACTGACGCCTTGGTATGAGGCGTTAAATGCGAAAATGACGCCTCTGTGAGGGGCGTGGATTATAAAAATGCTAAAAATGCGGAAAATAAATGGAAACAGCGGCTGTTTGAACATTCGTTGTATGCAGAAATGACGGCGGAATGGAGGGCGCTATTCAGTTCAGAGGAAATCAATTTTCCTTTCAAATAAAAATGCTATGGATACTTCAAAATTGGCTAATCTAGTGTGAGGCGTGCACGTGGTGCACAAGAGGAATGTGATACGTGGAGCACGAAGGAGGGGCACGCGAGGGTGCCGAAGGGAGGGGTAATCAAACTAAAAACAAAAGTGGTCCCACTGTGATCACCAATTTGTGAACGTGTCACATAGACATTTTTAAAGAGAAATAAGAAATAAAAATGATTGTGGATGAATAATTACGCTAAAATGAGTGGGATATGAAGGAAAAGAGGATGAGCATGAGATGCTCCATGGAGGGTGATCGCCAGAGGGGTTGCCTCAAAAGAAGAAGGATGATCGCATGTACCTTGTATGAAGCGGGTGAGATTGAGAGTTCTTCCTTCCTCCTTCTACCGGACGGCCGATGAAGGGGGTTTATAGTTTGATTACCCTTTGCACAAACACAAAAAAAATAAAGATATGGATTAGCCAAGCGTGTAGTATCAATGCTCTAAAAAATATGAAATCAATCAATTTAAGCATGAACACACCTTGTGTGTTTTGGTTTTAAAACCCATAAGAAGAGTAAAAGGGAGGGATTATATGGATGCAATGATGCAAACAAGATAGTATATGATGATATGGTCATAACTTTTCTAGCAGAGAGAGAGAGCTAGAAAGAGTGCGTGATGATGCTAATAACAATAAAACACTAAGAGATGGGAGGCCTTTCTACTGTGTGTGCAGCAGCGAAGGGGGGAAGAACGAGAGCCGCGGCAACTGCAGCAGCAGGATGACGATTTGTGGATGAAGAACGCATGTGGAAGGAGACCACGTTGAAGGAAGAGCTTGAGAGGAAAACAACCTGCAAAAAACAAACGCTCTTCTTTCTCTGTTAACTCTCTTCTGTTGTTGTTCTCCTTCTTCACTGTCTCGCGCGAGAAGACCACCGTGGGGTATTTATAAGCCAAAAATCCTTGCATCAATAGGATTAAAACATGTCAATGAATCCTTTAATAAGGAACCCTCTTCCCAATCGAACACAAGATGTATAATGGGGAAAGGATCACTACTGGAAAGAAGCAGACGGAAGGGAGACGGAAGTGAAAATGATGACCTAAATAAGAGCGTTAATTGAAATGACGACATTCATATAGTCGTTAATTTCTAGATTTATTTATGGAAATGAAGGACTTCCCTTATTTACAAAATTAGAAATAACGCCTATTTGAATGGGCGTTAAATAATCAACGCCCCTCAAGAGGACGTCAATTCTTTGAGTTTTATTTTCTTTAGGATTTGTAAAATTCAGGAAACAACACATGTTTGAACAGTCGTCCATTTATAGAACATGCCCCTCATTTGGTCGTCAATTAAATGACACCCTTCCTCCATGCGTTAATTTCGAATGGCTAGAAATTACAATTACTATGGAGAAATTATCAAATAATTAGAAAATTTTCATATTAAGTCACTATTGAAGTCCACTTTGGGGCGTCACGTGGTGACATGAGATTTACTCAATATAGCATCGATTTTGGCGTGTCTACAGACGTGACAGGTCCTGTGCGTGGCCTGTCTGTGTTCCAGTGCTTTCCACCGAGAGTCGTTTGTGTGGTGACCCTGACTGGTAGTAGCTTCTTTGGCACACTTGTGCCGACCCACCTGGGAGTAGGTGGAGATCTACAATAGCTTGTCTGGGCACGAATGTGCTAACCCACCTAGGGGGTAGGTGGAGAGCTATACCCATTAGAGACGATTTTTAGGCTGGTTACCGTAGGGCCTCCCCTATAGTGACTCGAGTCCGAGCTGGGAAGAAAACCAACTAGAGGGCCTGGCGTTATACAGTCAGTCAGTGTGTACACATGGTCGGGGGCTTCAGACGCGTGCTGACGAGAACGACCCCGACTAGACCCTTATTTTCTGTGGTGGTTTGTGTGGTGTCTTGGTTTCCGCCTGGGGCAAGAGAGACACCTGAGGCGTGCAATAAGTCATCAGTGGACGCTTCCAGCCATGCTTTGAGTGGGCTGGTGCCCCCGTCACGGGATGCGAGTTTCCATGACCCGAGAGTCCATTTTATGATCGCGAGGCATGGTTTGTCAGACCGTTTCTATGTGTTTTTTGAGGTTGAGGCCAGGGACGCTCGGTAGGATTACCGGGGCTTCATCCCTTGGCTAGGTCAGGTCCACGACAACAAGGTCGTGATGGTACCCGTGTACCGTGTGGTCCAGGTTAGGCCCCATCTTGGTGACAAGCTTCCACGGCAGAGTTGTAGTGGATTTTCCCTCGGTAGTTATGGTGTTAGCTAGTATGGTCCTCGATTGTGAAATCAAGAGTTCTTTTCCCGTTACAAGTAGGAGTAGAAGTAGAGCCGAGATTTTACTAGCCACCGTGGGTTCTGCTTCTATCATCGTTGTTGCTGTTTCCGCTTGCACTGCTTGTTACCGCCGTTGTTTACGGTTGGGGTTCCGCGAGACCCCTACTAAGCCAGTGATAGGAGGCTCACCCCTACTTTTCAGGCAAGGTGATTCTTCCTCGAGATTCGAGAGTGCTGCACGGAGGTTTTTAGGTGCCAGCTCGCCGAGCCGAGTGTTCACTCAGCATTGGGTACGTTTTATTTTCTGTAGACTGTACTTTATTTTGGCCTAGACTATGCAGTGGTTTATTATTGTTATTCCTGCTTTATTTCTCATTTCTGTGTATATTGCCATTCACACACTCCTTTTAGCCCTTCCGAGCCCTCAGGCTCATGGGTGGCGGACCAGGATTCGAATGGAATCGAGTCTCTTCCCAGTATCCGGATCGTAGGTCGTTACATCGGCAGCTACATGTCTTTCATTTTTGTTCTTTCATTTTCTGTCTTCCCTTTGTTCATTTCATCAAGCTGTTAGTCAGCGGAGCAAGCTGTGAGGCTGAGCTGTTTTGAGGATTTGTTCCTCATCAATATCAGCGGATAGCAAGCTGTGTTGCTCAGCGGAGCAAGCTATGTTGCTCAGCGGATAGCAAGCTGTGTTGCTCAGCAGTTGTAGGGATTCGTTCCCCGAAGCTGTGGATCAACTGTTCAAGTTGTTAGTCAGCGGAAGCCTCACTCTGGTAGAGTGGGGGTGGACATAGGTCTGGTTGGTGCGGACTGAACCACCTAAAAATCTCTTGTGCACGTGGTTTGGCTGTGTGCTTGATCATTCTCTTCTACCCCTCTTCACAGGGTGTTGTGTCAGTTGTTTATGAATGTTATCGGTTAAGTGTTTCACTGTGTGCTAAGTGTTTGATGTAGCTCTTATATGAATCTTCAGCTCGGTTCTGTGTAAGTCTTTTAGAAGCTGGTATATCAAAAGGTGTATTCATACATCTTGTGTGAGGAGAGTTTCTGGACTCTACCCTCTGCCTTGTACCAATGTCTATAGTTGATCACTGTTGAAATATCATTTGGATTAAGTGTAGCTTAATTTTTGATCAGCATCTCCATTACCTTCCAAGTGTTCAATATCTATTTTACCATCTTCAATTCAGTTTAAATTGGGCATAAGTTTTTATTTGGGCATTATTTTTTAAAAGGGGATCTATTCACCCCCCGCTAGATCCAGTCTGTACACACAATAATTGGTATCAGAGCGGGTTTCCCACAATGTGGTCCAATGACCAGGGAAGATCTGGAAATGGGAATGGTCGTAGCTTCTTAGCTGAAGGGCATTCTATTAACAGACCACCGTTCTTCGATGGTTTTAATTATTTATACTGGAAGAATCGGATGGAAGTTTTCTTGCGAGCTCAGAGTCATGAGCTATGGAGAGTTGTGACGAACGGCCCATTCCAAGTTCCAGAAGATGAAGCTGCATGGACGAGAGAGCAAATATGCCTATCAACTGTCAACTGGACTGCAATGAACATCATGCAGTGTGCGGTTCATCCAGAGGAGTACTTGAGGATTTCAACTTGCAGATCAGCCAAGGAGATGTGGGACATATTGTAATTGATATACGAAGGAACAAGCCAGGTAAGAGCCACTAAGGTAAATATGCTAACCTTAGAGTATGAAATGTTTAAGATGAAGCAGAATGAGTCTATTAAGGAAATGTTTTCTAGACTTTCACAACTCACTAACAATCTTAAAGCCTTAGGTTAGGATTATCCTGATACTGAGATTGTTAGAAAAAATCTCAGGTCTCTATCTCCTGCGTGGCATACTAAGGCCACTGTCATTGATGAATCTAAGGATTTATCTACTATGAAGGTAGACGAACTGATTGGGTCTTTGATGACCTATGAGATAAATTTCAAGAAAAGTGAAAGTGATGAGAAGAAACCAAAGATGATTGCTCTCATGGGGTCTGATAGCAGTGAAGAGAGCAGTGGGGACTTTAGTGAATTATCCGCTTCTGAGCAAGCATTCCTTACTAAGAACTTCAAAAAGTTTTTAAGATTCAGAGGTAAGTATGGAAAGAAGAAAAAGCATTATCAAGAAAATTGAAAATTTCATTCCAAAACTGATATGCATAAGTTTGATAGGATTGTATGTTATCACTACAGGAAGCCAGGGCAAGTTCAAGATGAATGTTCGGAGCTGGAGAAAATGAACTCCAAGGCCAAGAAGAAGCAACCCAAGGCCATGGTGTCAACTTGGAGCGATGAGAAAGAAAGTGTTCCAAGTGAAGTGGAAGAAACATAAATATGTGGTCTGATGGCAAATGTAGATGGAAGTGATCACAAGAGTAATCAACAGGATGATAAAGAGGTAAACTCAATTTTTGAGAATTTCTCTATAGATGATTGGGAACATGCTTACACTATCCTGTTTGAATCACATGAAACCTTGAGAAAACAGAACAAAAAGTGGAAAAAGAAAATTGAGCAAATTAATTCTAACACTTCATGTGAAAAATGTTTTTGGAAGAATTAAATGAAGCTTATGAATTTGATATTGAAACACATAAAGAAATGATTGGCTCGTGAAGGGAAGAAAATAAAAATCTGTTAGCCAAAATTTCTGAATTTGAAAATGAATAGAAAACATCCAATAATGATCAGAGTTTAATTGATGAGTAAATTCAGAATGAAAAATTGATAAAGGAAACTGAGATGCTAAAGGAAGAAATTAAAAAATTGAATCATCTAAACACTACCCTGACAAACAGATTGGTTGCTTTTGAAAAGAGTAAGTGTGTAATGTCAAACAGTTCAGATAAGTTGGCAAACCTTGAAACTGAAATTGAAACTCACAAATCTGTAAATGCCATGTTAAACGAAAGATTGACCAAATGTGAGAAAGAAAATGTCAATTCTGAATTGCTCATTGTATCATTAAAAAATGAAATTCAAGATCTGAAAAACTCACCATATAAATTTGTTGATGGGCAAGAAAACTTGGACAAACTGTTGGGAATTGTTTACCCCCGAGGTTATGATGTATGGATTAATGAGTTTTGATGATTAATGAATGCAATGTGCGATCATGGTTTTGAGTGAACCAGTTCTGTACTCTTATGAACACCACATCTATTTAATCATGCAATGGTGATTACTGGTTGATACTCAAATGGCTTTTGAATGGACAATTCAACAAATGAGCAAGCAATTGAGTGCCGAAGGTGAATTCAGGTAAAATGATGAGGTAAATGTTTATATGTGGTTTGATATGGATTTTTCATTCCTCCTTGATCCGTCACTCTTGGAATGGCAAATGGAAACAGTTTTGAATAAGCCTACCTTGTTCAATTCTTTTTTAGGTTCCCATACTTCCATTAAAAAGGTTGAAATGTAATGGCTATTTTGTAAGCTCTATGATCTTGTATCAATTTGACGTACACTTGGTGTTTTTACAGGTTGGAAGACCTCCTTACAATATCATTTTATCATGCCATCATCCATGGAGGAGTTGATGCTTTAATTCTTAGCAATATAGGTCATTGAGCCTTCTGGTAGTGCAAAAGTCGACACCTGGTGTCGACACCCTGTTCCAGAACCCTTTTTCAGCAGCCAGTCCAAGAGGTGTCGACACCAGGTGTCGACACCTACCTGATGTGGTGCTGGCAACAAGCCAGAACACCAGGTGTCGACACTTGATGTCGACACCCAGCGTCTAGGGACTCCGTTTGGCATTTTTGTTCAATGTAATGCCCAAGGTGTCGACACCAGGTGTCGACACCTACACGGAGTCGTGAATTAGGAGTTTTGCATCCTTGAACCATTTGTCCAACCACTCACATCCATCTGCCTTGTTTTCCTCCAGATTTCATGGATCTTGTCCTAATGGTGTCCCTTGACCGTCCTGGAAGTATATAACCTTCTCTTTGGGTCTCAAACCCTAAGGAGGTGGGAAGATGTTATTGTTCTAATCTTTGTGATTGTAGGTTTGCAGTAGCAGCTCAAGGACCTTCTTCCACCTTGTTCAGATGCTGAAAGTGAAGGGAAGAAGCTTGAATCAAGCCTCCACATCATCCCCAACAGCAAGCTACGTGAGATATCAAAGCTACAACCTTGTTTGTGCGACAAAGCTTCATTCCTCCTTGAGGATCGATCTTCCTCCTGCAGAAGCATTGAATTACATTCAAGGAAGTGAAAGGGGGAGCTTCAAACATGATAAATCATTCTTCACCCCTTACTCTCAGATTTACTTTGTGTCAACTTGAGCATTTGATGTAAAACTTGAATCATATCTGTATGTGTGTTGTTCGTGTTCGGAAACACGAGCTTGTGTGTGTGTATGTGTGGTAGCCCAGATCGGGTATCGCATGTGTGTGTTTGGTATTCTACATAGCGTGTGTGTGTGCCTCACTTCATAGTGAAGTCTTGATCCTCACGAGTGAGGGGTGGACGTAGGGAACATGACAGTGTACCAGAACCACCTAAAAATTCCGTGTGTCTATTGTGGTTTGTTCTTCCACTTCCTTAGTCGAGTGGGCTTCACGGTAAGTTGAGCGTACACTAGTTTCAATGTTAAACACCTACTACTATCCACATGCTTTCACAAGTGTGTCCATGTTCGAGTGTGATCTAGTGCATGTATGTTTAATTAACTTAGTTTCACTCCAAAAGTTTTTTTATTGGCCAATCAATTCATCCTTCCTCTCTTGATTGCCGCCTTTCGGGACTCAACAATTGGTATCAGAGCTTTGGTCTCTGTTTCACTCGACCACACGGTCGTAGAGCAGATCCCTTTATATGGCAAACAAGGGGATGATGCCCGAAGGGCATTCGATCCAAAGACCCCCGTTCTTTGATGGATCAAATTACCCTTATTGGAAAAACAGAATGTATGTCTTTCTACGAGCCCACGACTATGACGTGTGGCGCGTCATTAGCAAGGGTCCGTATACTCTGTCTCAAAATGAGGATGAGTGGGATGATGAGGATATAAAGAAGTGTTCAGCAAACTTTAAAGCCATGAATATAATATAATGTGCCATTCATCCTAATGAGTACTCACGTATTTCCATGTGTTCTTCTGCGCAGGAGATGTGGAACAAGCTACGGCTAATCTACGAAGGAACATCAGAAGTGATGGAAACCAAGGTGAACCTGCTGATTCGGGATTACGAGCTGTTCATGATGAAACCAGATGAGTCCATTTCTGACATGTTCGCAAGATTGACAGAAATAACAAATGGACTAAAAGGTCTAGGTAAGGAATATTCAGATAAGGAGCTCGTCAGAAATGTTCTGAGATCCTTGTCATCACAATGGCACACAAAGGCCACTGTAATCAAGGACTCAAAGGATCTCAACACCTTGAAATTGGATGAGCTAATTGGCTCGTTGATGACTTACGAAATCAACATCAAGAGGAGCGAGGAGGAGCACAAGAAGAAGAAGGTCATCACACCATTGGAGCTGAAGGTGGACCAACAAGACTCATAGGGCAGTGACAATGGCTCCACGGGCAACACCGAGGATGAGGTGCTAGTTGCCATGATCACTAGAAGAGCGAGAAGATTTGTCAAAGGGACAAGAAAATTCGGTGGTTAGTTCAGAAAAGGACCAAGACGACAAGTTCCTAACAAAGGTGAGAATAGAAAGAAAGAGGAAATCATTTGATACGAGTGCAAAAAACTCAGACACATGCGGGGT
Source organism: Amorphophallus konjac (assembly GCA_022559845.1). Taxonomy (NCBI): domain Eukaryota; kingdom Viridiplantae; phylum Streptophyta; class Magnoliopsida; order Alismatales; family Araceae; genus Amorphophallus; species Amorphophallus konjac. The sequence goes on from CM040125.1 coordinate 173,217,486, forward strand.
GAGTGCCCCGATCTGATAAAGAAGCTGAAGAAAGGAAAGTTCAAGAAGCCGAGGGCCATGGTGGCCACTTGGAGCGATGAAGATGAAGAAGAGTCCGGGAATGAAGATGGACTAGATGAGCTGATTCAGAACCTATGCTTCATGGCCAATGAAGACGACACCAATGAGGTCTGCTTGAGAGCCCAAAGGAATAGATGGTACTTGGACAGCGGATGCTCTCGGCACATGATGGGAAACAAGGATTTGTTTGCGGACCTGCATGAAAAGGATGGTGGGACTGTGGCATTTGGTGGTAAGGATAAAGGCAAAATTTTCGGAGAAGGTAAGATCGGAAAGAATCAAAATCAAGCAATTAAGAATGTCTTGCTGATGAAAGGGTTGCACCACAGTCTACTAAGTCTAAGTCAATTGTGTGACAAAGGATGCAACGTGATTTTTGATTCTAACCATTACACTGTTGTGAATAAAAATATTCATGAGATAAAGTTCATTGGTTTTAGGCATAACAATGCATATATGATTGATTTGGATGAACCCTCTCATAAAAATATGTGTTTTATTGCAAGGAGTTCTGATGATACTTAGCTTTGGCATCGCCGACTTGGGCATGCCAGTTTTAATGTCTTGTTGAAATTGTCCAGAAATGATATTGTGGTTGGATTGCCTAAGTTGAAGGCAGTTGATGAAGGAGTATGCGGGGCGTGCAGCATGGGTAAGCAAATAAGGACATCATTCAAGTGCAAGAATGATGTAACTACATCAAGGCCCCTTGAGTTAATCCACATTGACCTTTTTGGACCAAGCAGAACACATAGCTTGGGTGGTAAATTGTATGGCTTTATCATTGTGAATGATTATTCAAGATTTTGTTAGGTTTACTTCTTTTCACATAAAAATGATGCCCTGACAGAGTTTGAAGCATTTTGCAGGGTAGTTCAAAACGAAAAGGGGTGTTGCATCAAAGCCGTGCGGAGCGATCACGGTAAGGAATTTGATAACCATGAGTTCAGTAACTTTTGCAGGGCCCAAGGCTATATGCATGATTTCTCTGCACCAAGAACCTCCGAACAGAATGGTGTTGTTGAAAGGAAGAACAAGATGCTAATTGAGATGGCAAGAACCATGCTAAATGAGAACAACTTACCGAGGTACTTTTGGGCTAAAGCAGTGAACACTGCTTGCTACATTGTCAATCGTGCCATGGTAAGACCACTGTTGAAGAAAACCCCCTATGAGCTGTACCAAGGTAAGAAGCCAAACATCTCCTATTTTAGATCGTTCGGTTCAGTTTGTTACATTCACAATAATGGTAAGGTGGATCTGGCTAAATTTGACCCCAAAAGTGACAAAGGTATATTTCTTGGATACTCTCTTAGCTCAAGAGCTTATCGAGTGTATAACTTGAGAACTCTTGTAGTTGAGGAAAGCTCCCATGTCATTGTTGATGAATCATCTTCCAAAAGCACAAATGAAAAATCTATTTTGCAGGGCGAAGAGTTGGATGTTGATGATACCGGGAAGATGGAAGGAAAAACTGAGAAACAAGAAGATGATGCAAATCAAGAAGATCAAGTTGAACAGCAGCTACCCAGGCAATGGACATTTGCAAAGGACCATCCGTCGGAGAATGTGATGGGCAATGTAGATGAAGGAATAAGAACACGAGCCTCCTTCAGAGAAGTTGAAAATATGGATTACATAGCCTTACTTTCCCAATCTGAACCTCACTCCATAGAAGAGTCCTTACAAGATGAGTCATGGATCATGGCTATGCAAGAAGAACTACACCAGTTCCAAAGGAACAAAGTGTGGTTCCTTGTGCCATGTCCTAGAAACCACTCAGTGATCGGAACAAAGTGGGTTTTTCGAAACAAAACAAACGATCAAGGAGTGGTAACTAGGAACAAGGCCAGGCTAGTAGCCAAAGGCTACAGCCAAGAGCTTGGGATTGACTTTGATGAGTCTTTTGCTCCTGTAGCAAGACTCGAGGCAGTGAGGATTTTATTAGCATATGCATGCTGTAATAACATAAAATTGTTTCAAATGGATGTTAAGAGTGCATTTCTGAGTGTCTATATCCAAGAGGACGAATATGTGGAGCAACCACCGAGGTTTGAAGATACGGAGCATCCATACCATGTGTACAAGCTGGACAAAGCCCTGTATGGTCTGAAACAAGCACCCCGAGCATGGTATGAACGGTTGAGTGATTTCCTTATTCAAAATAGATTCAAACGAGGTAATGTTGATCAAACTATTTTTACACAATTAAATGGTAAGGAAATTCTAATCGTTCAAGTGTATGTAGATGATATCATTTTTGGCTCCACTAAGGATGCTCTAAGAAAAGACTTTGCTGAATTGATGCAAAGTGAGTTTGAAATGAGTCTTATAGGAGAGCTAACATTTTTCTTGGGATTGTAGGTGACTCATACTATTGATGGTTTGTTCATAAATCAGAATAAATATGCTATGGACCTGCTAAAGAAATTTAATTTGACAACAACCAAACCACAACCAACTCCCATGTCCACATCATTGAAACTTGATCAAGATGAACAAGGTAAATCCATCAACCAAACTCTCTTCAGGAGCATGATAGGATCCTTGTTATATTTGACTGCCAGCAGGCCCGATATACAATTTGTAGTATGTTTGTGTGCTAGGTTTCAATCGAATCCTAAAGAGTCTCACATGTCGGCCGTGAAGCGTATTTTTAGATACATTGCTGGTACTTATGAATTGGGTTTGTGGTTTCCACGTGCTTCAGTTGTTGAATTAATCGATTATTTTGATGCTGATTACGCGGGTTGCAAAATAGACCGAAAGAGCACAAGTGGATATTGTCAGTTCCTTGGAGGTTGCTTGGTTTCATGGGCCTCCAAGAAATAAAATTCTGTGGCATTATGAACTGCCGAGGCCGAATATGTGGCCGCAGGTAGCTGTGTTGCCCAAGTGCTCTGGATACAAGAACAATTGATTGATTTTGGCATCACACTAGGAAATATAGCCATTCTTTGTGATAACACATCTGCAATAAATTTGTCAAAGAATCCAATGCATCATTCTCGCACAAAGCATATTGAGGTTAGGTATCACTTTCTGCATGATCATATTAGCAAGGGGGATGTTGAAATAAAATTTGTTGATACAAATAATCAAATTACTGATATCTTCACTAAACCTCTCAATGAAGACAACTTCACTTCTTTTAGAAGAGAGTTAGGCATTTGTCGTCTAGATAGTCAGTGAGTGTCTTGCTCTTATTTAGTTCATTTCATACATTTGCATCTGCATTTCACCACTAGATTTTTGGTTTGTGTAATCTCCTTGGATCATGCATATGCATCATGATTGTAATGTGTGTTGCACTTTGCATGCTTGTATGTAAAATCCAAATGCTTAGTATGTATGTATATATACCTTATTGAAAAACCCAAACAATTTTGACCTCCCTTGATTTTCTATGACTATATACTCTTTGGATAATAATGCATTGCCACTAGAAGTTCGGGATGAATCATGTTCGGGAAATCGGTTATGGGTTTAGGCCATATATGATTTAATTTGGCTTAGAACTACCCCAAATTGACAATCCCATTAAATATCCCTTTTGCATTGATCAATTTATTCCTAAAGTCATTTGGGGCTCAAGCCTTGATCATTGGAATTCCACATCTCTACTAAAACTTCATTTTTTCTTGGATAACAGGAAGGTGTCGACACCTAAAGTCGACACCTAGCCTTGTGTGTTATTTTTTCTTTTCGGGTAGTATTGGGCAAAGCAAGGTGTCGACACCCAATGTCGACACCTGCCGGTCGTGACTTTTCGTGAACCGGTTCGCAAGTGTTTTAAACCCTTCTCCAACCCCTTGAACCCACTCCACATCACGCCCTACCGCCCCTACGCAACCGGTGCTGCACTCCTTCGTCCCCAAAATCCCTTTCTTGCTCACACCTCCACACGTTAAAGCCCTAGCAAGCGCGGACGACACCGCGGCACCCGCGCCCTCTCCTTGGACGAGCATCTGTGGCCTCTCATTCAACCGTTTGTCCCCTGGAGCGTGGATGATCTGTGGAGATTCCTCCCATCCATGGTAAGGGCCACATTGTCGCCCCAAATCAACTCCTCATCTCCTCCTTCATCTTCGCACAAGATTGTTTCCCCCATGGCGCCCAAACGACGTGCGCTAGGCAAGGAACCCGCTGTGGAATCCGGCCGAAAGAGGGAAGCTCGGGCTAAGCGCAAAGAGCATGAAGCCATTTTGGAGAAACCCACTCCCGCATAGTTCAAAATGATGGATCGGAAGGTTCTCCGACCCCGAGCAGTTGATTTCAATGATCTACACCAAGGACTCTCTGAATTTCTCCCCTTGGTAAAGAATCAACTGAATCTTCTTTCATTTATGTCTGATCACCGGAATATATATTACTCCCTTGTCCTTCAATACTATGGAAATATGTTTTTCAAGAACAACAAATACATGACAATGGTGAATGGACAAATTCTTAGTATCTCTGAAGAACAGTTAGCTAATGTTTTTAAGATGCCTAATGCTGGCGAACTTCATGGGGAGGCAATGATTGATGAAGATGTGGCATATGAAATTCTGACCGGGGAAGAAATGCAAGATAGAACCGTCAGTGGCTTGAACGCCAATTATTTTTCCCCATTACAGCGCATTCTCCATCATATGGTGACCACTATTTTGCTTCCAAAGGCAGGAGGAAGGGAAAAAGTCACAGATATTCAGACTTTTATAATTGCTAATCTACTACAAGGGCAGCAGATCAATTTCCCTGCACTTTTCTTTGCTCATATCACTGCATGTCTCCATAATCGAAATCACACTCTTCCATATGCCGCCACCTTAACTGCTATTTTCTGTAAGGCTGCCATTGATTTGAGCAAGGAACCTTGTCAAACCTTGAGAGAAGGTGATATCTACACCGTTCATTCCGTTTGCAAGAATATGGGATATGAGAGAAATGCTCAAGGTCATTTGGTTTGGCATCTAAAATCTGTGAAAGAAAAAGAACCTGTAGTTGATTCTAATGAGGAAGAAGAAGAAACCGACGCTCAGCCTGTACATGGCGGGACCTCCGGCACTTCAGCCGCCTCCACGGATGTTCATGGGATACAATTGACTGTGGAGACCTTGAGTGGTGATGTGGGTGAGCTAAGGGAGACAGTGGATACTCTTACTCAGGATGTGTCCGGATTGAAGCTTAATCATACCAAATATCTCCAGGCATTCCAGTCCATCAACACGTCCCTTGACTATCCCAAAACCGCCATGGATGCTCAAACCGAACAGTTCCAAGCCATCGTGGATTATATTCATCGACCTCCTCCTCCGCCATCCTCCGGGTCTGATTGAGTCTTGGTACTTCCCGTTGGCACTTGCTACTTGTACTCCCGGCTCCCCTTGTTTTTGTTGATGACAAAGGGGGAGAGTTATCTAGCTATATGCTATGGTATGTTACTTTCCTGTTATTGTGTGCTGCATGCATTGGTGATTGCGTGCCTGTATGGTCTCATGTCGTCGGAGTCTTAAGTTTAGTAAGTCTTGTGTGTTGAGTCCTTGCAGCAGTCATTGCATGTTCATAGTGGTCTATGTGGTGGTGTTTTGTTTTATGTAATCAAAACCAATTAAAGAGGCTTTTAAGTGTGAATGTCATTCCGATCAATTAATATTTATGTTTGTGGTTATGCTTGTGATTCATTGCATGAATACCATTTACATGAGATGGATGTTTGCAAATTGCACCAAAACCCACACTCTAGTCACTTTGTTTAAATCGTAGCACATAGCATTATTGTCATCATCAAAAAGGGGGAGATTGTTTGCCCCCGAGGTTATGATGTATGGATTAATGAGTTTTGATGATTAATGAATGCAATGCGCGATCATGGTTTTGAGTGAACCGAATCTGTACTCTTATGAACACCACATCTATTTAATCATGCAATGGTGATTACTGGTTGATACTCAAATGGCTTTTGAATGGACAATTCAACAAATGAGCAAGCAATTGAGGACCGAAGGTGAATTCAGGTAAAATGATGAGGTAAATGTTGATATGTGATTTGATATGGATTTTTCATTCCTCCTTAATCCGTCACTCTTGGAATGGCAAATGGAAACAGTTTTGAATAAGCCTACCTTGTTCAATTCTTTTTGAGGTTCCCATACTTCCATTAAAAAGGTTAAAATGTAATTGTTATTTTGTAAGCTCTATGATGTTGTATCAATCTGATGTATACTTGGTGTTTTTACAGGTTGGAAGACCTCCTTACACTATCATTTTATCATGCCACCATCCATGGAGGGGTTGATGCTTTAATTCTTAGAAATATAGGTCATTGAGCCTTCTGGTAGTGCAAAAGTCGACACCTGGTGTCGACACCCTATTCCAGATTCCTTTTCCAGCATCCAGTCCAGGAGGTGTCGACACCTACATGATGTGGTGCTGGCAGCAAGCCAGAATACCAGGTGTCAACACCTGATGTCAACACCCAGCGTCTAGGGACTCCGTTTGGCATTTTTGTTCAATGTAATGCCCAAGGGGTCGACACCAGGTGTCGACACCTACACGGAGCCGTGAATTAGGACTTTTGCATCCTCGAACCATTTGTCCAACCACTCACATCTATCTGCCTTATTTTCCTCCAGATTTCATGGATCTTGTCCTAACGGTGTCCCTTGACCATCCTGGAAGTATATAACCTTCTCTTTGGGTCTCAAACCCTAAGGAGGTGGGAAGATGTTATTGTTCTAATCTTTGTGATTGTAGGTTCGCAACAGCAGCTCAAGGGCCTTCTTCCACCTTTTTCAGAACCTAAAGTGAAGGGAAGAAGCTTGAATCAAGCCTCCACATCATCCCCAACAGCAAGTTGCGTGAGATATCAAAGCTACAACCTTGTTTATGCGACATAGCTTCATTCCTCCTTAAGGATCGATCTTCCTCCTACAGAAGCATTCAATTACATTCAAGGAAGTGAAATGGGGAACTTCAAACATGATAAATCATTCTTCCCCCCTTACTCTCAGATTTACTTTGTGTCAACTTGAGCATTTGATGTAAAACTTGAATCATATCTGTATGCGTGTTGTTCATGTTCGGAAACACGAACTTGTGTGTGTGTATGTGTGGTAGCCCAGATCGGGTACCGCGTGTGTGTGTGCCTCACTTCATAGTGAAGTCTTGATCCTCACGAGCGAGGGGTGGACGTAGGGAACACGGCAGTGTACCCGAACCACCTAAAAATTCCGTGTGTCTATTGTGGTTTGTTCTTCCGCTTCCTTAGTCGAGTGGGCTTCACGGTAAGTTGAGCGTACACTAGTTTCATTGTTAAACACCTACTACTATCCACACGCATTCACAAGTGTGTCCATGCTAGAGTGTGATCTAGTGCATGTATGTTTAATTAACTTAGTTTCACTCCAAAAGATTTTTTATTGGCCAATCAATTCACCCCTCCCCTCTTGATTGCCGCCTTTCGGGACTCAACAGGAACAAAGATAAATTTTAGAAAAGAGGGCCTGCGCTACAATCCGATTAATAAAAAATCTTTTGAAAATAAATTGAAGACATCTTTTGTCAAAGCTTCCAATGTAGTCACAACCTCAAAGGTCAAACAGCCCACTGTTGATAATTTTATCTCTCTTTCCTTTACCCTGCCCCTAACTATGCTAATAACATAATAGCATGAAAGGCATGGAAGATGATGAACAAAGGGGGATGAGAGATAGAAGAACTGACCGTGATCGCCACCAAGGGTTAACAATGCCAAAGAGATGAAGAGATAAAGGAAAGGGCGCCGTGTACCTTGGAAATATGAAGAATTGATCACGCTTAAGAACGGGACACTGGGAACTTGTGGACTCAAACCTCTTCTCCTTTCAGCCGGCTAGATGAAGAAGGCCTCACGTTGTATTCATGCTCTCCTGCAAAACAAAGCCAAAACAAGGACAAAAAACCCATTAGAACATGCATGTGTAGTATCAATCCCGGAGTTGTAAAATAGGGGTAGAAATTAAGAGAGAACGCATCGGGGGGATATTTTTAACCCCTATGGAAGGGTGGAAAAGATAGGTGTGTGTATTGTGCATGCATGAGAGTTGAAATCATGAGATTTGATTGAGAGAATAGAGAGAAAATAATGACGCAAAATAGGGAAAAACGCTTGTGTAGCAGAAAATGTAGAAAACTATGATGATTTGTGATTTTGAGGAGACTAGAACTAAAAGTATAGACAAAGAAATCAAGTCCAGAAGGATGGAATTGAAAGCAAATACTTCCCTCTTCAAGATGGGGTCGAAGTTATGAGTTGGAGTTGCAGCATGGCTTCGTCCCACGTCCGGAAAGAGCCTCCCTTTGCAACTGCGAACTGGGCAGTTTATATAGAGTTTTACAAGAAAGCCCCATCTTATTATCACGATTCCCGGAGATATAGTCCAAGATAAATCAAGTTCTTTGGATCAAACTTGAGATAATACTAAAAACAAGAGATAGGAACAAACGGGGATCAATTCGAAGGAGGATTCTAGAAGATATGGCTCTTGGAAGGTACCCCCGTCGCACTAGAAAATAGAGTTTTAGTTGTACCAGGATGCTTAAATCCTGATCTTGTGACCCAGATCTTGAAAGATATAGCTAATAAAAATTCGATTTCTATGAACCAAATTCAAGATAATACAAATGGCTAGAAGTAGGAAAAAACAGGGATCAATTTGGATAAGAATTGAAGAAGTTATGGGCTCAAGATAGGCTCGCCGCGTAATTTTTGGGGGCAAAGTCCAGCAAAAATTGGACTCTCTGCTGTGTGTAACGGTCTATCGTAGGACCGCCACATTGCTCTAACGGTCTAGGGTAGGACCGCCACGCTCTAGGGGTCGAACGGTGTTATTTCGAGCGAGTTTTGGTGTGACGGTCTACTATAGGACCGTCACATGTGCTCTAACGGTCTTATGATAGACTATTAAATGGGCTGTGACGCACCTATACTAGACCTTCACATCGCTGTGATACACCTACAGTAGACCTTCACATCGATGAAGAAAAATTCTGGGCAGACTGAGTGTGACTTTAGAAATTGACGCTTATCTCTCAAACGGGGCAGAACTAGTGAAAGTGGTAGAAGAAGAAATTGTAGATAACTTAGAGAGGAACAACTTTCATGAAGAAAAAAAAGATGAGAACATGATCATATAAGGGAGAAAATGGTGCTAGAAGAAAGTGAAAGAATTCTGAACAGCACAGCACACCGGAAAAAATAGCTCACAAACGGGGCAGAATTGGCTAACTGCGTAGAAGATAAAATTGTAGATCGTTGAAAGAGGAACAACTTTGGTGAAGATAACTTTTTGAATAGAGGGACAGAAGGAGATGAAAAAGGATCACTTTGAGGACTGCACAGTGGGAGAGAGCTGATTACTTGAGGGAAGTCAGCCTAAATGGGCCGAAAGTCGACTTAGAAGTCAGAAGTTGATAAAATAAACTCCAGGCTCTAAGAAATCATGATCTCTAGGGCTCAAAGGGAATGGAACAATGAAAATTGGCTTGAAATCCATCCAAGGAAAGCTCCAAAATAATGGATAATTCAGAACATCAAAAATGATGAATAAGAGAAATGACGCAACTTATGGGCTAAAAACGGGTGTCAATAGATGCCCCTCCTTGATGTCCGCTTTGCAAGGGAATGAGCGAAAGTGACGCGGAGGTGGAATGGAAAGGAAATGAAGCGAAAGCGACAGCGACGTGAAGCAGAGATGAAACGGAGAGAACTAAAAAGCGGGTATCAAGGCAAAAAGACACCCGTCACAACCAACAAGCGACAGGAATTTTCCGAAAATACCGAACTAACCACCTGAAATGGATGACAAGGATGAGACATGTCTGGAGAACTAAACTAAAGGAAAGGAAACACGACCAACCTCATCGGGGACACAATCCACGGACAATGAGTGGGTCGGAAAGAACATAACGTAAGAGCTGGAAAGGAGAATAAGACTGAGATAAAATCCAGACAGGAATCACACTGGCCAACAAGACCAAGTGGGAAGATCAGAGAGATCGTTCAAATTAGGAGTGGAATGAAGAATCTCTTACCCAAGAGAACTGAGATGTAAATAACCATTGCTGAGGATAAATCATGAACGGATCACGAGACGTGAATGCTCAAAAAATTTATGCATGCTAGGCTAAAATAAATAAATCATCAAAACGAATGCGAAGAAAGATAAAATAGAAAGTACTCAAGAATAGTATTGCTAGACTGAGTCAAGACGGAGTCAAGAGTCTTCTTGCAATCACGGCGTGCGAGACAGAGTACATCGTCCCCCACCCAACTCAACCGAGCGGCCTATCCAACGATTAACCGTATGCTCCTAGATCATCATCATTTTTGTTAAAGGGGAACATCAGATCCTAGAACACACGGCCAACCAGCCGGTCCTTGAGAGGCTATAACAATGTATATATCATATAGAAATGCAACAATGAGAAGGGATAGAGAGCCATACCTGACTTACCTGCCAAGTGAAACGGCATCTTTTAGATTTTCTAGATTTTTTATGATTTTTATGGATTTTCAAATAAGACAACAACAATATGAATGACCATGATAAACAAGCATGAATGAAAGACAACATAACACAATGATTAACGGAACGACCTACAACACAACAAAATATAACGATCAAACGAATGAAAAACAACACAACAAGACGAACAAGTACATATGCAATGGCATAAACAAACCACACGTATGCAAGATGAACGTGGGGGACAAGACAACAATGCAGCGAGACAACACACGGTTGGCACAAGAACATGAGGGATGACCACACGGTTGGGACAACACACGAGATATAGAAGGACGACTAACAACATATGGAAGATAACTAACAACATGTGGTGGAGAGGGGGATTTCTGTAGCCCAACTAAGATCAGCCAAACTAGGCACATCAGGACCAAACAAGGCTCAGCTCATCCAAGTGACAGCCCCCTGGGGCCCACTTAGGCAAAAAAGCCCAATAAAGATCACTCGGGAACCCACCCTTCCTCGGCGGCCCTTAGGCTCGGAAGGACCGAGCATCAGAACGGAGGAAGACCCACGCCCGAGTTATCCCTCCATCGGGATAGAGGCGAGTGCTCTGCGCCCACTCCGACCTGACTGCATCCGAGCTATGCCTATCGCCCAGACAGGGCTGGCACCTCTTATGCTCGGACTAACTGACAAGTGTTTATCCATGCAGCCATTGAGAGTCCTTTATGAGCAGGAGTTTAGGGTGATAAAAATCCATGATCCCTCAAGGCCATGAAGATCCCACGATGAGGACGTAACGATCCCATGATGAGGACGTAACTCCCGCCTGAAACTCCTCAACTTACGGGACTCATCAGGTGAGCTCGCTATATAAACCAGGGACTCCCCCCAGCGGAAGATAAGGCCAATACACGCCTAAAACCCCTTGGTGTTGGGGGATCTCGTGCACCTCTTTCTACCTCCCTCAATACCTTCCACCATTGCTCTACTGACTTAAGCATCGGAGGGTTTTCCCCAGGGAACCATCCCTGGGCCTCCTGATTCGTTTCCCTTTCTCTATAGTTCACTATTCGGTGATCATCCTCCCAGCTCAGGACAAGCGCGAGATCATGCCCCTTCATCTAGCACCGTTTGTGGGAAACGACCAAAGAGCCAGTATGGTGAGAAGAAGTTCAGGGAGGAGGTCCACCGGCGACAGGGGAAAGGCCACGGCGGCGGCAGAAGAAGGCCCCTCACAAGCCTCCCAAAACCCCCCCTCCGGTGCCAGCACTCCCGCCGACGTACCGCCCCCTCCCCCTGCGGCCGGGCTGTCGCCCCTTCCTCCCACAGTGGTAGGGCTACCGCTCAATGGCGGCGCCGACGCCTTCCAAGCCCTCAACGCGAAACTGGACATCCTCGTGGAACTCATAAGGACCCAGGCGGCCAGGGATGGAAGGTCACGCGCCCCTCCGGAGAGCCCTCCCCGCGAGAATGTCTCCCAGCACACCATCGGAGGTTGCTTCACCCTCCGAGGGCAGCAGCTCATCCGTAACAAAGCAGGAGGACCCTCGCAAGCCCCCCCTCCGGAGCAAGAGGCTTCCTCCACGCCGAAGCGGGGCAGGCATGGGGCATGCCGTCCCCTCCCAGAGATCGAAGTACCTAGGGAGCGCCAGGATAGCCTGCCTTTACGCCTCCTTAGCCCTATGACGCAGCAGCAGCTGGAGCTATCCCTCCGACTGCGAGAATTCGAGAGGCGTTTCGCAGAGCAGGCGCGCGCCCTACGAGCCCTGCAGAAGACCTCTCCACCAGAGGACGAGGAGAGATCCCCGTTCTCCGACCATATCTTGAAGGCAGAGGTATCCTCAGAGCCTCCATCCCGACCTTCAAGCCGTACGACGGCAAGGGTGACCCGACCGACCACTTCGACAGCTTCGACGCTCTAATGACCCTTCACGGAGCGTTCGATGCCATCAAGTGTCGAACCTTTGCGACCACCTTGGTCCAAGGCGCCCAAGCATGGTTCCGGGCCCTCGCCCCCGGATCCATCCGAGACTTCAAGTAATTCGGGCGAGTATTCAAGGAGAGTTTCACCGGCAGCAGCCCCCCAAGGTCGGTAGCGGGACTTTTGGCCCTCAAACAGGCGCAAGGGGAGAAACTTCGGGCCTACATTCTCCTATTCAAATCGGAAGCCTTGAGGATCCCCCACCTAGACGTCGCCTCGGCCATAACCGCTCTGACCGGGGGCACCCGCGACGAGAACCTCCGCTGCGAGCTTGTCCTTCACTCTCCCTCGACCCTTGCTGCGCTAGTGACTCTAGCATTGCACCACGCCAAGTGCGAAGAAGTGCTCAGTGCATGCTGAGACGTAACCGGCTCGGGTCGGGATGGGGACAAGAAGCGGGCACCCGAGCCAAGCTCAGGCCAAGGAAAAAGGCGGAACCGAGACGGGGAACGCAAGGAACCGTCACGGAAGTACAAGCGGTACACTCCCCTAACCGCTCTAGTGTACGATATTTATGAAGACATCAAAGGCTCGGGCCTCCTCCGCCAACCCAGCCAATGAAGTCGAAGAACCACAGTCGCAGCAAGCATTGCCTGTTCCACAGCGACCACGATCATCACACTGGTGACTGCTGTCAGCTCCAGGATGAGATCGAGCGTCTCGTTCGTCAAGGGCACCTCTTCCGGCTCATAGCCGGGCACCAGGAAGACCGAGGCACCCCAGAGGAGATCAACAACGCCCCCCGAGGGGTCCATATCAACGTCATCATCGGAGGAGCTGCATCAAGAGGAGACAGTGGCCGAGGAAGGAAGCGTCATGCTGAGCAGGGGAGCCGAGTCATCGAGCCTCCCAGGGCCCCGCCGAGTGAGCCCCATGTCATAGTCTTCTTCGACCAAGACTTGGAGGGGCTGAGCACCTCGCATGACGATGCCCTAGTGATATCGGCCACAATAAACCATTGTAACGTAGACAGGATTCTAGTTGACAATGGAAGTGCCCGTGATGTATTATCCTACGAATGTTTCCTTAAGATGGGGGAGGATCCGTCTAAACTCCGCCCGATCCGAACCCCCCTATGCGGGTTCAATCGCCAGGCCACTTATCCCGAGGGAGCCCTAAGCCTGCCGGTTACTCTTGGCACCCCACCCAAAACCGATACGGTCATGGTGGACTTCATAGTGATCAAAGGTATGATAGCATACAACGTAGTCTTCGGCGGAGGAATCCTCAGCCGAACAAAAGCGGTGCCTTCTACCTATCACCAAAAGATGAAGTTCCCCACCAAAAATGGGTTGTTGGAAGTCCGAGGTAACCAGGCAATGGCCCGAAGGTGCTACAATATCTCGGTTGAAGCCACAAGGCCGGACGGGAAGAACAAGGGCCCCCGAGAAGTCGAGGAAAAATCCGCAACCGCCGAGCCTGGAGGAGAATTGCTAGTGGTTTTCCTAAACGACGACCCGAACCTAGGAGTAATGATCGGAGCCGACCTAACATCTGAGGTTCAACAGCAATACACAGAGTTTCTTTCCGCGTACATCCAGGTCTTTGCATGGTCTGATGATCAACTCCCCGGGATACCGGAAGAGACGGTGGTGCATAAGCTCAACCTCGACCCAACCATGAAGCCCATGCAACAACGCAGAAGGAAGCATGCGCCAGAGAAGCAGGCGATTATCAAGGAGCAGGTCACCAAGGGGCAGAAGACTGGCCTTTTTAGACCGGTCCTGTACCCGACATGGCTGGCTAATGTCGACCTGGTGCCAAAAGCTTCAGGAAAGTGGCGGATGTGCGTGGACTTCACCGACTTGAACAAGGCTACTCCAAAGGACTGCTATCTCTTACCAAGCATCGACCAACTGGTTGATTCAACATCGGGCAATGAGATAATCAGCTTCCTGGATGCCTATTCAGGTTACCACCAGATCAGAATGCACCCCGAAGATATCGAGAAGACCACCTTTATCACCGACTTCGGCGTACACTGCTACACCCGGATGCCTTTCGGGTTGAAGAACGCTAGAGCCATGTACCAGAGGCTGGTCAACCATATGTTCGAGGGACAACTCGGTCGGAACGTCGAGGCCTATATTGACGACATGCTCGTGAAGACCCCCAAGGCCGAGGACCACTTCGCCGACCTAGCAGAAACTTTCGACACCCTCCTGAAGTACAACATGAAGCTCAACCCCGCCAAGTGCGCCTTCGGAGTAAGGTCCAGGAAATTCTTGGGCTTCTTAGTCACCCAACGTGGGATCGAGGCCAACCCCGACAAGGTCCAGGCCATCCTGGACATGCGCCCACCCACCTGCATCAAAGACGTTCAATGCCTTACCGGGCGCATTGCTGCGCTCAGCAGATTTCTGTCCCACGCGGCTGAACGATGCCTACCCTTCTTCAAACTGTTGAGGGGGCCCAAAATGGCATCTGCTACATTCACGTGGGACGAGGAATGACAAAGAGCATTCACCGACCTTAAGGAGTTCCTGGCTTCACCCCCAGTGCTTTCCAAGCCCGTCCCAGGTGAAGCCTTGCATCTCTATCTCTCGGTGACTCCGTCTACAGTTAGCTCGGTCCTAGTCAGAAATGACTCGGGAATCGAGAGACCGATCTACTACACCAGCAAGGTGCTCAATGAGGCTGAGAAAAGATACCCCGCAACCGAGAAACTCGTGCTAGCGTTGGTTACCTCGGCCAAGCACCTCCGACCCTATTTCCAAGGGCACTCCATCACCGTGCTGATCGGTGAACCATTGAAGAGGATCCTCACTCACCCTGAAGCCTCAGGACGCCTCGTCAAGTGGGCCATCATGCTCGGGGCCTACGATATATCGTATCGGCCTCGCTCGGCTATCAAAGGCCAGGCGCTCGCTGACTTCATCACCGAGAGCACCATCCCATCTGAAGAAAGATCTCCGTCTGCGCCCGAGCGACCTGAGAACTGTTCATCGACGGATCTTCCAACTCAACCGGAAGCGGTGCCGGCATCCTCCTGAAGTCCCCCGAAGGAGCAGAGCTACAGTACGCCCTGAAGTTCAACTTCCAAGCATCCAACAACGCTTCCGAGTATGAGGACTTCATATCGGGAGCCCGCATGGCCCGGCGGTTAGGGGCTTAGCGAGTCAGGATTCACACTGACTCCCAACTGGTCGCTAGCCAGGTCATCGGTGATTATGAAGCTCGGGAAGCACCGATGATCAAATACCTCCAACTGGTCAAGACTGTGGCACAACAGTTCGAGAGTTTTGAGGTAGTCCAAATAGCTCGGGAGGAAAACTGCCGAGCGGACGCCCTCTCTCGGCTGGCCTCCTCTCTTGACCCCGAGGGTACTCGATCGGTCCTTCTCGAAGAGCTAGAGCGCCCGAGCATCGATTTGGAGCTCCTAGCTATTGACTCGGCCTCCCCAAGCGACTGGCGTACCCCCTACCTGTCGTGGCTTCAAGACTCCCAGGAACCTCCCGACCCTCAGGAAGCCCAAAGATTGAAATACCAAGCTCGGTGATTCGTCACTCTGGATGGCGCACTCTACCGGAGATCCTTCTCCGGCCCTCCTTTGAAGTGCCTCAGCACCGACGAAGCCAACCGAGCGATCGAAGAAGTTCACGAAGGTCTATGCGAAGCACATTTAGGGGGAAGGTCGCTCGCCAGGATCTTGCTACGGCAAGGTTATTGGTGGCCCACCCTACAGCGTGACTGCTCAGCCTACACACAGCGTTGTGACCACTGCCAGAGATTCGACCACTTGGTCCATCTGCCAGCAACGGAGCTTATCACCCTAGCCGAGCCTTGTCCTTTCGCTAACTGGGGAATCGACATCCTCGGGCCATTCCCCACGGCCCAGGTCCAGAAGAAGTTCATTATCGTCGCCATGCAAGGATCACCGAGATAGTCGTCTAGAATTTCATCTGGAAGTCGATCATCTGTCTCTACGGCATCCCCCGGGTGATAGTGAGCGATAATGGTCGGTAATTTGATTCTCGGTATTTCCGAGACAGATGCGCCGACCTCAACATTCGCAATCACTTCACTTCGGTCGCCCACCCTCAGGCTAACGGACTGGTCGAAAATACCAATAAGACTATCTTAAAAGGCATCAAGACTAGGCTCAGCAAAGCCAAGGGTAGCTGGCTCGAGGAATTACCGAACGTACTTTGGTCGCACAAAACGACTCCCAGAACGGCAACCAGTGAGAGTCCTTTTCAACTAGTGTATGGCACCGAGGCCATGATCCCGTTGGAGATTGGCAACCCCTCCCAAACGACCAGAAACTGCTCAAAAATCTCGACCTAGCAGATGAAGTCTGGGAGATTGCCAGCATCAGAGCAACGGAATATCAACGCCGCCTCACTCGATACTACAACGCCAAAGTCCGAGACAGACACTTCCAGCTAGGAGACTTCATCCTCAGGAAAGCCGAAGCCTCTCGACCACTTGAGGCGGCGGGAAAGTTATCCCCTAATTGGGAAGGCCCCTACCGAGTGGTCGAGACGCTCGGAAAAGGAGCATACCGTCTATCCACGATGGAAGGAGAGCTCATCCCTCGGACCTAGAACTCGACTACATTACGCAAGTTCTACTTCTGAGTACTTAGTATCGTGCAAACGACATGGGATAAAACAAAAGGCTCCTTTCTTTTATTCAAACAACCCGCTTGTACATCAGGAAGGCCGAAGCCAAGGAAATACATGTCAAAAAAGCAAAAAATCCATTTGGCGCCGTCATGCGAGCCCATCACTCGGCTGACTCGGATGACCTTCCTGCACCCAGCCACTGACTCTGCCTCGTGTAGAAACTGGCTTAGATAAAGGATAGTCGACCCTGTTGGCTCGGGTAGCTCAATACAAAGGTGACAGAGGGATTAGGAAAGAGAAGGCTACCTTCCAAGTTGAACTTGGAAGAGAAGAGGGAGAGGGAATGCATATGAAAGCATCTTCCCCGCCAAACTGCCAACTCTTTGGAAGAAAGAGGGTGTAGGCACCCTCCGAAGAGTGAAAGAAAGGAGGAGCAGAGCAGAAGAGGGAAAAAGAGGCTGCGAGAAAGAAAAAGAAACCAGTAGAGCTGGACGAGGAGGCAGGGGAAAGCCCGGAAGGGATGGAGCTTAGTTGGCTTCCTCCTCCCCTCCGTGAAGTGAGCAGGAAGGGATGGGCGGCAGGAATGTCTGATGCCCGCATCCGTCCTCCATCTCGCCCCCCTGCAAGTGTCGCCAGAACTGATAAAGGAAAGATGACGTGCCTCCACACGTCGAACCCTCTTCAATTCCATTCGACGGCCGTCGAACCCTCTTCAAATCTGAAACAGCAAGAACTCTCTACCCCCCATCATCGGCAGCCTCATCTTCCGGAGCGTCTTCCATGCTACAGATGCAACGTCACAATGCCATGTGAAGAAGGAATGAGGAGAGACTGTCAGAGAAACCCCTAAGCGGTGGAGAGGAAGAGACGCCCTTCAGACCTTTTATAGGCAAAGGGAGGCTATTTGCCTTAAATGATTCTCTCCTTGAAAACACGCCAAAGGGATTTCTCTCTACGAATGGTCACCTCAAACTTCTCATCTTCCGCCCCAGTGGGATACACGAAGCGGCCAGGCATTCAAAGTATGAGAAATTAGAAAGACACCCTGTCAGACGCTCACCCAACCATCATGCGAGATTCACACAGAAAGTATCGGCTCTTTCCAACCATCGCAGATACGCTGAACAAAATACGGCAATGGCGATACGGAACAGATAAGTCTTCATCACAATGCTACTGCCTTATTTATTTCTACACAAAAAAGGAAGTTCTTTCCTCCAAAAAAGGAAAAAGGCATACAAAAAAGGAAGCGAAGCAAATACATCAGGCCTCTGGCCCACCTTGAAGCTCAGAAATAGAGGAGTCGAGCGGTCTGCCCCCGGCATCCTCGGTGACGGCCGACCCTGGCACTGACCCCACCGGTGTGGGAACTGTCTTAGTTGCGTGCCCTCTCGAGGCATCCAAAGTTGGCGACTCCTCGAATGATGAGTCCCCCTGATCCTCTTCATCCTACGCCAAAGCAGAGGAACTGGAGGATGATAAGTCTGAGTAATAACATTGCCCGGATGGGAAGTCAACTACCCCAGACGCCTGCTCCTCGGCGTAAAAGACGGCCCGGCTGTAGCCCTTCTTGAATCCCTTGCGGATGCCTCGACGAAGTCCTAGCTCGTAGTAGGGGAGGACAGCCTCCTTAAGGTCGACCCGGTAGGCCTCTGAGCTCTTGTACTACTCGAGAGCCTCCGCCCCGGCCGATCCCACCCTACCAGCGAGCTCGGCCTCCCTCCGCTCCGCCTCGGCTGACTTCTGCTCGGCCTCAGCCGTCCGCTCTTCGGCCTCTGCCACCTGCTTCTCTGCCTCGGCCCGATCAGCCTCAGCCTCCCGCCGAAGGCGCTCAGCCTCCTCCACTCGGTCCACTAGCTCGGCCCGCTCGGTCTCCCACCGGCCGTCCAGCTCAACGCGTGCTAGGCGCTCCTCTTCAAGAATTCGGCTCTTCCTCTCGAGCGATTCATAGGCCTTGGCTAGCTGCTCTGCTAGCGCCCGGGTCTCCACTTGGCTTGACCGTACCAGCTCCCTGATTGAGGAAAGCTCCCGCCGAAGCCCATCACGCTCTTCGACGAGCTGAGCAAACCTCCTGTCCGACCCACCGAGGGTCCAGGCCAGGTTCACTTGCTCCCACTCCGACCGAGCGTATGCTTCTGCTAGAGTAGCCCCCATATGGGCCAGAGCTAGGCCGCCCTCCGTAACCCCGGTGAGAGCCGTGGACGGGGAGTACTACCTACCTCCCCCCCTCACCTTCGCGGATATACCATGGCATACCTAGTGCAGGGGGCCCGAGATACCCAGCCTCTCCAAGGCCACTGGAACGGAGAACCCCCCATCGCCCGGTGCCCCACCGTGTGGCTCGGATCGAGCCCCAGCCTCGGTCGCCCCTCGCGCCTCGACCGGATTCTCTTGCGGCCCCTCAACCTGGATCGGCTCGCCACCTGCACCACTGCCCGAAGCGCCAGCCTAGGTCGCGATCACAGCATCCCCAACTTCGGCCATGGCCCCCTCCGCTCTGGCCGAGGGGAGAGCCGAGTCGGCCCCGCTGCCAGTCACGAGAGCATCCTCGGTCCCCTCGGTTCCGGCCGAAGGAAGAGCCGAGCCCACGTCGTCGCCGCCCGCAGGGGCAGCCCCGACCTCCTCGGCCCCCTCTAGCTTGGCTGGTGGGAGAGCCCACCCGATAGAGTCGGCCCCATTATGCTCGGCGGAGGGGTGAGCCGCGGTAGGGCCGCCTCCGACTGCGGGTGCGACCCCGGCCTTCTTGGCCCGCTTCCTGGCCCTCGCAGCGGCCCGGATCATACCGTGCATAGGTTCCTTGCGCTTGGGTCCCCGCGGTCTGGAGGATTCGCCCTGGGCCTCTCCCTTGCCCTTATCTTTGGTTCGGGAGCGACCCACGGGAGCAGCCGGTTCATCAGCAGCCGAGTCATCTCCAAGCTCGATCACCTCTGCGGCCTCCTTCAGAGGCTCTCGCCTGGTGTCTGCACGAAGAAGAAGACATGTTCAGGAAAAGAAAGATGACCCCCACATCCAAAGGAGAATCTAAGTTGTGGCACCTGAGCCCGACGGATGCAGCCGCGTGAGAAGACATCGCTCGATATTCTCCGGCGTCACCAGCTCTTCGGTGGACTGGCGGTGCTTCAGCAAGATGGCAGCATACTTCTCCACATGAGGAGGGAACTCATCCTGTCTGGGAGGGATGTTAGGATGGAAATTGGGGATTACTATGCACCTCCAGGTTTCCTCCACTGAACAAATCCCGACCCAGAAGAATTGGGTCTTCCACCCCTTATGCGAAGAATCCTTCGCCGCCAAAGAGATACAACTCATATTCCACCTCACCTAGATGAAATAGAAGCCCTTCCCAGCCGAAGGATGTGCTTTCAACTCAAAAAAATAGTGGAAGAGGTCCATGGAAGGAGGAACTGAACACTGGCGGCAGAGAATGCGGAAGGTGGAAAGGAGGAGATAAGAGTTGGCTACCAACTGAATGGGCGCCAACCGAAAAAAATCAAGAAGTTGAAGAATGAAAGGTTCGAAAGGAAGGTGGAATCCACCCTTCCACGACAGAAGAAACATACAGATGTGGCCTGTACGAGAGTCTAGGCTCCTCTCATATGGAGAAGTGATAAGATCGGTGCAATGGATTCAGAGGGGGGGTGAATGAATCCCACCCTTAAAAACTTTTCGCTCAATAAAAGACTATAACATTATCAAGGCAAAATAGACAATCTAAAGAACAAGTTAAATTCTCTTTTAAACCAATGAGCAAATATATATAAGGCGCGCCTAAACAAACAACAAGCGGAAGCAGCACAGATAGAAATAAGAATGCACAAGGCAACCTGTGAAGGAGGTAGAAGACAAGGAGCAAACGCACAAGCCCAACCACACTGCACAGAAGATTTTTAGGTGGTTCGGTCACCAAGACCTACGTTCACCCCTCACTCCAAACCGGAGTGAGGCTTCCACTAGCTAACGCTAGAACAGCAGACTCAGTCTGTAAACAGTTGCTGCCAAACAGCTTGACCAGGGGAACAACCTCCCCTCATCCTCCAAACCGGAGGGAACCACTAGTGACTACCCGTCACTAGTAAACCAGAGACCGAGGTCTCTCTTCCTCTGAAACCCAGAGAGAACACTTGGACTTGCAACCCACAAGACTAGAACCGGAGACGAATCTCCCTTCCTCCAAATCGGAGGGGAACCCACAAGTGACAACCTGTCACTTGCAAACCGGAGACAAGTCTCCCTTCTCTTGAGACCACAAGAGGAACACCGATCTCTAACCAGAGAATCGAAAAGCACAGTTGATCAAATAAAAGGAAGATAAGAAATGAAAATACAGCAATCGGAAAGCTAGAAACGCAATGTAAAATGTAGCTCTCGCAGGAGCAAGTCTGGCTTGGATTTGATCCAAATGCCAGTGAACAAATCTTCAGAAGAATCCTCTTTCTTCTTCTTCACGAACCCTCTCTCTCTCTCTTTCTCTTTTTCATTTTCTTCTTATGCTCTCTCACTCTATTTTTCTTTCTCTTCTTCTTCTTTCACACTCTGCCTCTCTGCTCTTTTCTTCTCACTATCATTTTTCTGCTTCTGGATCGTGCAGGCTCCTTACTGCTTCTCAATCTCCTCTTCTGCTTCGATCAACCCTCTCCAGAAGAAGAGGCTTCATATATATATCATATGACAGCTAGGGCGTGTGGTCTTCATGATTCCCGCCCAGAGAGTTCCTCCACGTGTCAGCATTTCAGCAAGCTTCAGTACACGTGTCACGATCAGGGCCATCTTATATTCTTGGATCATGTGCATCATTAACCTTTGCAAAGAGTCCCTATCAGTCAGTCGAAGGAAGTATCAGCTTAAGACAGTAAAACCCTGTACAGGCTTCATTCATGCAAGCAAGGCAGTGCATGACTGTACAGAGTTGGTCGAGTGAAGCAATGGACGAGTGTACAGACTTGTTGAGACAATGCATGAACAAACGATGCAATGTACAAAGTTGATGGCGTGAAGTTCTGAATGCATATGAGAAAGTATATACATAAGCGATGAGTGCTCAGACAAGCCACCAAGCGAGTGTACACACTTTGTATGATGCCCAATTAAAGCATGTACAGACTTTATGTGATGCCATCCGAAGCATGTATAGACTCAGAAGGCATGGAAGGGATTGTACATACTTTGTCTGCATGTAAAGACTTTGAATGTCTTCATGAGACCTCAATGTACAGACTTGAGGGATGCATGAACATAACAGAAAGGAATGTGCAGACTTCTATGTGCGAGCAGTGTGTAGACTTAGTGTATGCGTGCATGCAGAACGATGTACAGACTTAGTATGAAAGATAGAATGTATAGACTTGAATGCTTGGAAAGGATTGTATAGACTTCGACTTGAAGGAGATGCACATGGGCACTGAAGTGTGTACAGTCTTCACTGAAGGATGTTCAGACTTTAAGTGATGAAGTGTGTATAGACTCTGCTGAAAAATGTTCAGCCTTTGAGTGCTGAAGTGTGTACAGACTTGTTTGTTCGTGCATGCTACAATGTGTAGACTTATGAACTGATGCAGACACATGCTGTATAGACTTTGAGAGCGTGCAGACAGTGTGCAAACTTGCTATAATGAACGATGCCCAACAGCATGGTGTATAGACTTAGAATGCATGAGACAGTAATGTATAGACTTCAATGTAAAGGCTAGAGTGTGACGGATGTATAGACTTTAGAAGACGAAGCATGCACAGGCCAACGATGTACAGACTTTGCCAATGTAAGACACTGTACAGACTTTGATGCCCACATGCAATGTATGGACTTCTGTGTGCAGGGTAGACAATGTATGGACTTGCAACGCGTGCAGGGCAGGCAATGTATAGACTTAGCGATGCATAGGCTGAAGTTAAGCGAACGATGTATAGACTTGCCCCTTGAAGAATGTACAGACTTTGAATGCTCTAACCCCACGATGTATAGACTTTGAAGCATGTGAACACGAGGACAATGTACAGACTTTACTTCGTGCTAGCTACAGGATAATGTCTAGACTTGATGCAGCTTCAAGGCACCCATGTGCAGACCTTACCGATGTATAGACTTGGTGTTCTGAACGTAGGTAAAGGTAAGGAATGTATAGACTTGATGAATGGCTTGCTAGCTACAGGACAATGTATAGACTTGGAAGGTTCAGCGATGGATGTACAGACTTCACCGATGTCTAGACTTAGCCAGCCCCAGGCGATGTACAGACTTGGCAAGCCCCAGGCCGATGTATAGACTTGCAGAACAAACGATGCACATATGCCATGAATGTGTAGACTTTGAATAAGAAGCCAGGCAAACGATGTGTAGACATGGCCAATGTATAGACTTGAAAGATGCAAACTTGTGCAAACTCTGTACAGAGTCTGCGTGCCTGAAACAGGGCAATGTATAGACTTGCCACCAATGCAGTGTATAGACTTGATCTCAAGGAATGGCTGTACAGACTTTAAGCGATGTATAGACTTGGTGAGCGCCAAGCGATGTACAGACTTCAATGACTCATGCAACCAGACACGAGAAAGCACAGACAATGTACAGACTTAGTGCAAACAGGATGTGCAGACTTGTGGCATGCAATGTGTAGACTTGATATGATGGAATGCACAATGTCTAGACTTGATATGAAGCAATGCACTGGCTGTACATACTTGAAGTAATGCATGCAAGAGACGATGTACAGACTTGGTCTTGCGACCAGGGGCTGTACAGACTTGATGTGCAGACTATGTGTTTGTGTGCAAGATAATGTGTGTGTGTGCTGTATAGACTTAAATGCATGCACAGAACAGTTTATGCATATCAGCTAAAACATCATCAAAGATCTGCGTGTAGACAGAGCATTACCTGATCTGAGCATTGACCTTACCTGTCATGATTTGACTTTGACTTGGGTTTACTTCATGATCTGTGAGTCATCCTTAAACCTGTTCTGACAGTTTCTCATAATGCAACAGGATTATATCATCAAGGATGTAAACATAATGAGGCATAATATCTGTCATCATCAAAACTCCAGAACCACAGGGGACACATCAATCTCCCCCTTTTTGATGATGGCAATATTATGAGTCATTGCAATAGATTCATCATGAGTCATTGCAATAGATTCATCATGATGATTATGAAATACCATATAACATACACCACAGATATGACAGAGTACATGAACATGCACCACAGAATAGCTCAGTCAGAAGTGAGCATGTAAAACACCATGTGATGCAAGTGTTGATTGATGCAAATGATGACTCACAAAAGTTCTCCCCCTTTGACAACATCAAAAAGAATGGAATGTTCATTGACTATTGAAGGAGCTATTATGCAATGCTGTGAGTTACAGTCATCAAAAAAACTCCCCCTGACAAGATACTATCCTGAATGAACATTGAACCACAGGGACATGCAAGAATTCTCCCCCTTAGATGGACAGTGATTGGAATGAAGCTCAGGACATAAAGAAGTCAACAGTCAGGTCTGAAATAATTGTGTCCAATGTGAGAAAGGAAGCATTCAGAAGGAATGAGAAAGGTTTTCAATGGGATATCAATTTCATAAATCTGATTAAACAGGTATTTCAGACTCTTCTATTATAGAGATTTATGAATGATCTTCATTGACAAGTCAGATCAGAATATGATGTATGCAAGGCTTATTCATAAGCTTTCTGTACTCATATCTGAAATCAGTTTTAATAAAAGTGAACCTTGCTTTCATATTGGCAGTCTTGTTTAATCTTCTTCTTTCTTACTCACTCAATTTCAAAGATTCCTTTAAGAGATGCAATCAATAGTAATGAAGTTAAACACATAAGAAATCATTTGTTTCTGTCAAGGGTTCCAATAGAATATTTCTTTTGCACACATTTTCAAATGATACACTAGATCAGTAACAATTTTTTATAACATTCTTCATGAGCAATTGAGTTTAGTACACCCTTGTAACTAGAGGATACACGTTGTTTAGACGCCAGTATCCCTAAGCACTTGGAAGGACTAACTGTCATGCTTCATAGGAACAGAGATTGCATTTACACTTCATGACACACTACAAATCATTTCTTTGATGAGTGAGATGTATTTCTCAGTGTGCATGCCATTGCTCTGCCAAATTATCAATCATTCTTAAGCAGAGTTAACTATGGCACCTCATGACACAGTCCATTGGACATGGTTTCTCAGTGACCAAAGTCATTACTCTGACAGGATTTACCCTTAGACATGTTCCATATTCTCAGATGTTTAAAAATCAATAGTAATTTCATACATATCAATCAGGAATATCATGATTTCAGAATTTTCAGAATTCAGAAGAGTTTAAAAAACACAACATCAAAATGTTGGTTAAAGTTTATTAAGACTAACTCAGATATTTTCAAGATATGTTCATAAGCAAACACAAGACATACATGAAACTTCAACCGGCTAAAAGTATCAGACATTCATAGTCCTATATAATAGAAGATTCCTCTTTAAGTTGTTTTCAGATTTATGATCAGGATATGCACAGAGAAGTCTTTCTGAATTTTCAGGGAAGGCCGAATCATTTTAAGGAACAGCCAATTCAACATATACAAATGGTTAGGATGAGTAAAAATGGCTGATAACAGTTGAAGCAGGAAGCTGAAATGTGTTGCATTACACATTCATCTCAGGGATTTAAGCAAGATAGCAGTTCAATCTGAAGATGGGAAGTTCAGTTGATAGAATATGAATAATACTCCCCCTAAATGTATGCATGAGCTAGCACTCAAGGTGTCGACACTTCTATATGCATCTTAAGCAGATAATATACTACTTATATGCAATTGTGAATGCATGTGCATGTCAAATGTGCAGATGAACATTTTTAAGCATGAGACATCGTCCAAGCAACAGATTTATTCAATACAGCTTTTCAGATTTTTCAGAATGCAATTTGTTTTCAGTGATTATGTATTTTAACAAATATCAAACAACTGCAATTGGCATATGTATGCATCAAATGCAGACAACCTTTTAATCTCATGTATGCACAGATCACTCAACAAGTGCACGAACAGAAAAGAATGCAAATGGCAGATGCAGTTATGGACATGTATGCATGAGATCTTAATTGACATATTAAGCATGATGTTCAGCTAAAAGGAAATTCAGGTGAACAAGCATTTAAACATCAGAGTTGGGGTTTTACCAAACTTTGGATGCCTTGGTTTATTTGACCCCCTTTTTTTTTCATCCCCAAGGCATACCTGCAAAACACAGATCTCATTTTGTGTTTCTAGGTACCCAAGACTTCTTGGGTCCTACATTGTTAGTGACACCTCTGATAGGTGCTTTCCATAATTTTGGGTGTCACGCCCCGACGCGGAATATCGGGACGTACAGTCGGGAACGAGCTGGCAAGAGAGAGATCTATCTAAAATAATACACAATGCTACAAGATGGAAATACTAAATGATCATTAACCAACCACAACTGATACAATAACCTCAAATTCAACTTAATACAACTGGAATTACAACCACTAAAACTCAATAACATAACTGAAACTAAATGCTCTCCAAAACACAACTAAAAGTAAGATAACACACTGCTAACACACTAGAACTGACACACTCATGACATCACTCCTGTCCTTCCCCGTCGGTAAGCGCGTCACCTGAAAAGCCTGGAAAGGGGGGAAAACACAACTATGAGCTGACGCTCAGTAGGAAATAACAGGCAATTTACGTGATTAACAAGTTAATTACATTTTCATATGCAATACTAAGAAAGAAATAAATGACGATAACGATATAATGAAACAACGTAATAACAAGATCTTGCAAGGTCAAGAAATATGTGATGTCAAGAATTAACAAGATAACAAGTACAAGAATTTACAACAGGAGATATAACAAGAGAAAGTAGTAAAGAATTGGCCACAAGTAAGTAATATCAATTCATTCGCGATCAAGTAACAAGTAACAAGAGATGTTTGTCATAGACGCAACAAGCAAGCAAGTATTTCGGTGTAATGCCCCACCATGTCATTAGCATCCCATGGGCTCAGTAATTTTTCGGGCGCTCTCCCCAGGACCAGACCGGGCCCTTATGATGCGATGCATTTATTTTTATGGGCCCAAAGTCCCACACGTCCAGACATTCAGTCAATTTTTAATGGCCAATTAATCAGAGGAATTTCTGTCAAGAGTATGAGTTTTTAAGGACTAACATGTCCTTGGATTCCAGATAAAAACTCGGTTGATACGGTCACCTCGGTGCCGCTTTACAAGAACTGGACCAAAACTCGGTCCACGGGGTCAAGAAAGAACGGCTGACAGTATACCGTTCAAGTGTGTAAGTAATCCATTCTACTGGAGTAATAGGGACTAAAACAGTAACTTAACAATCAATTTAATCCTAATTACCAAGTTAATATATCAAGGATTATCCATTATCATTTGCATTAAACCAATTTGCCAAAGGATGATTCAAGATGATAAGGTAAAGGAACAAGCTCGTACAGGAATGAAATAGCATGCATTAACAGAGATTTAGTTTCACCATTAACCACTAATTATGTGGGTTTCTATTTAACCATTGTATGAAGATGATAAATGGCATGTTTTTACACTACGTTTGCATGTAGGGACCAATGTTAATTGAAATCAAAGGGGTACATGAATAGGTTACTGGTTCTTCAAAAATATACTTTTCAATTGGTCTAAGTTAAATGGGTCGATCCCCTAATGATCTGGATCGATCCTCGGGTCGAAGAACGTCAAAAACTGGGTTACTGGTACATGGGTCGACCCCTGGGGTCGACCCCTGTAAAAACGGGGTCTGCCAGATGCATGGGTCGACCCCTGGGGTCGACCCCTACAAATCCTGCAGAATGGGTCGACCCCTGGGGTCGACCCCTACACTCTGGCTCCCTACACTCTGGCTGCATGGGTCGACCCCAGGGGTCGACCCTTGCTCGGTGCTGGATGGGTCGACCCCTGGGGTCGACCCTCGGGCCTGCCAGGGCTCCCGGAAAATGGGTCGACACCAGGGGTCGACCCCTGCAAGAACAAAAACGGTTTAACCTCCGGAAAACGTATAAACTCACCCAATTGAGGTCCAATTGAGTTGGGATCTTAACCACATGATCTAGGGTCATTAATATACATAATAAGGTCATAAAACAAGCGATTTGAAACACTAATTTCAACAGAAATCAATTAAATTTTAACCTATTCTATGATGAACACATGAAAACCTAATTCTTGACATGCTTCTACTAAATCATGAAATTCTCTCAATATACATAACGAAAATTGGGGCTTCTCATGTCAAAAGAAAGCTAACTTGATGATGAAGCCAACCATATATGATAAGCTATATATGAGTCAAGTTATCTAACTCAAAATCAGCCTGCAATCAAGCTCTAACTCAAAGGGTCACAATATAAATCAAGTTCTAGACATGCTCTCACTAAAAATCGAAATTCTCCAAGCATGCTCAATGAAAATTGGGGCTTTCTACGTTAAATGAAAGCTAACAACATGCTGATTACATCATATAAATTAATTAGAGTTTGGCCTGTTAAACCTACCTCAATCGAAGAGAGAACTTAAAACCTAGAATGAAGAACGAACTGGATCACCCTTCAGAAAACCCACAATAGCTCTCTAGATACCTGATAAAAATTGGGGCTTTCAGTCCCACTGGATAGATCTCGTCGAGAGAAACAAAATCATATATTCATGATCGAATTTTGGTTGAGAATTCCTACCTCAATTGAAGAAACAAAGAAGGAAGAAGGAAGCCGACGGCCTGCCGACACACCTCCACAAATCGAGCAAGATCTTCCTAGATATGAAACTTCAGCAAACCCCACAGCCACCAAAAGAAACTAGACTTGAAGAGCTTTCTATCTATAGCTCACACATCTTCTGGAGAGTTCTGAGCTGGGAGAATTCGACGGAACAAGAGACGTGTTAAAAACGGTGCCGAAATGGTTGACTCAACCACACTCGGCCGGCTGCGCCTCCTAGGGTTAGGTTTGTGTCGAATTGATTGAGGGCTATTAATCCTTAGCTCATGGCCGTTCATTTACCTCTGATTTGAGCTAATTTGGTTGAGTATTAAGCCCGAATTTTGCGTTTTAAACTAAGATTAGGTAAGGGTTAAAAAGTGTGCACTTTTGGGCTTAATCACCAATTAGATCTAACCACGGATTTATAATGGCTTAATGCTAGAAGATAAAGTTGTTGTCTACATCGACCTTAACCTGTTTACTATTTTTATGGATTTTTATAAGGTAGTCGGATTTTCACTTATACTATTTCTAACGAATTAAATATTAATAAATCCGAAATTCAATTATTAATTCAATAAGAATTCAATTCTTAATTAATAAAAGCTAAATAAATATATTGGGCTCAATTAAATAATTCGGGGTCTTACACCCTCCCCTACTTAAAGGAATTTGGTCCTCCAAATTCACTGCACTAAAACTGAGAGTAGGGAATGAGATTGCTCACCTAGAATAGGTCGGGATACCACTTCGGCATAGTCTCTTCAGACTCCCATGTAGCTTCTTCGGTCCCACGCCGACTCCACTGAATCTTGACCATCGGTATCGAACAATTCCGGAGTTGCTATTGCTTCCGGTCCAGAATCTTGACAGGTCTTTCCTCATAGGTCAAATCTTCATTCAGTCCAAAATCCACCTGCTGAATGATATGAGTGGGGTCGTACACATATTTCCGTAGCATAGACACATGGAAGACATTGTGTACGCCCGACAATTGTGGCGGTAAAGCCAGTCTGTATGCCACCTCTCCCACTCTATCTAGAATCTCGAATGGACCAATGAATCTCGGACTCAGCTTGCCATGAATGCCAAATCTTCGGATCCCTCTCAAAGGAGAGACCTTCAAGAACACATGCTCGCCAACCTGAAATTCCAATGCTCTTCTTCTGTTGTCGGCATAACTCTTCTGTCTGGATTGAGCTACTTGTAACCGGTCTCGGATAACACGGATGTTCTGTGATGATTCCGAAACAAGATCCGGTCCAAGCCACTATTTCTCACCTACCTCATCCCAACACAACGGGGAACGACAACTCCTACCATACAATGCTTCGAAAGGAGCCATCTGTATACTGGATTGGTAACTGTTGTTGTAGGCGAATTCAATTAATGTCAAATGCTCACTCCAATTACCACCGAAATCAATCATGCAAGCTCGCAGCATATCTTCCACTATCTGGTTGGTTCTTTCAGTCTGTCCATCTGTCTGTGGATGAAAAGTAGTACTGAAATTCAGACGAGTACCAAGAGACTCTTGCAGTCCCTTTTCAGAAATGTGAAGTAAATCTAGGGTCTCGATCAGACACAATGCTGACTGGAATACCATGGAGTCTCACCACTTCCTTCAAATACAAAGCAGCCAATACATCAATCGTCCACTTGGACTTAATTGGTAAGAAATGAGCTGACTTTATCAATCGGTCAACAATCACCCATATCGCATCAAATACACCACGAGTCCTAGGTAGACCCATAATGAAATCCATGCCAATGCTTTCCCACTTCCATTGGGGTATGTCGAGTGGTTTCAATTTTTCCTGCCGGTCTGAAATGTTCGGCCTTAACTTGTTGACATACCAAGCATCTACTCACAAAATCTGCAACTCCTCTTTTCATATTCGGCCACCAAAAGGATCTTTTCAAATCTCGGTACATCTTAGTGCCGCCAGGATGAATAGTATATCTGGATCTATGAGCTTCCTCCAGAATCTTGTTTTTTATTGCGGCTTCGTCAGGTACACAAGTTCTGCCCTTGAATAATAATCTTCCATCATCGGCCAACATGAAGTCAGGTCTACTGCTCAAGCTTCCCTTGATCTCTACCAACTCGAGATCATTATCTTGCAAGGACTTGATTTCCATCAACAATTCGGGCTTAAGTTGGATCTGAGCAATCATAACCCGATCATTGTCAATATTAAGATCCAGGCTGGACAATTGTTCCAGTAATCTCCATTCTTGTAACATGAGACTTGACAGTCTAGCTACCGGCTTCCGGCTTAATGCATCTGCCAAAACATTACCCTTGTCAGGATGATACTCAATGGAGAAGTCGAAGTCTTTCAAATACTTCAACCATCTGCGCTGCCGCATATTGAGTTCCTTCTGAGAAAATAAATATTTCAGACTCTTATGATCTGAAAACACCGTGAAGGTTTCTCCATACAAGTAGTGCCTCTAAATCTTCAAAGCAAACACGACTGCTGCCAGTTCTAAATCATGAACAGGATAATTCTCTTTGTGCTTCCTTAACTGCCTAGAAGAATAGGCAATCACCTTCCCATGCTGCATGAGCACACAGCCTAAGCCAATACCTGATGCATCAGCATATACGACAAATCCTCCTTCACCAGAAGGTAAAGCCAATACATGTGCAGTAGTCAAACACTCCTTTAAAGTCTGAAAGCTCCGCTGACAATCTTCGGACCAATTAAACTTGTTCTCCTTGCGGGTTAATCTTGTCATAGGTACCGTAATCTTAGAGAAATCCTGGATAAATCTTTGATAATAGCCTGCTAGGCCTAGAAAACTTCTAACTTCTGTCACACTGGTAGGCTGTTCCCAATTCTTCACTGCCTCAACCTTCAGAGGATCAACAGAAATACCGTCCTTCGTAATGATATGTCCGAGAAAGGACACCTCTTGCAGCCAGAATTCACACTTACTGAACTTGGCATAAAGTTGATGATCTCTCAATAACTGCAATGCCATCCTCAGATGTTCAGCATGCTCCACTTCACTCTTGGAATAGATCAAGATGTCATCAATAAAGACCACGACCCATTGATCAAGATAGGGCCGAAATGCATTGTTCATCAACTGCATGAAAGCTGCTGGAGCATTCGTTAGACCAAAAGGCATAATGACAAATTCGAAATGACCATACCTGCTGCGGAAAGTTGATTTATAGATATCCTCATCCTTAATCCGCAACTGGTGATATCCAAATCGAAGATCGATCTTAGAGAAATATTGAGCTCCCGCTATCTGGTCAAATAACTCGTCAATCCTCGGCAATGGATATTTGTTCTTGACAGTCTGCTGGTTTATTTGCCGATAATCAATGCACAACCTCATCGAACCATCTTTCTTCCTGACGAATAATATAGGGGCTCCCCACGGAGAAGTACTAGGATGAATGAAGCCCTTCTCGAGTAATTCCATCAACTGTTGCTTTAACTCTCTTAGTTCCGCAGGAGACATACGATAAGGAGCCTTGGAAATAGGAGATGTGCCAGGAATAAGATCAATAGAAAAGATAACTTCCCGCTCAGGCGGAAGTCCTGGTAGTTCCTCTGGAAAAACATCAGGAAAATCTCGGACAACAGGAATGTCCTTGATCTCAATCTGCTGCTCAGGGGTTGCACAGACAAAGGCTAGAAAAGCCTCACATCCACGTCTCATCAGCTTATCAGCTCAAAGAGCCGAAATAAGTGACACAGAGTTGTGATGCTTAACACCCACAAAAGAAAGTCTCGGGTGCCTAGTAAAAGACACTGAGCTAGAACTGCAGTGAACACTAGCCTCATATCGAGTCAACCAATCTGCTCCTAGGATTACATCATAATCCTTCATATCCATGCAGACTAAATCTGCTGGTAAGTTCTGTTCACCAATCATAACCGTACTAGAGGGATAGAAATACTGGATTGCTGATCTAGTACCAATAGGGGTTGATATTTCTAACGGAGAATTCATCAAAACAGGTTCCATAGCTAAAGACTTAGCAAATCTCTGAGAAATAAAGGAATGTGTTGCACCAGTATCGAAAAGAACAAATGCTGGCTTGTCGAGTATAATAAGTGTACCTTCGACGAGTCCACCATCCTCGGTTATTCCCGCTTCCTCAGCATGCAGAGCTTGGAGCTTGCCTTGTGGTTTCTTGAAGACTTGCGGTTTTGCCAGGGTAGCTTGCTCAGACATACGAGGGCAATCAGAGATACGGTGATCCTTGCTTCCACATCGTAGGCATGCGCCTAGCTTGCGCCAGCAATCCTCCACCCTGTGGCCAGGATTATTACAAAACTTGCAAACGCCCATGTATGGAATAATAGGGCCAGGCTTCTTATCTTCATGCTTCGGCATCTTTCCCTTCCATGATCCTGCTCCAGTCCACGAACTTGACCTACTCGCGGGCCTCTTCTTGATATACCCGGGTTTGACACTCCCGGAACCCGTAGGTCGTTCCTTCTTCATGCCTGTGCCACGGATCCTCTCTGTCATCTCAAGAGTATCCTCCAGAACTTGTGCTTTCCTTACCATTTCGGAATAAGTGGAAATCTCCAACGGTGCCAGTTGATTAATATAATGTAGCTTCAGACCATTGAGAAAATGCTTCGCCTTCATTTTCTCGGTGGAAATAAGATGTGTAGCATAACGAGAAAGCCGTGCAAATTGAGTCTCATACTCTGCCACGGACAACCCTCGCTGTTTCATGGCCGCGACTCCGTCTCTTTCTTCTCTTGCACTCTATCAGAAAAATACTTGTTGTTAAAGAATTCCTCGAACTCTTCCCACGTAACCTGTTGGTCACCGAGAGTCGCCTTGATAGAATCCCACCAAGTACGTGCATCACGTTCCAGTTGAAATGTGGACAAAAGGACACGCTCCTGGTTGGTGCATTGCATAACTTCAAAGATTCTCCCCATCTCATGTAGCCAGTGCTCGGCTTGGTCGGGGTCGGTCGAACCAGCGAATCTAGGCAGATTCATTCCTCGGAAGTTCCGGTATAAATCACCGGTGCCATGCTGTGCTGCTCCTGCCTGAGCTACCTGTTGAAGGGCCTGAGTAAGGCCTTGAACCGTCCGCTGTAGGTTCCTCCATTCAGCGCGATCAGCTGCCATCTACACGAGAAATAGATTACTTAGGTCTAATAAAATAGATAATAACACGATTAAGAAACGAACTTAACCCAAGTTTCTACCCAATCTCACCAGGTCGGGTTCTAGACTTTTTCAAGGTTAGGGATCTAATGCACCTAAACACGACCAAAACTCGGTACCTGGCGGAGATAATCGATCCGAAGACCACTCGCGCAAGTATGCGACCTTCCCGATAGGCGTAGCCTAACGTTCGGACAGCACCTTTTGATATACCGGTTATTGGGATGCAATGCAATAAAACTTAAACTTAGGAAACCTAGGAATGTGAAACCTAGGGCTCTGATACCAACTAAATTGTCACGCCCCGACGCGGAATATCGGGACGTACAGTCGGGAACGAGCTGGCAAGAGAGAGATCTATCTAAAATAATACACAATGCTACAAGATGGAAATACTAAATGATCATTAACCAACCACAACTGATACAATAACCTCAAATTCAACTTAATACAACTGGAATTACAACCACTAAAACTCAATAA
Organism: Amorphophallus konjac; assembly: GCA_022559845.1. Taxonomy (NCBI): domain Eukaryota; kingdom Viridiplantae; phylum Streptophyta; class Magnoliopsida; order Alismatales; family Araceae; genus Amorphophallus; species Amorphophallus konjac. Next base: position 173,252,024 of record CM040125.1, read on the forward strand.
CATAACTGAAACTAAATGCTCTCCAAAACACAACTAAAAGTAAGATAACACACTGCTAACACACTAGAACTGACACACTCATGACATCACTCCTGCCCTTCCCCGTCGGTAAGCGCGTCACCTGAAAAGCCTGGAAAGGGGGGAAAACACAACTATGAGCTGACGCTCAGTAGGAAATAACAGGCAATTTACGTGATTAACAAGTTAATTACATTTTCATATGCAATACTAAGAAAGAAATAAATGACGATAACGATATAATGAAACAACGTAATAACAAGATCTTGCAAGGTCAAGAAATATGTGATGTCAAGAATTAACAAGATAACAAGTACAAGAATTTACAACAGGAGATATAACAAGAGAAAGTAGTAAAGAATTGGCCACAAGTAAGTAATATCAATTCATTCGCGATCAAGTAACAAGTAACAAGAGATGTTTGTCATAGACGCAACAAGCAAGCAAGTATTTCGGTGTAATGCCCCACCATGTCATTAGCATCCCATGGGCTCAGTAATTTTTCGGGCGCTCTCCCCAGGACCAGACCGGGCCCTTATGATGCGATGGCATTTATTTTTATGGGCCCAAAGTCCCACACGTCCAGACATTCAGTCAATTTTTAATGGCCAATTAATCAGAGGAATTTCTGTCAAGAGTATGAGTTTTGAAGGACTAACATGTCCTTGGATTCCAGACAAAAACTCGGTTGATACGGTCACCTCGGTGCCGCTTTACAAGAACTGGACCAAAACTCGGTCCACGGGGTCAAGAAAGAACGGCTGATAGTATACCGTTCAAGTGTGTAAGTAATCCATTCTACTGGAGTAATAGGGACTAAAACAGCAACTTAACAATCAATTTAATCATAATTACCAAGTTAATATATCAAGGATTATCCATTATCATTTGCATTAAACCAATTTGCCAAAGGATGATTCAAGATGATAAGGTAAAGGAACAAGCTCGTACAGGAATGAAATAGCATGCATTAACAGAGATTTAGTTTCACCATTAACCACTAATTATGTGGGTTTCTATTTAACCATTGTATGAAGATGATAAATGGCATGTTTTTACACTACGTTTGCATGTAGGGACCAATGTTAATTGAAATCAAAGGGGTACATGAATAGGTTACTGGTTCTTCAAGAATATACTTTTCAATTGGTCTAAGTTAAATGGGTCGATCCCCTAATGATCCGGATCGATCCTCGGGTCGAAGAACGTCAAAAATAGGGTTTCTGGTACATGGGTCGACCCCTGGGGTCGACCCATGTAAAAACGGGGTCTGCCAGATGCATGGGTCGACCCCTAGGGTCGACCCCCACAAATCCTGCAGAATGGGTCGACCCCTGGGGTCGACCCCCACACTCTGGCTGCATGGGTCGACCCCAGGGGTCGACCCTTGCTGGGTGCTGGATGGGTCGACCCCTGGGGTCGACCCTCGGGCCTGCCAGGGCTCCAAGAAAACGGGTCGACCCCTGCAAGATCAAAAACGGTTTAACCTCCGGAAAACGTATAAACTCACCCAATTGAGGTCCAATTGAGTTGGGATCTTAACCACATGATCTAGGGTCATTAATATACATAATAGGGTCATAAAACAAGCGATTTGAAACACTAATTTCAACAGAAATCAATTAAATCTTAACCTATTCTATGATGAACACATGAAAACCTAATTCGTGACATGCTTCTACTAAATCATGAAATTCTCTCAATATACATAACGAAAATTGGGGCTTCTCATGTCAAAAGAAAGCTAACTTGATGCTGAAGCCAACCAAATATGATAAGCTATATATGGGTCAAGTTATCTAACTCAAAATCAGCCCGCAATCAAGCTCTAACTCAAAGGGTCACAATATAAATCAAGTTCTAGACATGCTCTCACTAAAAATCGAAATTCTCCAAGCATGCTCAATGAAAATTGGGGCTTTCTACGTTAAATGAAAGATAACAACATGCTGATTACATCATATAAATTAATTAGAGTTTGGCCTGTTAAACCTACCTCAATCGAAGAGAGAACTTAAAACCTAGAATGAAGAACGAACTGGATCACCCTTCACAAAACCCACGATAGCTCTCTAGATACCTGATAAAAATTGGGTCTTTCAGTCCCACTGGATAGATCTCGTCGAGAGGAACAAAATCATATATTCATGATCAAATTTTGGTTGAGAATTCCTACCTCAATTGAAGAAACAAAGAAGGAAGAAGGAAGCCGACGGCCTGTCGACACACCTCCACAAATCGAGCAAGATTTTCCTAGATCTGAAACTTCAGCGAACCCCACAGCCACCAAAAGAAACTAGACTCGAAGTGCTTTCTATCTATAACTCACAAATCTTCTGGAGAGTTCTGAGCTGGGAGAATTCGACGGAACAAGAGACGTGTTAAAAATGACGCCGAAATGGTTGACTCAACCACACTCGACCGGCTGCGCCTCCTAGGGTTAGGTTTGTGTCGAATTGATTGAGGGCTATTAATCCTTAGCTCATGGCCATTCATTTGCCTCTGATTTGAGCTAATTTGGTTGAGTATTAAGCCCGAATTTTACGTTTTAAACTAAGGTTAGGTAAGGGTTAAAAAGTGTGCACTTTTGGGCTTAATCACCAATTAGATCTAACCACGGATTTATAATGGCTTAATGTCAGAAGATAAAGTTATTGTCTACATCGACCTTAACATGTTTACTATTTTTATGGATTTTTATAAGGTAGTCGGATTTTCACTTATACTATTTCTAACGAATTAAATATTAATAAATCTGAAATTCAATTATTAATTCAATAAGAATTCAATTCTTAATTAATAAAAGCTAAATAAATATATTGGGCTCAATTAAATAATTCGGGGTCTTACATTGGGCATGTAAGTCATCAGACTTCATTATATTACACCAACTCATGGAGTGCCCAAAGGCTCCACAGTAATGACATGAAATAGTAGATCTTGAATTCTTTTTATGCACATTATTGTTAGCATAGAACCTGTGTGCATTATCATGAAAATTTATGTTATTTGCATGAACATACTGTTTTCCATATCGTGCCAACCAGCATTCAGAAGCTCGGTGGTCAGGTTTTTCACATTCAAAACATGTAGAAATCTTTCTTTTAAA